>CM077673.1:181432977-182632977 GCA_039707655.1 Elymus sibiricus | reverse complement strand
TAAACATAAAAACTAAATATCCTTATTTACCTTGCTGCACTTTTATTACTTTTATTTTATTTTGCATTTAAAATATCTATCTATCAGTATTTAATCCTTGCAAGTAATGAGTTCAAGGGGCTTGACAACCCTCTTGCTCGCGTTGGGTGCAAGTGTTTCATTCTGTGTGTGTAGGTGCTGACGATGGGAGTTTGCGTGACTCTCCGATTGGTTCGATAACCTTGGTTCTCACTGAGGGAAATACTTATCTCCACTGTGCTGCATCTCCTCTCCTCTTCGGGGAAAAACCAAACGCAGTGTACAAGTAGCAAGAGACGACACTGCAAGCAAGGAGTGAAGGTTTGAACTTGGAAAGGAAAGAGGAAACGGGACAAATGTTGCTTTTGGTTGGTACGAGGGGCGGGGGAGGTAGATATTTCCGTGGTAGCCCAAATTTTTTGTTCGGTGTAGCAAAAATTGGCGGGCAAAGTGTCATCGGAACAATCCCTTATTATAAATTGTGTGCGATATCGAAACTTCACAAACGATTCCTATAGCTTATCCTGTGTGTGATGAGTTTGAACGTGCAAAGTTTGGCCTCCAAGCTTCCGGCGTAAGATATTGGATACTACATCACACACGATTCGTGCTAACAAACTATGTGTGATGCACTTGAATTTCATTTTGATTTGGAAGACGAAATGGGGTTATTGCGGCAAATTTTGGTCCTAATTTCCCTGGTTACTATTGTCATCCACGTCATTGCATAATTTAACATCACTTGCTAATTTGGGTACTACACAAAAGAGTCTACAACATAGCCCGCACCTACTTAATCGAGCAATTACAGTTTTAAACAGTGCTGGTTCACCTCAACATTACAGTAACAAAAGTGCAACACTCTAAACAAATACTAATATTCCGCTTCGCGCTCATCGATCTCCGCTGACTCCTCCATGACCAGCACGCGCTCGACGACCTCTGGGGGAAGGGGCTTTATGGCATCCATCGCCACATACTCTGCAAGCATCTTGCAGTCCGTGTCCGCCATCTCTTTGGAAAAGGCCGCCACGTGCCTGGCATGGGTGGCCGTGGTCTGGACGTTGACGACCTCCATCTCGGCTAGCGAGGCCACCAACGAACGTACGACTGCTCGAGTGCTCTTGGCGATTTCCAACTCTTTGCACATGGGTTGCCACCAGTGTCGAAGAAGGCTGCTGCCATTTGGGCAGTGACCAACATGAGCTGAGCTTGGGCGGCCTCGACATGGGCGTGGGTGCCCGCCATCATGGCTACGGCGGCTGCCATCACGGCTACGACGGGCGCCGAGGAATGGACAGGTGTTGTGCCATTCTCGCCATTTGCTACCATGGATGCAACCACCCTGATCACACTCACAACCTCCATGAGTGCTACCAAAGTCTCCGAGAGGGCAGCTGTTGCTGCTGAGATGGTGGAAGCAACGTCTGCGAATGCGCTCGGTCCAGAGTTGCCCACCAAAGTTGCCTTCAGGATCCAGATCAACGTCCCATCCTTCACAGGCGACGATTGAACAGTAAAATGGGCTTCACAGGCGACGATTGAACAGCAAGTGTGGTTGACGCGCCGGCGGTGGACTGTTGTCGACGAAGGTTCCGTCATAAGCCATATATGAGGATTGGCCCAAGATATTTTATACTACATCACACACTGTCACGACCCGGACCCTAATAGGACCCTGAATCTCTACGCTTTCTATGTCAGTCCATGGATCAATAGTTGACATGCACAGTCGACGATGAAATACCAAGAATACATCACATGTGATAGTATTTACATGGAAGTTCTAGTGCTTTACAATACACACCTACCTAGCTCATGGGCTAGCTCACAATACAGTCATGCAACAGACTAATATCCTAGTCTTGTGGCGTCCATCCACTCACATGCACGAGTTAATTATAGCGTCGTATCCCTACTTCATACCTTCTCTTCGATATGGTAAACCCGCAATATGATACGCTTCAGCCACTAGGGTCAATACATTGAATGTATTAACAAGTCCAGAGTTAATGGAAACCTGTTCACCTACATGCACTTTGGCTGGTGGGGTTCAAGGATCTTTGAATAAAACATAGTTTTTTTCTACATATTAGATAGTGGTCTACTCTAACAGCGACATGACACTTCCGGTACACCCCGGTCATAGTCTAGAGGCACTCTGATAAACCCCGGTCGTAACCACAATGCAGTTTGAGCATGTGGGTTCTCGGTACACCCAGGCCATCCCAAGCATCTCTCCAGAACCTAGTAAACCCCAGACCTCTGCGATCAACTCCAATACTCCCCTTCGGTTCAACCCATTGCCTTTAGATGGAAGAGGTGAATGAGATCAAGCTTACAATTCTCAGATGAGTTGCTCGAAGTTGTCCGTAACTGGGGACACGGCTAATCATGATTAGTTTTATACACTCTATAGAGGTTTGTGTACTTTCCCATGATTCCCGATCACACCATTCTACTACTAAACTTCACATGTGAACTAGCTAGGTAGATCAAGACAAGAATTTTGGGAAGTAGTCGCCCTCTTAGAAAAGACAGACCCAGTCCAACCTACACACCTACATCTGCTGGTCTGTCGCAAGAGGGTTTGCACAACTTACTCGATCCGACAAATCCCATATTGTCTCATGGTCACACGCGGAAGCGACTCAACTTTTGAACTCGTACAATCTTTGGTGACTGGGTGACATTCCCCACCAATGACTACACTCCGATAACTAGTGGCGGTGCCAGGATCCAAACCTTGTGATGTCAAGATTTTAGTAACAAATTAAACATGAACAAAAAACATACTTTAGTATAAATATATTTATGTTCTGGCCCTTTTGAATCATGCATATTTTTCTATGTATGCATAATAGCAATATTACTGAGAAAATGACATCTGAAATCTCAATAAGCAGCAATCTCCTAATTACTTCTAGTTTCTACTCGTATTCATCGTGACAGAAGAAAATTACAAGAGGAGGGAGATTGAACTTACCAATAAAAGGTGAAGGGCCACAAATGATGACTAACAGTGCGTCACACAAGGCTGCCGGCTAGCCGGTGGTTTATGTGCCTCACGCCCAAATTAAAGGTCGCATCTAAGTTTACTATTTTTGAGAGATTTATACGGGAGATGAAATCACGGGATTAGAAGATCAACCAATCCGGGAAGTTATTGGGCTTCCTTTGCTAGTTTGCTTCTTTGTGTCTAGCCAAATGTTACCCAAAACAGATGACAGATGGGCTCTGTAGTCAATTTTCATAATTTGTTTATTCAGCAGCTGAGTACGCCTGCATTGGTCTTTCACTTGCCTAATCTCTGTGTAGCCAAGCGACCACCCATCCACATTGTAGATTCGCCACTGCCGATGACCCAATCAAAGCCAGTCCACCTAGATCGATTAAGTAGTAATAGTTAAGTAGTCAAGCATGCAGTTGTATGGTGGAATAAATATTGTGTTTTCACAATCCATGTTATAGCAGCTAAGAAGCTACTCGATGGTTGCAAGGTTATGGTAAGTTTGGACCTAAGTTGTCAACTACTGGGTTGTACCGAATTTAGCATCCTAAACTCACACACCTATCATGGAAAAACTACAATGCAAGGAAATAATAGGTGATATGATCAAGTGGAACTTGCCCGATATTGACGATTCTTCAATCTCACAATCTTTATCAATTTACTCTTCACTCCCAATACAATCTATCATAAGTAGAGAGCAATAATAAACAATCATATAATGCAGTCAATCATACAACAAGTGTTGTGCATGGTGTTAGTGTATTGTGATGTGAGATCATGTGCCAAGGTTAACTCATAAGAGTTTGGAAAACAACATAGTGGTTGTCCATTAGAGTACATGTGACATAAGGGTTCACATGCAAGTTTCAACAATGGTTCATCACATAAGAAGTATGTGATGTCAAGTTGTGGTTGTCAGATCCAATCAAAGAATCAAAACAACAGAAGTCAAGGTCTACGAATCTTCGATTGCCAAGTTCATATTCAAGTTTGAATAACAATTCAAACTTGTTGACCTTCATGAGTTTGAAAACACTTCATATTTGAAAATTATACCTTGATCGATCTGGCATTCAATTTAATTTGGATCTGAGTTACGGTTCTTCCTATTTGAATTCAAATTGAATTGAGTTTAACAATTTAATTTGATTTCACCAAGTTAAATTGAATATAAATTATTTCATAATTGACTAAATTGGTTCAAACAACTCATTTCCATTTCATAGTTTTTCCTAAAGGCAATTACAAACTGAATTTAAATGCTAAAGTTTATTTGTTTAATTCAAATTCAACTAAAGTCAAACACAAGCCCAACATGATTACTAAAGTATACTATTAAATAAGTTTGAACTAAAGTCAATTATGAACCCAATATAATAATTATAGTTTATCTGTTTGATTTTAATCTAACCGAAGTCAAGTATGAATCCAAGAATAACCAACAAGGATCAAATAGGTTTAAACGAGTTTGGGTTTGAGCTAAATTTAATTTGAGTTCATCTCCCCCTAAAGCCAAGTATTAACTCCAAGACAAATACTTGGTTAAATTCAAATTATGAAACCATATTTGAAATACTTTTATTAAAATTGAACCTAGGGTTTCAAAGTTTTATTCAAACTAGGTTTGAATAATTCAAATGTCATTTGAATTTCCTTAAGTCAAATAATAATCCCAAAATACTTGTTAAATTTCATTATTTAGTTTCTGAAACTAGTTGCAACAATAATTATTTAATAAGCATTATTATTTCAAATTGAATTCAAATTTGGTTCCAGTTGTTATCTGATTTGAACTTCTGTTTAATCTACATTGAAATTGCAATTTTGAATTATTCAAAAAATTATGTTAGAGTAGCTACGATGAAACTACATATCACTAGATTCATTTTTCAAAAAGAATTAATTAATTTGGATATATGAAATGCAACTTATGACCTATTCGAATTCAAACTCATTCTGTTTGAATTTGAATTTCAAATTGTCTAAATTTAAAATTGTGATGGTTTTAGTATAATTCATAAGGATCATTTTGCAAAAAGTATCACTCAGTTTGGACTTATAGGTAAAAAGTTGTGATAGTTTTAGTATCCAAGGTGTTTTTGTGCAAACTTGCCATCTAAGCGAATTAAACGGAAAATCGAGTGGATAAAATTCTGGATAAGGTTGGTGACGTGGCAACGTGCAATTGATCGATACCGATTTGTTTTAAGTCTTGTGTTGAGGGCCTTTGGATCCAGATCGGATGGCTATGAATGCATAACCATTCGTGAATTAAATAGATCTAGTCTAACGTGTTCGTGCGTGATAGGATGGCTGAGAGCTCACCAAGGGTTCGATCACTGGAATACAGCCGGATATGGAGTGGACGGCGGCGATGGCGGTCGAGGTTTGATGCAGGCGATGTCTCCGGTGGTCGCCGGAGCACGGGGATTAGTGCGATGCGGCGGTCACCCTCATGGTCATGGGGTCCTCGGGTGCATCCTCGGATGACGACATGGAGCAGACGAAGTGGCGGTGGTGCTCGATTGCTTTGGGTGTCGCTGCGCTCAATCCGGTTTACCCTGGAGAGAGAGTAGTGGTGAGGGAGACAGAGGAGGGAAAGGAGAGTTGGGCAGAGGCAAGACGGATGGCGAAGGCTGACCGGCGGCAGGGCAATTGCTCGCCGGAGCAGAGTGGGGTGTCGGCGATGCGAGCTCGAGCTCGGCCAGCCTGGCGGTAGGACTACTCGGACGAGTGGGGGAACCAAGAGAGGGGGTCGAAGGCATCTTATAGCAGGGTTAGGCACTGGGGGCATGGCCGGAGGCATGGGGATCGGGAGGGGGGGGCTCACGTCCATTGCGGGCATCGTGGGGTGGTCGTGACCGCGAGGTGAGAGAAGCTCCTGACAGGTGGGGGCCCTGTCAACAAGTGGGAGAGAGGGAAGAGAGAGAGAGTGCGCTGGGTTGGGTGTGCGCTGGGCTGGGGTGCTGGGCCGGCTTAGGTTAGGTGGGCCATAGGTCTATGTTTAGGTTAGGTCTAGGTTTTTCTTTTTTCTATTTTCTCTCGGTTTTCTCTTTTTGTTTTTATGTTTTGTTTGTAATTTAAAATCCATTTTGAATTTGAATTTTTTGCAACAAGCAAACTTTCTCTAAATTGAAATATGAACATTTGTGACGTGTGGACATTTTATATGGGCAATTTGGACAAAAATTTTCTGCCCTTATTTTTCCTATTTGAATTTGAATTTGGTTTCAAAACCAATTTGATTCAAATTCATTTTAGAAAATTGGAAGTGGGTCTAGGTCATTATTTGGACTTAAGAAATATGATTTCCTGCTAAATTAATTTTGAGCCATTCTACGTTAACTCCCTATTGTTTTAAAATAAAAGAAATTCAATTTCCTTTAGGGAAATTAGTTAATTTCTTTTGCCCAACAATATTTCAAATTGTCTGGTTCCAACTATGGCTAGCTAGGTTTCTAATAGTTGCTTATGGGTTTCAACTTTCCTATTCAAACAACAAGAAATTTCAGTAGCAAAACAAACACTCAAGGGGTTTTATTTAAAAAAAATGTAATTCCCTGTGAAATTTTTAACATACCAGAGTTGGGAAAAATCTAGAATGTGACACACATGATTCATGATCATGAACTGTTTGTGATGTACTTGATTTTCATATTGTTTAAAAAATGAGGTTACATCGGCAAACGATGGTGTTTGGATTGTAATAACATTTGTCTGCAGTGAAAATGCAACTGTGGTAGTTTCGTGGTAAAATATGGAATTATTCAGGGTTCGTTTGGCCTTTCTATACATTAATTGAGTTTTTTTGACATTTAACGTGCATAGTTTAAATATGAACTGCAAGCGCATGCTCCAGGGCACTAAAATTGGTTTAAAAATCATATATGTGTCCTTGGGTGCATGTTTAAGTCCCATGTAAGAAATGGAAATGAATTTCAAACATCTCGACGTCGTGGCTCGACCACAAACATTGAGAATCTAGGTTTTTAAATTCCAGTAAATAGTAATCTTGCCTGAAATTCATGAAACTTGGCATGTTGTCATGGCATGTCACATATATGTCATGGTAAAAAAATGTCCATTTTGGGACAAGTTTTGGTACAAGCCTCTTACAAACCGAAGGTTATCACATGAAACTTTAGAGTCCCGACAGGGAATGTGTCACCTTTTGTTGGCGAAATGGCATTTGCTACTCTTCTTGCCTTGAAAAGTTTCCTATAGGCAACATAGACCAATAGGACTGTCATGCTAAAATATGGAATTATTCAGGGTTCGTTTGGCCTTTTTATACATTAATTGAGCTTTCTAGGCACTTATTGTGCATAATTCAAATTTGAACTGCAAACACATTCCCGAGTGCACCAAAATGGGTTGAAAAATCATATACGTGTCCCTGGCTGCATTTTTAAGTCCCATGCAAGAAATGGAAATAAATTTCGAACATCTCGGCATTGGGGCTCAGCCATCAACTTTGAGAGTCTAGGTTTTTAAATTCTAGTAAATACAAATCACGTCAGAAATTCATGACGCTTGGCATGGTGCCATGGCATGGCACATATGTGTCGTGGTAAAATTTGGGACAAATGCATTTTTGCCATTACTCGGAACCACCCCACGGGTTTTACCCTTACATTTCAGCTCTGCTCAGTGTTGCCCTTAGATTTTTCGCTCAGGTCATCCGAGTGCCCTTTGACCGTTTCACCAATACTTTGAAAATTGATTACAAATTCATACGAACCCATAAAAATGAAATAAGATACCAAAATGTTTAGAAATATATTACCTTTATGTGCATGTCATTTGCATTAAGGAAAAAGTAATGTTTAAACTACCCGTGATTATTAATTTTATTAACATTATTAAAAACAAAAGGTATAAACAAAAGTTTTTTCGTGAATGAAATTACATGCAAATGTAGGTCATATTTTCTGAACATCTTAATATCTTATTTTCCTTTTTCTTTGTTCATAGAACCTTGTTATGAATTTTCGAGCGAGTTTGATCATTATTGTGAAACTTCATTAAAAGTTGATATGGACTCACAAAAATACAAATAAGGTATCAGAATGTTCAGAAAACGTCACCTATATTTTCCGGTAATTTTTATTCATGAAAAAGTTATGTTTATACCTTTTTATTTTTAATAATGTTAATAACATTAATAACCTGAGGTTGTTAAAACTATACTTTTTTCCTTAATGCAAATGACATGCACATAATGGTAATGTTTTCTTGAACATTTTGATATCTTATTTGCATTTTTATGAGTTCATACGAATTTGTTCTGAATTTTGAAAGTATTGGTCAAACAGTGAAAGGGCATCCAAACAACCTTAGAGACAAATCTAAGGGCAAAACTGAACAGAGTCGAAAAGTAAGACCAAAACCCACGGGTTGGCACAACTAAGGTTAAAACCATAATTGTACCTACAAAATTTGTTTGGGACGAGTTTTGGCACAAGCCCCTTACAAACCGGAGCTTCTCACAAGAAGCTTTGTTGTTCCGATAGGGAATGTGTCACCTTTTGTGGACGAAATGACATCCGCTGCCTCTTCACGCCTTGAATGTTTTCTAGAGGCAAGATTGACCAATAGGAGTGTCATGCTAAAATATGGAATTATTCAGGGTTTGTTTGGCCTTTTGATACATTAATTGAGTATCTAGGCATTTAATGTGCATAATTCAAATTTGAACTACAATCCCAAGGTCCAGTGCAGCAAAATGGGTTGAAAAATCATATATGTGTCCCTGGCTTCATGTGTAGGTCCCATGCAAGAAATGGGAATGAATTTCAAACATCTCAGCGTCTTGGTTTGGCTACAAACATTGAGAAACTTGGTTTTAAAATTCCTGTAAATCCAAAACTCATCAGAAATTCATGAAACTTGGCATGTTGTCATGACATGGCACATATGTGTCACGGTAAAAAAGTTTCCAATTTGGGATAAGTTTTGGCCCAAGCCTCTTACAAACCGGAGCTTCTCACAAGAACCTTTGTGGTTCCGATTGGGAACGTGTCACCTTTTGTGGGCAAAACGACATCCGATGCCTCTTCTCGCCTTGAATTTTTTCTAGAGGCAACTTAGACCAATAGGAGTGTCGTGCTAAAATATGGAATCATTTAAGGTTCATTTGGCTTTTTTATACATTAATTGAGTTATCTAGACATTTAATGTGCATAATTCAAATTTGAACTACAATCACAAGGTCCAGTTCGGCAAAATGGGTTGAAAAATTATAAACGTGTCCCTGGCTGCATGTTTAGGTCCCATGAAAGAAATGGAAATGAATTTCAAACATCTCAGCGTCTTGGCTCGACTTCAAATATTGAGAAACATGATTTCAAAATTCTTGTAAATCCAAAACTCGTTAGAAATTCATGAAACTTGGCATGGTGTCATGACATGGCACATAAATGCATCATAGGATTTTGTTCTCCAATTTGAGACACGTTTTTCGATATATTTTCTTCTAGATCCAACATTCAAAATATTGGTTTAAATTATAGTAAATCCAAAACTCACACAAAAATAATGAAATTGGGCAGGGCGTCATGATATAGCACAAATATCATGTGGTATTTTTCGTGTCCATTTTGAGAAATGGTGCACACCTTAATAGCCAACAAAAGCATTTTGGAACAAAAAATTGTCACGATACCATCGCAAACAGTTGTATTATTTACAAATCATGGGTGTTCTACTACCCATTTACATGCTGCCACGCATGGCACTCTTTATTGGCTAGGAGGTGCCGTGCGGGCAGCTGTTTGAGTAGACGGGAGGTGTGTGAGCTGTCCTCCGCTGCGAAAAGGCTAACAAGGAGGCGTGCGAGCAGTCCTCCACTATGTAGGCTCACCGGGAGCGAGCGAGAAGTATGATGCGGAGGCTCACCGGGAAGTGTGCCCTTTGACCTCCATATCCGCCCGCCTCGCTTCCAACTTGTCTATTAATGGCGCATGAGCCACTTATTAATAGGCGGCCATACTGCCCACTCACTCACAATCCTCTCTCTCCCATTCCCATTTATCATCCAGACCTCCACCTACGGCACGAGGCACAAGGATCATATGCCACTAGTCTTCCGATTTGGTGAAATCGACCCCGAGCCGAAGAAGATAGAACATAAAGACGGACGAGAAGTCATGAACATGGCCCTGAACGAGCTGCAAGGCATATATAGCAGATGCTGCCCCACACACTCGTCAGCAACCATCCCCGCGCCCGCAACAATCCATGTAGGATTAACGGTCTAGGCGTCGAGCACCATTGCATGGATGGAATTCGCGGGCGTCAGTGAGGTCCCGATTAACCCGCGCGATCTCGTGTACATGTAAGCACCAACGCCTCCTCCTGCGCCTGTGCTCGTGGGCGCCCCTGCACCCGCCGTGATAGTCCCAGTGCGTGTGCCCATACCCACCGCGCCCGAGCCCGTGCGCATGCCTGCACCCACCGCGTTTGTGCTCGTGCCTGCACCCACCGCGCACGTGCCCGTGCGCGCGTCTGCACCCGTCGCGGCCCCTCAGCGGCATGGGACGCCGTCGTCGACCGCTTCATCGCAGCGCTTCTAGTCAACGCCCCCTGGGCCCAGCCGATCGATAACGCACTGACTGGCTCTTTGATTGGAAATTCTAGAACATTCTGGGCTGGTTTGAAGACTTGAATAATGTCGTCCCAGAGGACAATAACGCCAGCACAGGATGCCGGCGCAACCGCCATCGCAATTAGTTTTCTTTATATTGTATCACGATCATATGAATGTAAAGTCACGATTTGATTGAATGAAATCTACGGTTTGATCAACTCAGTATTTATCTCTGAATGCACATAGTAATCAAACTAAATCAAACAACATCAATATTTTTTCTCTGAATAAACACTGAGTTGCATCTGTCATATTGAATACCCGTATGCATGTCGAGAGCTATGGTTCCTTCGCAAATAAGCCAAGTGAAAATTTGGCCCAAAGGATTGGTGCATCGCGTCATCGCAAACGATTCTGTATGATGACCCGTGTGCTTACTACAGAAAATTTGGTAAGATTTGCATCTGTCATATTGGGTATATTGCCATTTGTCAAATTGGAAACATTGGCATTTTTCAATCTAGTAACATTGCCATTTGTCAACATTGTAGCACTGACATTTGTGAAATTTTGCAACTAAAAATCACTAGTGCGGTCTAATTTTGCAACTGGAATTCACTAAACATAGATTGCATTCATACATAAAGCAGCCATTCTTTGTACAAAACAGTTCAACTCGTTAGCTGAACCGAACAAATTTTCCCCCAATTGTTGCCAACCACATACTGAAATAGCTAGTTCAACTATATCTATAGTTAGGTGAACTGAACACAATAGCCCCTAAATACTACTACGGAGGGGCTTTGTACTACTTCCAACAGCCTCTCCTCTGCCAGGCGCACTCAGTAAGAGACAGAGGAGGAGGAGCATTGCCTGACGCTGCTGCCCTCCATCGCTCTAGACGCGCCTCCTCGAACTGGTGGGACTCGACGTAGATCTCCGCATTCTGCACCACTACCGCGACCACGACGTCGGCGAGCTTCTTTGCGTGCGCGACCTGGTGCTCCACCTCCTTCTCTTGGAAGTTGTCGTAGTACCAAGGTCTCTGACACCAAAGCCAGTCGGCGGGCCTTTGGCAGCCTCGACCTCCCGCATTCTGGCCATGGTGGCGGAGCGCGTGATGGCCCGGCGCCTGACAGTTGGGTCGCGGCCAAGGCGGACGACGGTGTGGTGGCGACCGTTGATGGTATAGCGGCCACGACGGCCGCCGACAGCAGCTACCTTTGGCCAGCAGAGGTGGAGCGTGTGTGGGTGGCGTGCACACACTCACTAGGGACGCCACGTGCACTACATGTTTCAGAGGACTGCCGCGCTGAAGCTGTGAAGCCTCCCATCTGAAGTTGTCCTCTGACGGAGTGGCTGAGCGACGACGACGGGCCGGTGTCATTGGCAATTGGGGGAGAAGCAAACTAGATAAGCTGCGGGGAGGGAGGGGATGAAAGCATTGGGGTTTTGGGGGATTTCGCCGAGCCTAGCGGGAAGCTTGCGCGGTTGCGCGCGGGAACGGGCTCACCGATGACTCTTTGAGTTGATGCCTGGCCAAACGAAACACATGTGCTGTGCTGAAGCATGCACTGGAATCCTCCGGCGGCAACGCGGTGAGAAGATGGGACAGAGGAGGAAAAAAATGATAATTACACACATGAATAATAATAATAATAAACCATTTGTGTTTTATTACGACGCCATCATTTGCCCAAGACACCGGCGGCTCGCAACTGTTGGACGACTTGTATACGGCCATTTCCTGTGTGTTCAACTGATCTATGGATGTGGTTAATCGTGGTTGAGATGGCTCTGTTACGCTCTGCCGGCGTACGTACATCTGTGCACGCTGTCGGTGTCCCTCCACGTAGAGCCACCATGCAGTTACGTGTGCCACGATGTTGTTACACACTGCAACAACTGCCACACGGACATGCCAAAATTCCAGGCCGTCCGGCTCCCACCCATGTAGACAAATCCTAGATGTTGTACAAATAGAGCAAATCACATATCATACGATTAAACTAAGGACCACTTCGGTAATTGATGAGTCCAATTTATGTGACGTTTTTCCTATATATTTTGCGCCTACCAGGTGGGCTTTGTAGAATCTTACCTCGTTCACGCACTTATTTTTCTTGATAATCCCTCAGGTAACGTCTTTTGTAGCAATATTCATTTATTGGAGAAACAAAAAATGGAAGTGGAATCACATATTAAAGGTGATAAACATTTTCCATAAAATAATCAAGCAAGAAGGCCGGAGAAACAATCGTCGTCGCGCTTCCAATATGAATGACGGAGTTCCATGCGATCGCACGCACTCGCATGAGCGGTCGTTTGGCGCGCCATCGCCTCTGGGGGATCAACTATTTTCACCCTGTCAAAGTGGATCATGAATCAGACGAACATAGACTCCAGAAACTCATCCAGAAGGCAGAACCCTAGCATCCGGAGGCAGGATCGACCGGGAGAAGAACAAGATTCCTCTCACTGCGAGAGTAACGACATCATCATCATCTTCATCATCACTATATTCATCATCATCATCATCATCATCCACATCCTTATCATCTGCAACATCAAGAACCCCAGTGGATCCTTAGGTGTACCGGTTGAATTATTCGTCCATGTATTCCATTACCATTACCATGATGATTGTTGTTCCCATGTGTGAGTAGACCCCTAGTTCTCGGGGATATGGATGAACCTTGGTAAGTGTAGGATCTGAAACGTTTATTACGGCTACGAGATCCTTTGTTGAATGCTTAGTTTAGTAACTTCATGAATGTTGTGAAGGGGCCCCACTCAGTATTTGTCCCTATATTGGCCACAAACTATATCACTGTCTTTGCATATCTTTAGGATGTGGACGTAATTCGAGGTGACAGTAAAAGCCTACTGCTCCTAACCTTTACAAGTGACCGGGGATTTACGGAGAACCCTTAGTGAGGCCGCGTCCATGTGGAAACCCTTAATTACCATGAGTTGTAACCCACATGGGGAGACTATGATGGTGGCATGCGTGGCATGAAGTCTACTACGAGTAGAACGTGTTCTATACCCGGCTCCGCGTAACATAATCATCAACATTGGCTCATGTATCCGCTCCATGCTATCCTTATGCATGGTAGTACTAGAAACATACCAATGGGGATTCTAGACTCCTTGAGAACACCTTTTTCGTTCTATTGATTCACTGCCATTTACCATTCTTCTCTTTCGTTTACTATTATGTTATTCAGTTACAAGTCACCATTTTACTTAATCCTTATTTAAATCCGCCCTCACTCTGCTTCAAGTCTACAATTATCTGCAGGCACAAAGTTACATAATTCTCTATGAGGGGCAAAAGCCTGATTCCTGTGCTCCTTGTGGGATCGATACTCTTACTTCGAAAAGGCTACAACTAAACCATGTCCACTTGGAGGCTATCAAGCTTTTTCTAGCGCCATTGCGGGGGAGCTGAGCGCTTTTGGGCCTTGGCTTGAGTTTTGATTTATTTTGTGCTCTACTGGTTTTTGCAGGCAAAGAGCGGCCATGCTCTTTCAAGAACAAGTTTATCAGGTAGGTAATGAGTTAGTAGAAGGACCGGCTCGAGGAAAGAACTTTATAAGAACTGGTCTTGACTTACCTGGTAAAGTATTTGAGATGAACCCTCAGTTAATTACTATGATAAAAGAAAATATATTCCAAGGTGAGCCAACTGAATGTCCTTATGAGCATATTGACAATTTTAATCTTGCATGTGGAACTCTTCAGTTGCAGGAGTTAACCAATGACGAGATCAAAAAGAAGTATTTCCCTATTCTCTCGAGGGTGCAGCTACAAGATGGTTAAGATGACAAGATATAAATACATTGAGTAGCTGGCCAAAATTATTGGCTGCATTTTCTTATGCTTATTTTTCTCAAGGGAAGCTATATACAATCAGGAGGAAGATAAGCAGCTTTGGGCAGCAGGAAGGTGAGAAGCTAGTAGATGCATATATAAGGTATCGTGAAATACTCCCTGCGTGCCCTGAACATCATTATCCTGACTTTTTAATAGTCAAATTCTTTTATGGTGGGATTAATCCACAAAGTAAACAAGCTTTAGATCTTGCCTCTAAAGGTTCCTTTTTGGGAACCGAGATATCATATGCTTGGAGTTTACTTAACACGATGAGGTACAATGCTGAGAATTGGTACCTTTGTTCAAAGGAAAACAGTAAAGTTGATCATGTTTATGATAGCATTAAATCTTTCCTTAGAGCATCGAAAGTAAAATATTTGCGTCATGATCTAAATATTTGAACTGACACCATGCTGCATGTCTTGAAAGCTTTTTCTAAGTTCTTGAACTTTCCAGAGAAGAAGTACTTAAAATTCAGCAGGGAGTCTAAGGCTACTCACCTGGTGGAAGCTATAAAGAAAAAGATTACTCCACCTGCAAGGCAAAGAGAAGCCTATTGGAAGCCCAATGGTAAAAAACTAGAAGGAACACCCTTAGTAAAGGGGAAAAAGAATGTCAAGATGGAACAATGTGGGACTCCACCCTATGTCAACATAATTAAAGAACTTGCTACACCTATACCAGTGGTGAATAAAGAGGTCTATTTGGATAGGGATACCAATTCTTATCTTAAAGGGTGTACCCAAGGTAAAAATGCATGTAAGCAAATTTTATCATGTGCCTTTGGATGCAAGACATATTTTGGGTTGTGTGACCCAGGTTCACCAATTAACATTATTCCTTATAGTCTTTATGCTAAAATTTATGCTGAGATCGCTCCTTGCACCCTCGAGCCTACTAATGTTATTATCAAGTTTGCAGATAAAATCGATAGGAAACCTTGTGGCATCCTTAAATATTTCAACATACTAATAGGCTCTCTCATTTATCCCATTGATATCTATACTAACGATATCTGAGGATACATACTGACCTATTGTTTTTGGAACCTCCTTTTTTGAATGTTGCAGGAGGCTACATAAAGAAGAAATCTTTGTCCATGAAGTGGGGAGATGAGATGATATAGTTACCATTTCCTTCTATATTAAGTAAGTCGTATGAAGAGGAAGTTCGAGATAATAAGGAGCATGAACTAAATGAACTAGTTAAAATCCATCTCCAAAGCTCAGACGATGAAGTTGAACGGGTACTGGTTAGTCCAGGATCCTTATATGAATATGAAGAGAAAGAGGAGATCGTGATGATAATGGATACTACACCAATAGTATGCCCACGTCTTAAAAAAGTTTATGAAGCACTCGAAAGAAAGGGAAATGGAGGAGTTACGTCCTCCAACTTTAAAACCATTACCCAAAGGGTTGAGTTATGAGTTTATGGATAATACAGAAAGATTCCCTATTATTGTTAATGTTGACCTTTCAGGTAAAGAGAAAAAGAAACTCTTAGCAGTGTTGAGTAAGCATCAAAAGGCTTTGGGCTACTCAATTCGGGATGTAAAAGGGATACATTCTTCTACACATTCTCATGCAATACCTATTGAAGAAGGGGCTAAGCCCCTAATTGAGAGCCAACGGAGACTTCATCTGGCATCCAAAAAATTGGTAAGAAAAGGAATAATATGTCTCCTTGATGCAGGGGTAATTTAACCCATATCTGATAGCAAAGGGGTAAGTACGATTCATTGCATTCCTAAAAAAGGAGGAGTTTTCTTTGTAACTAACGGAAACAATGACCTAGTCCCTACTGGGGATGTTATTGGATATGGAATGTGTGTTGATTTTAGGAAATTAAACAAATATACAAAGAAGGATCACTACCCAGTACCATTCAGAAATGAGATATTGGAGAGATTGGCCAACAACTCTTATTTTTGCTACCTTGATGGGTATTCTGGGTTCTCTCAAATACCAATCCGACCCGAAGATCAAGAAAAGACCACCTTCATTTGCTCGTACGGTACATATGCATATCATAGAATGCCATTTGGTCTATGTAATGGACCACCCTCATTTCAAAAGTGCATATCTAAAATATTTCATGATTATATTGAAAAAATTGTTGAAGTGTTCTTGGACAATTTCTCTGTCCAAGGCACATCCTTTGGTAACTGTCTCTATAATCTCACAAAGATTTTACAGAGATGTGAGGAAACAAGTTTTGTGCTGAATTTGGGAGAAGAGTCATTCTATGGTCACTGTAGGTGTGGTGTTGGGACACAGATTCTTAGGAGAGAGTATTGAGTTAGACCAAGATAGGATTGACATAATAGAAAATTTACCTTACCCTCAAGATGCGAAAGGTATGCAAACTTTTATGGGATATGCTAGTTTCTATAGAAGATTTATCAAAGATTTCTCGAAAATATCTAAACCTCTGACTGACCTGTTGCACAAGGATGTGCCTTATTCTTTTGATAAGATCTATGTGTAGGCTTATGAGAAATTAAGAGATGCCTTGATCACATGCCCCATCATCCAGCCTCCAAAGTGGAATGAGCACTTCGAGCATGTGTGATGCTAGTAATTATGTTCTTGGTGCTGTTCTAGGACAGTGTGCTGATAAAAAAATTAACGTGATCTTCTATGCTAGTAGGAGTTTGGATGAAGACCAAGTACACTTGGTGTCACACCCTGTGTTTGTACCACTTTGCTATACCATGAGTTTATAAAATTTGGACCCATTTAAAACTTTTGTGTGCTTGAGCATGTTTGAATTCCTTGTTGTGTTCTTGCTTGTATGATTGTGTTTTGATTCACACAAATCCTTATTCTCTCAAAAATCATCTCCATGACCAAAGATCTTACCCAATGACCATGCCATGTGTATAGGACATAAAACTATTTTTATAAAATATTATTTTGGCCAAAAAGCATTTAAATAATTTAGGTTTTCAAAAACCCCTGAATTGAGGTTTATACTACAAGTCCTCAAATTAGGGTGAATGTTTTGCCCGAAAGACTTTATTTGGAACCTACCATATATAAGACTCCCCAAAACCACCAAATATTATTTTTAAAGATTATTTTCATTTTTTATTTAAAGGCTTTTTCTTAAGTCTATAAATGGTCTTTTATATGGAAAAAATATTTTTTTGCTTTTAAAATATTTGAGAAAATTTAGGGAAACTCAGTGGACATATATTTCCCATATATAAGAGTTTAAACACATGGTCATGTTCAAAATATTGGACAAAACCCTCCAAAACCATTTCTGTATATTTCAAGTATTCGAAATATTTATATAAGAAATATTCTCAAATACTTCCAGGAAAATTCTAGAAAGTCACACATGCCATATGTGATGATCTTGCAAAGCTTGATCTCAATCCCAATTGCTTTGATTCACCAAAATGCCCCATAACCATTTCTGTCCAGAACCAAACTTGAGCAACTTTGCACTATCAAGTTTCTCCAATTGGTCCCAAACTTTTGGGCATGCTTCAATCCCCAAATAATGCCACCATACCAAGTGGTACATTAAGGAGAATAATTTTGCACCACTAGATCTAATGAAACCCATTTCTGCCCATTTCTAGGGTTTATAAAGTTTACATTTGCAACTTTTCTCAAGTGGACTCAAACCTTGTGAGCACTCCTATTTTTACCCATCATTCAATCCTGTTAAGTATCACATGAAGGGGAAAAATTTATCCAGCTCAAACCAAGATCAAACACCTTGTGGACAATTCCAAAAATCCCTGTTTTCACCTCTTAACTTATTCTCCATGAGCCTCACTTTTTTCCACAGGACCAGCAAGTCCCTCCCCACCACTAGTAAACTTTCCAATGGCCAACTCCATGATTGAGAGGGTGGGAATCCCACTTGCACCCCCTAGACAACCCCATTTCTCTCTTATCTCTCTGCTCCCTCCCACCCATGGCCATTCCAGAGAATCCAAAGCTCCTTTCCAATTGTTTACTCCCTCCTGCAATGCATGGACACTAGTGGACACGTCAGAGCGCGCCAAAACAATCATCATGCTGGCCAAAGTCGCGCTCTGGAGCGTGCTGCCGCGCTCCAGAGAGTTGACCTCTCTGTCCTGGCCACCTCGGGCCTCCCCCTCACACTAGTCGATGCGCATTGACGTCCGGGACACGCCTTCTTGCCGGCCCCCTTCTCTCTCTCCCTCCAACGGCTCTCCACACACGCGCCATTGCCACCCCTCTCGGCCAATCGCTGGTCTCGCGCGTGCATGCTTCCCTGCTTCCCCTCTTCCTCCTTCTGGTCATGGACGACCCCCACGAACACCTCACACGCGCCGTGGCCCTCTCCCGTGACCCCCAGTCCCGGCTACGACCTCGCCAGTGCACTAGCCCATGGTGCACCACACCCTGCCTATTTAAGGCCTCCCCCGAGCTCTTTCTACCCACTGGTCCCTCTCACCTGCCTCCAATCGAACACCTAGGCCACCAACTCCTTACCTGAGCCGCCTGAGATCGAGACCGAGCTCGAGCTCCGCCGCATCGGGTCACCGTCGATCTCGCGGTGAGAAGCCTCTCCGGCTCCACTTCCATCTCCTCTAGCCCCCTTGCCTCCCTCACGTGTTTCCCTCTCTCTCCCCTGTGGATTGCCATGGGAATCGTGGACTTGGAGTTCGCCCGAATCCCCTCCGCCGCGGCCTCTCCGTCGCCAGCGACTACGGCCACCCCGGCGACTCCCTCGACTTCCCCTCGAATGGTGGCGACCTCCTGAAGCCGTCCCCCCTGCTCATCTACCCTCGCCGTGCCCCTGAGCCTCGCTAGTGAGCTCACCATCCTCCCTGGATGGGAGGTTGACGGCGACCCTGGTGGGGTCCCCCTCGTCAGCCTCCCACCTCTCTCCCGCTTCCCTTCTCTCTCTGACGCCAGGCCTTGCCCATCGGGTTTAAAACCTCGCACGTGCGGGAGGCACCGAGTCGCCTGGGCCACTTCGCTGGCTGGGCCGGCTCGACCAGCCACTTTTGGCCCGTGGGCACAGTGCCCTTTCTTGTTTTCTTTTTTGTCTCTGTTCCAAAAAGTCCCCAGGGTTGAATGATTGTCAAAATTCAAATATTCCAATTTCTAAAATTTTGTAATAATCTGAGCTATTTAATGATGCCACTTGTGTATCATTTGAAAAATAAATTTTGTACTGTTTTTATTTAAAAACTTCTAAAACCAATTTAAATCTCTGTTAAAAATGTTTTCCACCACTTTTAACACTCCCAAACCAGAAACTAATAATTTTAGTATTTTTAGTTTCCAACCTAGTATTTTACAAAAATGGTTTGACATTTTTCTGAGTGCTTTATTTTCCTGTTTTGTGCTATTGTCTTGTTGTGTGCCGTTACTTTGCAACGTTAGATTATGAATTTGATGAAGGAGATGGAACAGAGGCATTTGAAGACCCCGAGGACTTTGTTGCGCCAGGGAAGCAACCCTTTGACCATGTCTAAGAAACCTTTGTATGCATGTCATATAGCACTTGATATTGATACATCAGAATCATGATGATTATGGTGACGACCTTCATGGGTTCCCTCTATTACTTTCCCTCATTGATACTTGCATGACATGACTCTACTTTTGCTTAGAGTTGTGTGGGAGGGAAGTAGATAGGATGCTAAAGTAGTTGCTACGCGAATGGGATGGGAAAATGCATGGTGTTAGAAACAAAGTGTTTTCAAAGGCTTTTTGAAAGCACCGTCGGGTGCCACTAATGCCCGAGGGAGATGAAGATGAGCTAGGTAACCACTTAATAATGAAGTGGTGTACCAGAGCAAGTTGTGTGTGTGTTTTTGAAAATGGATTGGATTTAAGATTGGTTGACCGTTCCCAACCTGACATGTACAACCAAAATACCCCTTATGGGACGGGGCTTTGTTGATTACTTTGGTCGGTACTAGCAGGGAGCCCGCATTACTAGTGGCCGGAGTGACGTGGTCACTCTCGATACGGGGTCGTGCCGGAAAGGACGATCATGGGCTCTTTTCACAGACATCGGGCACACCGTTGGTCCCCTCATGGATGGTACTTGTTATGTTCATCATGCGGGCTGGGTACCAACGAGTGGACTCTTTGTTTAGTATCATCAGGGGAAAGGCATTGTTCGGGTACTTACCTCGGGTATGCAGTATACCGCGAGTCGTGGCTTGACACGGAAGTTTCCCGAGTCTTGTGTGTAAAGTGTGCAACCTCTACAGACTGTAAAACTGCTCGAATAGCCATGTCCACGGTCAAGGACAGTTGGGTGGTCCTGCTTAAACTATGTCCAGATGTTTTCACAAACTTTGTGTGTGGATGAGAAGAGAATACTTGAGTCTAGTCAGGATGGCTTGACGTGACGATCGAACATGAGATGTTCAACCTCTATTCATATTGATATATGTAACATGTTCGTATGGTTACTCGGAACCTCATGATGCATGCTTTTACATGTTGATAGGACATATCATTGCACTCAAATTAGCTTTCCGCAAAATCACCTATTTAGTGACATATCATGCTTTGTTGTACCTTGTTCCAAACATGGGTTGCTTGTGAGTACATGCAAAGTACTCATTGTCTTGCCACTGGTTATTTAATTGGCCAAGAATGGAATAGCAGGAATATGGTGAAGATTACCTTGGTGACGAACATGCGAATTAGGACGCTTCCCAGTCAGAATGTCTGTAGGGTTAAGGCAGATGGCATGGGTCTATGCTATCTTTCAAGATTTCCGCAGCGAGTTTATGTTTGTTGTTTGGCCTTCATGGCCCTATCTATGTAAGACTTGACCATGATGGTCATTATTTGTGTAAGACGGTATGTATGGATGTAAGACTCTTGTTATTCAGCTTCTGTGTGTTCAGTGAGCATTGATCTCTGGGATCACTGTACACGTGCATTCCGTGATCACAACTTATGAGTCGGGGTCCCCACAGAACTAGTATTAGAGCCATCCTGACTGTAGGAAGCCTTAGTTAGCATGGACGTTAGTTAGGATAAGACCGCTTTCAAAAACTATGCCTAGTATCTATACTTAGGAATTTCTGCACTTCTTATCTCTTCTAGTCTCTTTTCAAACTCTACTAACACCCTCCCCTTAAACCTTGTAGATTGTCGTCATACCCGAGGATATCCTAGCATCCGGCTTCCCCTACTCCTTGAGGACAGCCTGGAGAAGTGCCAGTTTCGTCAACCTCCCGTTTTCCTCTACCACGAGCACTCGGTCGATGTCGTCACGAAGGAGTACCACGTTGATGTGGTCGTGAAGGCAAATGATTCCTCGACGAGTTGGTTCTTTGAAGGACCACAGATGGAGACCCTGGTGATCGCAGTCGAGACGGCTGCACGCAAGGCACTTATCCACCTTTGAGACATCATCCCAGAGATGGCTGACGAGCCAGCTACTCGCCACCTACCTTTCAGGAAGGATGGTATGGGCGAGAGTTGGACGTTGGTCCCGTCCAAGGAGGATGGCACACCACTCAGGTTCCAGACCTACTTCAGCCTCTCCGCCGACAGTCTGGCTCACAACGTGATTAAGGAGTCCGTGAAGCTCCGCAAGGAACTTCACCACATCCGAGAGCTACTTCGTCAAGCCAAGATGAAGCCAGACATGACAAGAAGGATGGAGCCCCCGAGGGAGGACCAGCTATCGCTTACATAGGAGGAGTACCCCCAGCTAGATATGCACCCACCCGTCGTCGTCGCATCAGTGCGAAGGGGTACCATGCACTCTTCACCGCACCATCGGCAAAGCATCGTCAGAGTGGACCTCCCCGCTCTCCGACCCCTTCGACCGGAGATGACACCTGGACGGATGACAACAAGGAAAAAGACCTAGAGGAGCATGAATACGAGACCGAGCACTCGACCACTTGAGTTCGAGAACCCCTAGGGTAGGACAAGTCATGTACCCCTTATGCAAAGTCGAGTCCGTATAATGGTTCATATGAAACCATGTGTGCCTGTTGGTTGTTTTGTTGTTTGTGTCTCGATGCAAGTCGCGCTTTTGCCCTAGGCAACATGTAAGCGCCTACATCGCCTATTTTATCTTAATATTATGTGTTTGGTCTCTCGACCTTTGTTTGAATATACTTGCACTATACCGACCCCCTTAGGCGCACCTCCTCTATCCTTGCTTTTTATAATGTCTGTCCTATTCATTTGACTTGGATGCTCCAAACAGGATGGTGACCGCTACCCACACCAGCAGCTTCCCCAACCCCAACGCTGTCGGCTCCAGCCAGCAGCAAGTGGCTGCCGAGTCTGCTGATACTGGAGCTCACCAGGAGCAGCTACATAGAGACATTCCCCCACCACCACCTCCATCGGAGAACATGACCATAGCTTAGTTTCTCCAAGTTCTCCGGGTGGAATGCCAGGCCAACTCTGCTGCTATTCAACAGATGGCTCAAGTCCTTGTGAACGACCAGCAGCAAGGAAGGAACGACAATGGCCATTCTACTCTGTCAGAGTTCATGAGGAATTCGCCCCCAACCTTCACCGAGACTGCTGAGCCTCTGGAAGCCGATGACTGGATCCGCACCATCGGGGACCTCCTTGCATTGGTCAACTACAATGAGGATCACGAGAAGGTTCTTTATGCCTCTCACTGCCTCAGAGGTACAACCGGAGCTTGGTGGGATGGATTCAAGGTCATGCAAGGCGATCATGTGATCACTTGGGCTGATTTCAAGGATGATTTCTGCAATGCCCACATTCCTTCTGGGATCATGGCTATCAAGAAGCGTGAGTTCCGAGCACTGAAGCAATAAAGTGGCTCTGACAAGGAGTACATGCACAACTTCAACCTCGTGTCAAGGTATGCCCCGGAAGATGTCAACACTGAGGCGGCTAAGATGGAACGCTTCATGGAAGGACTCCAGCAAGCCCTACAATATCAGCTCATTGTCTGCGACTGCCGGACCTTCTTCGACCTGGTGAACAAGGCTCTCATGCTTGAGGACAAGCGTCGTTCCATGGAAGACACTCGCAAGCGCAAGATGATCAAGAAGGGAAGTTCCAGCAACCAGAAGCCTCGCCCATGGCAGCCAACCCCAGCCAGGCCAACCTATTAGCCTCAACAAGCCAGGACTCCTGCACCTCGTCTGCGCTACCAGCCTCAGCAGTACACCAATCCCAGGCCAGCTTATAACAACCCCAACAACAACAATGGTGGCAACAACAACAGCGGCTCAGGCCCAGTCACTTGCTTTGGATGTGGTCAGCCTGGGCACATCTCTAGGAAGTGCCCCAACAAGAAGCGAGATGCATCGCGCCCCAATGCGTCGAACCAAGGACAAGGCCATGGAGCACCGCCAAGGAACCAAGCTCCTCGCAACCAGCCCAACAATGGCAAGGGTCGTGTGAATCATGTCACCGCTGAGGAAGCCCAGGAAAACCCGGATGTCATACTGGGTACGTTCCTCATCAACTCAACCCCAGCAACCGTTTTGTTTGATTGTGGAGCTTCGCATTCTTTTGTTACCCAAAAGTTTGCACTAGAAAGTAGTATGAAGCCTACACCCCTGGGTAGTCATATGTTGGTACAAACCCCGGGATCGGTTATGAGAACCAAGATAGGGTGTAAGGGAGTTGGGATTGTCATCAACGGAGTAGAATTCCTAGCAGACCTTATTGTCCTAAAGTCGCAAGGCTTGGATGTGATCCTAGGCATGGATTGGTTAACCAAGCACCAAGGCTTGTTAGACTGTGCCAAGCGGACTGTTACCATGACCAATAGCCAAGTAGTTGAAGTCAAGTATGTTCCCAACCCTATCTCCGCTCAAGCCCCTCAGGTCAATTGTCTGTCGGGAATTGAGTTGGACCAAGTGCCAGTGGTATGTGAATACCCAGATGTATTTCCAGATGTGCTGCCCGGAATGCCTCCTGACCGTGACATTGAGTTCATCCTTGAGGTAATGCCCAGAGCAGGACCCATCTATAAGAAACCTTATAGAATGGGATCTGAAGAGTTGGCTGAATTAAAGAAGCAACTGGCAGAGCAGCTCAGGAAAGGATTTATCTGCCCTAGTGCCTCTCCTTGGGAATCACCTGTTTTGTTTGTGGAAAAGTGAGACGGTACTATTTGACTTTGTGTCGATTATCGATCTCTCAATGAAGTCACAATCAAGAACAAGTACCCACTCCGCAAGATTGAAGACCTGTTTGATCAGATGAATGGAGCCAAGGTGTTCTCCAAGATTGACCTCAGGTCTAGTTACTATCAACTGAAGATCAGACCCCAAGACATTCCAAAGACGACATTCGTAACCCGGTATGGTCTATACGAGCACATGGTCATGTCATTTGGGTAGACCAATGCCACTGCCTACTTCATGTATGTCATGAACAAAGTTTTCATGGAGTATTTGTACAAGTTCGTTGTCGTCTTCATTGATGACATACTCATCTTTTCCAAGTCTGAGGAAGACATTAGCAACACTTGAGACTGGTCCTAGACAAGCTTTGAGAGCACCACATTTATGCCAAGTTTAGAAAGTGCAAATTCTGGCTTCACGAAGTTGGATTCTTGGGTCATCTGTTGACTGCAGAAGGACTGTCAGTGGATCCTACCAAGATTGAAGCCGTGACTGAATGGCAATCCCCAAGCAATGTGAAGGAAGTCAGGAGCTTCCTCGGACTCGCGCTATATTACCGCTAGTTCATCAAAGGATTCTCGAGCATTGCTAGACCCATGACTCAGCTCTTGAAGAAAGATAAGTAGTTTGAATGGACGCTGAAGTGCGAGGAAAGTTTCCAAGAGCTCAAGAAGAGATTGACGACAGCCCCAATTTTTGCCACCCCCGGTATTCACAAGGACTGTTCGCACATGAACACGTCAACGTGTACCCGTAGGGCCGGGGGTGATGCACCGCAACTCGCCCCGCGGGAGGCCGGCTCACAGCGCGATACGCAAGACAGTAAGCCGGCGCTTTTGAGGCCAGACGCCCCAGTTCCTCGGGAGGGACCCCGTCCGAGGAGGCCGGCGACGATTGGCTGAACCGGGTCGATTCGTTCGCCCTCGGCTCGGTTGTCGATATCCGATGAACTTACGCGAAGTCGCCGAATAACGGAACCATGAACAAGTGTTAAGGGGTAAAAAGTAGGTTGTATTGATATGTCGATTGTTTGCTTGATTCAATCGGCCATCACCTCTCACATATATATGAGGCGGCTGGACTTCCCGTTCAAGTAAGAGACTCCTACACGGATTACAAGTTACAATCAGAGTCGGTTTCTAGCCTTAACTAGGTAAGGCACCCGCCAGGGCCGTCTTGGGCTCGGACTCTCTGTTGGGCCGGCTTACAGTGTGAGTCGCCGAAAGCATGGGCCGGCCTTGTTCTTCTGAGTCCATCCTTAGCTTCTTGCAGTCAGCTTTCCTTCTCCTGAGCCATAGAGCCGGCTTATAGAGCCGGCTTTCTGAGTCACCCTTTGCTCTTGGCTTCCTGAGTCGCCCGTGGCTCTCGGCTTCCTGAATCGCCCTTTGCTCTCGGCTTCCTGAGTCGCCCGTAGCTCTTCTGTGTTGATGCCAGTTCACTTTGCTTCGTAATCCGCCGCTTTGCTAGCTAGCCGCCTTGCCGGGTCTCGATGGGCACGGTACCACCGCTCTGGGCACGGCTAAGTGTCGTACTACGAGTTATCTTCGTGCTGGGTCATCGTCATCTGCCGAGTCCCGGTCTTGCCAGCTTTTAATAATCTTGCGAACTGAGACATAACATGATCAACAGCCCTTGAACAACGCCGGCTCAATATGAAAGCGGCGGCTCATCGTCTTTGTCAGAGCCGCCGGTACTGTGAAGCTGAATCTATGATGAGCCGGCTTTGACCTTGAGCTGATTTCTGTAGCCGGGTTACTGAGTCATTGAGCCGATAACCTGCCTCTCTGGGCGGCTGTATCTCCTTCACATTGGCGCCTCTCCAGCAGTGATTCTTGAGCCGTCGCTAGCCGAGTTATCGCCACACCGGGTCACCCTCTGGGGCGAGTCATCAGCCTTGAGTCGCCTTTTGCCAAAAATGAGTGCTAACAAGGAGTTTGTGATATATTGTGACGCATTGAGGACCGGGCTTGGAGGTGTTCTGATGCGGGAAGGGAGAGTCGTAGCATATCTATCCAGACAGCTACGCCCTCACGAGGCGAACTACGCTACTCATGATCTTGAGTTGGCAGGTGTAGTTCATGCCTTGAAGACATGGCGACATTACCTTCTAGGGAAGCGATGTGAGATATACACAGACTACAAGAGTTTGAAGTATATTTTCACTCAAAAGTATTGAACATGATGCAGCGAAGATGGTTGGAGTTGATCAAGGACTATGACCTCAGTGTTCAATAACACCCTGGAAAGGCTAACATGGTAGCAGATAGCTTAAGCAGAAAGGCTTGGTCCTTGAATGCTATGATTAAGGAAAGACTACCTGCCTTGTATGAGGAGCTTGAAAGCTTTGGCTTGGAACTAGTTGCACCTGGATTCCTAGCCGACATCGACGCAAAGCCTACCTTGATGGATGATATTAAGGAAGCTTAGAAGGGTAATGACAACATTGAAGGCATCAAGAAGAAGATCAAGGCAGGCAAGGCCCCAGGATTCTCTGTGGATGAACAAGGAGTCGTAGGGTTTGGGAATTGCATCTGCGTACCCAACAAGGTTGAGCACAAGAATCTGATCTTGCAAGAAGCCCATAACACTCTGTATTCCCTCCATCCTAGAGGAACCAAGATGTACCAAGACCTCAAAGCAAGATTCTAGTGGCATGGCACGAAGAGAGAGATAGACACTTTCGTCGCTAAGCGTGTGATGACCCACAAGTATAGGGGGTCAATCATAGTCCTTTCGATAAGTAAGAGTGTCGAACCCGACGAGGAGCAGAAGGAAATGACAAGCGGTATTCAACAAGGTAATTTCTGCAACCACTGAAATTGTAGGTAACGGGTAGTTTGATAGCAAGATAATTTGTAACGAGCAAGTAGCGGTAACGGTAAATAAAGTGTAGAAATATAGCCCAATCCTTTTGTGGCAGAGGACATGCCAAAACAGTCTCGTATAATAAGCAAACCGTTCTTGAGGGTACATGGGAATTTCATCTAGTGACTTTCATCATGTTGGTTTGATTTGCGTTCCCTACTTTGATAATTTGATATGTGGGTGGACCGGTGCTTGGGTGCTCTTCTTACTTGACCAAACCTCCCACTTATGATTAACCCCCTAACAAGCATTCGCAACTACGAGAAAAGTATTAAGATAAAATCTAACTGTAGCATTAAACGTTTGGATCCAAATATGCCCCTTACGAAGTAGCACATAAACTAGGGTATAAGCTTATGTCACTCTAGCAACCCATCATCTAATAACTACTCCACAATGCATTCCCTTGGGCCCAAAGATGGTGAAGTGCCATGTAGTCGACATTCATATGACATCACTAAGGGAATCACAACATTCATATGATCATAATATCAAACACACATCAACTTCACATGATTACTTGCAACATGACTTCTCCCGTGACATCAAGAACAAAGGTAAATACTCACAAATGATATTCATGCTCAAGATCAGAGGGGTATTAAATAGCATAATGGATCTAAACATATAATCTTCCAACAAATAAACCATATAGTAATCAACTACGAGATGTAATCAACACTACTAGTCACCCACAGGTACCAATCAGAGGTTCCGGTACAAAGATTGAACACAAGAGGTGAACTAGGGTTTGAGAGGAGATGGTGTTGTTGAAGATGTTGATGAAGATTGGCCTCCAAAGATGAGAGGGTTGTTGGTGATGACGATGGCTTCGATTTCTCCCTCTGGCGGAAGTTCCCCCGGCGGAATCGCTTCGCCGGAGGGCAAAAGTGCTCCTGCCCAAGTTCCGCCTTGAGGCGGCGGCGTTCCGTCCCGAAAGTCCTCCCCTTATTTTTTTAGGTCAAAAGACCTTAAGTACCAGAAGATGGGCACCGAAGGTGGGCCGGGCTGGCCACAACTCACCAGGGCGCGCCTGGGGGGCCTAGCACGCCCTGGTGTCTTGTGGTCACCAGGTGGCCCCCTCCGGTAGTTATTTGCTCCAGTATTTTTTATATATTCCAAAATAATTCTCCGTGAAGTTTCAGCTTATTTGGAGACGTGCAGAATAGGTGTCTCTGATATGCTTTTTCAGGTCCAGAATTTCAGCTGCCGGCATTCTCCCTCTTTGTGTAAACCTTGCATATTATGAGAGAAAAGGCATTAGAATTATTCCATAAAGCATTATTATGTATAAAAACATTATAAATAATAGTAGGAAATCATGATGCAAAATGGACGTATCAACTCCCCCAAGCTTAGACCTCGCTTGTTGTCGGGTCACGATGCACACGATCACCTATGGGACCACGGGACCCTTTCTGGTCCGGCGGGGGTGAGGTGTCGTTGCACAAAGAGCAGAGACCATGAGACAGCACGACGACGAGACGCTGGTGTTTTACCCAGGTTCGGGCCGCTGAGAAGCGTAAAACTCTACTCCTGCTTTGGTGGATTGATCGGAGGAATACGAAGCACACGCAGCACTCAAACCCAGCAAGGTCGCCTTCGGGGGAGCTGCTACGCGAGTACAAGTGTCCAAAGGTCCGAATCTTTAGCTAGGTTGCCTTGGGCCTACTTTTATAGCTCAAGGGGTAACCACAGTGGCAAAACAGAAATTACCTAGTGATTAGATAGCTAACAGTGCTATCATACCTAACTCTGGCTCTTAGGACAAAATGCCATAAATGCTAGTCTAGGTGGCGTGCGGGGGTGCATCCCCGGCAGGCTCTTGCCACCGCTTGGCTGTCTATTCCTCAGTATCTTGACACGCCTCTAGACAGGAGTCAAAGGGGCATAATCTGTCTTCCAGCGAGCCACGCCTCTAGACAGGAGTCAAAGGGGCATAATCTGTCTTCCAGCGAGCCAGCACGTACTTAGCGAGAGCCACTTAGCCACCTGAGGGCTCGACACCGCATCGACTAGTGACTGGCATTGCGATGCGGTGGAGTGGTGGCCGATCGGCTCACGCTTGCCAGGGGATGGCTTGCCGGGTCTTCCTGAGGATGTGCACGCCATGGTCCCCGGCAGGCATTGGGGACGCGACTGGCGCGGCTCGGGCCCGTTCTGGGCCGTCGTATCGTCCTTGCCGGTGTTGCAAGCCAGCGTAGGCTGCTTCTGCCGAGGTCTTGGTCTTGAATGTTGGCTTCTTCTTCTTGATGCGCTCCTTAATCTCATGTAGAGCGGCTTCTCTGGCTTGGACTGCGTTTTGACAGGGTTCTCCTACTGCTACCTGTGCATAAGTCAGGGGCACTGGGTACCACAGTCCTAGTACACCGACAGGAGCCTCCGGATCTAGCCAAAATGCGCTCGCCCAGCGCCGTTGGGTCAGGCCCAAAATTTATGCATAGGCGCGCAATATGAGGGAGTAACTGTCAACTTTTAAGCCAACACTTACTTGCTATCTCAGGCCGTTTCCGCCACGCGTGCCGCATGCATTGCGGGGCATTGCGGTGGATGCGCACGGCTCACAGGCGTGGGAGTGGCAGAAACTGCAGCGCCAGGGATTGGTGCAATGGGGCGGTTACCTATTCGCCCGTGATCGTGGATAGCGGGATTGGTGGAGATGGGCGGCCGCCTTGGAGCGAAGGAGAGCCAGCCCCCGCTTCCGTCGCGGCGACGAGAGCTTCCCTTCGGGATCATGCCGCTGCTTCAGCCGCGGCGATGGGAGGCGGTTCCTGCGAGCTGTAGTGGGAGCGCTGGAGGACACCGAGGCCGGCGCGGGGCTCGTGGCTGGGGGAAGGGGAGCGCCGCACCCAATCCTCCTCCGCCGATGGTTCCTTCTCTAGTGATGGGTCATACTGAAGGTACAGCGCTGGAGTTCGTCGTTAGGCTGCGTGGCCCTCTCCGTAGCCATTTGCCACTCCCTCACCTTTTTGCCCGGGTGATGGAGGTCGACAAGCCGCACGCAATGTGGTTGCGCGTGCACGGCTGCTGGAATGGCGCCGTGCAAGATGATGTCGAGTTTCCGACACCTCGCGTCATGTTCCTCAGGCGCGGGTGGAAAACCTTCGCATGCGCCCATAACTTCATTGATGGGGACGTCCTCCGCTTCAAGCTGGTGGAGGCCGACACACTCTCCATCAAGATCCATGGGTGTTCGGTCTCTCGTCTCGGCTGCTGCGAAGAGAGCTCGAGCGACGATGGAAGCTCCTCCTCGAGCGATAGCGACGAGGAGGACAGTGTTGGTTAAGACGGCGACAGCGAGCCCTAGGTCATCACGTCGAAGTACGATGACCTGGACTCCAACTGACCACCGGTCACACCATCACCGTCAGCTAGTCCCCCGTCAGGGGTTCTTGACTTGGGTGCCGCCTCCTCCTCCAGCTGGATCCTGGCTGGCTCGTGGACTTCGGCTTCGTCTTCCTTGCCGTTGGTCCCACCGAGCTGCGCCCTGCCAGTCCTGACGGGGCCAGGCTGGGCTTCTGCTTAGGTCCTCCTTTAGACCTTTTTTTCCTTTTTGTAGCTTGTCCGTAGGGGAGAAAGCCAAATAAAGAGTTATTAAAGGGGTGTCCTCTAATGTATCTCTATCCATTTTGTATCGAAAATTAATGAAAGAATGCTATTTCTCTTCCTTAAGTACTATCCTTTTCTCTCTCCTTGTTTATACTGTGTCACCATGTTTATCCCTGCCACACGGAACTATTTGCCAGGTCAGTACTAACCGCGAGCGCCAAAGGGTAGCGAGCCCCCAGCAACAGGCCGGTATCATTCCCCAGCAAAGCTCCTTGTCGGTATCGGTGCGGCCCATCAGAGCTGATGATCAACAGGAGCTGGGAGATGGCTCGTCCCGGCAAGGGTTTCTGTTGCGTGATGATCTCCATGGTACACAGTCAAAAGCAACAAAAGTGGTTTCCTTAAGGGAGTAAATGGCATTGAGCTTGGGATATGCGATTAGACTTATCTTTTCAGGCAGTATCCCTTTCTGTAGTACGATGGGCCGCCGTCCTTGTTTTTTTTGCCCTTCTTCTTTGTTTTCCTGGTGGTAAAACATGTAAGGCAAGATGCCTCTGTCCTCTGGGGAGAGAGAATTTCGTAACAAGGATCACAGGCTCATCAAGTACTCTAGAAAATTTCTAAAACTTAAAAGCAATAACATTGCAACATAAGAAAATGCATAGTAAACATGTAGTTCGATGGTATGATGCAATGTCTAGCTTTATTGTGGCATGCACAGGGTCTGCGCCTGGCATTGCACAGAGGGTTACATGCACTGCGGCAAGGCTTGTACAAAAGGTGGTTGCCGGGGACTGAGCCCGGCAACCGCGCCTTATGAGTAGAACTTACGAAGATGCTCAATATTCCATGAGTAAAGCACTTTGATGCCATCTTCGGTCTCCAGACGGACTACGCCAGGTCTGGTGACTCGTGCTACCCGGTAAGGGTCTTCCCACTTCGGCGTCAACTTGTTGGTACCCTTGGCGGACTGAACGCACCTAAGGACACGGTCGCCTTCCTCAAGGGTCCGGGCGTGGACCTTCTGGCTATGATAGCGGCATGGGGCTTGCTGGTAGCGTGCAGCACACACAGCAGCCCGGCGACGATCTTCCTCGAGGAGCATGGCATCGTCATGCCGTAGCTGCTCTTGCTCTACTTCATCGTAGGCAAGTACTCGAGGTGACCCGTATATGAGTTCCGTGGGGAGAACTACTTCCGCCCCGTACACTAGGGAGAAGGGCGTCTGGCCGGTAGCTCGATTCGGTGTCGTTCTGAGGGACCAAAGAACCACTCACAGCTCATCTATCCACCGCTTGCCGCATCTCCGGAGTCTATCAAAAGTTCTTGTTTTGAGTGCACGCAACACTTCAGCATTCATCCTCTTGACTTGCCCGTTGCTCCTTGGGTGGGCAACAGAGGCGAAGGAGACCTTGCTTCCAAGGCTTTGGATGTATTGCATAAAGGTGCGGCTCGTGAACTGGGTGCCATTATCGGTGATCACCCTGTTGGGCACTCCAAAACGGCACACCAGTCCTTTCAGGAACTTGACAGCTGACTGCACAGTCACCTTCCTCACTGGTTCCACCTCTGGCCACTTTGTAAACTTGTCGATTGCTACGAACAAGAATTCAAAGCCCCTGACAGCGCGAGGAAAGGAGCCCAAAATATCGAGCCCCCAGATCGAGAATGGCCAGGATAAAGGGATTGTCTGGAGAGCTTGCACTGGTTGCTGGATATTCTTGGAATGGAACTGGCAGGCTTCACACTTGGTGACTAGCTCAGTTGCATCTTGGAGGGCAGTGGGCCAATAGAAACCCTGCCAGAAGGATTTTTCGGCAAGGGCCCTTGATCCAATGTGAGACCCACACATGCTTCTATGTATCTCTGCAAACAGCTTTAGTCCATCTTCCGGGCAAATGCACCTCAATTTCACACCGTTTGGTCTTTTTCTGTACAGCGTGTCATCGACAAACTGGTACATACTTGACTGACGGGCAACTTTTTCGGCTTCTTCTTGTTCTTCGGGAAGTTCTCCTGTTTGAAGGAAGTGGGCTATGTGATGATGTGGCCAAGTTGGAGCATGTGGCTCGACAACGAGTACTAAAGGCATCTCCTCGTTCGTGGGAGCGCTTATCTCGACCGCGAGGACCTGGGGTCCTGCAGGAGGGAGCTGCTCACCAACCGAAACAAGACTGTCTCTGGCAGCCTCTCTACCATCGGCTTCAGGAAGCTCTGTCGGGAAATGCTTGCCGGAGTTCAGCTTTCTTCTTTTCCTGGTCATCGTTGACGGGGATACTGATAGCTGAGTGAGGTGGAGGACAAAGGTTCCTGGTTCCACAGGGAGCTTTTGCGCAGAGCACTTTTATAGATGATCAGCGATGCCGTTTTCTACACGTGGTACATGATCTGCTTGCAATCCATCAAAGTGCTCCTCCAGCTTCCTCACCTCTTCCACGTATGCTTCCATCAACGCACTCTGATAATCTTTGTTGACTTGTTTCACCATGAGTTGAGAGTCTCCTCGGACGATCAGTTTCTTGATTCCCAACTCCACCGCGATTCTGAGTCCGGCAAGGAGCCCCTCATACTTAGCGGTGTTGTTGGTGGCCTCCTCCCGGGGAAAGTGCATTTGAATCACATATTTGAGATGCTCTCCAGTATGGGCGATGAGGAGCACACCTGCTCCGGTGCCCTGAAGTGAGAAAGCACCGTCAAAATATATGATCCATTCCTTAGGCGCTTCTTTGCCGGGGAGAATTGTCTCTGGAACCTCTTCGTCTGGCGTGGGTGTCCATTCCACAATGAATTCTGCCAACGCCCTGCTCTGGATTGTGGAAGTGCTCTCATACTTCAAACCAAAACTTGGCAGTTCTAGTGCCCACTCAACTATCCTTCTAGTGGCTTCGGGGTTCCTCGTGGCCTTGGAAGTAGTGGCGCAGCTTCCTCGAGGCCATGAGAAGGCCGAAGATCAGCTTTTGCACTCCAGAGTACCTTGACCTGGCCCCTTGTAACAAGGAGCTGACAAAGTACGCTGGCCGCTGCACCACCTTCTTCTTCGCCACTTCCTTGAAGCTGCCTTCGTCTGCTTGCTTAGGTTCCCCTTGGTTTGTATCAGGTCCTGCTGCGAGTGCTTCGGTTCCAACCCCGGTCAAATCAGTCGCAGCAGCTGCATCTTCATCCACTTCTCGCTGCGCCAACAGCACTGCGCAAACCACTTGATTCGTTGCCGCCAAGTATAGCAGCAACTGTTCTTGCGGTTTAGGCGCGACCAAGGTGGGAGCGGAGGAAAGGTAAGCTTTTAGATCTTGCAGTGCTGCTTCTGCTTTCGGGGTCCACTTCATCGGGCCGGCCTTTTTCAGAATCTTGAAAAATGGCAGAGCGCATTCAGTGGATTGGGAGATGAACCTACTCAACGCGGCAATGCATCCGGCCAAGCATCTTGCGTACTTGATGGACTTGGGTGCTTGTATCCACTCGATTGCTTTGATCTTGTCGGGATAGGCTTCTACTCCTCGCTGAGACACAAAGAACCCGAGTAGCTTGCCAGAAGGGACACCAAACACACACTTCTCAGGGTTGAGCTTCAAATTGATCTTGCGCAAGTTCATAAAAGTTTCTTCCAAGTCTTGTATGAGAGTTGCTTCATCTTTGGTTTTGACTACTATGTCATCCATGTAAGCTTCCATGTTCCTGTGCAACTGAGGTTCAAATCCAATCTGCACGGCCCTTGCAAAGCTAGAACCAGCGATCTTTAACCCGAAGGGCATCCGTACAAAGAAGTATGTGCCACACCGAGTTATGAACGCGGTCTTTTCCTCATCTTCCTTGGCCATGAATATTTGGTGGTATCCGGAGTATGCATGCAAGAAGGAAAGCAAGTCACACCCGGAAGTGGAATCAACAATCTGATCGATGAGCGGCAAGGGAAAAGGGTCCTTTGGGCATGCTTTGTTTAAGTCAGTGAAATCAATGCAAAGCCTCCATTTCCCATTCGCCTTGCGGACCACTACCGGGTTGGCTAATCATGTCGGATGCAACACTCCTCTAACCAACCAGCTGCTTCGAGCTTCTTGATCTCCTCGGTGATGAACTGCTACCGCTCCAAGGCTTGCTTTCTAACTTTCTTCTTGACGGGCCTGGCATGAGGGCAGACAGCAATGTGGTGCTCAATTAGCTCCTTGGGAACACCGGGGATGTCAGATGGTTGCCAAGCAAACACATCGACATTCGCCCGCAGGAAGGCAACGAGCGCGCTTTCCTATTTGTCATTAAGGGTGGCACTGATGATAAACGTACCATTAGCGCCATCCTGCCTTGCCGGGACCTTCTTCGTCACAGGATAGGTGACCTTGGATCTCTTGCTAGTGGAACTCTCCGGCAGGGCATCGACGCGTGCAGCGCACTCCGAAGAGGCACGCTTCCCGGAGTCCTTGCCCATGTCTACGCTAGACTTCTTCCCCTTATTTGATTCCTTCGTGGGAGCTGGTGCTTCTGCGACTTCAGCTGCTACCGCATCTCGATACATCTTGTCCACGCATATAAGTGCATCCTTTTTATCAGATGGGATGGAGATTATTCCTATGGGCCCTGGCATCTTCAAAGTGTTGTAAGCATAGTGGGATGCTACCATGAATTTTGCCAGAGCTGGGTGACTAAGAATTCCATTGTAAGGCAGAGGGAGTTCGACCACATCAAACACCACCTTCTTAGTCCGGTAGTTCAACTCCCCGCCAAATGTCACAGGCAAAGTGATCCTTTCCCTTGGGTCGGCTCCTGCCGAGGTTGATTCCTTGGAATGAACCCGTAGCTTCGAGCTCTTCGTCGGGGATTTGCAGCCTTTCAACCACCTTAGGGGAGATTAAGTTCAACCCCGCCCTGCCGTCAACTAACATCTTGGTTACTTTGAGGTTGCGGATTGTTAGGGAAACCAACAACGGTAAACATCCGACCGCAGTGGTGCGGTCAGGATGATCCTCTTCATCAAAGATGATAGGCGTGCGGGGCCATTTGAGTGGCCTTCTGGACTCTGCAGCTGGCTCCATGGCGTTGATCTCATGTGCCCACAGCTTGAGCTGGCGATGAGAGGAATGCAAGGACACACCCCCGTCAACACACATAGCTTCAATTGCCTTTTGGAACTCTCGATCACTGGACTCTTCATCATCTTTGTCATCACTCATATCATCTCCTTCTTTCTTCTCGCTGCCTCTAGCCGTTTTCTCCCTCTGGTGCGGGGCCTTGCCGCGGCGCCCTCCTCTACCACCACGGCCCTTCCCGGCAGCACCATCTTGGCCTCTCTCCTTGTCACACTTCTCGTATTCAGCCTTCTGCTTCTCAGCAAGTAGCTCAACTTGGCGGCATTCTTGGAGATCATGAACTTTGGTGCGGTGGATTTTGCAGTATGGCCTGTCGGACTTTCCGGTTTTCTCTGCCGCTGCGGCCTCTCGGCAATCAGCGCACGCGGCAGCTCCCTTGCCGCGGGCCTTGGCCTTGGCCTTCTTGCCGGCATTGAGATCACCAGAGCTCTCAACGACCAACACTGCCTTTCCCTTACGCTTCTTGTTGCGCCTTCGGCTTTCCCCCTTTGGCCCAGGGGCATTGTCGTCATCATCCGACTCGACTTCGACGCCAGCCTCCTCTCCGGGGAGTCGCCTTCCTTCCTCAGCACGAGCACACTTGTCCGCAGAGTGTACAACTCATTGACTGTCTTGGGGAGTTTAACATTCATCTTGGCCCGCATCCTCCTGTTGCGCACGTTCGAGTGGAACGCGGCAATCACGGCTGCGGGGTGTATCTCTGGAATATTGTGGTGTACTCGACTGAATCTCTGGATGTACTTCCGCAAGGTTGCTCCCTCCTTCTGCGGAAGGACTTGCAGGTAGCTGGGCTGTCCTGGCTCCTGGTCGCCACCTGTGAAGGCGCCGACGAACTCGTTGCACAAGTCAGCCCATGATGAAATAGAGTTCTCCGGTAGGTGCATCAGCCATGATCTCACATTTGGCTTTAGCGGCAAAGGGAAATAGTTGGCAAGCACCTTCTCATCTCTTCCCCCGGCGGCTTAAATGGCTATCGTATAGATGCCCAGGAATTCCGCCGGGTTTAGCTTCCCATCGTATTTCTCCATCAGCTCAGGCTTGAAAGCTCGGGCCGATGGCCAGCGGACCTGTCGCAGCTCGCGAGTGAAGGCAGGGCACCCAATCAGACAAGGCAGGTACCCGCCAACACTGGGCGCGGGGTCGCCAACATCTGGGCCGTTGCGCCTGTCGGATTGGTGGTGTGCTTCCCGGCGTCGCTCTATGGTGACACACGCGTCTTCCCTCCGCCGGTCGTCCAGGACACGCCGCTGGTCCCGATGATCGTGCGGGCTAGACGAGACCATAGATGCCTCGTCGGCTCGTCGGCACGTGGAGCTAGTGGTGGCTGTCTCTGGGTCTGTTGTTGTGGAGGGGATTGCACTATTGGCGCAGCCCCCTCGACACGACCGTCAGCCCGGGCTGCCATCGCCGTCCGCGGGTATCGCGACGCCTCTGCATGCTGCGATTTGCTGGCTTGACAAAGCCGATCAAACTCTGGATGGTGGCTCTCCACTCGTCCATCTTGTCAGCCGCCGGTAGGAAATTTAGCAGTAGCTAGGCCCGCGCCATCGGTTCTACTACAATGGCCATCATGGCTAGAGAGGCGGATCGCGACATCGCTCGACTCCTGGTGGAACCAAGAGGAGCATCGCTGCATTCTTGTCGCTGTGCTCCGGTCACCGAGGCGGTCTGACGTGGAGGAGGCCGAACTTGCGGGTCTATAGCCCCGCTCGGTGCCCCGTCTTGCTCCGAGCGAGGTGCGCGCCCAACAGCCGCGCCTGCGACATGCACAGCTAGAAGATCTCGGCTTGCCCCAGATTGGGCGCCGCTGTTGTAGCCACGGCCGCCGGTGCGGCGGGGAGGTGGAGACTGAACGTTTCCTCCTCCCGCGGCACTAGGGCTGAGCTCGCTAAAACGTTGCTACTGTTGCTCCTCTTCGGCGTTCCTCGCTCCAGCTTCGGCCGCGGGGGACACGACGGTGGCGCCGCCTGCGCCAGTTGCGTCGCCCACGATGCCCACCTCACTCATCGCCGCCGAGGTGCCAATGGCGTCCGTAGCTGCGTGCGATGGAGCCTTCGAAGTGGAGGGATGCGAGGCTGCGTCGGCCTTCTTCTTAGGAGCCATAGATGAAGAAGACGGTGATGAAGATCGACGCACTGCTCACGACCTTAGGTTCGCGCAAATGACGCCCCTACCTGGCGCGCCAAAGATGTCGGGTCACGATCCACATGATCACCTATGGGGCCACGGGCCCCTTTGTGGTTCGGCGGGGGTGAGTTCACATTGCACAAAGAGCAGAGACCATGAGACAGCACGACGACGAGACGTTGGTGTTTTACCCAGGTTCGGGCCGCTGAGAAGCGTAAAACCCTACTCCTGCTTTGGTCGATTGATCGGAGGAACACGAAGCACACGCAGCGCTCAAACCTGGCAAGGTCGCCTTCGGGGGAGCTGCTACGCGAGTACAAGTGTCCAAAGGTCCGAATCTTTAGCTAGGTTACCTTGGGCCTCCTTTTATAGCTCAAGGGGCAACCACGTTGGCAAAACAGACATTACCTAGTGATTAGAGAGCTAACAGTGCTATCATACCTAACTCTGGCTCTTACGACAAAATGCCATAAATGCTAGTCTAGGCAGCGTGCGGGGGTGCATCCCCGGCAGGCTCTTGCCACCGCTTGGCTGTCTATTGCTCAGTATCTTGACACGGGTGTCAAAGGAGCATAATCTGTCTTCCAGCAAGCCGCCACGTACTTAGCGAGAGCCACTTAGCCACGTGAGGGCTCGACACCGCACCGAAAAGTGACTGTCGTTGCGATGCGGTGGAGCGGTGGCCGATCAGCTCGCGCTTTCTGGGGGATGGCTTGCCGGGTCTTCCTGAGGATGTGCGCGCCTTGGTCCCCAACAGGCACTGGGGACGCGACTGGCACGGCTCGGGCCCGTTCTGGGCCGTCGTTGCTAGCCAGCGTAGGCTGCTTCTGCCGGGGTCTTGGTCTTGAATGTTGGCTTCGTCTTCTTGATGCACTCCTTGATCTCATGTAGAGCAGCTTCTCTGGCTTGGACGAGGTTTTGACGGGGTTCTCCTACTACTGCATGTGCATAAGTCAGGGGCACTAGGTACCACAGTCCTAGTGCACCGACACTTGTCCTCATGCGAAAGCCGATATCGGAAAACATGTCCACATGGTTTGAGAGAGAGGTGTCGATAAAAACAAATTACAGACGTAGTACCATCATGCTTATTGTCATAGGAGCAACAAACTTTGTCATAGGACTTTTTCATATAACTTTTATTATACAACTTCATCATATAACTTCTCATGAACAAGTAACAATTCATGACAACATAGAAGTATAAAGCATAAACCTTATTGAAAACCAACAAACTATGTTCTCGGTAAACTTTGCAACTACAATTCATCATATTTTCAGGAAGGGTCTCGTGTCAGAGCCTTTTGGCAAGTCCAATCTTCTATGATTGCTAACACTCACAGCATACCCATGAGCAAAAAGTTTCAACCGGACACATAGAAAGATAGGGGCTTATAGTTTTGCCTCTCAATGTATTCACCTCAAGGGTGATGTCAACAATAATAGCTCATGCTCACTCATATCCAACTGGATATATGTGCCTAGCTCTTTCCTCACCACATGATGCTTGCAAAAAGAAAAAGTAAAAAGGTATAGGGAAGAATACTTTGACTCTTGCATAAAAGTAAATACGTAAATGTAAAAGATAGGCCCTTCGCAGAGGGAAGCAGAGGTTGTCATGCGCTTTTTGGTTTGTATGCCGAATCCCTCCGACACATTTAGAAGCAATTTTTATTGCCTTAGTGCACCGATCACAACTTACTTGAAGGATCTTATTCAATCCATAAGTAGGCATGGTGGAATCTCAAAACATGAGTTTGGGTTTAGGGTTTTTGGATGCACAAGTAGTATCTCTACTTAGTGCGGAATTTTTGGTTAGCAAAGATATTGAGCAAGCACCACATGTTGAAGAATCTATTACAATATAACTTCTATGTGAATATGAACAAACACAAATCATTACGTTGTCTTCCTTGTCCAACATCTACAATTTTGGCATATAATATTTAATGGGGTCTCATAATCATAAAAGAGGTCCAAGATAGTGTATTTGCATGTGAATCTTCTCTTCCCTTATTAATTCTTTCATGAATTGCATCATTGACCAATGCTATGTTTGCCAATCTCCAATAAATTTTACCACTTATACTTTTCGTTATGTGATGCCATTACTTATCATAAGATTAGCATATGATCCTTTTCATTTATTTCCTTTTTATTTTGATTGCCGCAAGAAAATAAAGAAGAAAAAGCTCAAACTAAACTTTATTATATAACTCTCACTCAATTACATAAATAGATAGATCACGAAACTAGCACTCGAAAATAGATCATACTAAACTTTTATTCAACTAGATCACGAAAGAGCTAAGGATCAACTAAAATAGGTAAAGGTAAATGAAAGTGATAGTGATACGATACCGGGGCATCTCCCCCAAGCTTGGCTCAAGCCAAGGGGAGTTCCCATACCCGTGTACTCAAGTCTCCTTTGGTGGTGAAGATGATGAAGGTGGTGGTGATGAAGTGTCACACTTCAGTCTTAATATGTACTCCAATTTACGGATGACGCTTCGAAGGGTGATGGTGTGCTCCTCTAGCAAAATATTTTCACGAGTGAGAAATTTATTCTGAACACGAACCACTTCGAAAGCCCTAAAAGCTTCAATTGCAGTGGTGGTGAGATGATTGTAATAAGGTTGAAGGATGTCTTCTTCTTCCTCCTCTTCTGTTGGCATGGATTGCCCTCCTTCTTGAGCTTGATCCTTCATAGCTTCCTTGCCCTTGTCTTCATTATTGGCTTCTTTTGGCTCCTCTCTGTTCAGCTCCATCTTCATCAACCAAGCATCTTCTTCTATGTTATTGGAGGAGGGAGAAGACATGATGCCTAGCTTGATAGATCTGATAGGAAAACAACACGAAACAAGAACAGAGAATTTTTCTATGATGCGGTGGTCAAATCAATCGGGCGTATATATAAAGATTTTTTTATCTTGGGAAGCTATAATATGGAAGGAAAACGGAGTCAGGAAGGTTCCCGAGGGAGGCACAACCCACCAGGGCGCGCTAGGGGGGGCAGGCGTGCCGTGGTGTATCGTGCTCACCTCGGTTACTTTCCTATTTATTTCTTATTTTCCTAATTTTTTTAATATTCCAAAACTAACAGAAAATATTTTTGTGGATTTTTTGGAGTCCGTTTACTTACCGTATCACGTACCTCCTCTTTTTAAGAATTCTAGAGTGTTCTAGAAGGTTTCTTTTATGTGTTCCTCTGGTGTCATGGTTTCGATAATATTGCATTCAACATTAATAGGTGTACCTGAGATATAATGTTTGATTCTTTGTCCATTGACCACCTTTGGGTTAGTACCTTCGGCATTATTAATCTTGATAGCTACAGAACGATAAACCTCTTCAATAATATATGGTCCTTCCCATTTGGAAAGAAGCTTTCCTGCAAAAAATCTAAAACGAGAGTTGTACAGAAGAACATATTCTCCAACTTTGAGTTCCCGCTTTTGGATTCTTTTGTCATGCCATCTTTTAACTTTTTCTTTGAATAGTTTGGCATTTTCATAAGCTTGGGGTTCTCCATTCATCTAGTGAGCTAATATCAAATAACCTCTTTTCACCGGCAAGTTTGAAATCATAATTGAGTTCTTTAATTGCCCAAAATGCTTTATGTTCTAACTCTAGAGACAGATGACAAGCTTTTCCATATACCATTTTGTATGGAGACATACCCATAGGATTTTTATAAGTTGTTCTATAAGCCCAAAGTGCACCATCTAGTTTCTTAGACCAATCTTTCGGGACCTATTGATAGTTTTTTGTAATATTAATTTTATTTCACTATTTCTAAGTTCAACTTGACCACTAGATTGAGGATGATAGGGTGATGCAATTCTAGGGTTAACATCATATTTAGCAAGCATTTTATGGAAAGCACCATGAATAAAGTGTGAACCACCATCAATCATTAAATATCTAGGGACTCCAAACCTCGGGAAAATAACTTGTTTAAGCATTTTAATGGAGGTGTTATGATCAGCACTACTAGTTGGAATAGCTTCTACCCACTTAGTGACATAATCAACTGCAACCAAAATATGAGTATATCAATTAGAGGAAGGAAAAGGTCTCATATAGTCAAAACCAATATTACAGATATTACCAATATTACCAATATTACCGATATTATCAAATGGTTCAACAACAAGTGAATAATTCATAGGCATTTCCTGACGCTTACCGATATTACCAATTCTTTGACATTCAACACAAGACAAGAAAAACTTACGGGCATCCTTGAAGAGAGTAGGCCAATAAAAACCAGATTGCAATACCTTGTGAGCAGTTCTATCTCCCGCATGATGTCCTCCATAGGCTTCGGAATGACATTTCCGTAGGATTTGTTCATGTTCATGCTCAGGTACACAACGTCTAGCAATACCATCTACCCCTTGTTTATAAAGATGTGGGTCATCCCAAAAGTAATGTCTTAAATCATAGAAGAACTAGCACGGTTACCCGCGCATTTGCGCGGCTATACTTGCCATATATTTTTATGTTCGTTAGTTTTTTCAGTTAACATCGTTCATTTGTTTCTTCTCCGCATTAGTATTTCTATATGAACAAATATGGCCAAACGTGCATCTTCAAAATATATGATTGACCTATGGAAGACATACTTTCATCATTTGTACAAAATTGTTGCTTAAGATTTGTATGCGTGACTATGAGAACACCGAAATACCGATTGTCTTTGTCCCTCCATGCCAAACCATATGATTTTGTAGTGATCATTAGCTTTCACTTTCTGAAAAAAATCATGTAGCCATACCTTTATATATGTTTCATTGTCAGCTAAGGATTTCTACCATTCACACACATCCATGTAATAATTATTGGTATTGTTTACTCTGCTAGTATTTGCCTCTATGGCCAAATGTAACTAAACTTATTCTTGACGTTGAATTATCATTCTGTGATTAATTGTATTATTCTTTACAAACACATATATGTGATAAAAAATAAACATCATGCAACGCAAAAAAAAAGTCCCTAATAATATTGAGTTTTTGGCTCTTCTACTTATCTTCATTTATCACTATTTGCTCCCGACAGCCAAATGTTATCTTAGCCTCGAAATTCCCATCGACATATCACTAAAATATTGAAAAGCATAGTGAAATGTGTGTCTTGAGGAAACGTATCAAGCTATGGCTAAATCTTTCTCACAAAGGTGTAATTATTGCTAATGACACAGACCTGTGACAGTAGGTTACTAATTAATGGCAGTGAGTTTGTTGAGTGACCGCCTAGCTCACCAAACCATTTTCCAATAATAAAATGTTAAGCTGCATGTCATTTTGTGTTCTATATGTCGCAACTATATGTGTTGCAATTATGATTTAGTACAATAGTATGCTCTCGATTTATCACACATGGTTTCACATGCTTCCTGAAAAGATCGTCCAATTCTAATTGTTTTGCTCATTATTTTCTGTGTTCATGTTTTTCCACATCAACTTATGTTTTAAGCAATTAACATCAAATGACTAATTAATTTTATTTATATTTATTGTTCGACTATATATGTTATATTTTATATTAAGTTCAGTTGCTGAAAAAAACAAAATGAAAAATTAGCTTTTTATTTATTATTTCAAAATTGAAAAATAAATCGAGGGTTATTCTTTGACCAACCAATAACAGATGTACATATTTAAAGCGTTTTATTTTCCACATTTTCAATCCCCTTGAACTCGTTACTTGCAAGCGATAAGTAGTGATAGATAGATAAATATAAATTGAAAATAATAAGAAAGTAAATAATGTCCAATATTTTAGGAGTTTTGGTAATAACTATCACGGTTACCCGCGCATTTGCACGGCTAGACTTGCCATATATTTTTATGTTCGTTAGCTTTTTCAGTTAACATCGTTCATTTGTTTCTTCTCCGCATTAGTATTTCTATATGAACAAATATGGCCAAACGTGTGTCTTCAAAATATATGATTGACCTATGGAAGACATACTTTCATCATTTGTACAAAATTGTTGCTTAAGATTTGTATGCGTGACTATGAGAACACCGAAATACCGATTGTCTTTGTCCCTCCATGCCAAACCATATGATTTTGTACTGATCATTAGCTTTCACTTTCTAAAAAAAATCATGTAGCCATACATTTATATATGTTTCATTGTCAGCTTAGGATTTCTACCATTCACACACATCCGTGTAATAATTATTGGTATTGTTTACTCTGCTAGTATTTCCCTCTATGGCCAAATGTAACTGACCTTATTCTTGACGTTGAATTATCATTCTGTGATTAATTGTATTATTCTTTACAAACACATATATGTGATAAAAAATAAACATCATGCAACGCAAAAAAATGTCCCTAATAATATTGAGTTTTTGGCTCTTCTACTTATCTTCATTTATCACTATTTGCTCCCGACAGCCAAATGTTATCTTAGCCTCAAAATTCCCATCGGCATATCACTAAAATATTGAAAAGCATAGTTGAAATGTGTATCTTGAGGAAACGTATCAAGCTATGGCTAAATCTTTCTCACAAAGGTGTAATTATTGCTAATGACACAGACCTGTGACAGTAGGTTACTAATTAATGGCAGTGAGTTTGTTGAGTGACCGCCTAGCTCACCAAACCATTTTCCAATAATAAAATTTTAAGGTGCCTGTCATTTTGCGTTCTATATGTCGCCAGTATATGTGTTGCAATTCTGATTTAGTACAATAGTATGCTCTCGATTTACCACACATGGTTTCACATGCTTTCTGAAAAGATCGTTGAATTCTAATTGTTTTTCTGCTTATTTTCTATGTTCATGTTTTTCCACATCAACTTATGTTTTAAGCAATTAACATCAAATGACTAATTAATTTTATTTATATTTATTGTTCGACTATATATGTTATATTTTGAATTAAGTTCAGTTGCTGAAAAAAACAAAATGAAAATTTAACTTTTTATTTATTATTTCAAAATTGAAAAATAAATCGAGGGTTATTATTTGAACAACCAATAACAGATGTACATATTTAAAGCGTTTTATTTTCCACATTTTCTCACCCCTTGAAATATATTTCCACTTAATCTGCACAGTGATGACATGTATTTGTACCTTTTTATATATTATTACATCATCTACCTAGGAATTCTATTATTCACACACGTCTTATAATTAAATTTTGTATTATTTTATTCGCTAGTATTGGACTCATGTATGAGGTATTATTATTTCGAACAATCTTACTCAAAATCTTGATCCTATGTGCACATATAAATAAATATTTCTAAATTTTAATTTTGACAATCACTTGCACGACTCCAATATGTCTGACATCTTTGACGTATATGAGATTTTTCATTGGATTGGTGTTTGGTTTTAATGTACTGGCTTTCAAAATCAGTAGCGCTCAAGCATCTTCTTTTATTCTAACTCCTAGCGCTCATGAATCTTGCCTGTTAGAGGAGCTATACACGTTCTATATTGCTTATAGGTTTATGGATGCGCGTGATAGTTTTTCTTTTGGGAGTGTCTAAGACACATCTAGATGTGACATAGTTATTGCACATCTAAATGACTAAATGAAGCATAAAAAGGAAAAAGAAAAGAAAAAAGAAATATCCACACAAATCTCCACGCAAGATCAATGATATAGGACTTAGACGTGCAATACTTATGTCACATCTAGATGTGATTTAGCAAAACCGTTTTCTTTTAAGCAAAGACCTCCCATAAGTTTCTCTTTTCTTATTCCAAAAGAACTATTTCGTGGATGTGAACGGGATCGCTACTTGTTGTGTCCAAGTTGGACACTGTTTCAGGATGATGACACATGTATGATTTGGCCGGAGGCTAATTGATTAGCTGCCCTCATGTGTAGTGCTAACACGTACATGTGTAGCTTTTTCCTTTTTTACTTTATCGCGGATGGATCTCAGACATGTGTCAGATGTAAAAAAAACAAAACTGTACACGTTATTGTTGTACGCTATTTGTGCCCTTTTTTTTACGTGTTGTGTCCTTTTTTTGAAACAACTATTTGTGTCCTTTATTGATCGCCCTTTGTACATCCCGATTAAAAAACTTTCATACCACTTGGGCTGTTAAATCTAGGCCATTCAAAAATCATAACTGTAAAGTGGTAAATCTGCACCGTTCGTTTTCTATCGTTTTATGTAGATAATATTTTTTTTTCTTTTGTTGGTATGTGAAATTAGGTGGTATATATTTAGCAACAATGTAGTTAGCATAATCAGCATACCAATGAGTGTTTTGAGAAACATTTACTGCAGCTAACTGTTTATCAGGAAAACTATCATCAATAGGTAGTGGGTCATCAAGAATATTTTCTAACCTAGACAAGTTATCAGCTACGGGGGTCTCAGCACCTTTCCTATCAGTGATATGTAAATCAAATTCTTGAAGCAAGAGAACCCACCTAATGAGTCTAGGTTTAGCATCTTTCTTTTCCATAAGATATTTTATAGCAGCATGATCATTGTGAATAATAACTTTGGAATCAACAATGTAAGATCTAAATTTATCACAAGCAAACACAACTGCAATTTTTTTTTCAGTAGTAGCATAATTGCTTTGGGAACTGTCTAGAGTTTTGCTAGCATAATGGATAACATTTAATTTCTTATCAACTCTTTGTCCTAGAACATCACCAACAGCATAATCACTAGCATCACACATAATTTCAAAAGGCAAGTTCAATCAGGTGGTTGGAGAATAGGTGCAGAAGTTAAGGCTTTCTTGAGTGTTTCAAAGGCTTCTACACAATCATCATCAAAAACAAATGTAATATCCTTTTGTAAAATATTAGTAAGAGGCCTAGAAATTTTAGAGAAATCTTTAATAAACCTCCTATAGAAACCAACATGACCAAGGAAACTCCGGATACCTTTAATATCTTTAGGACATGGCATTTTCTCAATTGCATCAACTTTAGCTTTATCCACCTCAATACCTCGTTCAAATATTTCGTGCCCCAAGAAAATACCTTCATTAACAATAAATTAGCACATCTCCCAATTTAAGACGAGATTAGTTTGTTCACATCTCTGCAAAACTCGATCAATTTTGCTTAAGCAATCATGAAAAGAAGTTCCGTAAACGGAAAATCATCCATGAAAACCTCCACAATCTTTTCACAAAAACCAGAGATTATAGGAGTCATACATCTTTGAAAGGTAGCAGGTGCATTGCATAAACCAAAAGGCCTACGTCTATAAGCATAGGTTCCAAAAGGACAAGTAAAGGTGGTTTTCTCTTGATCAGATTGTGATACAGCTATTTGAGAGAAACCAGAATATCCATCCAGAAAACAAAAGTGTGTGTGCTTAGATAATCTTTCTAGCATTTGATCAATGAAAGGCAGAGGGTAATGATCTATTCTAGTACCTTTATTTAATTTTCTAAAATCAATTACCATTCTATAGCCAGTGACAATTCTTTGTGGGATATGTTCATTTTTATCATTAGGAACAACAGTAATACCTCCCTTCTTAGGGACACAATGAACGGGACTTACCCATCTACTATCCGCTATGGGATAAATCATACCTGCTTCCAGAAGCTTTTATATTTCAGTTCTTACCACTTCTTTCATTTTAGGATTCAATCGTCGTTGGTGTTCAACAACAGGTTTAGCATCATGTTCCATATTGATCTTGTGTTGACATAGAGTGGGACTAATGCCCTTAAGATCATCAGAATTTTTAATAGCAGCCCGGTGCTTCCTCAGAATTTTTAATAATCTTTCTTCTTCATGTTCTGAAAGGTTAGCACTAATAATAATAGGATATATCTTTTTCTCATCAAGATAAGCATACTTCAAAGTGTCAGGCAATTGTTTTAATTCAAACATAGGATCACCTTTAGGTGGAGGAGGTCCTCCTAGATTTTCAATAGGCAAATTGTGTTTTAGGAGAGGTCATTGTTCAGAGAAATTTTTATCTATTTCATTTCTTTCATGCAAGTGCATATCATTTTCATGGTCAAGCAAATATTGTTCTAGTGGATCAGTAGGAGGAACTGCAATAGAAGCAAGACCAATTATTTAGTCTTTAATAGATAATTCTTTATTACGAGGTTGTCTACGAAACCTGGAGAAATTAAATTCATGAGACACATCACCAAAATTAACACTGACGGTTTCTCTCTTGCAATCTATCTTAGCATTAACAGTGTTCAAGAAAGGTCTACCAAAGATAATGGGACAAAACTCATCTTGTGGGGAACCAAGAACGAGAAAATCAGTAGGATATATTATTTTCCCACACAAGACTTCAACATCTCTAACAATCCCAAGTGGTGTGATGGTGTCTCTATTAGCAAGTTTAATAGTAAGATCAATGTCTTCTATTTCGGCGGGTGCTATATCATTCATAATTTCTTGGTATAAGGTAAAAGAAATAGCACTCACACTAGCACCCATATCACATAAACCATGATAGCGATCTACTATTTTAACTGAGACAACAGGCATGCCAACTACGGGTGTATGTTTATCTTTTTCATCGGGTTTGGCAATTCTAGCAGCTTCATCACAGAAGTAAATAACATGCCCATCAATATTTTCTACCAAGAGATCTTTAACCATAGCAACACTAGGTCCTACTTTAATTTGTTCAGAGGGCTTAGGTGCTTTAATATTACTTTTGCGAACCACAGTTGATACCTTAGCGTGTTCCTTTATCCTAATAGGGAAGGTGGTTTTTCAATATAAGCAGTAGGCACAACTGGATCAACATTGTAAATGATAGTTTCATCTTTAGCTTTTACCGGTTCTTTAATTTCTTTTTTAATAGGGGGATGATATTTAAAACACTTCTCCTTAGGGAGGTCAACATGTTTAGTAAATGATTCACAGAAAGAGGCTACTATCTCAGAGTCAAGGTCATATTTAGTGCTAAACTTGTGAAAAGCATCGGTATTCATAAAAGATTTAACACAATCAAACTTAAGCTTAATACCTGACTCATTACCTTCATCGAGTTCCCAATCTTCAGAGTTGCATTTAATTCTTTCTAAAAGACCCCACTTGAATTCAATAGTCTTCTTCATAAAAGAACTAGTACAAGAAGTATCGAGCATGGATCGATCATTATGAGAAAGCCGAGCATAAAAATTCTGAATAATAATTTCTCTCGGGTGCTAACGATTGGGGCATGAATATAACATTGACTTAAGCCTCCCCCAAGCTAGAGTGATGCTTTCTCCTTCACGAGGCCAAAAATTATATATATATATAATTCCGATCACAATGAACTAGATGCATAGGATAAAACTTTTGGTGGAATTCTAATTGCAATCGATTCCAGTTCCGTGATCCAATATCATCACATAGCCTATACCATGTCAATTCTTTTCCATTCAAAGATAAAGGTAAAACCTTCTTCTTAACTTCGTCTCCGGATAAACCTGCAAGCTTAAATAATCCACAAATTTCATCCACGTGTATTAGATGCATATCAGGATGTTCAGTTCTGTCTCCTGCACAAAGATTAGCTAGCAGTTGTTCTACCATACTCGAAGGTATTTCATAACCAATATTTTCAGTAGGTGCAGTAGGTTGAGGGGCAACTAATTGTGGTTCCGGTCGAGGTGAAGATACCCCGAACAAACCCCTCAAAGGATTGTTTTCCATAGTAGAAAGTGACAATAAATTTCAGCACATAGTATAAGTTTTTCCGTACCGATTTCCACTTACCAAGAGCACTTCACTCCTTGGCAACGCACGCCAGAAAAGAGTCTTGATGACCCACAAGTATATGGGGACAATCGTAGTCCTTTTGATAAGTAAGAGTGTCGAACCCAACGAGGAGCAGAAGGAAATGACAAGCGGTTTTAAGCAAGGTAATTTCTGCAAGCGCTGAAATTGTAGGGAACAGGTAGTTTGATAGCAAGATAATTGGTAACGAGAAAGTAACGGTAACGGTAAATAAAGTGCAGCGAGATAGCCCAATCCTTTTGTGGCAGAGGACAGGCCAAAACAGTCTCTTATAATAAGCAAAGCGTTCTTGAGGGTACACGGGAATTTCATCTAGTCACTTTCATCATGTTGGTTTGATTTGCGTTCCCTACTTTGATAATTTGACATGTGGGTGGACCGGTGCCTGTGTGCTGTTGTTACTTGAACAAACCTACCACTTATGATTAGCCCCCTCGCAAGCATCCACAACTACGAGAAAAGTATTAAGATAAAATCTAACTATAGCATTAAACGTTTGGATCCAAATCAGCCCCTTACGAAGTAGCGCATAAACTAGGGTTTAATCTTCTGTCACTCTAGCAACCCATCATATAATAACTACTCCACAATGCATTCCCTTAGGCCCAAAGATTGTGAAGTGCCATGTAGTCGACGTTCACATGACACCACTAAGGGAATCACAACATTCACATCACCAAAATATCGAACACATATCAACTTCACATGATTACTTGCAACATGACTTCTCCCGTGACCTCAAAAACAACGGTAACTACTCACAAATGATATTAATGCTCAAGATCAGAGGGGTATTAAATAGCATAATGGATCTGAACATATAATCTTCCACCAAATAAACCATATAGTAATCAACTACGAGATGTAATCAACACTACTAGTCACCCATAGGTACCAATCTGAGGTTCCGGTACAAAGATTGAACACAAGAGATGAACTAGGGTTTGAGAGGAGAAGGTGTTGATGAAGATTGGCCTCCCAAAGATGAGAGGGTTGTTGGTAATGACGATGTCTTCGATTTCCCCCTCCATGAGGGAAGTTCCCCAGGAAGAATCGCTCCGCCGGAGGGTAAAAGTTCTCCTACCCAAGTTCCGCCTCGAGACGGCGGCGTTCCGTCCCAAAAGTCCTCCCCTTATTTTTGCTAGGTCAAAAGACCTTAAGTACCTCAAGATGGGCACCGGAGGTGGGCCGGGCTGGCCACAACCTACCAGGGCGCGCCTAGGGGGCCTGGCGCGCCCTCGTGTCTTGTGGTCACCAGGTGGCCCACCTCCGATAGTTATTTGCTCCAGTATTTTTTATATATTCCAAAATAATTCTCCATCAAGTTTCAGCTTAGTTAGAGATGTGCAGAATAGGTGTCCCTGATATGCTTTTTCAGGTTCAGAATTCCAGCTGCTGGCATTCCCCACTTTGTGTAAACCTTGCATATTATGAGAGAAAGGCATTAGAATTACTCCATAAAGCATTATTATGCATAAAACATTATAAATAACAATAGGAAATCATGATGCAAAATGGACGTATCAGTGTGACATATGTCAGAGGGTCAAAGCTAAGCATCAGCGACCCGCTGGACTAGTACAACCTCTGAAAGTGCCTGAATGGAAGTGGGACAAGGTCGGGTTGGACTTCATCACTGGATTGCCCATGTCAAGAAAAGGACATGATTCCATTTGGGTCATCGTCGACCACTTGACCAAGGTAGCCCACTTTATTCCCGTTAAGACCACCTATGATGGAAGCGAGCTAGCAAACCTCTACATCAACCGTATCGTGAGTCTTCACGGAGTTCCAAAGGAGATTGTGTCAGACCGAGGTACCCAGTTTACCTCAAAATTCTGGAAGAAGTTTCAAGAAGCCATGGGAACTAAGATGTCCTGCAGCACCGCTTTTCACCCTCAGACTGGAGGACAGACAGAACGATTAAACCAGATACTCGAAGATATGCTTCGGGCTTGCATTTTGGCATATGGAGCCAAGTGGGAAGACTGCTTAGCTTTCGCGGAGTTCTCCTACAACAACAGCTACCAGTCTAGTCTTCAGATGGCACCATTTGAGGTGTTGTATGGACGCAAGTGCCGCACCCCCCTCAATTGGCTAGAAACCGGAGAAGGACTAGTCTTTGGACCAGATATCATCTGCGAAGCAGAAGAGCAAGTTCAACTCATCAGAGAGCGCCTAGAGACCACCAAATCAAGACAGAAGAGCTACGTCGATTCACGTCGCCGAGAAGTGAGCTTCAACAATGGAGACCACGTCTACCTCCGAGTCACACCTGTCAAGGGAACCAAGCGCTTCCACGTCAAAGGAAAGCTTGCACCAAGATATATTGGCCCCTTCAAGAACACTTCAAGACGAGGAGAAGTTGCTTACCAGCTAGAGCTACCTTCCGAGCTATCAGATGTGCACAACGTTTTCCACGTGTCCTAGCTCCGGAAGTGTCTCCAAGTACCCAACCACCTGACCTCTACAAGGACATCGATCATCAAGCCATCAACCTTCAGCCAGACCTCACTTATCGTGAGAGACCAGTTTGCATCTTGGATGAAGCCGAGCGTTGCACCCGAAGCCGCACCATCAAGTATTTGATGGTCCAATGGAGCAACCACACTGAAGCAGAAGCAACCTGGGAGCGTGAAGACTACCTTAGATCAGAGTTCCCTTATCTTTTTAGCACCTATCCTAGGAATCTCGGTGACGATATTCTTGTAACAGGGGTAGGTCTATCACACCCTACGTTTGTACCACTTTGCTATACCATGAGTTTATAAAATTTGGGCCCATTTAAAGCTTTTGTGTGGTTGAGCATGTTTGAATTGTTTGTTGTGTTCTTGCTTGTCTGATTGTGTTTTGATTCACACAAATCCTTATTCTCTTAGAACTCATGACCATGCCATGTGTATAGGACATAAAACTATTTTTATAAAATATTATTTTGGCCAAAAAGCATTTAAATGATTTAGGTTTTCAAAAACCCCTGAATTGAGGTTTGTACTACATGTCCTCAAATTAGGGTGAATGTTTTGCCCCAAAGACTTTATTTGGAACCTACCATATATAAACTCCCCAAAACCACCAAATATTATTTTTAAAGACTAATTTTATATTTTATTTAAAGGCTTTTTCTTAAGGCCAGAAATGGTCTTTTATAAGGAAAAGTTATTTTTATGCTTTTAAAATATTTGAGAAAATTTAGGGAAACTCAGTTGACATTTATTTCCCATACATAAGAGTTTAAACACATGGTCATGTTCAAAATATTGGACAAAATCCTCCAAAACCCTTTCTGCATATTTCAAGTATTTGAAATATTTCTATAAGAAATATTCTCAAATACATCTAGGAAAATTCTAGCAAGTCACACATGCCATATGTGATGATCTTGCGAAGTTTCATCCCAATCCCAATTGTTTTGATTCAGCAAAATTCCCCAAAACCATCTTTGTCCAGAACCAAACTTGAGCAACTTTGCACTATAAAGTTTCTCCAATTGGTCCCAAACTTTGTGGGCATGCTCTAATCCACAAATAATGCCACCACACCAAGTAGTGCATTAAGGAGAATATTATTGCACCACTAGATCTAATGAAACCCATTTCTGCCCATTTCTAGGGTTTATAAAGTTTACATTGGCAACTTTTCTCAAATGGACTCAAACCTTGTGATAACTCCTATTTTTACCCACATTTAATCCTTTTAAGTATCACATCAAGGGGGAAAATTTATCCAGCTCAAACCAGCATCAAACACCTTCTGGACAATTCCAAAAATCCTTGTTTTCACCTCTTAACTTATTCTCCATGAGCCTCACTTTTTACCACAGCACCAGCAAGTCCCTCCCCACAACCAGTAAACTTCCCAACGGCCAACTCCATGATTGAGAGGGTGGGAGTCCCACTTACACCCCCCTAGACAGCCCCATTTCTCTCTTCTCTCTCTGCTCCCTCCCACTCATGGACATTCCAGAGCATCCAAAGCTCCTTTCCAATTGTTTACTCCCTCCTGCAGTGCATGGACACTAGTGGACGCGCTAGAGTGCGCCAAAAACGTCATCATGCTGGCCAAAGTCGCGCTCTGGAGTGCGCGCTTGAGAGTTGACCTGTCTCTCCTGGCCACCTCGGGCCACCCCCTCGTGCCAATCGATGCGCATTGGCGTCCGGGACACGCCTCCCTACCGACCCCCTTCTCTCTCTCTCCCTCCAATGGCTCTCCACACGCGCGCCAATGTCGCCCCTCTCGGCCAATCGCTAACCTCGCACGCGCGCGCTTCCCCGCTTCCCATCTTCCTCCTTCTGGTCATGGATGACCCCCATAAACACCTCAAACGCGCCCTGGCCCTCTCCCGTGACCCCCAGCCCCGGCTACGACCTCGTCCGCGCACCAGCCAACGGTGCACCGCACCCTGCCTATTTAAGGCCTCCCCCGAGCTCTCTCTCTCTACCCTCTGGTCCCTCTCTCCTGCCTCCAATCGAACCCCGAGGCCACCCACTCCTTACTTGAGCCGCCTAAGCTCGAGACCGAGCTCAAGCTCCGTCGTATCGGGTCACCGTCGATCTCGCGGTGAGAAGCCTCTCCGGCTCCACTTCCTTATCCTCTGCCCCCTTGCCTACCTGACGTGTTTCCCTCTCTCTCCAATGTGGATTGCCGCATGAATCGTGGACTTGGAGCTTGCCCGAATCCCCTCCGCCACGGCCTCTCCGTCGCTGGCGACTCCGGCCACCCCGACGACTCCCTCGACTTCCCCTCGAACGGCGGCGAACTCCTGAAGCCGTCCCCATCCTCGCCTGCCCTCGCCGTGCCCCTGAGCCTCGTCGATGAGCTCGCCGTCCTCCCTGGACGGGAGGTTGACGACGACCCTGGTGGGGGCCCGCTCGTCAGCCTCCCATCTCTCTGTGACGTTGGGCCCCGCCCGTCAGGTTTAAAACCTGGCACGCGCGGGAGGCATCGAGTCGCCTGGGCCACTTCGCTGGCTGGGCCGGCTCGGCCAGCCACTTTTGGCCCGTGGGCACAATGACCTTTCTTATTTTCTTCTTCTGTCTCTATTCCAAAAATTCCCCTGTGTTGAACGATTATCCAAATTCAAATATTCGAATTTCTCAAATCTTGTAATAATCTGAGCTATTTAATTATGCCACTTGTGTAATACTTGAAAAATAAATTTTGTACTATTTTTATGTAAAACCTTTTAGAAACAATTTAAATCTCTGTTAAAAATGTTTTCCACCACTTTTAACACTCCAAAACCAGAAACTAATAATTTTAGTAATTTTAGTTTCCAACCTAGTATTTTACAAAAATGGTTTGACATTTTTCTGAGTGCTTTATTTTCCTATTTTGTGCTATTGTCTTATTGTGTGTCGTTACTTTGCGACGTTAGATTACAAAGTTGACGAAGGAGCTGGAACAGAGGCACTTGAAGATCCCAAGTACTTTGTTGAGCCCGGCAACCGGCCCTTTGACCATGTCTATGAAACCTTTGTATGCATGTCATATAGCACTTGATATTGATGCATCAGAATCATGATGATTATGGTGACCACCTTCATGGGTAGCCTCCGTTAGTTTCCCTCGTTGATACTTGCATGAGATGACTCTACTTATGCTTAGAGTTGTGTGGGTGGGAAGTAGATAGGATGCTAAAGTAGTTGCTACGCGAATGGGATGGGAAAATGCATGGTGTTGGAAACAAAGTGTTTTCAAAGGCTTTTCGAAAACGCTGTCGGGTGCCACTAATGCCCGAGGGAGATGATGATGAGCTAGGTAATCACTTGACAATGAAGTGGTGTACCGGAGCAAGTTGTGTGTGTGTGTTTTCGAAAATGGATTAGATTTAAGATTTGTCGACAGTTCCCAACCTTACATGTACAACCACGATACCCCTTATGGGATGGGGCTTTGCTGATTACTTTGGTTGGTACTAGCAGGGAGCCCACATTACTAGTGGTGGGATTGACGTGGTCACTCTCGATATGGGTCATGCCGGAAAGGACGATCATGGGCTGTTTTCACAGACACCGGGCACACCGTTGGTCCCCTCATGGATGGTACTTGTGATGTACATCATGCGTCCTGGGTACCAACGAGTGGACTCTTTGTTTAGTATCGTCAGGGGAATGCATTGTTCGGTTACTTACCTCGGGTATGCAGTATACCGCGAGTCGTGCTTGACACGGAAGTTTCCCGAGTCTTGTGGGTAAAGTGTGCAACCTCTCCAGACTGTAAAATTATTCGAATAGCCATGTCCACGGTCAAGGACAGTTGGGTGGTCCTGCTTAAACTATGTCCAGATGTTTTCACAAACTTGGTGTGTGTGTGTGGGAAGAGAATACTTGAGTCGAGTCGGGATGGCTTGACGTGACGATCGAACATGATATGTTCAACCTCTATTCATATTGATATCTGTAACATGTTCGTATGGTTACTCGGAACCTCATGATGCATGCTTTTACATTTTGATAGGACATATCATTGCACTCAAATTAGCTTTTCGCAAAATCGCCTATTTGGTGCTATATCATGCTCTGTTGAACCCTTGTTCCAAACATGGGTTGCTTGCGAGTACATTCAAAGTACTCATTGGCTTGCCACTGGTTATTTAATTGGCCAGGCATGGAAGAGTAGGAATATGGTGAAGATTACCTTGGTGACGAACATGCGAATTAGGACGCTTCCCAGTCAGAATGCCTGTAGGGTTAGGGCAGATGGCATGGATCTACGCTATCGTTCAAGATTTCCGCTGCGAATTTACGTTTGTTGTTTGGCCTTCATGGCCCTATCTATGTAAGACTTTACCATGATGGTCATTATTTGTGTAAGATGGTATGTATGGATGTAAGACTCTTGTTATTCAGCTTTTGTGTGTTCAGGGAGCATTGATCTCTGGGATCACTATACACGTGCATTCGGTGATCACGACTTATGAGTCGGGGTCCCCATAGAACTACTGAAAAAGAATTGCTAGCTATTTTTTTGCTTGTGACAAATTTTGTCCTTATATTATTAATGCTAAACCTTCGTTGATTAGGTGGATATTACTACTTCAAGAATTTGATTTGCACATAGTAGACCGCAAAGGGGAGGACAACCCATTAGCAGACCACCTATCACGTATGGAAAGAATACCTTATGATCTAGTACCTATAAATAAATCCTTTCGAGGTGAGAGTTTGGCTATGATTGAAAAGTTGGATCCTTGGTTTGTAGATTATGCTAACTTTCTTGTAGGAAAGTTCATGCCGCCCGATATGAGTTATTATCAATGGAAAAGGTACTTTAGTGATCTGAAGTATTACTTTTGGGATGACCATTTCCCTATCAACATGGACTAGATGACATAATAAGGCGTTGTGTCCCGGAACATGAGATGAATACTATACCAGAAGGGTGCCATAGTAGCCCTTATGTAGGACATCATGCTAGAGATAGGACCGCCGCCAAGGTGCTTCAATCAGGATTTTACTGTCCTACACTCTTCAAAGATGCTCACAGGTTTGTTAAAAAATGTGACACGTGTCAACGTACAGGTAACATTGGAAGGAGACAAGAAATGCCTATGAACTATAGTTAGTTTCTGAACATTTTGATGTTTGGGGATTGGACTACTTAGGCCCTTTCCCTGTGTTAGAAGGGTACACTCGTATTCTTGTGGTTGTGGATTATGTTAAAAAATGGGTTGAAGCCCTTCCAACCAAGCATGCAGATATAGCTACTTCGTTGAAAATGATAAAGGACACCATACTACCCAGGTTTGAAGTTCCTAAAATTCTAATCACTGATGGCGAATCTCATTTTATACAAGGAATATTGGGAAGATTACTTCATAAGTATGGAGTGACTCATCGAGTGGCTTCACCATATCATCCACAAACTAGTGGTCTGGTGGAACTCTCTAATTGGGAAATTAAGATGATACTGCAAAAGACGGTGCAAAAGTCCATGAAAGATTGGGCAGTAAAGCTGAATGAAACACTCTGGGCTTACCGCACCATCTACAAGAATCCCATGGGGATGTCACCATACAAAATGGTGTACAGTAAGGCTTGTCATCTATCTTTAGAATTAGAGCATAACGCTTTTTGGGCAATCAAAAATATCAATCTTAACCTTAAAGAAGCTTGAGAAAAGAGGTTGTTGGATATGCATGCTCTAGGTGAACTTTGCAAAAATGCTTACGAGAGTGCCAGGTTATTCAAAGAAAGGGTTAAAATGTGGAATGATCATAATATACTGAAACGAACTTTCACTGCGGGGGACAAGGTTCTCCTATTTAACTCTCGTCTCAAGTTATTTCCAGGGAAGCTCAGGTCTTGCTGGGAAGGGCCTTATGAGATAGAAGAGGTGTACGATTTCGGAGTTGTTCGTCTCAAAGGAGGGAAGCATGGTCCCTGGGTAGTGAATGGACAATGCCTAAAGACGTATCTTGTGGATGAACAAAAGGAGGAATGGGATATCGAAGAGGTGAGTTTCCTCACGATCGAGTATAGAACAACACTCACTACTAGGGAAAAGCTTATAGGGAGACGCTTACTAGTAGCGTGGGTTTATAACCCTCGCTACTGCTACTTACTAGTAGCGCGGGTTTATACCCCTCGCTACTACTAAGTTGATAGTAGTAGCGTAGGTTTATACCCCTCGCTACTACTAAGTGGTCACTACCGTGCCCCCCCGGAACAGGCCATAGTAGTAGCGAGGGGTATCAACCCGCGCTACTACTAAGTTGATAGTAGTAGTGAGGGCTATAAACCCACGCTGCTACTAACTACATGGTTTTTGAAGAGCCCTGAAATCCCCATCTCCTCCCCCAAATCCTTCCTCTCCCCCATCACTCTTCCCCCTCTCTCTCCATAGGCTCTCACATGGACCTCCTACCCATGTGCGCCTCCTCCTCAATGGTGCCAAAAGAGGCCGCCGCCTTGCGCCGTCGGCGTCCCAGAACTCGCCGGTCTTCCCCGCATCTCCATGCCACCACGCCGGAGCACCTCACCACCGGTGACCAACCCCGCTGCTACCTCCATCTCCTTCCTCTCTCACCCTTTTTTCTTTTTCTCTCTCTCCCTCTGGTTTGAGTCACCCTCCCATGTCCTTGCCCGTGCAGGTCGTCACCATGGACGACCAGGAGCTTGCTGCCTTGGCTGTGAAGAGAAGCCGCACGCCGCCGGCTTGCTGGGCATGGATCTGGGCCCTCTCCAGCAGCCGTCGCTAGATCTGGTCTGCCGCTGTCCTTCCGCACCTCCAGCAACCCCTGTCGTCGCTGGATCGAACCATTGCTGCCATTGACAGCAAGCACGGGATCGATAATTTTTTTTGTTTTTGATATTAATAGTAGTAGCGCGGGTGGCACCCACGCTACTACTAACAAACGTAGTAGTAGCGCGGGTACACCCGCGCTACTACTACAAGTTAGCTGTAGCGCCGTAGTAGTAGCGCGGGCACCCGCACTACTACTAGCTGTTTAACACGCGCTACTACTAGGCTTTTCCCTAGTAGTGCTCCGGTAAGATAGATGTGAATATATAGATAGAAATTATATTGTTTTTCTAGACTTGTTAAATCTCTTGTCTCAGAACTTTGAATTTTTGTATCTTGTTGGAAGCTTTGGCACTAATATTTCGAGAGGAAAAATTTCGAAGGAAGAAACTGGCACAACGACCAACAGAACCAAAGACGGAATTCCAAACAACCGCGAGCGTCCATTTGGGCGGTCGCATGAGACAGAGACGAAGGAGTCGTGAGAGACAGAGACTAAGACGGTGTTCCAAACGAACGCAAACGCTCGTTTGAGCGGTCGTTTGGAATGCCCTCGGTGAGCGTCGTGAGAACAGAGTTGAAGACGGTGTTCCCAACGACCGGACGTGCCCGTATGAGCGGTCATTTGGTCCCTTCTCTGCGGCAGGTAAAAAAAGAGAAAGATCCAATAGCAGTGAAATGACTGGCCATATGAGCGCAAGGGCTAGCATTGAAGGCCATCGTTGATCCGGCTGGCACGATTCTTTCCCGATTTCGTTTTGATTTCTTTCTAACTAAATTTTTATCTCATATCTCGTGATTACCTACAGGATTAGCCTTTATAAAAAGGAGGAAGGGACATCCATAAACCTAAAACCGTCTAATCTTTCATCTTCTTTGCTTCCCATCTCCTCCAAAAAGCTTTTAATTGCAGGTAACAAGCTCGATCACTGCCATGAGCAACAAGACCTCGTCCATCTAAGCTTGCATCATCCCCTTCCCCAACTTGGATGATGTTCTGCCCTCATGATGGGAAGATCTGAGGAATCTCAACATCAAGGAAGAACCTCGTGACGATAAGAAGGACATGCAGGAGAACGTCGAGGAGGTGGAGATCTGGGAGGAAGAACCAGCAAAAAAGAGAGATGATGACACTATTCCAGATGGGTTCCCTCCTAAACCCTATCAATTCCATATCCGTGGATCTATTCCATTATTTCATCTCGGGCCTCCTCAATCTGAGTGGGGAAAGGAGGCGCCAACTCCATAGGACAGGAAGGAAAAGATTTGAGAGCTGGAGAAAGTTTCCAAGGCTTGTGTTAATGTGATCGGAGATGGGATTGATTCTTACTAGTTGATGAGCAAGGATTTGGAAGCAAGAGTAGATGGTCTTTTCCATCAGATCGGGCTTATGTTTGATACTCTTAATAACAACACTTCACAACTTGAGTTTTTGACCCAGGTTGTAGATGATCAGCAAGCTGTGATCGAAGAAGTGAAGAACAAGCTTAAGAGCATCTGCGATGCCTTCCAGGGATTCCAGGAGTGAGCATGAAACATTTAGTGCCTGGATCTCCATGGCTTGATTTTAAGCTTGGGGAAGATTCATGTGCACTTTGTATCTTTACCATTTCTAAATTTACCTTTCTGTAAGATTAGATAATAAGCTTTATTTTCAATAAGGTTGAACTATCATTTTTTCCTCTTGAATAAGCGATGATCCCTTGCAAAGAGTTTAGGGATATCTTGATGTGTGAGATCATTGCTTTCTTTTAAAGAACGTGCTTGATGGTTGTTGTGATCAAAATAAGTAGTGCATATTTACTAACCTGATGATTATATGTCCCCCACATCTTAGTTCTGCAATTTTTTGAAGGGAGGTAAAACAACTATATATGCTAGCTCATTGAAGGATTCAACTTACTTAAGGGCAAGCAAATAGATTAATCCTCTGCTAAAAATAACTTGGGAAATGAAGTCTCTCTAAGAAATAAGGCTAGCTTGGACTTAAAGTTTTTCTTAAGCATTTGTACGATTCAATGAGGAGAGACTGAACCCTTTGTGATAAAAACTTTTTGCGAAGACTAATGAGAAAAAATAAAATTGCTTGCCCGGTTGAAACAACAATGAACTAGGATATGAAAAGTTGTTACTTGTACTCAGTAAAATTAAATGACAAGATGTGGATGCCTGCATGATCATTATTAGAGAAAGTATGGACTATTGTTTGCCACGTATACTCATCAACGAAAGCTCCTCTTGGGAGTAATGGACTCATACCTTTTAATTTCCATATCTTATAAACACGAGGGTGACCTCGTTCTTTACAAGCCACGGTACTTGCTCAGGGATGAGCGAGACTTAAGTTTGGGGGAGTTGGTGAATCCAATTTAGGTGATGTTTTCCTATATATTTTGCGCTTACAAGGTGGGCTTTGTGGAATGTTACCCCGTTCGCGCACTTCTTCTTGTTGATAATCCCTCAAGTAACGTATTTTGGAGCAATATTCATTTAATGGAGAAAATTCTCAAAAAATGGCAGTGGGATCACATATTAAGGTGATAAACACTTTCCATAAAAACAAATCAAGCAAGAAGGCCGAAGAAACAGCCGACGTCGCGCTTCTAGAGCGAACGACGGCATCCCATGCGACCGCGCGCTCTCGCATGAGCGGTCGTTTGGCCCGCCGCCGCCTTTGTGGGATCAGCTATTTTCACCCCATCGAGGCGGATCATGAATCAGACGAACACACTCCAGAAACTCATGCAGAAGGCAGAACCCTAGCCTCTGGAGCCCATCTGGAGGGAGGATCAACTGGGAGAAGGGGAATCCTCTCACCGTTAGAGGAACGACATAATCATCATCATCATCACTATCTTCATCACCATCATTCGCATCCTTATCATATGCAACATCAAGAACCCTAGTGGATCCTTCAATGTACTGGTTGAATCATACCTCCAGGTATTCCATTACCATTACCATGATGATTGTTGTTCCCATGTGTCACACCCTGTGTTTTGCCTCTCCTGACTAAGTTAAACATGGCTCAAAAATTAGGACCAATTAAAACTTTTTGTGTGCATATGAATGCTTGACTTGTGTGCTATTTGCTTGCTTGTTTGATTATGCCATAAACCATCATGCATCTCCTACACTCCAAATGCATCTCCCTGACCCAAGAACCTTGCCCAATGATCATGCCATGTGTATAGGACATAAAACTATTTTTGCAAAATATTATTTTGGCCAAAAAGCACTTTATTAATTTAGGTTTTCAAAACCCCTAAATTGAGGTTTGTACTACAAGTCTTCAAATTAGGATGGATGCTTTACCCCAAAGACTTTATTTGGAACCTACCATATATAAGACTTCCAAGCGAGGCATTGAGGCTAACCCGGCCAAGTGTGTGTTTGGTGTGCCTGTAGGCAAGCTCTTGGGATTCTTGGTCTCCAAGCGAGGCATTGAGGCCAACCCGGATAAGATAAAGGCCATCACTTCTTTGTCTAAGCCGGCGTGTATTAATGATGTTCAGCGCTTGGCAGGTCATATTGCCGCTCTGAGCCGGTTCATAAGCCGCCTGGGTGAAAAGGCTATTCCTCTATATCAGATGATGAAGAAGACAGACGACTTTGTCTGGAGTGATGCGGCTAATTAGGCGTTTGAAGCGCTCAAGAAGCAGTTAGCTGAGCCGCCCATTTTGGCTGCTCCAGTGGAAAAAGAGCCTTTGCTCTTGTACGTGGAAGCTAACAACAGAGTTGTTAGTGCTGCTGTTGTGGTGGAGCGCAAGGAGGCGGGTAAGGAGTACCCAGTCCAGCGGCCGGTTTATTATGTCAGTGAGGTCTTGACGGAATCCAAGCAAAGATATCCGCATAGGCAGAAGCTGGTGTTTGGGGTGTTCATGGCCAATCGCAAGCTGAAGCATTACTTCCTTGGGCATCCAATCAGAGTAGTCAGCTCTGCTCCTTTGGGAGATATCATTCAAAACAGAGAAGCTACTGGCAGGATTGCTAAGTGGGCAATTGAGCTTCGACCTCTCAATCTGAAATATGTGCCCCGAACGGCTGTGAAATCTCAAGCCCTGGTGGATTTTATCAATGACTGGACGAATGTCAAGCACCCGAGGAGAAGACGGACAATACATATTGGACAATTCATTTTGATGGCTCCAGGCAATTGGAAGGCTCGGGGGCTGGAGTTGTTTTAACTTCCCCGCGAGGTGACAAATTCTGTTATGTTTTGAGGTTAATGTTTCCTTGTACTAACAATGCAGCTGAATATGAGGCTTTGCTTCATGGGCTCCGTGTGGCCAAGGAGATGAACTTGAGCCGGGTCAGATGTCTTGGCGACTCAGACCTGGTGGCTCAGCAAGTCTCTGGCACATGGGATTCTAGGGACCCTCGCATGGCGGCTTAACTCCAGGCGGTTGATGTTATTGCTGGTCACTTCAAGGGCTATCAGGTGGATCATATTGATCGGCGGAAGAATGAGGCGACTGACGCGCTATCAAGGCTGGGATCTCAGCGTAAGCCGGTGCCGTCTAATGTGTTTCTGGACGTATTGCATCACCCGTCGGTAAAATTACCGTCGGAAGAGGATTTAGCTATACCTAACCCGGAAGGACAATTGGTGGCGGTTCTCCACGCAATCCCTGATTGGATGCTGCCTTATCTGGCGTATGTGACCCGTGGCGAGTTACCCCAAGATGAGACTCTGGCGCGGCAGATTATGAGGCGGTCTAAATCTATGACTATTGTCAATGGCGAGTTACACAGGTGCAGCGTGACTGGCGTCTTTCAGCGATGTGTTTCTCCTGACGAGGGCCATGAAATCTTGCTAGAGATACATGCCGGCGATTGAGGTCATCATGCCGGGTCAAAATCTTTGGTGGCTAAAGCTTTTCGACATGGTTTTTACTGGTTAACAGCTCATAAAGATGCAGAGTACTTGGTCAGTAAATGTGATGGGTGCCAAAAATTTGGACGACGTGCCCATGTGTCGGCTCACGAATTACGGATGATTCCAATCACCTGGCCATTTGCGGTCTGGAGGCTTGATATGGTGGGACCTTTTAAGTGGTCTAAAGACAAGAAGACCCACCTCTTGGTGGCGGTTGACAAGTTTACTAAATGGGTTGAGGCTGAGCCGGTCAGCAAGTGTGACGCAGCAACAGCAGTTCAGTTCGTCAAAAAGCTGATCTTTCAGTTTGGTTATCCTCATAGCATCATTACTGACAATGGTACAAACCTATCCAAGGGGGCTATGAAAGAGTTTTGTGATGGTGAACATATCCGCCTCGATGTATCTTCTCTGGCTCACCCACAGTCTAATGGTCAAGCAGTGCATGCTAAAGAGGAAATTTTGAGAGGGATAAAACCCCGGCTTATGGTTCCTTTGGAGCGCACACCGGGTTGTTGGGTGGAGGAGTTACCTTCAGTTCTTTGGAGCATAAGAACCACCCCCAACAGGTCAATAGGCTATACGCCTTTCTTCATGGTTTATGGCGCAGAAGCTGTTCTCCCCAGTAATATTCGTCATGACTCGCCCAGAGTGGCGGCTTACATGGAAGCTGATAATGAGAGGGCACGTCAGGATGCTTTGGATGACTTAGATGAAGAACGGGATGTTGCAGCAGCACAGTCTGCGATTTACCAGCAAGACCTGCGTCGCTATCATAGCCGCAGGGTCAAGACCCGGACGTTCCAAGAAGGCGACTTAGTACTCCGTTTGATTCAAGACTAGTCAGATATGCATAAATTGTCACCTCCTTGGGAAGGACCTTTTGTGATCAGCAGAAATCTCAACAATGGTTCCTATTATCTCATTGATGTACGAGAGAGCAACAAGTCAAGAACTTCTGGGGAGGAGACTGCCAGGCCATGGAACATTGCTCATCTTCGGCCATATTATACCTGAGCCGCTGCCTCTCATCAATGTACATATTCCTGTCATTGTATATACCATCTTTTATGATATAATAAAGTTGGCATCCCCATAATTAGGGGCCTCTGCCATTTTTCTACACTAAGTTTCGTGCAAGGAGTTGATTCTTCATCAGGTCACTTGGGGGCTTCCAACCCACTGGGTTTAGGTTTCATACCCTCTTGGCCAGGCTTTATATGCCATGTTCGAGTTAAACCTGCTTGTTTGCAACTTGCTACTCTGCCATGTGACCCGCCGAACTCTTGACAGTCAATCTTGCTTAGAGACCCTGAACTTTCATAGTCAATCTCGCACAAAGACCCTGAACTTTTCAAGGTATAAACGGTGGCTTTTGTCACGAGAGAGCCGGCTTACAGTGAGCTAGGATAAACTCGCCTTGTCTGCTGTAGTCTCTCCGCTATGTGGCCCATTCGTACTCTTAGCAATGTAAATCTTTTAAAGACCCTGAACTTGCTAAGGTTTAAGCAACGGATTTATGTCACGTGAGAGCCGGCTTACGAGGTTTCAGGCTTTTTATGCCTAGCTTCTTTGGAGGCAATACAAAAAAATTTCTTACAAAAATAAGGGCTATCTTGTCTTGCTGTGCCTTTAAAGCCGGCTCATAAGGCAGGAGATATGCAAATGTATATTCTATTGCTTGTTTTTTGTAGGTATTTTTTCATGATAAGATTCTAAGTTTTTGGGTAACCCCGGCTTAGCATTGCTCATGGAATATAACCCGCCGGGCGAGTCAATGCAGTCAGATGATTATATCAAGACGTTCGTGCTAAGTCACCGGCATATGGGTTGAAAAAAGTTTAAAACGTGCATGAAGGCACAAGAGCAGGCGACCAAGTTTTTCTACAGCTATTACAAAGCCTCACAGGGCCCAAAATATGTTGCTCAGGTTTGTTCACAAAGTTAGAACCCGGCGGCTCAGTTTTGCCCGGGTTAGCATCTTTGAAGACCGGCTCTTCATCTAGCTCATCGACGGGTCACCGTGCGCCGGATCTTCGGGCTCCTAGATCTGAAGGTTGTCCACATCCCAGTTGTAGTTGAGTAGAGCTTCAAATTGAGCTTCATCATTCAAGATGGGAGACAGGTCAACGTCAGGGGCAAAGATATGCTTACGCCGTTGAGGGGTCAGATCCTTCGGCTCAAAAGTAGGCGCCCGTACTCGAGTGTTGTTGTCGTCGTAAGCCGCCTGGTATGTCGCCAGATCAGCTTCGGCGGCTAACCGGCTGGCCAACACTCGAGACTCTCGGTGGCAACGGGCGTAGTCATCCTAAGTGAATTATGACATGTCATCCTTGAGTTGCGGAAAGCCGCCCATCATCTCTTCCGGTACATATGCCAGCGCCCGGCTTAAAGAAGAAATTGCACCCTTGCGGGCAGCTGATCTTTTTATCTCTTCAAAGTGCCTGGGAACGGTGGAGAGATAATTGAACACGTCCTTGATCAGTTTTGGCACACCTTTCTCACCAATGACTGCCCTGATGGTAAAGAGGCTTGCAGAGTACAGTTGTTCAGTGAAGGCGTATAAAGCCTTCAGCTTCAACAAGCTATCATCCGGAAGTTGGCGAGTTCATTTGCCTGCAAAATAGATTGAGATTGTAAGTCGCCGGGCAGGTCTCCATAGGATCACTTCAAGCATAATCACAAGTACAGTCGACAATGCTTACCAAAGACGGCTTCGTTCATCCGGTTTATGTGACGCTTCAAGCTGGTCAGCTCCTCAGTTACGAGTGTAAGACGGCCCTCGGCGTCCTCTGCACATTTAGTCAGGACAGCTTGGCTAGTTTCAGCAGACGTTTTGTATGTCTCAAGCTCAGTCTTGATCTTCTCCAGCTCGGACAAGGCAATCTGCCACTTTGCGTTGGCTTCCGCTCGGGCTTCTTGTTGCGATGCCAGATTCTTCTTAAGGTCTGTCACGTTGGACTAAACAACATTTAAAGATTCCTGTACAAGACAAGTCATAACAAGGCAAGATTATCAGTTGTAAGCCGCCAGTTCGGTTCATACTGGTATGGCGGAGAATCATTACAAGTCCCAAGCAGACTGGAAGCAATATACTTGACACTTGGGGGCTAATGTGTGTCTGTTCTGTCTTATGTCTACAATACAAATAAGACACAGATCATCTTCATGAAGATAACCCGGCCCTTGGGGGCTACACATTGCTCTACAAGTCTAGGATGAGGTGTACAAAAAGTCCCGGTTCATTATTTACATAATGACCCAGCCCTTGGGGGCTACACTTGGCATTTTTGAGTTACTTAAGGCAATAAGTGCTGGCTCATTATTGGTATAATGACCCGGTGATGCGGAGCATCCCAACATCATCCCCATGGACTCTACACCATCACATCAAGCCACAAAGGGACCCATGACTAGAGCCCGGGCACGTGCTATCGAACACGAGGTGACATCTCTCCTATACGATTCTCTCTTTGATGTTCACGGAACTTGGATGCTACCTCAATCGGAGACTCTTTGCATGATTAGGTACAACAGAGAGGGCCTAGGAGATGCTCGGAGTGAAGACCAAGTCCCCACGGAGACGGACACAGAGAAGGACGGACAAGGGCAACAAAGGAAGGCTAGATCACCCTCCAGGCCCCGGACATCCGGCGAGGAGCCCGGACATCCGGCCCCTCGAGACTGCACTAGCACCGAGAGTCAGCAGCAGAAGCTACAGGCGCCGGACATCCTGCCCCAGCTCGGACATCCGGCCCCGCCCCGGACATCCGGCCCCTGCACATCCGAACCGGATGGAAACGGCAGCAACAGCCCGGACATCCGGCCCCTGGCCCGGACATCCGGCGCACCTCGAAGCCCCGGACATCCGGCCTCCGCCCCGGACATTCAGCGTGGGGCCCCCGCGCCCACGGCTCTCTGACTAGCACCCGGCCGGACATCCGGCTCGTGTCCCGGACATCCGGCGACTCCCGAAGCCCCGGACATCCGGCGCCTGCCTGCGCGCACGGAAGGGCCCAAGGACCATGTATCCCTCTCTCTCACCCCCTTTTCCACTAGCACTATATAAAGGACCCCTCTCCCTCTTTCTAGGGTTAGCTTAGGTTTAGCGAATACACTTGTTGAGCCTAGCTCCATTATCACCCTTCCCTCGTGGAGCGACTTCCTTCTACGTGAGAAGATCCGGAGTGATGCCAAGGCCCCTCTAAGGGAAGATCCCCTCGGGATACAAGACCTCCTCCTTCGGAGCGAGGAGACTACCGTTACGTGTATCCTTTGGTTGTTTGTGAACCGTGATTCCCATGTACTCGGGTGATTCTAGTGGATGTGTGATCGTGGATCGTTCTTGAGTGTTTTCCTCTTGTGATTTTACCCTTGTGTTCTTCGTGTTCTTCACGCTCCCTCACAAATCCACCTCCAATTCGTGAAAGATCGACGCACACGGGCGTGCCCCGTATCATATTGGTATCAAGAACCAAGGTTTCTCACGAATTTTGAGTCCCCTCCCCCGATTTCTAGCCAATTTTGTTTTGTTTTGACCTAATTTCGAAAATCCCCACAAAAATAGCCATACCCAAATTTCTTGGATTTGTTTGATTTTAGGAGATTTTGTTGATTTGGAACCGTGGATTTCATTGTGGACAGGTAGATCTAGTATTTCCCCACCATCCCCATCATTTTCCTCTGTCAAATCGCCCCAATTTTGCTGAAAATTTTTCGTGTTCATCCTCTAGTTCTTGGGGATCCTCAGATTGGATCCGGATTGGGAGGCCCGGACATCCGGCCCGAACCCTGGATATCCGGCCCGCCGGACATCTGGCCAGGCAGCCCGGACATCCGGCCCCTGGAGAACAGCAAAGCTGTTTTAGCCTCCAGTTTCGACAGTGTTTGTTTCTTTTCCGCCATTTCTTCCGCCAGCCATTTGCAATTGAGATTTTGAGTCGCGAGCCTCGCCACTTCCTACGGTGTTTCGGCTAAGTAGGAGTGGTTCTTCATCGACATCGCCGCTCATCATCGCCCCGGATCGTCGCCAACCAACTCTTCATTGACACCAACCGTAAGCAAGGACGGTAACCGCGGCAACCCTCTTGTCTATACCCTTGCCATTGCATTGTTACCCCGAGCCTTTTTGCGTTACTTGCCTATCGAGACTAGCCATTGAGTATTTCCGGGCTACGCTACTTGTGCACGTTAGTGATACATACTCCGCATAGCTTCAATTGCGTGCATATATCTTAGTATCATCTTTTGTGTTACAACATAGTACCCGCATACATAATTGCGATCTTGGTGTGCACGTCCCGCATTGTGACCATACAAATCATCATTGCAAAAGAAAAGAGAAGCAAAGATTTTAAGCAAGAGCAAAAGAGCAATAGCATCGCAAGTTTCGCATAGCATACTTGATCATCTTCACTACTGGAATCAGGGACATTGCCATCTGCCAGCTCTTTGCCGTCTGCCAGCTGATGGCAAAGAGGCTGTTTGCCGTCTGTCTTGCCAAAGCAGACGGCAAAGAACCAGCTGATGGCAAAGAGGGTCTTTGCCATCTGCCACTTCTTTGCCGTCTGCTGGCAGACAGCAAAGAGTTCTTTGCCGTCTGCCAGCAGACGGCAAAGACCACAGTGGGCCCCACGGGGTACTGTACTGGCTAGGTCACACGGGCCACTTCTTTGCCGTCTGCTGGCAGACGGCAAAGATTTCTTTGCCATCTGCCAGCAGACGGCAAAGAGGGTACTACCTCTTTGCCGTCTGCTGGCAGATGGCAAAGAATTCTTTGCCATCTGCCAGCATACGGCACACGGCAAAGAATTTTCGCCCCCCCACGCCTCTCTCTCTCCTAGCCACAGCCACCCCCCACTTCCCCCACTCTCTCCCCGATCCAACCCCCCGGTCTGGATCAGATCGAGCCGGGGGGCCGACGCCTGGCGCCCGGCGACCGCGCCGACCGGCCGCCCCCGCCACCGCCGGCCGCCACAACGGCGCCACCCCCGCTGCCTCCCCTACTGCCCCGCCTCCCCGACCTCCCTGCCTCGCCGAACGCCGCCTCTTCCCGGCCCCCTCGGTGAGCCGCTCTGCCGCCGCCAGCTTACCCCCCCCCCCCGCTCGCCCCCGTCCTCGTCGCGGGGACCGCGTGCCGAGCCGTGCCCCGGCCGCGCTCGCCCGACCCCGCGTCGCACCTGGCGCGCCCGTGCGCGCGTCCCGCGCCGGCGGTCGCGTCCCCGCTCGCCCCGCAGCCGTGCCCCGCTCGCCCGCGCCCTGGACCGCACGACCCCGCCGCCCAGGCCACTGGCCGCCTCTGGCCGCCTCTACCTGGCTGCCGCCCGCCCCCTCCATTGGCCGCGCCGACGGCCGCCCCGGCCGCCGGCCCTAGCGCCACGGCCAGCCCGGCCACGCGCGCGTCCAGTGCCCCTCTCTGGCCGGACAATGTCCACCATCCCCCCTTCTTTGTTTTTTTTCTGTTTTTTTTCTGTTTTTATTATTACTGAACTATGTCAATCTGTTTTTTTAGTGGGAAGTGACGAATGGAACAAGGCGGAAGGACGACGTGTTTGTTCTTCAACCATTTCCCTCCGAAACCTAGGTTAGGATTGTCCCCTGTTAAGTATGTGGTTGTACCTTGTACCTGCTACTAAATTAGTCATGCACACATGTTCGATCTTCGAATGTTTCTTGCCTCTACTCATTTAGTCAGTTTCTGGTTTTGCTTGGGAGAGTAGCATGTGTTTCCCATTTGTTTATTTAAATAATTTGTATCTAATTCTTGTGAACCAAAGCATGCTTGGGAGAGTAGCATGTGTTTCCCAGCAAGCATGTTGCTTGCTGGTTTTAGATTATGATTTAGTTACATACATAGACTTTTTGGACAGTTGGCTTGGCTGTTTGGGTCTGCTTTTACGCAGGGAGACCGTATTCCAATCATAAAACTGATACTACAGGCATGCTAATATGACTGCTGTACTTTGAGATTGACCATTTGATTATTGAGGAGATATGTATCATAAGAAGAAAAAATGGTGTGAACCATTTGATCGGTGGTAGATGTGTGCCAAGGGAATAAAACAGACAACATGTCTGTTCCTTTCGATGTATGCTGCCAAACAGAAAATGCTTTTAATTTGTTGGGGCAAAAGAAATTGTTGTTTGAGTTATAAGTCTTGGTTACCTCTGCTCGCTTTCGATGTTCAGTTCACTAATTCCCTGCTCTTTCCTTAATTTCTTAATTCTAGATTATGCTTCGCTGTCAATTACCGCTGTAGAAGAACCAAAGCTGTCCGGGATGAGGATGTGATCCTGGTAGCTTGCTGAAATATGAGGCAACATACAGTCAGACAACAAATGGGGCAGTATCTCTTTCTTTTTTCTGTCTTTAACTGTATATTACATGTCATATTTATTTTTATTTTTATATATACTTTCCGTGTCCCCGATGGGCTGTTTTTAGAAAATGCCGTATCCCGTGTCCCCGTATGCATGTCGCCGTGTCCGTGTCCCCGTATCCATGCTTTTTAGCATATAACCATTCATGAAGAAGATAGGTATTGCCTTCTCAAAGTAAATTGAATAACAAGCTCTTGTTCTGTGCTTAATAATAATAACAACTTGTAAATAAAAAGTTCCAGTACAAAGATCTCAAAGTTTTGATATAAATTGTACAATAATTATAATCGTGGATTCTAGTTATAAGGCTAGCTAAGTCATGAGGCTAGTTGAGTACCTAGGTCTTTTCTCCTATATGTAATTCTTATGAACTGTTCTTTAATTTTCACTTCGTGCCTTTGATGAAATAAACTTTTTAGATTGTTTGTTCTGTGATCAGCGTGCATCTTCTGATAAGCATATCATGTTTATTCTGAAGCTTAGTCTTTTGTTATTGGGCAATACTTGACACAGAGTCGTTGGTCTGCCTGCCATAGAACCATTTATGAAGATGTCATGGTTTGCAAATAACAAGCTCCTGTACAAAGATGTTAAGGTTTTGATATGAATTGTACTAATAATTGTGGATTCTAATTGTCGTGAACTCCATAGGCGCTCACATGCTAGTGGCCTTTGATGACATTTTAAGTTCTTGGCTGTTGTCTTTAATGCCAGTGTGTAGCAGCAAAAAAATTGTACTTGGAAGTGTCAAAATTTGTCATTTATAATCAGCCATAGTAATATTGCTATAGATATATACACACTGAAAGTCTGAAAATTTTCTAGTAAATATACATGTCAGCTGCCATATCCGTTGCTTTGTCCCTTATTCAGTGTTTTTATCTTTTCTTGTTTTGATGTTACAATTTTGTTAGTTCATAGATGTTGATTTTGTTTTCTCTGCGGTTGAAAAAGTTCTGTATCAAGCTTCTATGTTTTGTCACAAGGATGAGATTTTTAGAATGCCACAAAACTTCGTACCTTAGTAATGTTTTAGAATTTTTAAAACAGAATACATTAGTTGACATCTATTTCGTTAGCTTTTATACTAATGTTTTACTTCTCCGAACTTAATTCTTGCAAATCAAAGTGATCTAATTACTTGGGGCTTGTTCGGCAACCCACCACAGCCACGACATCCTCAACTCATATTTAACTGTGTACAGACAGCATACAGAGAACAAAAGCCTCACATTTAGCATAAGTTTGCAAATCAAAAAGGCACATACATGTCTCAGTGTGGGCAGCCATGCCTTGCCATCAGTGTGAGCATATTGCTTGCTATGATGATTTAGTGTAGCACATTTAGCAGATTTTTATTTATGCCGATGAGTTAAATTGCAACACGTCAAAACCTTTAATGTGTCGATTTAAAATCTGAAACAAGAGCTCCATTTTGAGTTTCCGATCGGTTGATCTGTTGCAGGTTTCCCAAAGGTAAACAAGTTGATGGTGGTTTGGAAGATCTTCAAGCTGTTGAAGATTTGGAAGATCACTTCATGGAAGGGCAGAATGCTACTGTTTAGTTGTTAGATGTTTGATGTATTGGATGTTTGTGAAACTATTGGATGTTTGTGAAACTATGTATATATATATGAATTGAATGTATGATGTTTGATGTTTGATGATGATGGTGAAACTATGTTTGATGTTTGATGTTTGAAACTATGTGATTCTGAATATATATATATGTTTGAATTTCTGTGAAAATGAATTGATATAACAAAAAACAGAAAAAACATGGGCTATATAGCCACTTTGCCATCTGCTAGCAGACGACAAAGAGGGCTACGTGGCAGCAGCTTGTGCAAACTGGGCTGGCCGATTTGGCCTCTTTGCCGTCTGCTGGCAGATGGCAAACCTCTTTGCCGTCTGCTAGCAGATGGCAAAGAGCTTGCTTCTTTGCCGTCTGCCAGCAGACGGCAAAGAGCTTGCTTCTTTGCCATCTGCCAGCAGACGGCAAAGATCTTGCTTCTTTGCCGTCTGCCAGCAGACGGCAAAGAACTTTCCTTCTTTGCCGTCCGCCAGCAGACGGCAAAGCAGCCTTTACCGGCAGCTTCTTTGCCGGAGTGTTTGCCGTCTGCTAGCGGACGGCAAAGGCTTTGCCGTCCGCCAAACATGCCTTTGCCATCTGCTATGGCAGATGGCAAAGCAGCTGATTCCAGGATCACTTGAGCGAGTGACATGTGCCGCATACACATATAGCAAGTTGGGAATAGGAAGACGACACTCTTGGTTCATAGTAGGGTGTACACAAGTGCGTATCGTACCCATTGGAGCAATCGTGCTACCGTCTCTCTAGTGTTGTGCAACAAGAGCATTTTCCGTGGATTCCACATTTTGGCTCATCCTTGGTTGCATGACCCCAATTGTCTACCGTGTGTGTGTTTTCGTGTATACTCATTGCTATTAATCTACATTGTCTCACTTGCGAAGTTTCGAATCTCTTTCAACATTATTGAATCTTATCTTTCGAATTGCTTAAAATTTGTGCCACTATCCTAACCAAGCTACTCCATAAGCCTTATTTGTGTAGGTGTGAGAAGGACGATCTTCGGTACCAATTCTACTATTTTCATACTTGTACATTGAGTAATCTTGATTCACTCTCAACTTTTGGATCGGTAATTGGTATTGTCTTCTCACTCTTCCACTTATATCTTCTTGAGTGCTATGGATAGGAACATCATGTCGAACCCGACATTCGAGGAGCATGACGACGATGCGAACACCCACGTCACCAAGTTGCACTTCTTCGGTGCAAACAAGGCAATTACTCAAGCGCAACATGCATTGAATTACCGCATCGACAACCTCGCCACCGACTTGCGTGAATCCGAGGCACGCACACAGGACTACCTCGACACCAAGCTATCAAGCCAAATGGAGGAACTTCGGTCCTTGATGGTCAACCGCGCCCCCTCTACTTCGACTACGTCAAAACGGCGATCAAGCCAGCACTCATCGGAGTACTCTTCCGACGCAAGCCCCCGGCGAGCACGTGTTCATCACCAAGACGAACACTCCGGCCCAAGTTCTCCACAAGGTCGTCACCGTTAAGACAATCCATTTCATGGCAATGGATTGCACGATTGCGTCCGCGCTCGAGAACGTCGCCGCCAACAAGAACAAGATGCGTTGGAGCAAGAATATCAACGCCGAGAGGAAGAACAACATCACCGTCATGAACGAGCGCTTGAAGCACATTGCGCTTTACAAGAAGCTACTCGTGCCTTGGAGGAGCGCAATCGCCAAGCTCATCTCGAGCTACAAGCACTTCGCCAAGCACAACAAGAAGACCTTCGTCGACAATGACAAGAAGAGGCCAATCGCCAAGAGGAGCTCCAAGAAAGGCGCAACCGAGTGCATCCACCTCGTCGCCGTCCTCAAGATCATCGTACTGCACCCGACCATGAGGATGAGCAAGAACAAGATCAACGTCAACACGCTCAAGGCAATGACAATGAGGATCCACCTCCAAGACAAGGATTTCGGCATCAAAACCACAATGATGAACAACGCTTCGGCAAGCTCAAGTTCACAATGCCAAAGTTTTCCAGAAGCAATGATCCCGAAGACTACTTGTCATGGGCTCTCAAGGTTGACAAGATCTTTCGCCTCCACAACTATGATGAAGAGAAGAGGATAGCCATGGATTCCCTTGAGTTCCAAGACTATGTCCTTATTTGGTGGGAACAAGTGATTGAGCAAAGAAGGAAGAGAGGTGAACCTCCTATCACCACTTGGGCCCAAATGAAGGATCTCATGAGAGATCGTTTTGTGCCTACACATTACAACCGGGATATCTTAAAGAAGGTCCAACAACTCAAGCAAGGAACCAAGTCGGTAGAAGAGGACTACCAAGAGATGGAGATTGCTATGATCCGCGCCAATGTCAAGGAAGATGACGAGCAAACAATGGCACGTTTCTTGAATGGCCTCAACTACCAAGTCAAGAAAATTGCCGACTTCCAACCATACTCCAACCTTCTAGAACTTGTGCATCAAGCAACCAAGGCAGAACGACAAGTGCAAGATGACTACAAGTACTCCAAGTTCTCCTCCAAGACCTACGGCTCAAGTGCTCAAGCTACTACCACAACGATAACTTCAACTACGAAATCTACAACACCTACCGGCGACAAGTCAAGCTACAAGGACAAGACGACTTCGTCAAGCCGACCAACCTCAAGCACCTACAAGCCAAGGGCTTCATCCTCTACTCCAACACCGGATGCTTCCGCCAAGACAAGCTCTATCAAGTGTTTCACCTGCCAAGGGCGAGGCCACAAGACCTTCGAATGTCCAACCAAACGCAACATAATCCTCCTCGATGATGGCACCTATGACTCTATGAGCAACGACGAGATGCAAGCTTTGGAGCAAGTGGCCATACATCGCCAAGTGAATGAAGATGAAGATTCGCAAATCTTTTGCGACAACGATTCGAGCCCCACTCTCGTTGTGTCCAAAGTTTTGACACTCCAACAACAAGAATACGAGGACCAACGTTGCCACATTTTCCACACCAAGGCGGGCATCCAAGGAAAATCCGTCAAGGTCATCATCGACGGAGGGAGTTGCCACAACTTGGCAAGTGAAGACCTTTGTTCCAAGCTACAATTGGTCAAGAAAAAGCACCCTCGTCCCTACAAGGTCCAATGGCTTAGTGATTCCGGAACGCTCCAAGTTGACCACACCGTGGAAGTTTCTTTCAAGATAGGCGCTTATGAAGACACTTTGGAGTGTGATGTGGTTCCAATGTCCGTTTGCCATCTCCTACTCGGTAGACCTTGGCAATTCGACCGTGGCGTCACACACAACGGTCAGACTAATCAATATAGCTTCAAGATGAAGGGCAAGCAATATGTGCTCCGCCCAATGACTCCAAGTCAAGTCATCGCTGACAAGCAAGCTTCACACCATCATGGAGATAAAAGTGAGAAAGTGATCCACCTCAAAGAGAGTGAGTGCCACAAGCCAAAAATGAGCGACTCCACGATGAGGGACATGAGAGATATAGTTCTTTTAGCCCCCAAACGAGATTTGAGGGATGTGAGTGAGAGCCCATCGACCGTTCTTCACTATGTACTTGTGTGCAAAGATGAAGTCGTTCGGACTAACCCTTCACAACATCTTCCTCTTGTCTTATCTAAGTTGTTGCAGGAATTCAAGGATGTTTTTCCCGATGAGCTACCTCCGGGACTACCACCAAAACGAGGGATCGAACACCGCATCGTCCTCATTCCTGGAGCACCGCTACCTATCAAGGCTCCCTACCGCGTCAACCCCAAAGAAACAAAAGAAATACAAAGGCAAGTCCAAAAACTCCTAGATAAAGGGCATGTACGCGAGAGCTTGAGTCCTTGTGCGGTTCCGGTTATACTAGTGCCTAAGCAAGATGGTAGCATGCGCATGTGTTCCGATTGCCATCCTATAAATGCTATCACCATTCGCTACCGTCATCCAATTCCTCGTTTAGATGATATGCTAGATGAACTTAGTGGTGCCACTATATTTTCTAAGATTGACTTAAATAGTGGTTACTACCAAATTCGCATACAAGAGGGTGACGAGTGGAAAACCGCATTCAAGACTAAATTTGGTCTCTATGAATGGTTGGTTATGCCCATGGGCTTATTCGAAGCACCGGGTACTTTCATGCGTGTTATGCACTATGTTTTGCGACCTCTCATAGGATATTGTGTTGTGGTCTACTTTGATGATATTCTTGTCTTTAGCAAGTCTCTTGAGGAGCATGCTACACATGTTCGTGATGTTTTGCAAATCCTTAGGAAAGAGCAACTCTATGCAAACATGGAGAAATGCACATTTGGTGTTGAGAAGGTTGTTTTCTTGGGTTTTGTAGTATCTTCCAAGGGCGTTCATGTAGATGAAACTAAGATTGATGCTATTAAAACTTGGCCCACACCAACAAATTTGCAACAAGTGCATAGCTTCCTAGGACTAGCCGGTTTCTATCGCCGCTTTGTGAAAGACTTTAGCACTATTGCATATCCTCTTCATGCTTTGAGCAAGAAGAATGCACCATTTATATGGGGTCCCTCACAAGACACCGCTTTCCATGAACTTAAAAATTTGCTCACTCATGCACCTTTGCTTGCTTTGCCCAACTTTAATAAAACATTTGAAGTGCATTGTGATGCGAGTGGTAGTGGAATATGTGGTGTGCTTATGCAAGAGAAACTATCCGGCGCTCAACTCAACTACCCCATCTATGACAAAGAATTGTATGCTTTGGTGAGAGTTTTACATGTGTGGGAACATTATTTGCGCCCTCATGAGTTTGTTATCCATACCGACCATGAAACGCTTAAGTACCTAAAGGGTCAAACTAAGTTGAACAAACGGCATGCTAAATGGAGTGAATTTATTGAGTCCTTCCCTTATGTCATCAAATACATTAAGGGTAAGGAAAATGTCGTGGCGGATGTTCTTTCCCGCAAATGCATGCTAGTTACTCAACTTGAATTGAATGTTATTGGTTTTGAGCACATCAAACATTTGTATGAGCATGGTGCCTATTTTGCTAATCCTTACGCAATGTGCCAAGTAAAAACTTGTTGGGAGAACTATTATATGAAAGATGGCTATCTTATGCGTGCTAAAAAATTGTGTATACCCGAGTCTTCTCTTCGTTTGTTGCTTTTGCACGAGGCTCACGATGGCGGACTTATGGGTCACTTTGGACGCGACAAGACGTATGCCACGCTATCCAACAAGTACTTTTGGCCAAAGATGTTTCGAGATGTGGCACGCTTCACCAACCGATGCTCTACATGCCGCAAAGCTAAGTCAAAAGCGCAATCCCATGGCGTTTATATGCCTCTACCTATACCTTTCCAACCTTGGGAAGACATTAGTAAGGATTTTGTGCTTGGTTTGCCACGAACAAAAAATGGCCATGATTCCGTTTTTGTCATTGTGGACCGCTTTTCCAAGATGGCTCATTTCATTCCATGTCACAAGATAGACGATGCTTCACATATTGCGAATCTCTTTTGTAGGGACATCTTGCGCCTACATGGCATCCCCAAGACCATTGTCTAGGATCGCGACGTCAAGTTTTTGAGCTACTTTTGGAAGACCTTATGCGCCAAGCTCGGAATCAAGCTTCTTTTCTCTTCGGCATACCAACCTCAAACCGATGGACAAATGGAAGTGACGAACCGGACGCTATCCACTCTACTCCGCGTGTTGATCAAGAAGAACATCAAGGAATGGGAAGATTGCCTCCCCATCGCCGAGTACGCCTACAACCGCGCAAGTCACTCCACCACCGGCAAGTCTCCGTTCGAAGTGGTTTACGGCTTCAATCCACTGTCCCCATTGGACATCCTACCTCTACCTCTACAAGAGCGCGTCAACATGGACGCAAGTGCAAGGGCAAGCTACATCAAGAGGATGCATGAAGATACTAGGCGCACGATGGAACGTCAAGTGGAACGCATCACCAAAAAACGCAACGTCAACAAACATCCCATGGTGTTCAAGCCCGGTGATCTTGTTTGGCTACACCTTCGCAAGGACCGCTTCCCCAACGAATGCAAATCGAAGCTACTTCCTCGAGCCGATGGCCCCTTCAAGGTGTTGGCATGCTACAACAACAATGCCTACAAGATCAACGTACCACGCGACAGGTATAACGTGAGTGACACCTTCAACGTCACGGATCTATCCCCTTACCATGGTGATGAAGATCTTGATCCGAGGACGGATCTTCCCCAAGGGGGGGGGAGATGATGCGGAGCATCCCAACATCATCCCCATGGACTCTATACCATCACATCAAACCACAACGGGACCCATGACTAGAGCCCGGGCACGTGCTATCGAACACGAGGCGACATCTCTCCTATACGATTCTATCTTTGATGTTCACGGAACTTGGACGCTACCTCAATCGGAGACTCTTTGCATGATTAGGTACAACGGAGAGGGCCTAGGAGATGCTCAGAGTGAAGACCAAGTCCCCACGGAGACGGACACGGAGAAGGACGGACAAGAGCAACAAAGGAAGGCTAGTACACCCTCCAGGCCCCGGACATCCGGCCAGGAGCCCGGACATCCGGCCCCTGGAGACTGTACCAGCACCGAGAGCCAGCAGCAGAAGCTACACGCACCGGACATCCGGCCCCGCCCCGGACATCCGGCCCATGGCCCTGGAAATCAGGCCCCTGCACATCCAAACAAGATGGAAACGGCAGCAACAGCCCGGACATCCGGCCCATGGCCCGGACATCCGGCGCACCTCGAAGCCCCGGACATCCGGCCTCCGCCCCGGACATCCGGCGCACCTCGAAGCCCCGGACATCCGGCCTCCGCCCCGGACATCCAGTGTGACCCCCCGCGCCCATGGCTCTCTGACCAGCACCCGGCCTGATATCCGGCTCGTGTCCCGGACATCCGGTGACTCCCGAAGCCCCAGACATCCGGGCCCTGGCCGGACATCCGGCGCCTGCCAGCGCGCACGGAAGGGCCCAAGGCCCATGTATCCCTCTCTCTCGCCCCCTTTTCCACTAGCACTATATAAATGACCCCTCTCCCTCTTTCTAGGGTTAGCTTAGGTTTAGCGAATACACTTGTTGAGCCTAGCTCCATTATCTCCCTTCCCTCGTGGAGCGACTTCCTTCTACGTGAGAAGATCCGGAGTGATGCCAGGGCACCTCTAAGGGAATATCCCCTTGGGATACAAGACCTCCTCCTTCGGAGTGAGGAGACTACCGTTACGTGTATCCTTTGGTTGTTTGTGAACCGTGATTCCCATGTACTCGGGTGATTCTAGTGGATGTGGGATCGTGGATCGTTCTTGAGTGTTTTCCTCTTGTGATTTTACCCTTGTGTTCTTCGTGTTCTTCACGCTCCCTCACAAATCCACCTCCAATTCATGAAAGATCGACGCACACGGGCGTGCCCCGTATCACCCGGCCCTTGGGGGCTACAACATTGGTCTATTCAAGTTTACCTATAATTGAAGACCCGGCTTATTTTCGAGAATATAAGCCGGCCCTTGGGGGTACGTAAGGGTAAACAGAGAGCAGAGAAGTGGAATACCTCATATTTTCTCTTCATCAGATCTACTAGTCTGGCTTCCATGTTGTGACACCCTGATTTTGGCAACTTTTTCTTTCCAAAATTATTTGGATTTTATTTGCAATTTAGCTGATTTTCAAAAACCTCTTCAGTGGAGTTGATCTATGCCTTGCTAAAATTTCTTCAAGCATCTCCAAACCTTTGTCATCTTCATAAAACCTTTCCATGCTCTCTTGGATAATTTTTCAATATTTAATCTTTTCTCAAAAATCATTTTCATAATTTGGGAATTTAGGCCATCACCATGGGTTGTGAAGCAACCTATAGTTTGGGTGGTCAATTAATTCCCAAACTTTTTCCCCATCTTCTTATCATCATAAGACTTCATATTCTCCAAAAATATTTTATTCCCAATGGGAAATTTTGGCCAGAATAATTATTTTGTTTCATTGTGAAGCAACCCTATTATTTCTATTCCAGAATAATTATTCTGTCCATTGTGAAGCAACCCTATTATTTCTATTCCAGAAAATTCCCAATAAATTCCTCTAGCTCTTAGGGATCCTATCTTGCCTCAATATCCAAAAATATCATCTTGGCCAGTACAACTTTTGAGCAGCAGGGTTCTGACAAGTTTCTGCATTGTTGAAACCTCTGTGAAGGAAGTGCTAGCTAGAGATGCCTAATCATCCTGAGATTTTTATGGCATCTGCTATGTGCAAAATAACTCCCTTCCACCAAGTTTCACCATTTGCAGAGCAACCAATTGAGGGCCACAAGCTCATTCGTGTTCTGGGCCAGAATGATAGTTTCCAAAGGAACCCTATCCATTTCTTCTTCAAACCTTCTCATTTTTTGCCAGAAGATAGTCCTTTCAATCCTGATAGCCCTAGACATCTCCTCTGGCTCCATCCCTATCTCCTTTTCTCTCTAGAGTCTCCTCAAGATTGCTGGCAGAATCTGTAGCTGAGGCTACACCTCATGGCAGGGTGAACATGGTCGAGCCAGTTACCCAGGGAGGCTAAATGGTCGAGGGTTGACCCCATGGACAAGGTGCGCCAGGCGGGCGTGTCCTCCTGGTGGCCACACCAGTGGTGATCGCGGGGCTGGCATGCCACAGCGCGTGCTCTGCGCAGCGCGAGGGACAGGTCAGCTCGCCCGAGCCGTCCATCGCCGCTCCCTCCTTGTCCTCTGGTGTCGACATCGTTGCGGGTCGCCGCGTGGATCCTCCCGAACCCTCCCGGTTGCCGGAGAAGCCGCCGTCGCTCCTGGCCGAGCGTCGCCACGGGCAGAACAGTGGGCTTTGGCCACTGTGGTCGTCTGCATGTCATTGATGACTCTGGACCCGTCCCGTTGCGCCCCTCTGCCCTCTTCCATCCCGTCGACGCTCCGGGCCAGCCAGCGCACCGTACGGGCGCCGGCGACGTGGCTGAGCCTCGCTGCTTCGGGAGAGATCACCGCGCCTCGCCCTCCGCCTATTTAAAGCCCCCCCCCCCCGGTCCCTCCGAGCTCGTCAGCCACCTCCTCATCATCCCAATTGCATCCCCGAGCAACGAGCCAAGGCCGAGAGGCCCTCTGGCCTCGAACCTCGCCGGAGCTCCGCCATCTGAGGTCTCCTCAGTGCTAGCAGTCCCTCGCCTTCCCGAGCCCATTCGACCTCTCCATCAAGCTCAGGGTAGTTCCCTGGTGCTCCCCGTCCTCCAGCCCAAGTCTCTCATCGGAATCGCCGTCTCCGATCCCACCCGAGCGCCGCCGCCGCCGGAGACGAAGGGGACGACGTCGTCCGGCCATCTCTTGCCATTTTGCGGGTACGTGCGTGATCGCCCTCGAGTGCCCGATCCATTCCCGTAGCTCCCCGACCCTATCGCCGTCCCTACCGTCGGCGAGCGTCGCCGGAGCGCCGCCCCTCCTCTGTTCCCTCCTCCCTCCTTCTGTTTAAATAGAGCCGACCCCACCCGTCAGTGGGTCAGCCGCGCCCGAAGCGGTACGCAAGTGGAGGCTTACTCAGGCTTTACGCCTTCGACGTGGCCGGCTCTGGGATTTCTGGAATTTCAGTTTTGTTTAATTTAAAACAGATTTTTGACCCAACTTTGACCATCAATAAATTTTTATCTACAACTCCAATGCAGTTAATTCTTTTTGCATTGTGATTGTCTTAAGCCCCTTTAGTTTCTGGTAAATTTTGGTATTTTTCCAATGATCACAAAATTTCTATTTAACAGAATTGCTTTATGTGACATTTTCCAATTGTATTTGAAAATACTTTCAGAAGGAGAATTTGGTGGTTGTGAAGATCCAGAGTGTTTGAACCACCCAACAGAGCAAGGCAAGCCATGATACCCAATTCATGCATGCATTTCCATAGCATTGCATTTTTTTATATACATTACGATGATTTATTTGATATAGTTTAATTCATAGTATTAATTAAATACTCAAGAATTATGTTGAACCACTATTGTTGTCATATAACTTAGTGGTTGATCTTGAGTCACCTGTCCGGGCATACTCTTGCAACCACATTTGCCGGTATGGGACGGCCCTGACCGGGTCTGACTGTATGATCTTTCACCGGTACCTCCAAAGAGGGAGGGTTATGCACGGCGTGCTAGCCTGATCAGGTAAGCGGTGATAACCCTGTGAGCCCAGTTGATAGTTAAGTTTGTGCCGGCGTCCCCGTTTGGGACAGTAGTCCCCGTTTGGGTCTACAGAGTTTGGCCACGACGGTGGCTGGTGTCATGAGGACACAGGGGCCAGCCAAGGCTGACCTCCGGGGGAGGAAGAGTGCCGGTGGTACGATGAAAGAGTCACGAGTCAGGGAGGTTTTATTGAAGCAACGCTGGTCCACCCGAGTGGTCTCGAGACCAGGGCCAGGTGCTTCATGGTGTGGGTAAAGCGCGCAACCTCTGCAGAGTGTAAAAATCTATTCGAATAGCCGCGTCCATGGTATTGGACAGCCCGTCCAGACCTCAGTTGGAGATCAATCATATTACTGATATTAATGATGGAAGAACTCGTCTTGTGATCGGAAGTACTCAGTGGGTATGAGTATTCCGAGGGTTGTGGGACAACCCGGAAGAGAGTAAGTTGGTGATCAGTACAGTAAGTGAATTACCTTGATGATATCATGTTGATTGCCATGCTATTGTTTGCTGCATTACTTGGTTGTTATGAGCTTGCGAGTACATTCAAAGTACTCACCTGGCGTATCATGCCAGATGCAGGAGAATCCGAGAACGGAGGTCCTGAGGGTGCTGGCTATGCTAACTAGGATGTGTCCACAGCAGTGTCCCTGTGGATGGAGTCGCGCTATGTTCCGCTATGCTATAGAAGTACCCAGTATCCGAGGCCCTGCTATCTGACATATATAATGTAGATACTGTCATAGCACCGAGGGTGCCTTTGGCCTCGTCTCCATTGTAAGATATGCGCTTGTACTCGACTCCTATCAATAAAATTCAGTTCTGATTTGTGCCAAGTTGTTGTGTGTTTCCAGAAGACATGATCTCTGGGTTGGAAACACTGGTAATCCGGTTCTCTGAGCCGGGGTGCCACAACGCTTGGTATAAGAGCCAGGTTGACTGCAGGACACCTAGTTAGCCAGCGCTAGCACCGCGATTAGTATAGGATCCTGAGTATGCATTTGATTACTGCATTTGGTTGCTGCATTTGATTGTTGCATGGCATGCATCATATTTCATTCTTCCACTAACGGTGGTCTTGTGAGTGTAGATGGCACCGGTCCCATTCCACTATCATTTTGAGCCTGCACCATTCACCTTTCTAGTTCTGCTCCGAAACGTCTGGCTTCGACTGTACCCTCACGGCGAAGATCCAGTGTACCAGGTGTTTCGGGAGCAGCTTGCTGAGTCGGTGTACGAGTACCATCCAGAGGCTTTCATGATCGCGAGCTCGGACCTTGGCTGCTACTCTCGCTCTACCAAGGGTGGGACGGCTTCCACTCCGGAGCTGGCGATTGAGTTTGCCGCAATGGAGGCTCTCACTGACTTGCGTTTCCACGAGGTTGAGATGCAGACTCATCCAGGTTTCCTCTATTATCCCACCCTGTCACCTACAACGGGGCGAGTCATTTTCGCTCCTGTTGACCCGGCATGTGACCGTGCGACTGCTGTGCTGTCTCGTTATCTGAACGCCAGCTGCCGTACGATCATATCCCTGGCTGAGGAGCTGTCTCGTGTCTTAGCGGCACTTGCATCCGTGACTCCAGTGCCACCTCCACCTCAGACTACCCATCCACCCATGCATCCACCACCAGTTCCACTGCCACCCAGATTTGATGCTCCTTCTACCTCCACTGTGCCACCAGGCTTTCCGTCTGGTAGCCGTCGTGAGACCCCAGCTGAGTGGGCCTCACTTCTTGCCACTCCAGCAGCTCCGATGCTGAGGCGTCGTGCTCCTTCTACCCCAGAAGGAGAACTGTCCCAGCAGCGTCGTCGTGTTTCCTTTGCTCCGGAGGATGAGATCCATATCATCAGTTTCCTTTGACGAGGATTCTGTGGTTTGGTAGTGTTCGTGCCATCAGCGCCACTAGAGTGGAGGCATGAGTTGTTGAGCATGCATCTTTGCATATGTCAACTGCCGTATGAGCAGTCTAGCCATGTTATTCCCCTACTAGCTTGCCATGTATGTTGTTGGGTTATCTTGTATAATTATGTGGTTTGCTTTATTCGCCTTCTTTTCCGCGTATTTTTCCTTCTGGTGTCATATAACTGTGCTTCCCCTGATGGATATTGCTCATCGAGTCGGTATTTTGGCAATGGGAACAAATTTAGGATGAAGAGAGGTTGTAGCCAAGGCGGCGATGGAACCCCCGTCCGTCGATCCGCTAGACAAGCAGGTCAAGCACCGGAAGATCTACCACCCCCACCACCTCAAGCACCTACTACTGGTCAGATCATGAGAATGTTTGAGGAAAAGAGAAACCAGGATCTTATGGAATTCTTGAAGAGTATACAGACTATGGTAGGTCAGAATCACAATCACAATGGGTCACACTCCAGGCTGTCTGATTTCCAGCACACCAAGCCACCCAATTTTGGTCAAGCTGTGGATCCAATAGAAGCAGATGATTGGCTAATGACCATCGAGAAGAAGTTGGAGATAGCCCGTTGCGAGGATTCAGACAAGGTTTCGTTTGCCACTCATTACCTGGAAGGGCCAGCAGCCATATGGTGGGATAACACAAAGGCAACATGGTCTTCTGAAGAAGAAATTACTTGGGAGAAATTCAAGGAATTGTTCCGCAAATATCATATTCCCACCGGCATAATGAAGGTGAAACAAAGGGAGTTCCTTGCTTTGACCCAAGGAAGCATGTCGGTAGCAGAGTACCTTAACAAGTTCAACAATCTGTCACGGTACTCTACATATGATGTGGCCACCGAAGAGAGAAAGATAGACCGGTTCCTGGGAGGACTGAACCACTCTCTCCGTTGTCAGCTATGCATGTTAGACTTCCCTGACTTCCAGACGCTGGTGGACAAGGCCTTTATAGCCGAAAGGGAGCACAAGTCCGGGAAAGATAACCATAAGTGGAAGTTCAAACCCAAGAAGGACAACCGGGAGCCGTATGCTCAGAAGCCGCGCACCTGGCAGCCAGGCACCTCTGAATATAAGCCTACCTGGAGCAATGGTAGCAACAATAACAAGACAGTGAGCCAGACCAAGACCTTCGGCAAACAGCCCGTGATAGAAGATGGCCGCCGCAACAATATCTGTTTCACTTGCGGCCAGTGTGGACACTACTCCAAACAGTGTCCCACCAACAATGGGAAGCCATCCACTGAAGTCAAGCCGCAGGTCAACACCATAGGACGCCGCCCCAATCATAACCTCTGCCATGGACGCGTCCACCATATCTCCACCGAGGAAGCCTGCGAAGCCCCAGAAGTAGTCCTTGGTATGTTTTCTATTAACGACATACCTGCAGTTATTTTATTTGATTTCGGGGCTTCCCACTCGTTTATTTCGCGGAGTTTTGCCACCTTGCACAAATTTTCGCCATCGGTTTTAGACAAAATCATGGTGGTACAATCCCCTGGCTCCCTGCTCAGAACAAATTTGATCTATAGAGATCTGGAAATTTCAATACAAGGAGTTAAGTTTCCAGCTGCCCTCATTGCCATTGAATCCTCGGGATTGGACGTAATACTGGGAATGGACTGGTTGACACCACATAAGGTGTGCATCAATTGTGCCAGCAGGACAGTAACGTTGGTCAACCCAACCGGACAAACCGTCCAATTCCTTGCCAGCAAGATGATATCAAAGGAGGGAATGGCATATCAAGCTAACTCCACGGATATGAACTTGATTCCTGTAGTCTGCGAGTTTCCGGACGTATTTCCCGAAGAGTTACCCGGAATGCCTCCAGACCAGGAATTGGAGTTTGCAATCGAAGTGGTTCCCGGCACTGCTCCAATTTACAAGAAATACTATCGTATGCCAGGACCAGTGTTGGCAGAGTTAAAGAAGCAACTGGATGAACTGCTGCAGAAAGGGTATATTCGCCCAAGCATCTTGCCATGGGGATCACCCGTGCTTTTTGTCAAGAAGAAGGATGGAAGTCTACGTATGTGCGTAGATTATCGTCAGCTGAACGAGGTCACCATCAAAAACAAGTACCCGCTTCCTCGCATTGACGACTTGTTCGACCAGCTGAATGGAGCCCGGGTATTCTCAAAGATTGACCTTCGAACTGGATATCATCACCTAAAGATTTGAAAAGAGGATATCCCCAAGACATCGTTCACCACCCGATACGGACTGTATGAATTCACAGTCATGTCATTTTGACTAACGAATGCTCCAGCCTACTTCATGAGCATGATGAATAAAGTCTTCATGGACTTTTTGGACAAATTTGTGGTGGTATTCATCGATGATATCCTGATATACTCCAAAGATGAAGAGGAGCATAAGAAGCATCTCCGTGCTGTCCTGGAAAGGTGAAGAGACCACCGCTTGTACACCAAGTTTAGCAAGTGTGAATTTTGGCTAAAAGAGGTGGGATTTCTGGGGCACATTCTGTCAGAACAAGGAGTAGCCGTCGACCCCAGCAAGGTAACCGCAGTATTAAACTGGAAGACCCCAGTCACGGTGACCGAAGTCCGCAGTTTCCTGGGATTGGTAGGCTATTACCGACGCTTAATATAAGGCTTCTCTAAGATAGCCAAGCCCCTGACGGAGTTGCTCAAGAAGAACCAAAGGTTTGTCTGGACGGCGGAATGTGACAGCAGTTTCCTGGAATTGAAGACCACGCTCACTACCGCCCCTGTTCTAGTTCTTCCAGACATACATAAAAGCTTCGATATATACTGCGACCCTTCCAGATGTGGACTCGGCTGCGTATTGATGCAAGAAGGGAAGGTTGTAGCATATGCATCCAGACAGCTACGACCTCATGAGGAGAATTACCCTACGCATGATTTGGAGCTAGCAGCCGTAGTGCACGCCCTGAAGATTTGGAGGCATTATCTCATTGGCCAACGCTGTGAAATATACACGGACCATAAGAATCTTAAGTATATTTTCACTCAGCCGGATCTGAATCTCAGGCAACGAAGATGGCTTGAGCTAGTCAAGGACTATGATATTGGGATAAATTATCATCCGGGGAAAGCCAATGTGGTCGCGGACGCTCTCAGCAGAAAGCAAGGCACCGTGAATGCCCTAATGGGAAGGATGCACCCAAGGTTGCAAGAGGAGTTCGCTGAGCTCAACATGGTGCTATGCGGACCAACTACATCGGACACGTTGGAAATTACCCCCACCCTTATGGAAGAAATCAAGAAGGCCCAAGAGCCAGATGAGGGAATCAAAAAGATCAAGGAGCTGATTCCAAAAGGGAAAGGCATGTCCTTCCACGTGGATGATCAAGGCACCGTATGGTTCGAGAAGCGGATATGCGTGCCCGATCAAGATAATCTGAGGCAGCGAATCCTCAAAGAAGCTCATGAGTCCTCATATTCCATCCACCCGGGAGGAACAAAGATGTATCAGGATCTGAGAGAGACATTTTGGTGGACAGGAATGTGAAAAGATATAGCATATTATGTCGCCTGCTGTGATATCTACAACAAAGTTAAGGCGGAACACCAGAAACCCGCTGGGCTACTGCAACCCTTACCGGTACCCAAGTGGAAGTGGGACGACATCTATATGGACTTTATCGTTGGACTACCCAAGTCAGCAAGAGGCAACGATGCTATTTGGGTCATTGTGGATCTACTCACAAAACTGGCTCACTTCATTCCAGTAAAGACCACTTTCAATGCAAATCAGCTGGCACAGCTCTACATGTCCCAGATAGTTAGCCTCCATGGAGTCCCTAAGTCCATCACCTCAGACAGAGGTTTTCTGTTCACCTCAGCATTCTGGCTGCGTCTACACCAAGGCTTGGGAACCAGGCTGAAGCATAGTACGGCATACCACCCGCAGACAGACGGGCAGACAGAAAGGGTGAACCAGATACTGGAGGATATGCTTCGGTCATGTGCCCTCACCCATGGACCTAAGTGGGAAGACAGTCTACCTTCTGCGGAATTCTCATACAACAACAGCTATCAGTCAAGCTTGAAGATGTCACCGTTTGAGGCATTATATGGGCGGAAGTGCCGCACTCCTTTGAACTGGTCTCAGATGGGGGACAGCCGAATCTTTGGTACAGACTTGATGCTCGAGGCTGAGAAGCAAGTTAAGGATATCCAGGAACGTCTTCGGGCAGCCAAGTCTCGTCACACGAGTTACTATGATCCAAAGCACCGGGAAGTGACCTTTGAGCCCGGAGAATATGCATATCTCCGAGTAACCCCTATGAAAGGAGTAAAGAGATTCAATACTCGGGGAAAACTTGCACCAAGGTATATAGGCCCATTTCCAGTGGTTGCTAGAACAGGTAGAGTGGCTTATCAGTTGGAATTACCGCCAGAACTGTCAGAAGTGCACGATGTGTTTCACATATCACAACTAAGGAAGTGCATTGCACCACCGATCAAGCAAGCGGACATGAGTGAGTTAGAACTGGCTAAAGACCTGACCTACGAAGAGAAACCTGTAAGTATCCTGGATGAGATGGAAAGGACCACCAGAAGCAAGGTAATCAGATTTTATAAGGTGTTGTGGGAACACCACACAGAGGAAGAGGCTACATGGGAAAGAGAAGACTTTCTAAAATCTGCATATCCATACTTGTTCCCTGAGCAAACGAATCTCGAGGACGAGATTCATCCTAAGGGGGGTAGGTTTGTGACACCCTGATTTTGGCAACTTTTTCTTTCCAAAATTATTTGGATTTTATTTGCAATTTAGCTGATTTTCAAAAACCTCTTCAGTGGAGTTGATCTATGCCTTGCTAAAATTTCTTCAAGCATCTCCAAACCTTTGTCATCTTGATAAAACCTTTCCATGCTCTCTTGGATAATTTTTCAATATTTAATCTTTTCTCAAAAATCATTTTCATAATTTGGGAATTTAGGCCATCACCATGGGTTGTGAAGCAACCTATAGTTTGGGTGGTCAATTAATTCCCAAACTTTTCCCCATCTTCTTATCATCATAAGATTTCATATTCTCCAAAAATATTTTATTGCCCAATGGGAAATTTTGGCCAGAATAATTATTTTGTTTTTGACCAGAATCTGTCCATTGTGAAGCAATCCTATTATTTCTATTCCAGAAAATTCCCAATAAATTCCTCTAGCTCTTAGGGATCCTATCTTGCCTCAATATCCAAAAATATCATCTTGGCCAGTACAACTTTTGAGCAGTAGGGCTCTGACAAGTTTCTGCATTGTTGGAACCTTTGTGAAGGAAGTGCTAGCTAGAGATGCCTAATCATCCTGAGATTTTTATGGCATCTGCTATGTGCAAAATAACTCCGTTCCACCAAGTTTCACCATTTGCAGAGCAACCAATTGAGGGCCACAAGCTCATTCGTGTTCTGGGCCAGAATGATAGTTTCCAAAGGAACCCTATCCATTTCTTCTTCAAACCTTCTCAATTTTTGCCAAAAGATAGTCCTTCAAATCCTGATAGCCCTAGACATCTCCTCCGGCTCCATCCCTATCTCCTTTTCTCTCTAGAGTCTCCTCAAGATTGCTGGCAGAATCTGTAGCTGAGGCTACACCTCATGGCAGGGTGAACCTGGTCGAGCCAGTGACCCAGGGAGGCTAAATGGTCGAGGGTCGACCCCATGGACAAAGTGCGCCAGGCGGGCGTGTCCTCCTGGTGGCCACACTAGTGGTGATCGCGGGGCTGGCATGCCGCAGCGCGCGCTCTGCGCAGCGCCAGGGACGGGTTAGCTCGCCCGAGCCGTGCATTGCCGCTCCCTCCTTGTCCTCTGGTGTCGACATCGTTGCGGGTCGCCGCGTGGATCCTCCCGAACCCTCCCGATCGCCGGAGAAGGCTGCCGTCGCTCCCGGCCAAGCGTCGCCACGGGCAGAACAGTGGGCTTCGGCCACTGTGGTCGTCCGCACGTCATTGATGACTCCGGACCCGTCCTGTGGCGCCCCTCTGCCCTCTTCCATCCCGTTGATGCTCCCGGCCAGCCAGCGCACCATACGGGCGCCGGCGACGTGGCTGAGCCTCGCCGCTTTGGGAGAGATCACCGCGCCTTGCCCTCCGCCTATTTAAAGCCCCCCACCCCATCCCTCCGAGCTCGACAGCCACCTCCTCATCATCTCAATTGCATCCCCGAGCAACGAGCCAAGGCCAAGAGGCCCTCTGGCCTCGAACCTCGCCGAAGCTCCGCCATCTGAGGTCTCCTAAGTGCCAGCAGTCCCTCGCCTTCCCGAGCCCATTCGACCTCTCCATCGAGCTCAGGGTAGTTCCCTGTTGCTCCCCGTCCTCCTGCCCAAGTCTCCCATCGCCGGAATCGCCGTCTCCGATCCCACCCGAGCGCCGCCGCCGCCAGAGACGAAGGGGACGACACCGTCCGGCCATCTCTTGCCATTTTGCGGGTACGTGCGTGATCGCCCTCGAGTGCCCGATCCATTCCCGTAGCTCCCCGACCCTATGGCCGTCCCTACCGCTGGCGACCGTCGCCGGAGCGCCGCCCCTCCTCTGTTCCCTCCTCCCTCCTTCTGTTTAAATAGAGACGACCCCACCCATCAGTGGGTCAGCCGCGCCCGAAGCGGTACGCAAGTGGAGGCGTACTCAGGCTTTATGCCTTCGACGTGGCCGTCTCTGGGATTTCTGGAATTTCAGTTTTATTTAATTTAAAACAGATTTTTCACCCAACTTTGACCATCAATAACTTTTTATCTACAACTCCAATGCAGTTGATTCTTTTTGCATTGTGATTGTGTTAATCCCCTTTAGTTTCTGGTAAATTTTGGTATTTTTCCAATGATCACAGAATTTCTATTTAATAGAATTGCTTTATGTGACATTTTCCAATTGTATTTGAAAATACTTTCAGAAGGAGAATTTGGTGGTTGTGAAGATCCAGAGTGTTTGAACCACCCAACAGAGCAAGGCAAGCCATGATACCCAATTCATGCATGCATTTCCATAGCATTGCATTTTTTTTATATACATTAGGATGATTTATTTGATATAGTTTAATTCATAGTATTAGTTAAATACTCAAGAATTATGTTGAACCACTATTGTTGTCATATAACTTAGTGGTTGTTCTTGAGTCACCTGTCCGGGCATACTCGTGCAACCACATTTGCCGGTATGGGACGGCCCTGACCGGGTCTGACTGCGTGATCTTTCACCGGTTCCTCCAAAGAGGGAGGGTTATTTACGGCGTGCTACCCTGATCAGGTAAGCGGTGACAACCCTATGAGCCCAGTTGATAGTTAAGTTTGTGCCGGCGTCCCCGTATGGGACAGTAGGCCCCGTTTGTGTCTACAGAGTTTGGCCACGACGGTGGCAGGTGTCATGAGGACACAGGGGCCACCCAAGGCTGACCTCCGGGGGAGGAAGAGTGTCGGTGGTACGATGAAAGAGTCACGAGTCAGGCAGGTTTTGTTGAAGCAACGCTGGTCCACCCGAGTGGTCTCGAGGCCGGGGCCAGGTGCTTCATGGTGTGGGTAAAGTGCGCAACCTCTGCAGAGTGTAAAAATCTATTCGAATAGCCGCGTCCACGGTATTGGACAGCCCGTCCAGACCTCAGTAGGAGATCAATCATATTACTGATATTAATGATGGAAGAACTCGTCTTGTGTTCGGAAGTACTCAATGGGTATGAGTATTCCGAGGGTTGTGGGACAACTCGGAAGAGAGTAAGTTGGTGATCAGTACAATAAGTGAATTACCTTGATGATATCATGTTGATTGACATCCTATTGTTTGCTGCATTACTTGGTTCTTATGAGCTTGCGAGTACATTCAAAGTACTCACCTGGCGTATCATGCCAGATGCAGGAGAATCTGAGAACAGAGGTCCTGAGGGTGCTGGCTATACTAACTAGGATGTCTCCACAGCAGTGTCCCTGTGGATGGAGTCGCGCTATGTTCCGCTACACTATAGAAGTACCCAGTATCCGAGGCCCTGCTATGTGACATAAATAATGTAGATACTGTCATAGCACTGAGGGTGCCTTTGGCCTCGTCTCCATTGTAAGATATGCGCTTGTACTCGACTCCTATCAATAAAATTCAGTTCTGTTCTGTGCCAAGTTGTTGTGTGTTTCCAGAAGACATGATAATCCGGTTCTCTGAGCCGGGGTGCCACACATGTCCCGGTTGGCGGCCAGGTGGCTCAAGTAGCCCGAGTGCAATTCGTCAGCGGTCAGCTTCTTCAAGTTTTGCAGGTCAAGTTTGTTTTTATCCTTCTCAGGAGAAGGTGTCTCAGCCTTGTTGATATGCTTGGTTAGCATGTTGGAGGGGGCTAGAGCGGCATAGGCTGAGCCGGTAATGGTGACCTTTTCTTCTTGAGCCGGAACCTCTTGAGTTGGTGGCAAGGGGCTGGGCGGCTTAGGGCCCGTCTCCAGAGAAGCTTCAGCAATCACAATGTCAGCATCCACCGGCTCGTTGGGCTGGGGAGTGTCGTCATGAGTGCCCTGGCCGGCATCGGATGGCTCCGCTTGAGTTTCAGGAGCGTCAAGCTTTGGATCTTCCGGCTCTAAGGCATTCGGACGGGAAGATGACGCACTCAGTTTCCTTTTCTTGGCCTGAGCCCTGCAAAACATGGACTTCATGGTTTGTTATATGCAAGGACAGTGTAGTAATAAGCAGGGAAAGGATATAAAAAAGTTACCCCAGATTGATAACAAGGGGAGGCAGCTTGGAGGCGGTTGAGTCGTCAGAGGAAGGAGGAGTTTCCTGATACAATTAGAAGAAGAAGTATGAGTAAGTGACAGCACAAGCATAATATGCAGCAGTACAAATATAAGCAGGAAATACCTCGTTGCGACGTTTTCGGCGAGTCGGAGTGTCAGGTAAGCCGGCCACCAGGTCTTCAGAGCCGCCGCTCTGGGTCTGACGTCTGGCGTCATATTGTTGTTTCTTCAAAAGAAAGTCGGCGTCCAAGTGAGCAAGAGGATGTGAAAACTTTACTTTCCGGATGACCCGCCGGATTCTCTCTGTTGGCAGAGGTTCTGAGTCAGAGGAGATGATAGTTACCTCTGCAGCCCCAACTTCGCTGGCCTCCACCTCTTCCTGAGAGGAGTCAGCGTCAATAAGTTGCATAAAAATAAGACCAAGGGAATCTAGGTCTACCTCTGAGTCATCCAAACCGAATAGTTCTTCGGTTGATTGTTTCTTTTTACGAGCCGGAGCTTTAGCCTTGGTTGCCTTGTTTGCTTTGCTCTTCTTCTTGGAGGTAATGGTTAACCTCTTGTTCCACAAGGAAGAGCCGGCCTACATATATGTGTTGGCAGAAAGGTTAAAATGGAATACAGGAAGTAAAACATTCAAGGAATGAGTGAGATTTGGATGAAAGGATGCACCTCTGGAGCCGGGTTAAGTACATAATAAGGACTTAACCCCGTCTTGTTGCAGACTGCTTGAGGTTCTCCCAGCAAGGATTTTACAATTGCATTGAGATCCTGGTCTACTAAGGGAGTCTGGTTGAAGTGTTGAGGGTCGTTCACCTCACCAGAATATTGACACATTAAGGCATCACGGCGGCTCAACGGCAGAATCTTCCAAGAGACCTAGCAACGGGTCAGATCAATGCCTGTTAACCCGTTGGCTAACAGGGCCCTTATTTTCGAAAAGGTTGGACAATACTGGATGCGCTCTGCAGCAGACATCCGGTCTGGAAGCTCAGTGTCAGTGCTGAGCCGGTAAGGACGATAACCCGTCAGTGGATTTTCTCCTTCTGGGGAAGTGTCTTTGCAATTAAACTAGGTTTTATTCTAGTCCTTACGATGACTCGACAGAACCGCTGCTGGGAAGAGTACATCCCTCCGTCTCCGAAGAGTGACACCGCCAAGTTCAAGACTCAATCCATCCACCATTTCTGTTTAGCGGTTGACATAGAAATATTCCTTGAAGAGGTCAACACACGACTCTTCTTGCAGATAAGCTTCGCAGAGAGTTTGGAACTGGCACAGGTTGGTGATGGAGTTGGGGCCAATATCTTGAGGGTGCAGTTTGTACAAGTGTAAGGCGTCCCGAAAAAATTTAGACCCGGGCGGTGAGAAGGCACGGAGAAGATGGTCTGTGAACACAATGACTTCCCCATCCTCGGGTTTAGGAGTGGTTTCATTACCCGGAACCCGCCAATGGATAATATCCTGAGCCGGCAAAACTCCCATGGTAACAAAATCCTTGAGCGATTCCTCAGTTACCCCGGATCTTACCCAGTCGCAGGAAGCGGGGGCTTTAGCCATGGCGGCGGCTTAAAAGACTGCGGAAAGGCATGATTATATGGCGGGTTAAAAACGTGTCATGACCAAAGCAGCTATGACTCTAATATGATGATGGTACTTGGCGGATCAGTATAAATTTATGAGCCGCCGAAGTAGGTTGCGACATGACAACAAGAGTCGGCAGTATGATGGCAGGTCAAGTTTGCCAGTGAGTATTGGAAAAATTGATAAGTATGGAAATCAGATTCCGATAGCTACAGCTACCGTTTAAAGATCTACGGGCGAGGTAAAAAGAATATTTCCTAAACCTAAAAAAGCCAGTGGAAGAACAGGCAGTTCTTGTATGGATCACAGTGAGCAAAAACGCTCCGATGAGCGGTGATGAACTCGAAGAAAACCCGATGAACTCGGAGAAAGCCCGAAGAGCTAATGCAGATCTAAAAAAAGGGGGCAAAGATGGAACCTGGAAGATGCAGATGAAGCGGCCGAACGCGGGAGTGTTTTGGACACGATCAGGGTGATGCAGCGGCCTAAGTTGGAGAAGACGGCGAGGTCCGGACGACGCAGAAGAGCTTCGGTGGCGCAGGCGTCTGGAGGAAGAAGAAGAAGGCGGCGGCGGGGAAACTGAAAATGATGGGACCCCCCGCACCTATTTATGAGGAGGTGATGGAATAGCGACAGTCCGGTGCGGGAATCGAGGAGACACGATGACGATTGACCAAGAAAGTGCCTCGATTCTCGGGTTGGTCAAGTTAATGAAAAAGATCCGTTGTGACGTCAGGGGAATCTTTTTGACTTCCCTAAGATGACGTCATCTATTTCCACATGGCGGGTCATGAAGATTGGTCAGAGAAGACGTCACCCATTTTCTGATATGGCGGGTCATGAAGATTTGTCAGTGAATGCAAGATTCGCCAACTAGAAGACTGGAAGATTGACATGAACTGGTTCAAATCAATCTGGGGCCTAATGTTGGGGATATGACCCCGTGGTGAGACCCGCCCAGGAGGGGCCGGGTCATGAGGTTGGCGGCTTAGCAGTAAGGTTTGGAAGTAGCTTGCCCAATGGGCCTGGAGGTCCAGAGCCAGAAGACAATGTGTAACCTGGTGGCGTAAGCCGCCGGTGGCGCCTTGCCACGCAAGGCAAGGGTAGTTAGAGGCAATATCGGTTATTATGTATGACCCGACCCGAACTCTTGTAAGCCCAGGGCCTCGACCTGTGTATATAAAGGCGGGTTACCTGGGCGGCTTAGGCCACGAAACCTTTGATCGAGTACTAGGTCAAGCGAATCCACTCCCTTGTAATCGATATCCAATCAATACAACTCAAAGCAGGACGTAGGCTATTACCTCCTTCGAGAGGGGCCGAACCTAGGTAAACCTGTGTCTTTTGTCCCGACCAACCCCTTCGAGTTAACCGCCGTAGCGATGGCTTCATGCCTAAGTCCTGACACTAGGACATCTGCCGTGACAAAACCACGACAAAAATGAAGACCTTGGACATCAAGAGAAATTAAAGAGCCCCTTGTTATAAGTTGTCACCTATCAGTTGCTGACTAGGAAGGAACCGAGAGGTTGATAGCACCCCGCACTCCACCACTTAGACGATATACAAGGAAGCATGACGATCCTACTCTCTCCAGATGCCTGGAGCGGAGTGGAACGACTGTCATGACTTTGTTACTAGCCCCTTTTTGGCCCAATCAAGTGCGTGACCCTAACGGGATCATGGTGACACTCCTGTCGAAAGTGGTTCACCCCACTTGCCAAACCTCAGACCTTAGGAATCAGATGGAGGGACTATACTTTTGGGTAGCCAGCTCATCTAGGACCCCCTCAAAAACTTAGTCTCTAAGCTTAGTCTTACGGACGAGACTCGGCTCAAACCTTGCCACAAATGGCTACGGAGAGAAAGATCTTGGATCGATGTATTACGTGTTTCCTTAGCATAGATATACAACACCTTAGACCTGGATAAAATTCCTAGAGATTCCAAATCAACTCCAAATGGAGTGATTCAAATTTCCCGAGGCTCTAAATACCATGCACTATTTATCTAGCCATTGTTAGCATTTTTGTCATGTCTTATATCTGTTGTACCTGATAAATGGCCACCTTTTCCATTTGTTCACCTTAAGAAATCCATAGGAAAAACATCCCTACTCCAAATCTAGAGAAACCACTTCCTACATGTTTCTAAAATCATGCCCTATTTAATAGGTGCATTCACTAATTTTTACAAAAGTATTTTCTATAGACTACTTATAGGATCATCATTCCTTCCATTTCCACCATTCGAAGAGCCTCATTGATCCAACTCCAGTAGAACCACTTTAGGTATTTTTATTATGACTAGAGATGTCCAAGAAAAATAAAACTCCTATTTATAGAGCACTTTTATTTCTCTACTTGTTGTGTTGCTTATTGCGGTTGTTTCCGGCGATAGTTGACGAAGTAGATGAAGTGCTCGGAGTGGACGAGAAGCATGTGAAGACCTCGAAGACGTTGCTAAGCTAGGCAAGCAGCCCTTTGACCATGTTAAGAAACCATTTTCACGCATGTCATATAGCACTTCATTTCGGTATATTGATCATGATTATGTGGTGACCACTTCGGTGGGATGCCTACGATACTTTCTTGTTGATACTTGCATCGTGCATGACCCTACCTCCTTATGAGGGTTGTGCGGGTGGGAGTAGTTAGGTTGCTAAGTAGTTGCTACGCAAAGTGGGATGGGGATATGCATGGTGATGGATGCAAAAGTATTTTCAAAGACTTTTTGAAAACCCCGTCGGGTGCCACTAATGCTCGAGGGAGATGGTGTTGGGCTAGGTAACCACTTGAGAAAGAAGTGGTGTACCGGAGCAAGTTGTGTGTGTGTTTTCGAAAACAGATTAGATTTAAGGTCTGCTGACCGTCCCAACCTTACATGTGCGACCACTCTACCCCTATATGGGAAGGGGCTTTGTTGATTATTTTGGTCGATACTAGCAGGGAGCCCGCATTACTAGTGGCGGGAGAGTATGAGTTACTCTCTCGATACGGGGTCGTGCCTGGTCGGGAGACCATGTGTTGTCTTTACAGGCACTGGGCACACCGTTGTGTTCCTTCATGGATGGTACTATGTGGAGCGATGCTCGTGGTTTGTACATCATGAAGATACAGACCAACGAGTGGACTCTTTGTTTAGTGTCATGAGGGGAAAGGCATTGTTCGGGTGGTTACCTCGGTTATGTAATATACAGCGAGTCGTGGATGACACGGAAGTTCCCCGAGTCTTGTGGGTAAAGCGCGCAACCTCTGCAGAATGTAAAACTATTCGAATAGCCGTGTCCACGGTCATGGACAGTTGGAGGTCCTTCTTAAACTACGTCCAGATGTTTTCTCAAAAATTGGTGTGTGTGTGTGACAGAGATGATACTTGAGTTAAGTTGGATGACTTGACATGATGACTGAACATGAGATGTTCAACCCCTCCTTATGACGATATCTGTAACTTGTTCATATGGATATCTGCAACCTGTTGATGCATGCTTTTACAAGTTGATTGAACATGTCATTGCACTCAAACTAGCTTTCCGCAAAATTACCTATTAGTGCTATATCATGCTCTGTTGAACCCTTGTTCCAAACATGGGTTGCTTCCGAGTACATTCAAAGTACTCATTGGCTTGCAATTGGTATTTTATTCGCCAGGCATAAAAGAACAGGACACGATGAAGAATACCTTGGTGATGAACATGCAAGCTAGGACGCTTCCCAGTCAGAATGCCTGTAGGGTTAAGGCAGATGGCATGGGTTCACGCTATCATTGAAGATTTCCGCTGCGAGATTATGAGGACTTGGCCATATAGGCCATATTTGAGTACAAACGGTATGTAATGGATGTAAGACTCTTGTTATCCAGTTTCTGTGTGTGCAGTGAGCATTGATCTCTGGGATCACTGTGCACGTACATTCGGTGACCACGACTTATGAGTCAGGGTCCCCACACCATGTTTGAGTAGACCCCTAGTTCTCGGGGATATGGATGAACCTTGGTATGTGTAGGATCTGAAACGTTTATTATGGATATGAGATCCCCTATTGAATGCTTAGTTTAATAACTTCGTGAAGGTTGTGAAGGGGCCCCACTCAACATTTGTGCCTATATTGGCCATGAAGTATATCACTGTCTTTGCATAGGTTTAGGATGTGGAGGTAATTCGAGGTGACAGTAAAAGCCTACTGCTCCTAACCTTTACAAGTGACTGAGGATTTACGGAGAACCCTTAGTGAGGCCACGTTGATGTGGAAACCCCTGCTATCATGAGTTGTAACCCACGGGGGAGACTATGATGGTGGCGTGCGTGGCACAAAGTCTACAACGAGTAGAACATGTTTTGTACCCGGCTCCGCCCAGCATAATCGTCAATAGTGGCTCAAGTATCTGCTCCATGCTATGCTTATGTAGAGTAGTACTAGAAACATACCAATGGGAATTCTAGACTCCCTGAGAACACATTTTTAATTTTGTTGTTTCACTATTATTTAACATTCTTGTCTTTCATTTACTTTTATGCTATTCAGTTATAAGTCACCATTCTACTTAATCCTTATTTAAATCTGCCGTCACTCTACTTCAAGTCTACAATTATCTGCAGGCACAAAGTTACATAATTCTCTACGAGGGGCAAAAGCCTTATTCATGTGCTCCCTGTGGGATCGATACTCTTACTTCGAAAAGGCTACAACTAAACCATGTGCATACACTATCAGTAATGATTTCATCAATTTGTGACAATTATTTACCAACAACCATTTGCCCACAACACACACATCTTATCAGGAGGAATCGTCTATGTTATTATCGGTCTTCCCACATGATTCTGATTACTGACCTTTTTGTCGGGTATCGCACACACACACACACCTTCTTACTCTAAATCGTTTGTGTTCTACTGGATCAGTGCAAACAGTTTATCCGAGTGAACTCTATGCTATACAGCACACACATCTGTATTTGGTTGACCGTTTTTGCTATTTTGGATCATTGCAAATAGTTCATGAGGACCAATTGTATGCCACGTATCGCACACGGATTTCTTATCTGAATCGTGCTAGACGGATCAGCCATTGCACGCAGTTCATTTTATTGGCGTTGGATCTAGAACTATACCGTTTTCGATTCATGCATCGCAGACAGTTTGGTCAGAGGGCCTCTGATACATGTATCGTCTTAGGACCTTACCGTAGTTGTGAATATAAGGTCTGGATTTATCACATGCAAACACAACTGCTAAAAATTATTTTTAAGTGGTATCATAGTTTCTTTGAGCACTATCTGTGGCCTTCCTAGCACAATGAATAACATTTAATTTCTTATCACCTCTTTGCCCTATAATAGTACCAATAACATAGTCACTAGCATCACACATAATTTCAAAAGGCAAGTTCCAGTCAGGTGGTTGAACAACAGGTGCAGATATTCAAGATTTCTCAAGTATTTCAAAGGCTTTTACGCAATCATCATCAGGAACGAAAGGGACTTCTTTTTGTAAAAGATTAGTGAGAGGCCTAGAAATTTAAGAGAAGTCCTTAATAAATCGTCTATAGACACCAACATGACCTAGGAAACTTCTCATACCTTACATCCTTAGGGCATGTCATTTTCTCAATTGCAGCAACTTCAGCTTTATCTACCTCAATACCTCATTAGGAAATTTTATGACCAAGGACTATACCTTCCTTCACCATAAATTGGCACTTCTCCCATGTCAAGACAAGATTGGTTTCTTCACATATCTGCAACACTCGGTAAAAGTTGCTCAAGCAATCATCAAAAGAAGTTCCGTAGACGGAAAAAATCATCCATAAATACCTCAACAATCTTTTCACAAAAGTCAAACAATATGGCAGTCATACATCATTGAAAGGTAGAAGGTCCATTACATAAACCAAAGGGCATACGTCTATAAGCATAAGTTCCAAACGAACAAGTAAAAGTAGTTTTCTCTTGATCTTCTTGTGATACATGTCTTTGAGAAAATCTAGAATAGCCATCAAGGAAGCAAAAGTGTGCGTGTTTAGACAATTCTTCTAACATTTGACAAATGAAGGGTAATGGATAGTGGTTTTTTCTAGTTGCTTTATTCAATTTTCTAAAATCAATGACCATCCTATAACCGGTTACAATTCTTTGTGGGATATGTTCATTTTTATCATTAGGAACAACCGTAATGCCTCCTTTCTTAGGAACACACAAGACTAAACCATCTACTACCAGCTATAGGATAAATTATATCTTCTTCCAGAAGCTTTAGTATTTCAGTTGTTACCACATACTTCATTTTAGGATTCAGACGGCGTTGATGATCGACAACTGGCTTAGCATCAGTCCCGATATTAATCTTGTGTTGACATATGGCGGGACTGATGCCCTTGAGATCATCAAGAGTATATCCAATTGCAACACGATGCTTCCTAAGAGTTTTGAGTAATTTCTTTTCTTCATGCACTAAAAGGTTAGCATTTATAATAATAGGAAATATCTTATTTTCATCAAGATAAACATATTTCAAAGTTTCAGGAAGTTTCTTTAATAAAAACACTGTATCACTCTAAGGTGGTAGAGAGTCTCCCAAAGTTTCAATAGACATATTATGTTTAAGGATAGGTGCTTCTCTAAAGAATATATCATCAATTTCATTTCTTTAATTCATATGCATATCATTTTCATGGTCTAGAAAATATTGTTCTAATGGATCTGTAGGAGCACAACAATAGAAGCAAGATCAATAATCTCATCCTTACTATATGGCTCAATAACATGTGGTTGTCTATTAAACTTAGAGAAATTAAACTCATGAGATATATCACCAAAATTAACCTTAGTATTTTCTTTAGAACAATCAATTTCAGCATTAACAGTATTCCAGAAAGGTCTACCAGATATAATGGGATAAAAATTATCTTGTAGTGATCCAAGTACCAAGAAATCAGTAGGGTATTTGATCTTACCACACAACACTTTAACATCTCTAACAATCCCAAGAAGTGAAATAATATCCCTATTTGTAGCTTAATAGTAACATCGGTATCTTGTATCTCAACAGGTGCAGTATCATTCATGACTTCTTGATATAAAGAGAAAGGAATAGTACTAGCACCCATATCACATAGACCATGCTAGCAATGTTCTCCTATTTTAATAGAAACAACAGGTGATGCGGAGCATCCTACGGACATCACCATGACAAGAGTCCGTTCGACAAGTGACACGTGTGACATCTACTTCACATACATAAAGGTGAATCCTTTTCTTTACCCATGTTCACTTGACCCCTTCAAGGATGGTATACTACTTGACACTCCTCTCGTGTGCATGCATAGGTATTATTGGAGCTTCAAGGATAAAGACAAGGAGTGCGAGCGCCGAGGAACAACTACAACATCCGCGAAGGAAGCGTGGAAGCGCCGAAGGAAGAAGAGGAGTTGTGCCAGCCCAGGAATTAGAGGTGTAACCGGTCAACAATCGGCCAACCACCGGTCAACCGGTACAACAGGTCCACCACCGCCCAACTACCGCTCCAACCTCGGCCACGTTCCTGTTTTGAAGCGGTTCAAGGCTAGTACCGCCCCGGTTGTTCGGCCAGCTTCTCCATGACTGGTACAACCGGCCCAACCTCCGGTACAACCGCCCTCCAACGCCCAGGACACCTCTAGGAAGTGGTACAACCGCCCAAGCGGTACAACCAGTGTTGTGACCGGTACAACCGCCCCCATCTGCGCAGTCACGACTCATGTTGCCCTAACTTAACCCTTGGACTATATATACTCTCTCGCCACCTCGTTTCTACGGTTAGCATGGTTTACCTCATAGTTAGTTGAGCCTAGCTCCTTCGACTACCTCTCTCATGGAGTAGATGCCTCTATGAGAGAAGATCTCCTAGTGGATGTCAAGGCCCCTCAAGAGGGAAGATCCCTAGTGGATTCCAGGACCCATCTCCCCATGGGATGTGGGATGAACTCTACCATGTATCCTCTATCCCTTTGTTGTTCTTGTAACTTTGTGGATCTTATGTGTATGTGAGTCTACTGGATGTGTGATTGGACTTGTTCTTGAGTGTTTCTATTGTGATTTCTCCACGTTCTTCCCTGTGTTCTTCGTGTTCTTCGTGGAACTCCCCCCCCCCAATTCGTGAAAGATCGACACACACGGGCATGCCCCGTATCATCTTGGTATCAAGAGCCACGTTTCTCACGAATTTGGAGTCCTCCGCTTCATTTTCTTGCCTAATTTTGTCTGTTTCTGTCCCAATTGAAAACCCCCATAAAAAATAGCCTCACCAAAAAAATTGTGATTTGTTGGTTCTTGTGAGATTTTGTTGATTTTGATCCATGGAATTTGTGTTTGGCAATTAGATCTAGCTTCCCCACCGTGAAATCCACCCTAATTTTTCTTTTTCCCCATCAATTTTGACCCCAAGATCGAAAATTTCAGCCCTGAGTTCCTCCCATGCTCAGATCTGGGAATTTTTCCATTCTGAGCGGTACAACCGCTAATCCCAGGGGAAGCACTCCAGGATGCTCCAGGAGCGGTATAACCACTAATCCAGGCGGTACAACCGCCCATCCCAGTTTTTAGTCTCGGCTGATTCACCGTTTTGCCCATAACTTTCACTCCCGAACTCCGATTTGAGTGTTCTTTGGCTCGTTTTGAAGCTATCAACGTGCCCAAGCTGCACATCTTGGTTTTACAACCATTTGACTCCATCAAAATTTTCTCATTTTGGCAAGTTTACCTAGGCCTCCACCATAACTTCCGCATACACTTTCCCACCATACACTTCCGCCATCCTAACCCAATTTTGTTTGAGATTTTGAGTTGTGGTTTCCGTTTTCTATGGTGTTTCGGCTAATTAGGGATGGTTCTTCATCAACAGCCCCGCCACTCATCATCGCCTCGGCCTCGACATCAACATCGGCCACTTTGCCTTTTGGCACCCCAACCATAAGCAAGGATGGTAATCTCGACGACATCATTGTCCATTTCCTTGCCATTGCATTGATCGCTTCGAACCTATTGCGTACCTTACCCATTGAGACTAGCGATTTGAGAATTGTCGGGCCACGTTACTTGTGCACCGTAGTGTTACTCTTATGCCGCATAGCTAGTTTTAGCGTGCAAACATCTTCCTATCTACATTGTGCCATAAGTCTCTCCCGTGCATATCCAACATACTTGTCTCATATCTTCGTTCGAGCATCAAGCATAGCATATCAAAAAAAAGAGCAAAAGAAGAAAAAGCTTTAAACAAATGAGGAGATACAAAGAGCTTATAAGCAATAGCAATTGCATTGAGCCATTTTGCATAGTAGATACTCTTGGATCATACATACATAGCATACTTGGGATTGAAGACAGCACGTTTACTCTCATAGGTTGGTGCACAAGCGCGTATCTAGCCCATTTTAGCAATCGCGCTATTGTCTCTTCTAGTATCCGTGCAACATGAGCTTTTTTGGGTCTCTCACATTTTCTGCTCATTCCTTGGTTGCGCGGATCCCATTTATCTATCCCTTTGTGTGTTCCTAGTGCCACCATAGCTATTGATCTATTTGCTTTGCATTGCAATTTTGTGAATCTTCCTCAACATTTTCGATATCTTGGATTCACATTTGCTTGAATTTTGTGCCACTTGTCCTAACCAAGCCACTCGATAATCTTTACATTGTAGGTGTGAGTGAAAAAGTCCGGTACCAATTCCCCTATTCTTTCGTTCCACATTGAGTGAAACGGGATACATCCTCAACTTTGGGAACGGTATATTGGTCTCATTTCTTACTCACCCTTGCTTGAGTCTTGTGATGGATAGGCAAAGCACATCATCTCCTTCGGTCTACAATAACAACAACGAGTTTGATGCCGTGAAGAAAACAATCGACGCCAAGTTGGATGCTCAAATGGAGGAGCTCAAGGTCCTCATCAACATCGGCAATATGTCTTCCTCATCTTCGAGAAGTCGCTCAAGTGCACATGCTTCTGAGCTACCATCTCCGGCAAGATCACCTCGGCATCGACACCATCAACGACTTGAAGAAATAACGACGTCAAATCAAGGTGTCCAACAAAGAACAAGAGTGAAGGTCACAAGCTCGACACTAACCACCGCTTGATGACTTCACCACCTACCTTGGCAACTTCACCAAGCGACTTCAAGGCAGCTTCGGCTATGGATATGCGGCATCTTCTCCGACAAGCACCTCAAGAGAAGCTCCCCAAGCTCAAGACCGCGACTTCCATGAGCTACTATGACTCCGACATTCCATTCTATGAGACTCATGACCCCGAAGAGTACCTCGAGTGGGAGCACAAGATGGACACCTACCTCAAGCTACTTCAAGTCCCTTCCAAAGATCAAGTGAAGTGCTCCACAAGAAACTTCCATGACTTTGTGTCAACATGGTGGCTTCACACACCTTTGAAGAGCTTAGACATGAGTTGGTCCAAGACAAAGAAAGCTATGAGGCGAGAATATGTACCTGCCAAGTACACGGAACATCTTCAATGCCAATTGGAGAACACCATACAATGATCCAAGTCCCTCAATGAGTACTTCATGTTGATGATGAAAGCCTTGCGACGAGCCGGAGTGGACGACCCCATTTGGATGAAGTTCCACTTCACGATGGGATTGAACAACGACATTGCCAAGACTATCTTCAACAAGACCTACAAGTCTCTTGATGACCTCTACATTCGTGCTCTCAAGGCGGTTCAAGAACTCAAGAAGGCCAAGGCTTCTCCACCCCAAGCACACTTCGTGATGACCAAGCTCCACCACTACGAGCTTGAGGATGGTACCACCAAGACGTCCAAGACTGACAAGCTCCAAGACGATGCTCCCAAGTCTGACTTCACCGCCATTCCTCTTTGTGGCATTGACGATACCGTGTCTACCACAACTCTTTTTGAAGACGACACAACGACGCTTAGGTGGCGAGAAAGGATGATGCTTCCATCCTTGGAGGCGAGAGTGAGATGATCGAGCATGGGATTTTCCCTTCGGTCATGGAGGAGTGTGATGATGTGCCATCTTCGGCCTTCATCCACGGTGACGGTGACGGGATGGTTGAGCATGGGATTTTCCCTTTGACCACGGCGACGTTTGGAGTTGAGTTGAGAGACTTTTGCCAACATATTGAGTGTGAGAGTGCCTTCACCACTAGCCCCATATATGATGAGCTGGCCCAATTCCCATGTGAGGAGAGCCACAACCCCCACCACTTGAGTGAGATGAGTGACTCCACCATATGTGAGTATGTGTGCACCTACCAAGAGGGAGTCAGTGAGCCACCACCACATAGAGCGAGTGAGGTAGTAGATAGGGCATGTAAGGCCATTTCGATTTCTAACAACTTAACCTCTACCTCTATTGTGTCTTCTCCTTTGGTGCTAGGTCCCATATACGATGACACGCCGATCCTTGACGACATCGTCCTCCCTTTGGACAAGACGATGGCCATGGTGGAATTTGATGCACCCCCACATGGTTCCATCACGATGATGAGGACCACACATTGGTCTACGCCACCTCACCTACACCACATGTATGAAATGACAAAGGTAACATAGGTGAAGGTGATGCTCTTGTCCCACTAGTGGACTTTGATTGCTTGCATGTTGATGATCACCCTAGTTCCATGCTTCATGATTATGCGACTTCCTCATGTGATGAATTGCCCATTTATGATGAGTTTGACGATTCTCATGTGGAGTCTGTTAGTTATGATGCCATGTTTCATAGGATATCTTGTGAAAGTTCTATTGGTCACATCATGTTTGATAATCTGTTAACCTTGTCATATGCTATGAGTGAGATTACCCATATTGCATCATTGCAATCGCACCGTAGTGCCTATGCATATCCCATAAAGATTAATCCCATTTGCTCTTATGGCATAGACGACAAGCCCATGGTTATTGGCATTTTGCTTTCTTGTGATGATATTGCCATGCTTCCTTTGTATCATTTGCGCAATAATTCTCATATGCGATGCCATGATCTCCATGATATGGAAATGCATTGTTTTGGATGTTGTCCATATTCTCCGAAATATGCTTCCGCTATTACACATGAGGAGACCCCTTTATGTTCCTCATACATGTTAGGAGATTTTTCCCCATCCCATCCATTGCATGATTCCATAACTTGTGTGCATCACCCCATGCTTAAAATTGCTACACATAATTATGATGAGGCATCCCATATGCCATGCCTTGAAAATTATTATAGATTGCAAGATTGCATCCATTATGTGCACCATCCCCATACCATGAACAACAATGCTCTCAATTCTAGTGATGCACTACACATTTCTAGTCTCCATTATGCTATACATAATAACAAACCTTTCATGATGGATGACATGTTCCTATATCATGCATCTCATTTATTTGAGCATTGGATATTTTGTGCTAATGAACACATGCACATGCACATCCTAACGGATGATGTGTACATATACCACGCACACACAATTTTCCCTTTGCCTTTGTTGTGTGTAGGTACTCATGATTACTCGTCAACCTCACAATCCCATGAGTTGATGAAAAGAGCCCTTGGGAGCACCGATGCTTTGGGATTCACCGGAATGTGTCTCCAACCATTCGCCTCGCGCAAGGACTATGCGCATCTCTTCTACTTGGTTCTCACACGACTATGGGCTATATACTACTTGTCATCTTATGCTCATGTTCTCGTGTTCACTTTGCATGTTATGCATCATCTATGCTTTTGCCATGCGATTGTGACCCTTGCTTGCATTTAACCATGAGTCACCATTTACCCATGAGTCACCATGTGTATTTGCATGCTTGGTGGAGATCCTAAATGCTATTGTCATGTTTCCCTTGAACATTTTGCTATTGTTGCTTCCTGTGTTGGGAGAGTCATGATGTTCCATTGCTATTCGCATAGGACTTCTCGCCAATACAATGATGATACTTTGCTCATATCTTGTTTTCATGCTTGTGATATGTCATGTGCATTGCCTATGCCTACTATTTGCTCACATGACATGATTGCCATAATTTCCTCTAGTATGTTGCATCTTTGCACTACTAGTTTGCATGACATGATTGATTTTCTTGCTTCATGTGTTGCATCACCGATGATTACTACTTGCTCATTTCATGCGGTTGATGACATCCATTGCCATGCTTCGCACATGATTTCTATTACTCGTTGTCATATGTCTCCACGTGTTGCCTCTCGCATGCTAGATGATTTTCCATGTATTGAGCGCAACAATGCTATTCATTTTGCTAATGAAATTGCCCCCATAGCTTTCTCTCATATTATTGGAGCTTTTGACATCTCTCATGTGAAGCATGATTTCCTTCCTTCTTTGCACCATATGCCTAGTGCCATGAATAGTGCCATTGTTGCATCCTATTATTCATGCACTTCTGATCCTAACGGTTATGTGTAAAAGAAGAGAACCATCCTAATGGATGATGTCTTTATCTACCATGCATATACATTCTTTGATTTTATTTGTGCATGTGTAGGACACTTGGACTACATGTCAACTTCCACTTCACGTGAGTTGACTATTCGAGCTCTTGAGAGCGAGCCATGCTACACCGACACGTTTCTACATCGCTCTTGCAACATCGACATTGTGAAGGATGCACAAGGACATGTTTTCAAGGTGACATCCTTCTTGAGAATGGATATTGTGGCTCATCCTACTTGTGTTGCTTGTACCATGACATATATTGGTCATCTTGGATCACTTGCTTACACACATGTTAGAGATATTGTTTTCCATCTTGATTGCCATCTTTTCATGCCTCATGACATATACACCTTGTGTGTTGCATCCAACTTATGGATTACTTGCTCTTATCATATGCTTGGTTGCAACAATGTCATTTCTTCACATATGCCATGCCCGATTGCTTGCTACATGTTTGACTTGATTGCCTCACACACGATGACCAATTACTCTTTCTATTGTGTTGAGTGCCACTATATCTTCACTACACCATATGCACATTATGCTTGGATTGCCTTTCACTTTGGATTGCCCATGTGTTTAGACACTTCATATTATTTGGTGTTGTGAATGATTCCTATGCATACCACAGACCTTTTGTTCATTGCTTTGTGCATGCGTTCTACGACCTTGAGGTGGATGCTTGTTCAATTGTCACACATAATTGCATCCATACCTCACCTTTGCATACTTGTTCCCACAATGCTTTTACTTGTGCTAAACATATATGCTTACATGACATACCACAATCATTTGTCACATCCTATGATATGCATGATGACAACACTTGTTCGGTGATTCACTAATTGAATGCTTGGGTTTTCACTAACGCTAACCACATTTGTTTTTCCAAGTGTTTGTCGTATTTGCTCCTTTTGAAGGAATTACTAGGCGGTGAGACATTGGAGAGTGCCCCTTTTGAGCTTGATGGTGATGAGTGCTTGGTGATTGTCCACTCCTACACGGCGACGACATCTCCTTCCCATGGTGATTTGGATTTTGATCCGAGGACGGATCTTTCATAAGGGGGAGGGGATGATGCGGAGCATCCTACGGACATCACCATGACAAGAATCCGTTCGACAAGTGACACGTGTGACATCTACTTCACATACATAAAGGTGAGTCCTTTCCTTTACACGTGTTCACTTCACCCCTTCAAGGATGGTATACTACTTGACACTCCTCTCGTGTGCCTGCATAGGTATTATTGGAGCTTCAAGGGTAAAGAGGAGGAGTGCGAGCGCCAAGGAACAACTACAACATCCACGGAGGAAGCGTGGAAGCGCAGAAGGAAGAAGAGGACTTGTGCCAGCCCAGGAATAAGAGGTACAACCGTTCAACAACTGGTCAACCACTGATCAACCGGTACAACCGGTCCACTTCCGCCCAACTACCACTCCAACCTCGGCCACGTTCCTATTTTGAAGCGATTCAAGGCCGGTACCGCCCTGGTTGTTCCGCCAGCTTCTCAATGACCGGTACAATCGGCCCAACCTCCGGTACAACCGCCCTCTAACGCCCAGGACACCTCCAGGAAATGGTACAACCGCCCAAGCGGTACAACCGGTGTTGTGACCGGTACAACCGCCCCCATCTACGTAGTCACGACTCATGTTGCCCTAACTTACCCCTTGGACTATATATACTCTCTCCCCATCTCGTTTCTAGGGTTAGCATGGTTTAGCTCATAGTTAGTTGAGCCTAGCTCCTTCCACTACCTCTCCCATGGAGTAGATGCCTCTATGAGAGAAGGTCCCTAGTGGATGTCAAGGCCCCTCAAGAGGGAAGATCCCTAGTGTATTCAAGGCCCCACCTCCCCATGGGATTTGGGATGAACTCTACCATGTATCCTCTTTCCCCTTGTTGTTATTGTACCTTTGTTGATCTTATGTGTATGTGAGTCTAGTGGATGTGTGATTGGACTTGTTCTTGAGTGTTTCTATTGTGATTTCTCCACGTTCTTCCCCGTGTTCTTCGTGTTCTTCGTGGAATACCCGTCCAATTCGTGAAAGATCGACACAGACGGGCGTGCCCCGTATCAACAGGCATGCCAATAATAGTTTGCTTTTTTCGAATTTATCTTGCTCATTAATAGCTGGTTTAGCAATCCTAGTGGCTACTTTACAGAAAAAATAACATGCCCATCAATGTCATCAACTAAGAGATCTTTAACTATTGCAATATTAGGTTCCACTTTAATTTGTTTAGATGGCCTAGGAGGTTTAACATTAGTCTTATGAATCACAGTTGTAGCTTTAGCATGTTCCTTTATCATAACAAGGAAATGGGGTTTGTCAATATAAGCGGTAGGTACAACTGCATTGGTAGAATAAGTAATAGTTTCAGTTTTTACTATAACAGGTTCATGATTTTGTTCAATAGGTGGATGAAATTTAAACCATTTCGCATGAGGGAGATCAACATGAGTAGCAAAAGGTTCATAGAAAGTAGCTACTATCTAAGTGTGAAGTCCATATTTTGCGCTAAGCTTATGAAAAGTATCAGTCTCTATAAAAGACAACACAATCATATTCAAGAGTTATACCCGACTCGTTACCTTTGTCGAAGTCCAATCTTCATAGTTGCGTTTAATTCTCTCAAGAACATCCCATTTGAATTCAATACTTTTCTTTATAAAGGAACCGATGGAGGAAAAATCAAGCATAGTTTGATCATTATAAGAAAGCCGAGCATAAAAGTTTTCAATAATCATTCCTCTCGAGAGCTCATGACTGAGGGAACTGTGCATCATGTATTTAATCCTCCCCCAAGACTGAGCGATACTTTCTCATTCACGAGGCCAAAAATTATATATATAATTCTGATCATGATGAACCAAATGCATAGGAGAAAATTTCTCATGAAATTCCAGTTTCAACTGGTTCCAGTCCCACGCTCCGGGTTCATCCAATAGCCTATACTAACAATGCCTTTCCCTACAAAGATAAAGGGAATAGTGTCTTCTTGACTCCATCCTCAGTTATACCTGCAATCTTAAACAATCCACAAAGTTCATCTAAAGATTAAGTGCATGTCAGGATGCACCGTTCCATCTCCTGCATAAGGATGAGCCCGCAATTTTTCTAGAATATCAAAACGGATTTCATAATAAATATTTTTTGTAGATTTAGAGAGTTGAGGAGCATCTTTTACCACTTCCTCTCGAGGTGAAGATACCCAAAGAAGCCCCTCAAAGGATTGCTTTCCATAGTGACAAGTAACAGTAAATTTCAGCAAGTAACAAAAATGTTTCCTTACCAAAGGCGCTTCACTCCCCGACAATAGCACCAGAAAAGAGTATTGATGACTCTTATAAAAATTTCAGAAACTTTCCACGTTCCCATAAAATATGAAAATTCAAACACTACAGCAAAAGTTTCTGTTTTTACACAACACACGCCAAACATGCAATTCAAGCATCCTAAAAGGCAATTCATGGAAAAATTTATTAAAAAAACAAGATTATAAATAACATCTAACAGATAACAACGAAACAAAATGACGCTCCAAGCAAAACACATATTATGTGACAAATAAAAATATAGTTCCACGTAAGATATACCAATAGTGTTGAATGTCAAAAGAGCATCATTAATCTCATGAGAAGTACATTTAAGTCTAACCCACTTCCTATGCATGGGGATTTTTTGAGAAAACAATTTATGGGAGCAAGAATCAACTAGCATAGGAAGGCAAAACAAGCATAACTTCAAAACTTTGAATACATAGGGAGGAAATTTGATATTATTGCAATTCCTACATTAATATGTTCCTCCCTCATAGTAATTTTCAGTAGAATCATGAAGGAATTCAACAATATAAATATCACATAAAGTATTCTTTTCATGATCCACAAGCATAGAAAATTTATTACTCTCCCCACAAGAAAAGTTCTCATACATAATAGTGGGAGTATCATAGGAGACTTGAATGCTATAAATTGTTTCCACATTAAAAGAGTAATGTTCAGAGAAATGGTATTCATAATTGTGACAAGTTTTATTATAATCATCACTACTTTTCATAACATAAGTATGATACAAATAATCATCATAAATAGGAGGCATGTAATCATGATAACAAATTTGATCCTTGGAAGTAGGGGAACTAAAAAGATCATGTTCATAAAGCATAGCATCCCCAAGCTTGGGATGGACATTATTTTAAGAAAATAAATTCTCAAACATGTCATTTTCGTCAAGCATTGCATCCCCAACCTTGTGGGTTTGCATATCATTCGCATAATCATCAATAGCATGAACAACACCAATAGTGTAACAATTATTATCATCATAATTTTCCAAGTTGGTGCCAAAAATATTTTCAATATTATAAGAAGTATCATTATCTTCACAATCATCCTCATCACAACAAGTGGTAGGCATGACAAAATAATCATCAAGTGTATCATCATCCACACCACTTTCATATTTATTCTCAACAATGATAGGAGAAAGATTATTTGAGAGCGATACCTTTTTACGTTTACCTTTTCTTCTCTTCTTCTTCTCCTTTCCCACATTTTGTGTGGGTTTATGTAATTTTTCCGAGGTTCTTATTGAAGAGATTTGTTTGATGGGAAACTCCTCCTTGCAACCTGATTCATTATGAGAAACAATAGGAGGGTAATTGAAGACCTTTAACCTTTCATTAGTATTCCTTGTATATTCTATCGGTTTCTCATTCTTTCTATAGTTGGCGATATAAGCATTCTAATTGCAATTTACTACACAAAACATATAAATTTCTTGTAGATTAGTTTCATTACCACTTGTGACCATGGATATATCAAACCAATCATTTTTATGTGGTGATTCTTCACGTCCCAAAAATAGGCAAAGTTCATTATAGAATTCACGGGAGATCAAATTATCAAAATATTTGGAAATGGTTTGGTCATTAAAAAGCATGCATTGGAAATTAAGATGACCAACCCTATTGCAAAGTTCACAAGTAATGGGATGAAGAGAACATAATCTTGTGCCACGTTCATCTAGCACTTTAAGACACCAATTAGTTTGATCATTTTTATGCTTCTTACAAAATCTATCGTCCCTATATGGCATGTCTTTGCAAATTTTATTCACTCCACAAAAATCGACATGCTTATAGGAAACTTTTTTATCTTGACTAGTGCAATGATCATTAGCATCATGGATATTCTAAGAACTCATACTAACAATATTGCTATGATGCTCATAATTCAAGGAATTCTCATTAAATATTTTCATAATTTCTTCCTCTACCAATTGAGCACAATTTTCTGAATCCTTATTTTCACGAAAGACATTATAAAGACGAAACAAATGAGGCAACCTAAGCTCCATTTTTTGTACTTTTCTTTTATAAACCGAACTAGGGAAAAACAAGAAACTAAATGATTTAATTGCAAGATCTAAATATATACCTTCAAGCGATCACCTCCCCAGAAACAGCACCAGAAAAGAGCTTTATGTCTACTTGAAAGCACATATGCTCCCTTGGTGGTTTTGATAATTCATGACAACATACATTGTCTCTTGGACTAATAGTTTATCTAGCTTATTTCAAGTTTAGTCCACAGAGAGGATTGGCTAAAAGATTGTGTGGAGGATTCCCAAGAAGAAGAACAAGGAGAGGAAGGAATAGGATTGGAGATGCTTCAAGATCAAGGACTCTACATTTTATATTTTGTGAGAAATAACTTTGAGTCCATAGGAAAGCCAATACTATTAAAAGGGGATGAGGTAAATATGATGATCTGGTTGCTCAAGTGCTTAGAGGTAGCCACCAAAAATACTCACCCACTTTCCCACACATTTTCTCTGTCCAAAGCCTAAAGTCAAAATTCGGTGCCACCAATATTCCCATTCGGGTCCACCGACTTTATCCAAGACACAAGCCAAACCAAACCATAGCATCTCGGTACTTCCAGGTTTTCTTTTGGTGCCATCGAAAACAGTGACCAACGTCCTGGTTAGCCATTTTCTTAATTCGGTCCCACCGAGTTCTGAGAATCGGTACCACGGAGATGTTGGACCAACTTTCTGTTAGCCCATTTCTCTAAATCGGCCCACCGAGTTTGAGGAATCGGTCTCACTAAGTTTTGGTAACTGCCTAGGTCACCCATATCGGTACCACCGAGATTCCTATATCGGTCTCACCAAAAACGCAAAAGTTGCCACATTTTGAACTTGTCGGTGCCACCGAGATTCATTTCGGTTTAACCGAGTTGGGCAATAATGATGTAACGGTTGGATTTTTGGAGAAGCCTATATATACCCCTCCACCACCATTCACTCGCAAGAGAAGCACTCAGAACAGATCTCCACTTGCCATATCCAATTTTCTGAGAGAGAGCCACCTACCCTTGTGTTGAGGTCAAGATCATCCACTCCAACCATATGGATCTTGATTCTAGCCTCCCCAAGTTTCTTTCCATCCAATCAATCTCTTCTACCCATGCCAAACCTGTGAGAGAGTGATTGAGTGTTGAGGAGACTATCTTTTGAAGCACAAGAGCAAGGAATTCATCATACTACCACATCTATTACCTTTTGGAGGGTGGTGCCTCCAAGATTGGTTAGGTGTCGCTTGGGAGCCTCCTTCTTCGTGATTGTGGAGTTGAACCAAGAGTTTGTAAGGGCAAGGAGATCTCCTACTTCTTGAAGATCTACCCCGAGTAAGGCTTGTCCTCCGTGGATGTAGGCCATCATGGAATAGACGAGGTTGCTTCGTGGACCCTTCGTGGGTCAAGCCCTCCGTGGACTCTCGCGACCGCTACCCTCCGTTGGTTGAAGTCTCCATAAACGTGGACGTACGGTAGCACCACCTATCGGAACCACGGGAAAAATATCCGCGTCTCCAAATTGCGTTCGATCTTCCTATGTCTACCCTCTTACATATGCTTGTCTTTACTTTCCGCTGCCATACTTGTTGACTAGCATGTGTAGGGTGTACTAGACTTGTTATAATTGCTAAAATCTTCCAACCAATTTACTTGGGATAAGGTTTGGTTTTTAATTTTTCAAGTAGTCTATTCATCCCCCTCTAGACATCCCTTCTAGTGATCCCACAATTGGTATCAGAGCTTTGGTCTCCATAGCTTCGGTTTCATCATTGTTGGAGGAAGATGGATGTGTCTAGTTTGGGTAGTCTTAGTTGTAGAGTGACCATTCTCGATGGGGAGTACTATAGTCAATGGAAATATGAGATGCTTGAGTTATTCAATGAATTCCATTTGAGCAAGTATGTTAAGAACCCCTATGTACCTCCTATTGATCCTTTACATCCCACACACGAAGAGGAAATTAATATGATTCGTAATCTAAGAACTATTAATCTTATCATTAGAGGATTGCCTAGAATTGTGTTTGATTAAATGAAGAATTTTGAATGTTCTTATACTTTGTGGAATGATTTGGAGAAACAATATCCAAATTATTCATTGAGTAATCTTGATGAAATTCTTCATAAATCTATTGCTTGTCACAAAATGATGCCTAGTGATCCTAAGTTTGATGACTATCTATTTGGGCTTAGAGACCTCATGCGTGCTAAAGGAGATGTCATAACTATCAACAACATCATTGTTGAAGCCATTCGCATTCATAATCTTGAAAATTGTCATGATCATAACTCTAATGAATCTCTTGTTTCTTATGACGAGGATTTCCTACTTGATGATGACAATGTGGAACATGGCTACTGGAATGAGGATGAGTTGTTCGACATCGAGTGTGAGTAGACTATGAAAAATCTTAGTCTCATGGAAAACTTCAAGGATTACATGTCCAGAGGAAAAGAGTGGATTCTCCACAGTGGATGCACCGATCATATGACCGGAGATAGAAACATGTTTCAATAGATCACAACAAACCATGGACCATGGAGGTATGTGACTTTTGGAGATAACTCCAAGGGTAAGGTACTCGGTCTTGGTAAGGTGGTCATATCTCATGATAGCTCTATTCAAAATGTCATGCTTGTTGAATCCCTTGGCTACAATCTTCTTTCCGTATCTAGTATTTCCAACTTCAGTTTCAATGTGCTATTTACCAAAGTAGATTGCCAAGTTTTTCGTCAAGATAATCATAACATGGTCTTTACCGGTTTCCATAGAGGTGATCTATACATTGTTGATTTCACTAAGAGATCCAAACCTCGTACTTATCTTATTGCAAAATCTTCTAAAGGTTGGTTTTGGCATAGAAGGCTAGGACATGTTGGTATGCGTAATCTAGAAAATCTCCTCAAAGGTGATCATATACTTGGTGTTAAAGATGTTATCTTTGACAAAGATAGACTTTGTAGTGCTTGTCAAGCTGGAAAGCAAGTACGAGGAAGTCATCCCATAAAGAATTTCATGACTACTAGGAGACCACTCGAGTCGCTTCACATGGATCTTTTTGGTCCTAATGGTTACAAGAGCCTCGGTGGAAATTCCTTTGGTCTACTTATAGTTGATGATTTTTCCATATTTACGTGGATATTCTTTCTTGATGATAAGTCGCAGGTGCAAAAGATCTTCAAGAACTTCGCTCGCAAAGCGCAAAATCAGTTTGAAGTGAAGATCAAGAAAGTTCATAGCGATAATGGATCAGATTTCAAGAACACGAATGTGGATTCCTATCTTAACAAAGAAGGGATTTCACATGAGTTCCCGGCTACATACACGCCTCAACAAAATGGAGTTGTTAAGAGGAAGAACCGGACTCTTGTACAGATGGCTAGAACGACGTTGGACGAATACAAGACGCCAAGACACTTTTGGGTGTAAGCCTTGGAAACAGCTTGTCATGCTACGAACCGACTCTACCTTCACAAGCTTCTCGGTAAAACGACATACGAGCTACTCACCGGTAACAAGCCCCAAGTTGGATACTTTCGAGTATTCGACTCCAAGTGTTACATTCTTGATAAGCATCATCGTTGTCGGTGCACTAGTACAGGGGTACCCAGTGCCCCTGACTTATGCACAGGCGGTAGAAGCAAAAACTAGGCCAACAATCAAGACAAGACTCCAGCAAGCTCAATGCGGCAGCCCAAGCCTGGACTGCGACGCGCCCAGCACGTCCCCGACGCTTGCCGGGGACCGAGACGTGCACACCTCAATGAAGACCCGGCAAGCCACCTATTGTACAAGCCTTGCCGATGTTGCATGTAACCCTTTGTACAAAGCGAGGCGCAGACCCTGTGCAACAATAATAAAGCTAGGCATTGCATCATATCATCATCCTTACATGCCCATTACGCATTTTTTATGACTGCAATGTTAGCGTTTTCAAGTTATGATATATTTGCTAGAATGCTTGATGAAACCATAATCTTTGTTACTGTCATCACCTTACATGTTTTACCATCGAGAAAACAGGAAAGGGGAACAAAGAAACAAGGATGGCGGCCCATCACGCTCAAAAAGAAGGTACTACCTAGAAAAGATAAGTATATCTCATGTTTCCAGTTCAGTACTTATCATTTTCTCAAGGAAATCCTTAGTATCTTCCTTACTGCGAGATGTGGAGTCACCCACGTGGTGAAAACCCTTGTCGAGACGGGCCGTCCCCCTATCCTTGCTTATAGGGGTGACAGCGCCGATACCGACAAGGAGCTCTGCTGGGGAACAAGGCCAACCTATTGCCGGGGGATCGTTCCCCCACTTTGGCAATCGTGGTTTGAATGAAGACCCGGCAAGTAGCTCCGTGCGGCAGAGACGAAACATTCTAATGCAGTACAAACAAGGAAAGGAAGGGGATAGTGCTTGCGGGAAGAAAATAGCATTCTATTCATTTTCGATACAAATGGGCTGAAGATTACATGAGGGGGCACCTCTTTTTAATAACTCTTTATTTGGCTTTCTCCCCTAGGGGCAGATTACAAAAAGAAAAAGAGCAGAAGGGGGACCCCAACAGAAGCCCAGCCTGACCCCGTCAGGACCAGCATTGCGCGGATGGCAATCCCACCGGAAAGGAAGGCGAAGCCAAAGTCCACGAGCCTGTCGGGGTCCAGTTGAGAAGAAGAGGCGGCTCCCAAGTCAAGAACCGCCGACAAATCGCTCTGCCGGGAGGAGGAGGAGGAGCGTGATGACGGTGATGGTGCGGCCGACGATCAGCTGGAGCCCAGGTCGCCGTACTCCAACCTCATCGTCGTCGTATTCACTGACACCGTCCTCCTCGTCGCTATCGCTCGAGGAGGAGCTTTCGGCATCGCTCGAGCTCTCCTCGCAGCAGCCAAGACGGGCGCCCAAACGCCCGTAAATCTTGGCGGAGAGCAGGTCGGCCTCCATCATCTTGAAGCAGAGGACGTGCCCATTCATGATGTTGTGGGCGCGGGCGAAGGTTTTCCACCCACGCCCGAGAGGCATGACGCGACGCTCCGGGTACTCGACATCCACCCGCGCGGCGCCATTACAGCAACCATGTGCCTGCAGCCACACGGCGTGCGGCTTGTCAACCTCCATCACCCTAGCGAAAGGGTGAGGGAGGTGCAGGTGGCCTCGGAGAGGACCACGCAGCTTGACGACGAATTCCAGCGCCGTTCCCTCGGCATGGGTCTCTTCAAGGGGAGGGTCTGATGGCGGAGGAGGAAGGGAAGCAACGCTTCGTCTCCCCCGACCACGGGCTACGCGTCGACTACGGCCCCTCCCAGCTCCTCCGCCGCGCGCACTCGAGCCACCCTCCACCTTCGCGACTGAAGCGGTGGCATGATCCCGACGGGAACCCCTCGCCGTGGAGGCGGAGGCTAGAGGCTGCCCTCGTCCCCTAGGCATGCTAGCGGCAAACGCAGCTCAAGACAAAGAAGTAGAAGGGCGAGCTCTGTGGGTTTGCACAAGAGGAGGAAGAAAGGATGGATGAGCATTGCCCCTCGCGAACCCCAATTTATAGGGGAGGGCACGGGGGCTGGCTCTCCCCCACACCAAAGATCGCCGCCCATTTCCACCAATTCCATCGCCCACGGTCACGGGCGAATAGGTAACCGCCCCATTGCTCCAATCCATGGCGCTGCAGTTTCTGCCACGATCAGGACTTTAAGTCACGCGCGCCCGTCGCTAACTCCCCGCTATGCTTCGGCGCGCGTGGTGGAAACACCCTGAGGTGGTGGGACAGTGCTGGCCAATAAATTGGCAGTTACTCCTTCATATTGCGCGCCTGTGCATGAAACTTGGGCCTGATCCAACGACACTTGGCGAGCATGTGTGGGCCAGTCCCGGGGGCTCCTATCGGTGCACTAGTACAGGGGTACCTAGTGCCCCTGGCTTATGCACAGGCGGTAGATGCAAACACCTGGCCAACAATCAAGACAAGACTCTAGCTAGCTCAACGCGGCAGCCCAAGCCTGGACTGTGATGTGCCAAACACGTCCCCGACGCTTGCCGGGGACCGAGACGTGCACACCTCCCTGAAGACCTGGCAAACCACTTCCCGGCAGGCGTGAGCCATCCAGCCACCGCTCCACCGCATCGCTACGCCTGTCACTTATCGATGCGGTGTCGAGCCCTCAGGTGGCTAATCAGCTCTCGCTAAGCACGTGGCGACACATTGGAAGACAAGTTACGCTCGGCTGACAATCGCCCTGCAGCGTGTCAAGATCTTAAGCAACGACCGGCCAAGTGGTGGCAAGAGCTTGCCGGGGATGCACCCCCAAGCGCCACCTAGGCAGGTGAACATGGAATTTTGTCCTAAATGCCAGAGTTAGGTATGATAACTCTGCTTAGCTATCTAATCGATAGATAATGTCTGTTTTGCCATTGTGGTAACCCCTTGCACTATAAAAGGAGGCCCAAGGCAACCTAGCTCAAGGTTGGCAATTCGAACCCCCGAACACTTGTACTCGCATAGCCGCTCTTTCCCCGACATCAGTCCTTGCCAGGGTTAGGCGCTCTGCGTTCTTCATGTTCCTCCATACAATCCACCAAAAAGCAGGAGTAGGGTTTTACGCTTAGAAGCGGCCCGAACCTAGGTAAAATGCATGTGTCCTGATCGTTGCGCCGTCTCATGCTCTCCGCTCTTCGTGCAACGTGACCCCCCTTGCTGAACCACAAGGGACCTCTGGTCCCATAGGTGATCATGAGCATCCGTGCCCCGACATCTTTGGCGCGCCAGGTAGGGGGCGTGCATCATTTTCGCGAACCCGAGTTCGTGAACGGCGGATCGGTCTTCATCAACATCTTCTTCAACAATGGCTCCGAAGAAGAAATCCAGCGCGGCCACACATCCCTCCACTTCGAAGGCTCCCTCACACGCGGCCGCCGGCGCCATAGGCGCCACAGCGGCTGCGGGCGAGGCGGGCATCGTGGATGATGTGGTCGGCGCAGGCGGCACCCCCGTCTAGCAATTCGCGACCAGAGATGGAACAAGAGGCACCGGAGGGGAGCAACTACAACAACAACATGGCGAGCTCGGCCCCGACGTCGCGGACGGAGGGAACATCTGTTCATCACCTCCCCACTGCGCGGATGGCCGAGGCCGCCTCAGTGGCGCCCGGTCCGGTGCGAGTCGTGACCTTCCGACCGCACCCGTCGCTGGCGAGATTGCTGGGCGAGCACCCCGCGCGGAACAAGACGGGGCGCCCAGCGGAGCCGCAACTCCTCAGGATCGGCCCACGGACCACCAGAAAGCTCCAGCGAGTGGCGCACGCCATCAAGGACGCGGCGACAGTTCTCTTGGTCCTACCAAGAGTCGAGCAACGTCGCGGTCCGCCTCATTCGCCATGCCAGGCACCACGGAGGAGGCCATGGCGAGAGTCCAGATGCTGCTCAACTTCATGCTAGCGGCTGATAAGTTGGATGAATGGAGAGCCACCATTCAGAGTTTGATCTCTTTCGTTGAAGCAAACAAAACGCAGCATGCAGAGCCGTCGTGACGTACGCGAACAGCAGCGGCTGCCCAGGGCGGCGAGCGCATTGAAGGGGTCATCCCAACGGTGTAGTCCCCTCCACGATAACAGGCCCAGAGGTAGCCGCAGCAAGCTTCGGATGCTGACGATCGCGATGAGGCGTCCATAATCTTGTCTGGTCCGCGCGACCGCCAAGATCAACGTCGTGTCCTTGAAGACCGGCGGAAAGAAGACGTGCGCATCACCATCGAGCGACGCTGGGAAGCACACCGTCAATTCGACAAGTGCAACGGTCCAGACGTCGGCGACCCCGCGCCCAGTGTTGGCGGGTACCTTCCTTACAAGGTTGGTTGCCCTGCCTTCACTAGCGAGCTGCGACGGATCCGCTGGTCGTCGACCCGAGCTTTCAAGCCTGAGCTACCGGAGAAATACGACGGGAAGCTGAACCCTGCAGAGTTCTTGGGCGTTTACACGATAGTTGTTCAAGCTGCGGGAGGAAGAGATGAAAAGGTGCTCGCCAACTATTTTCCCTTGGCGCTCAAACCAAATGTGAGATCATGGCTTATGCACCTCCCGGAGAATTCCATTTCTTCTTGGGCTGATCTGTGCAATGAGTTCGTTGGCGCCTTCACCGGCGGTCATCAAGAACCAAGCCAGCCCAGCGATCTCCAAGTCCTCCTGCAAAAAGAGGGAGAGACCTTGAGAAAGTATATCCAGAGATTCAGCCGAGTGCACTGCAACATCCCAGAGATCCATCCGGCAGCGGTGATTGCCGCGATCCACTCGAACGTGCGCAACACGAGGATGCGAGCCAAGATGAATGTCAAGCTCCCCAAGACTGTCAATGAGCTTTACACCTTGGCAGATAAGTGTACTCGAGCTGAAGAAGGGATGCGACTTCGCGAAGAAGAGGCGGGTGTAGAAGTGGACTCTGATGATGGCGACGATGCCCTCGACCCGAAGGGAAGGAACAGGAGCACAACAAGAAGCATAAGGGAAAAGCAGTATTGGCTGTCGAGAGCTCCGGAGACCTCAGTGCAGGCAAAAAGGCGAAAGACGAACCCCCCGGCAAGGGAGCTGCCGCGTGCGCTGATTGCCGGGAGGCTGCCGCCGCTGAGAAGGCCGGGAAGTCCGACAGGCCGTACTGCAAAATTCACCACACCAAGGGCCATGATCTCCAAGAGTGCCGACAGGTCGAGCAACTTGTTGAGAAACAGAGGGCCGAGTACGAGAAACGCGACAAGGAAAAGGGCCAAGACGGCGCTGTCGGGAAAGGCCGTGGCAGCAGAGGAGGTCGCCGCGGCAAAACCCCGCAGCAAAAGGAAAAACCCGCCAGAGGCCGAGAGAAGAAGGATACAGATGATATGAGTGAAGATGAGGATGATGATGAGGATTCCAGCGACAGGGAGTTCCAGAAAGCAACCGAAGCCATGTGCGTTGACGGGGGTGCGTCCCTGCACTCCTCTCGCCGCCATCTCAAGCAGTGGGCACGCGAGGTCAATGCGGTGGAACCAACTGCAGAATCTAGGAAGCCACTCAGATGGTCCCGCACGCCTATCATCTTTGACGAAGAGGATCATCTTGACCGTACCACTACGGTTGGGTGTTTGCCATTGTTGATTTCCCCGAAAATCTGCAACCTCAAGGTGTTTATGATGTTAGTTGACGGTGGGGCCGGATTGAACTTGATCTCTCCTAGAGTGGCCGAGAAACTGCAGATCCTTGATGAAGAGCTCGAAGCCACGGGTACGTTCCAAGGAATCAACCCTGGCAGGAGCCGGCCCAAGGGGAAAAACACTCTGCCTGTGACATTTGGCGGGTAGTTGAACTTCCGGACAAAGAAGATAGTGTTCGACGTCGCCGAAATCCCACTGCCTTACAACGGAATCCTTGGTCGCCCAACTCTGGCAAAGTTCATGGCGGCATCTCACTACGCCTACAATACCTTGAAGATGCCAGGGCCCATCGGGGTCATTTCCATCCCGTCCGACAAGAAGAACGCAGTTATCTGCGTGGATCAGATGTATCGCGATGCGGTAGCAGCTGAAGCCACAGATATCCCAGCTCCCACCAAGGGCACAGAGAGACTAAAGAAGACTGGCAAGAACACCGGCTAGGACTCCGGAAAGCGCTCCTCTTCGGAGTGCGCCGCACCTGACGATGATCTGCCGAAGAGTTCCACCAGCAAGAAGACCAAGGTCACCTATCCTGAGACGAAGAAAGTCCCGGCAAGGGAGGATGGCACTGGTGGTACCTTCACCATCAGTGCTACCCTTACTGACAAATAGGAAAGCGCGTTCATTACCTTCCTGTGGGAGAATTTCGATGTGTTTGCCTGGCAACCATGTGACATCCCCAACGTTCCCAGGGAGGTAATTGAGCACCACCTTGCTGTCTGCCCTCATGCCCGACCCGTCAAGCAAAAGGTTAGGAAACAAGCCTTGGAGCGGCAGCAGTTCGTTGCCGAGGAAATCAAGAAGCTTGAAGTAGCTGGTTTGGTCAGAGGAGTACTGCATCCAACTTGGCTGGCAAACCCGGTGGTGGTACGAAAGGCAAATGGGAAATGGAGGCTTTGCATAGACTTCACTGACTTGAACAAGGCTTGCCCGAAGGACCCTTTCCCCTTGTCACGCATAGATCAAATTGTTGATTCCACCTCCGGATGTGACTTGCTCTCCTTTTTGGATGTCTACTCCGGCTACCACCAGATATTTATGAACAAGGAAGATGAGGAGAAGACCGCATTTATAACTCCCTGTGGCACGTACTGCTTTGTACGTATGCCCTTCGGGTTAAAAAGTGCTGGTTCGACCTTCACCAGGGTTGTTCAAATTGGTTTTGGACCTCAGCTGCACAGAAATGTGGAAGCCTACATGGATGACATCGTGGTCAAAACCAAGGATGAAGCCACTCTAATATGAGATCTGGAGGAAACTTTCATAAACTTGTGCAAGATCAACCTGAAACTCAACCATGAAAAGTGTGTGTTAGGTGTCCCATCCGGCAAGCTACTTGGGCTCTTCATATCTCAACGAGGAATAGAAGCCAATCCTGACAAGATCAAGGCGATCGAGCAGATACAGGCACCCAAGACCATCAAAGATATCCGACGCCTGACCGGATGTGTTGCCGCGTTGAGTCGGTTCATCTCCAAGTCCGCTGAGCGCGCCTTGCCATTCTTCAGAATCCCGAAGAAGGCTGGCCCGATGACGTGGACCCCGGAGGTAGATGCAGCGCTGCAAGACCTAAAGAAATACCTATCCTCTGCTCCCACCTTGGTCGCTCCTAAACCGAAAGAGCCATTGCTGCTATATTTATTGGCAATGAATCAAGTAGTTAGTGCAGCGCTCGTGGCGCAGCGGGGGGTGGATGGAGATTCAGCAGCCGCTGCTGATGCTGCCGGGAGCGAGAAAGAAACATCTGTGTCAGGGCTCAACACAGGTCAAGGGGGATCTCAGCAAATGGTTGACAGCGAATCCAAAGAAGTGGCAAAGAAGAAAATGGTGCAGCGGCCCGTATACTTTGTCAGTTCCCTACTATAGGGGGCTAGGTCAAGGTACTCCGGGGTGCAAAAGCTAATCTTCGGGCTCATCATGGCCTCGAGGAAGCTGCGCCACTACATCCAAGCCCATGAGATAACAGTTGTCACCCGTTTCCCATTGCAACGCATACTGAAAAACCCCGAAGCCACCGACAGGATAGTGGAGTGGGCGCTAGAGTTGTCAACCTTCGGATTAAAGTATGAGAGCACTTCCACCATTCAAAGCAGGGCGTTGGCGGAGTTTATTGTAGAATGGACACCCACTCCAGATGATGAAGCTCCGGAGACAATCCTCCCTGGTAAAGAGGCACCCAAGGATTGGATCGTGTACTTTGACGATACTTTCTCACTCCAGGGGCTGGAGCAGGCGTGCTCCTCATCGCCCCGACCGGCGAGCACCTGAAATACGTTGTTCAGATGCACTTTCCCCGGGAGGAGGCCACCAACAACACCGCTGAGTACGAGGGGCTCCTTGCCGGACTCAGAATCGCGGTAGAGTTGGGAATAAAGAGGCTGATCGTCCGAGGAGATTCTCAACTTGTGATAAAGCAAGTCAACAAGGATTACCAGAGCCCGCTGATGGAAGCCTACGTGGAAGAAGTGAGGAAACTGGAGGAGCACTTCAATGGGCTGCAAACAGAGCATGTGTCGCGAGCAGAAAACATCATTGCTGACCACCTATCGAAGTGCGCTGCGCAGAAGCTTCCTGTGGAACCAGGAACCTTTGTTCTCCGCCTCATCCAACCATCGGTGTCTCCATTTGCGATGTCCAAGAAAAGAAGAAAGCTGAACTCTGGCAAGCATTTCCCGGCAGAGCTTCCCGAAGCCGCTGGTAGAGAGCCTGCCGGGGAAAATCCCATTCCGGTTGACGAGCAGCTCCCTCCCGTAGGATCTCAGGGTCTAGCGGTTGAGACAAGAGCTCCCGGAGACGAGGAAATGCATTTAGTCCTTGATGTCGAGCCACAAGCTCCAACCTGGGCGCAACATATAGTCCATTTCCTTCAAACAGGAGAACTCCCCGAGGAGCAAGAGTAAGCCGAAAGAGTAGCCCGTCGGTCAAGTATGTACCAGTTTGTCGATGACACCCTATACAGAAGGCGGCCGAACGGTGTGAAATTGAGGTGTATCTGCCGGGAGGATGGACTGAAGCTGTTGGCGGAGATTCATGGAGGAGTATGTGGTTTCCAGATTGGATCAACGGTCCTTGCCGGGAAAGCTTTCCGACAGGGTTTCTATTGGCCCACTGCCCTCCAAGACGCTATTGAACTGGTCACCAAGTGTGAAGCCTGCCAGTTCCACTCCAAGAACATCCATCAACCAGCGCAAACCCTGCAAACAATCACTCTATCCTGACCATTCTCGGTCTGGGGCCTCAATATCCTGGGCCCCTTCCCCCATGCTATCGGGGGCTTTGAGTTCTTGTTCGTGGCAACCGACAAGTTCACAAAGTGGCCTGAGGCGGAACTAGTGAGAAAGGTGACCGCACAAGCAGCTATCAAGTTCATGAAAGGACTGGTGTGCCGCTTTGCTGTGCCTAACAGAGTGATCACCGACGACGGCGCCCAGTTCACGAGCCGCGCCTTCATGCAATATATCCAAAACCTTGAAAGCAAGGTCTCCTTCGCCTCTGTTGCTCAGCCAAGAAGCAACGTGCAAGTCAAGAGGATGAATGCTGAAGTGCTGCGAGGACTCAAGACAAGGACTTTTGATAAGCTACGGAAGAGTGGCAGGCGCTGGATAGACGAGCTGCCGGTGGTTCTTTGGTCCCTCAGAATGACACCAAATCGAGCTGCGGCATGACGATGCCGCGCTCCTCGAGGAAGACCGTCTCTGGACTGCTGTGCATGCCGCACGCTACCAGCAGGCTATGCACCGCTACCATAGCTGCATAGTTCATGCTCGGAGCCTTGAGGAAGGCGACCTTATCCTTCAGCGTGTTCAGTCCGCCAAGGGTACAAACAAGTTGACGCCGAAGTGCGAAGGCCCTTACCGGGTAGTACGCGTCACCAGACCTGGCGCAGTCCGTCTGGAGACCGAAGATGGCACCAAGGTGCAGAACTCATGGAACATTGAGCATCTTCGTAAGTTCTACCCGTAAGGCGCGGCTGCCGGGCTCAGCCCCCGGCAGCCACCTTTTGTACAAGCCTTGCCGATGTTGCATGTAACCCTTTGTACAAAGCCAGGCGCAGACCCTGTGCAACAATAATAAAGCTAGGCATTGCATCATATCATCATCCTTACATGCTCATTATGCATTTTTTATGACTGCAATGTTAGCACTTTCAAGTTATGATATATTTGCTAGAATGCTTGATGAAACAGTAATCTTTGTTACTGTCATCACCTTACATGTTTTACCATCGAGAAAACAGGAAAGGGGAACAAAGAAACAAGGATGGCGGCCCATCACACTCAAAAAGAAGATACTACCTGGAAAAGGTAAGTATAACTCATGTTTCCAGTTCAGTACTTCTCATTTTCTCAAGGAAACCCTTAGTATCTTCCTTACTGCGAGATGTGGAGTCACCCACGTGGTGAAAACCCTTGTCGGGACGAGCCGTCCCCCTGTCCTTGCTTATAGGGGTGACAGCGCCGATACCGACAAGGAGCTCTGCCGGGGAACAATGTGAACCTGTTGCCTGGGGTTTGTTCCCCCACTTTGGCACTCGTGGTTTGAATGAAGACCTGACATGTAGCTCCGTGCGGCAGAGACGAAATATTCTAATGCAATACAAACAAGGAAAGGAAAGGGATAGTACTTGCGGGAAGAAAATAGCATTCTATTCATTTTCGATACAAATGGGCTGAAGATTACACGAGGGGGCACCTCTTTTTAATAACTCTATTTGGCTTTCTACCCTTGGGGCAGATTACAAAAAGAAAAAGAGCAGAAGGGGGACCCCAACAGAAACCCAGCTTGACCCCGTCAGGACCAGCATTGCGCGGACGACAACCCCACCGGAAAGGAAGGCGAAGCCGAAGTCCACGAGCCTGCCGGGGTCCAGCTGAGAAGAAGAGGTGGCGCCCAAGTCAAGAACCCCCGGCAAATCGCTCTGCCGGGAGGAGGAGGAGGAGGAGCGCGATGACGGTGATGGTGTGGCCGATGATCATCTGAAGCCCAGGTCGTCGTACTCCGACTTGATGGCCTGGGACTCACCGTCGTCGTCTTCACCGACACTGTCCTCCTCGTTGCTATCGCTCGAGGAGGAGCTTTCGGCATCGCTCGAGTTCTCCTCGCAGCAGCCAAGACGGGCGCCCGAACGCCCGTAAATCTTAACGGAGAGCAGGTCGGCCTCCATCATCTTGAAGCGGAGGACGTGCTCATCCATGAGGTTGTGGGCGCGGGCGAAGGTTTTCCACCCACGCCCGAGAAGCATGACGCGACGCTTCGGGTACTCGACATCCACCCGTGCGGCGCCATTACAACAACCATGCGCCCAAAGCCACAGGGCATGCGGCTTGTCAACCTCCATTACCCTAGCGAAAGGGTGAGGGAGGTGCAGGTAGCCTCGAAGAGGACCACGTAGCTTGACGACGAACTCCAGCGCCGTTCCCTCGGCGTGGGTCTCTTCAAGGGGAGGGTCTGACGACGAAGGAGGAAGGGAAGCAACGCTCCGTCTTCCCAGACCACGGGCTCCGCGTCGACTACGGCCCATCCCAGCTCCTCCGCCGCACGCACTCGAGCCACCCTCCGCCTCCGCGGCTGAAGCGGTTGCATGATCTCGACGGGAACCCCTTGCCATTGAGACAGAGGACGAAGGCCACCCTCGTCCCCTAGGCATGCTAGCAGCGAATGTAGCTCAAGACAAAGAAGCAGAAGGGCAAGCTCTGTGGGTTTGCACAAGAGGAGGAAGAAAGGATGGATGAGCATTGCCCCTCGCGACCCCCAATTTATAGGGGAGGGCACGGGGGCTGGCTCTCCCCCACTCCAAAGATCGCCGCCCATCTCCACCAATTCCATCGCCCACGATCACGGGTGAACAGGTAACCGCCCCATTGCTCCAATCCATGGCGCTGCAGTTTGTGGCACGATCTGGACTTTAAGTCATGCGCGCCCGTCGCTAACTCCCCGTTATGCATGCGGCGCGCGTGGCGGAAACGCCCTGAGGTGGTGGGACAGTGCTGGCCAATAAATTGGCAGTTACTCCCTCACATTGCGTGCCTGTGCATGAAAATTGGGCCTGGCCCAACGGCACTTGGCGAGCACGTGCGGGCCAGTCCCGGGGGCTCCTGTCGGTGCACTAGTACAGGGGTACCCAGTGCCCCTGACTTATGCACAGGCGGTAGAAGCAAAAGCCTGGCCAACAATCAAGACAAGACTCCAGCAAGCTCAACGCGGCAGCTCAAGCCTGGACTGCGACGCGCCAAGCACGTCCCCGACGCTTGCCGGGGACCGAGACGTGCACACCTCCCTGAAGACCCGGCAAGCCACTTCCCGGCAGGCGTGAGCCATCCAGCCACCGCTCCACCGCATCGCTACGCCTGTCACTTATCGATGCGGTGTCTAGCCCTTAGGCGGCTAATCAGCTCTCGCTAAGCACGTGACGACACATTGGAAGACAGGTTACGCTCGGCTGACACCCGCCCTGCAGCGTGTCAAGATCTTAAGCAACGACCGGCCAAACGGTGGCAAGAGCTTGCCAGGGATGCACCCCCAAGCGCCACCTAGGCAGGTAAACATGGCATTTTGTCCTAAATGCCAGAGTTAGGTATGATAGCTCTGCTTAGCTATCTAATCAATTGATAATGTCTGTTTTTCCATTGTGGAAACCCCTTGCACTATAAAAGGAGGCCCAAGGCAACCTAGCTCAAGGTTGGCAATTCGAACCCCCGAACACTTGTACTCGCATAGCCACTCTTTCCCTGACAGCAGTCCTTTCCGGGGCTAGGTGCTCTGCGTTCTTCGTGTTCCTCCAATCAATCCACCAAAAAGTAGGAGAATGCTTTTAGGCTTAGCAGCGGCCCTAACCTGGGTAAAATGCCTGTGTCCCGATCGTTGCGCCGTCTCATGCACTCCGCTCTTCGTGCAACGTGACCCCCCTTGCCGAACCACAAGGGACCTCTGGTCCCATAGGTGATCGTGAGCATCCGTGCCTCGATAGTCATTCTAAATTTGCTCCTAAATCTCATGAAGGTTTCCTACTCGGTTACGGATCAAACTCTCACACTTACCGTGTCTACAACAACTTCACTCAAAAGTTGAAGTGACGGTAGATGTGAAGTTTGATGAATCTAATGGTTCGCAAGTCGAACAATTGCCAAATGATGTAGGAGATAAGGTACCTTCAGAAGTTATCCAAGACTTGTCCATCGGCAAGATTCGTCCCATGGAGGTGAAGGAAAGTACTTCATCAACCCAAGTGAAAGCCCCTACTTCGCGTCAAGGCGAACCTCAACACGACATGGAGGCATCCACAAGTGGTACACGACAAGATGAAGAGGAGGAAGAAGTTCATCATGATGATCCACCGCAACCGCCTTCACCACCACCTCAAGGCAATGACAATGAAGAAGAAGATGATGATGAAGAAGCTCCACCATCCAACAAGCAAAAGCTACCCCGAGTTCGAGCAAGAGTGAACAAAAATCATCCTCTAGATCAAATCTTCGGTGACATACAAACCGGGAGGATAACTCGCTCTAAAACTCGACTAGCTAACTTTTGTGAGCATTATTCATTCATCTCCAGTATTGAGCCTTTGAAGGTACAAGAAGCTCTTTCGGACCCGGATTGGGTGAATGCTATGCATGAGGAGCTACACAACTTCGAGAGGAACAAAGTGTGGACACTAGTGGAGAAGCCCAAGGACAAGCAAAACATCATCTGAACAAATGGGTGTTTTGGAACAAACAAGATGAAGTCGGTCAAGTCGTACGCAACAAGGCGCGTCTCGTGGCTCAAGGTTACACCCAAGTCGAAGGTATGGACTACGGTGAGACCTATGCCCCCGTTGCTAGACTTGAAGCTATCCGCATTCTTCTTTCTTATGCTAATCACCATGATATCACTCTTTATCAAATGGATATTAAAAGTGCATTCTTAAATGGTGAGATTGAAGAAGAGGTCTATGTTAAACAACCCCCTGGTTTTGTGAATCCTAAGAAATCTAACCATGTTTACAAGCTTTGTAAAGCACTTTATGGACTTAAGCAAGCCCCACGTGCTTGGTATAAATGCTTAACGAAGTTTCTCATTAAAAAGGGTTTTGAAATTGGTAAAATTGACGCAACCTTATTCACTAAGAGTGTTAATGGTGAATTATTTGTGTGCCAAATCTATGAGGATGATATTATCTTTGGATCTACTAACCCACAATTTAGTGAAAGATTTGGAAGGTTGATGTCTGAGAAGTATGAGATGTCCATGATGTGTGAGCTGAAATTTTTCCTTGGTTTGCAAATCAAGCAAACGAGAGAAGGAACTTTCATCTCTCAAACCAAGTATACCAAGGACTTCATCAACAAGTTCAACATGCAAGAGTGTAAAGGTATGAAAACTCCTATGCCTACTAGTGGACATGTTGACCTCACCATGGAGGACAAACCGGTTGATCAAAAGGTATATCGATCAATGATTGGTTCATTGCTATATCTATGTGCCTCCCATCACAACATTATTCTTAGTGTGTGCATGTGCGCTAGATATCAAGCCACTCCTAAAGAGTGCCATCTTAAGGCCGTGAAAAGAATTGTGAGATACTTGATACAAACACCAAACTTTGGCATATGGTATCCCAAGGGATCTTCCTGTAACCTTGTTGTCTATTCCGAATCGGACTATGCCGGAGATAAGGTTGATCAAAAATCCACCTCGGGTACATGTCAATATCTTGGTAGATCTATTGTGTCTTGGTCATCCAAGAAACAAAACTCGGTATCTCTATCTACCGCCGAAGCGGAATACATTGCTGCCAGATCATGTTGTGCTCAATTGCTCTGGATGACTCGAACTCTTAAGGATTACGGAATCCATGTGAGACATGTTCCATTGTTGTGTGACAATGAGAGTGCTATTAAGATTGCTCATAATCACGTGCAACATTCTCGAACTAAACATATACAAGTTCGTGATTGTTGCATTCGTGATCAAGTTGCCAAAGGGGACATTAATCTCAAACATGTTCGCACTAACAAGAAATTGGCCGATATCTTTACTAAGCCACTTGATGCGAAAGTGTTTTGTCACTTGAGGGGTGAGTTGAACATCATTGATGCTTCGAACTTGAGCTAGACTCACTCGGATATATGCAAGGTCATGCGCTTACATGACTATTTCATGTTACACTTGATATGACACTATCTTATTGTTGGAAATATGCCCTAGAGGCAATAATAAAAGTAGTTATTATTATATTTCCTTGTTCATGATAATCGTTTATTATCCATGCTATAATTGTATTGATTGGAAACACCGATACATGTGTGGATACATAAACAACACTGTGCCCCTAGTATGCCTCTAGTAGACTAGCTTGTTGATCAAAGATGGTCAAGGTTTCCTGGCCATAGACATGAGATGTCATTTGATAAACGGGATCACATCATTAGGAGAATGATGTGATGGACAAGACCCAAACTATGAACGTAGCATATGATCGTGACAGTTTATTGCTATTGTTTTCTGCATGTCAAGTATCTGTTCCTATGACCATGAGATCATGCAATTGACTAACACCGTAGGAGTGCCTTGTGTGTATCAAACATCGCAACGTAACTGGGTGACTATAAAGATGCTCTACAGGTATCTCCGAGGGTGTCTGTTGAGTTGGCATGGATCGAGACTGGGATTTGTTACTCCGTGTGACAGAGAGGTATCTCAGGGCCCACTCGGTAATACAACATCACTATAAGCCTTGCAAGCAATGTGACTAAAGTGTTAGCCACGGGATCTTGTATTACGGAACGAGTAAAGAGACTTGCCGGGAACGAGATTGAACTAGGTATAGAGATACCGACGATCGAACCTCGGGCAAGTAACATACCGATAAACAAAGGGAACATCATACGGGATTAACTGAATCCTTGACATAGAGGTTCAACCGATAAAGATCTTCGTAGAATATGTAGGAACCAATATGGGCATCCAGGTCCCGCTATTGGTTATTGACCATAGAGGTGTCTCGGTCATGTCTACATAGTTCTCGAACCCGCAGGGTCTACACACTTAACGTTTGGTGAGGATATAAGTATAGTTGAGTTGTTATGTTGGTGACCGAAGGTTGTTCGGAGTCCTGGATGAGATCCCGGACATGACGAGGAGCTCCGGAATAGTCCGGAGGTAAAGATTGATATATGGGATAATAGTGTTTGGTCTCCGGAAGGGTTCCGGAATTCACCGAAAGGGGTTTCAGATGTTTCCCGAAATGTTCGGGTACGAGAACACTTTATTTGAGCCAAGGGGTAAAGCCCACAAGGCTTTAAGGAAGGTGAAAAAGGAGTTTTGCGGAGGCCAGAGGCCAGACGCCAGGATCCCTGGCGTCTGGGGCCAGACGCCAGGGACCCTGGCGTCTGGTCCTGGAGTCCGAGGAGGACTCTTGCCTTGCGGGCCAAACCGACTTTGAGGAGGCTCTTTCTCCAAGTTTCGACCCCAGGGCTCAACATATAAATAGAGGGGCAGGGCTAGCACCCGGAACACATCAAGAATTCCCCAAGCCGTCTGCCGGCAACCCCGCCCCTCTAGTTCATCCTCCGTCATAGTTTCCGTAGTGCTTGGCGAAGCCCTGCGGAGATTGTTCTTCACCACCACCGTCACCACGCCGTCGTGCTGCCGGAACTCATCTACTACTTCACCATCGCTCGCTGGATCGAGGAGGTGAAGGCGTCATCAAGATGTACGTGTGTTGAACGCGGAGGTCATGATTGGATCGCGGGATGACTTGCGATTTGGATCGCGAAGACGTTCGACTACATCAACCGCGTTTCTTAACGCTTCCGCTTAGCGATATACAAGGGTACGTAGATCCACTCTCCCTCTCGTAGATGCTCATCACCATGGATAGATCTTGCGTGTGCGTAGGAAATTTTTTGTTTCCCATGCAACGTTCCTCAACACTTATATCTTGGAAATATATGCTTCCTTGTATTGCATCCAACCTTTTGTAGGTACTTGGAAGAACTACACACCACAAGATTGCCATCAACTCATATTTTAAGCAATCTTGTCATGGCCAAGTATCCACAACTCTTCTTTGATGATGGAAGGAAGAAGACAACACAAACTATATCCTTGACTTACATATGATGAAAATTCCACTCTTGTCATTTGGATATATCTTGTTCTTCCTTGCATGACTAATCCATGTAGGTGAAAAGAGAACCAAAACGATCAAGGATAGCTCTCAACTCAAGATGAACTTCATCAACAATGAGCATCCACAACAAGTTCTCCTACATGCTACGTTATGAACATCACTCAAAGGTATGTGATATATTCTTGAAATAGCTTTAATCCAAGTCATGAGATAAAGCAACTCAAGAGATATGAAAACATTAAAATGCTTAATCAAAAAACGGTAACCCCATTTTGAGCTTAACATAGAGTGTGACCTATGATCAAGTACTCCTGCTTGGCTCCTTAAGTCAATATACTCTAATATAGGTGACCTAGTCACCGCCCATCATCTAGATGAAATATCTTGTTTGGCTCATATTTTAGTCGCATGCTCTCTTGGAACCACTCAATTTCCATCTAGTTGAAATTATTTTAAATTCTTTTTCAAATTCACTGCAATCATTTTATTCCTTTGAGACTTTCTGAAAAACTGCTTTGACAAACTTTGCCAAGTTTCTATTTTGCTTTTCGGAGCCTCCGATTCAAGTAACTCGGCGTCACCGATTACGCAGATAAGCTGCACAACCCTACTGGTTCCACCGATTTATTTTCTTCGGAGTCACCGATTTTTCTATCTTCGGTGTTGTTTGTAAATTTTAGCAAATCTCCATTTCTTCAAGGATCCCCTTGTAAAAAAAAACTTTAAGGGGGAGAAATTTTCTTCAAGGATCCCTATATCAAAGGGGGAGAAATTTTAAAGAGCCTTTTTAGATAATAAAAGGGGGAGCAAAAGTCTTCAAGGATCCCTTTATCTGACCCTCTGTGTGAACCTTTTTGGAAATTAATTCCAAAGGGGGAGAAATATCAAAGCTTCAAAGATTATGCTCATACCAAAGGGCGAGATATATATTAAGGGGGAGAATATAAAAACTTATGCTTGTATATAGGGGAGAACATCAAGGGGGGGATATATCAAGGTTTTTTTTATTTGATTGCCTATAGTTCTAGACTTGTCTCACCCTACCTACTCCCAATATCTACATGCTAAAGATTCTGGGGGATAGGAAGATTTACAATTCCATACTTAGGGGAGAAAAGTTCTACATATTCTATTGGGGGAGACATATCAATCTTAAGAAACTCTATTTCTCATATGTCTTCCATATGTTGGTACTCTTGAATCTTTTTGCATTTGGATATGTAGAATACTCTTGTGTTTCCTAACATTGTTTTCTCAAGTGTGTTTCTACTCTACTAGAATGGTCAGGAACTTCAAGGTATGTATATGCATCATATCCTTGGTTAAGATCATCTCTTGCTTCTTGCACATATTGTTTGCAAGGGTGAAGTCTTGAACCTGGAAACACCTCATTCACATATATTTGATGCATATAGCCAAGATATACATGACTTCTCATGACCTTTCTACTATGTGTGTGTTCATGCATTCCAAAGCAACTATCATTTAAAATAGATTGCACACATTTAGGGGGAGCTTGTATTAGTGTAGCGACCCGACCTGGTAAGGATCGGAGTCTCTATGCTTAAGGGTCATCCCTGGATCGGTATGCTGACACACACAGTACTCGAGGATTTACAACATAGTTCAATCACACACTTTATTACATCGAGATCCTCAAAAGAGTATTTATTACAATAATGTGGCCTAAGGCCAAATAAAACAAAATACTGCGGAAGCAAATAAGTGTAACGAGTCCATCAACTCCACGAGCAAAGTTGAGTGCAGAACAACGACCTATCGCACCTTATTCCTCGTCGGACAAATCTCCAACATGATAGGTTGCTGCCATGTAGGTCGGTACATGGAATGTACTGGCAAGTCACATCATAAGAGTGTAATGAGCCTACTTGTACATGCAATTTGGCTCGTGGAAAGCTCTAAGTTTAATTTTGCATAAAGCTAGTTTTTCCCTATCAAAATCTATTCTATCTCTACACATATCATACGACTGAGATGGAAATCCCAACTCAATCCATTCCCAAAGTTGTGTCAATACCCAATTCGTTGAATTAAGAGTGATGAGATCTCCCTACATTTCCACTACTAAAAGCTCAAGTTGTCAATAACCGGGGACACGGCTAATCGATTAGATTGATACTCTGCAGAGGTTGCGCACTTTTCCCCACAAGACTCGACCACCTCCTTGATCGGAAGATCGAGACATAGTCTTTCGAAAGCATTTCCCCTAACCCACGGATAGGCCGGTACACCTACATCAACTACATCTACTAGCCTATCTCGGAAGAGGTCACACCATCTACTCAACTAAGCCAGAGCCCATATTGGCTTGTGGCTGCTCACGGAAGCTTCTAGATATGAAAACAAGGTTGATCCCTTTGAGCCTGGATGGACGGACCACTAGTGTGCACTCCCATGGATTCCCATGAATGCTCCCACTGTACATTGCCACCATACAAACCAATTTCCACCCAGGTAGTTCATTAAAGTTGGTCCTAATTACTACTTTGTCACTCATATCTCAATGTGAAAACACTCCCCAATCCACGTCTACTTGGCGAAGCATTATAATTTAACACGGTGGCGACAAAGATGTATGGTTCAGACCTACCTCAAATGAACTACTGGGTGCAAGCATAGCCCTCGGGCATAAAATTTCTACCATGTAATCTTACAACAAAGGACTACGTGCATATATAAAACATAGGTAAAAACATGTATGATCAAAATGTAACTTGCCTTCATGCTGGGAGTGAACTTATAGAGAGTGGTAGTACTCTGCTTAGCACTTCGGACAATCTATCGCAAAAGTAAAATACAAACACATATACAAACATTCATACAATTCAAAGTAACATGCAACAAAAATATTTGCAAAATCCAAATAAAATCCCACACACAAAATAAGCATGCAAATATTTCAAAGTATAAAACCAAGGTGTGAAAATATGGTTCAAAATCGTGATGTGCACTAGTGTTCCTACAAGGCATACTAGTAAAATTATAATGAACATAAACTAATTGCGTGAAAAACAGTGTGGCGAAGATTCAAGTCATACGACGGGATCATAACCCCTGGGTATGCCAAAACCGGAGGGTTCAGCCCCTCTTCAAAACAATATGGCCGGTTGATATTCGGCCGGCTGGCGTATGGCAGGCTAGCCTAGGGCCGGCTGGCATATGGCCGGCTGGCCCCCGGTCGACTGGCGCACGGCCGCCCGACGGGCAGCCGGCGGGCCTCACGAACGACTGGCTCTCCCGATGACCCCCGGGGAGACGAGCTCCGATCCTCTCGCACCGAACCCGTGTACGGTGACAAGACGAGACCTCCACGATCGGTCATGTATGGCTGCAGTGACCGCTGGCGGAGGAGCGTGCATGGCTGCAGTTCGGGCGGTCATACCGCTGACCGCGGTCGACCGCGACCGGACGGGGCGACAGTGCCGGCACGCCCCCGTCCACTCCATAACTTGCCCCCGCATGGCCACAGGATGACCCGCCATGCCGAAGACCGCGGCCGGCTGCCGCAAGGCGACGCCGTTTGGTGCGACCCGTGCCGTGATAGGTGGCTGCGGACCAATGACGACGGCCGGCTGGCGGGCCCTGGTCCTCGACGGGACCGGGCGGCCGGCGGGCTTTGCGGGCGGCGGGGCCCAGCAGCCGATGGACCCCGCAGGCGACAAGATGGCTCGGCCAGAGGGGTGTCCGTCCGGCCAGGGAGGCTGCCAGCTGGGTCCCCCTTCCTAGTACCATTTAAGTATATTGTAAGCCGGGGGGTTGGCCTACAAAACCCCCTGACGCCCCCCATGCACGGAGGCAAGCTTTCTCACCTTCACACAAACCGACATAGAGAGGTAGCGAGAGCCAGCAGGCCTCTTCTTCCTCCTCTAGCAAATAGCTCAAGGAGCACCATTGTAGCTCTCTTGGTCTATCAACTAGGCAAGCAGGACTAGGGGTGTTACCTCTCACAGAGGGTCCCGAACCTGGGTACATCGCGTGTCTCTCACCGCTTGTCCCCAGTCCCGTCACCGGAGCCCGTCGGTGTCCTTCGGCCCCAACCACTCTCGATAAGCCACCCCATGGCATCTGTCGTGAGAAAACGATGACAGTTGGCGCCCACCGTGGGGCCGTCCGCGGCGCCGGCCAGAGTCAAGCTCCGGGCGGGACCCTTCGCCAACTGCCCCGGCCGCCCCGTGTCCGGGCAGAACTCCACGCTCGTGGGGTTGCTCCCGCGGGGCGGGACCTCGTTCCCGTCCACCCTGCGGGCGTCGCTACCGACCTCTCCGACGAGTGGCGCAGCGGCGACCCTATGTCCGACGTCGCCATCCTCACCTTGCACTTCGGTAGGCTGGGCCTCACCGGCGAGCCAGCTGCAGATGAGTACCCTAGCGAGGTGCTCGACTGCCTCGACCCGCCCTCGCTTGTGGGTGCACTCGCCCCAGGAAATGCTAACGACTCCTGCGTCCGCGCGGGGGTAATGGTCACCGGATCCTCCACGACCTCCGGTCGCGCCAGGGCGGAGGCAGAGGCGGCTGCCGCAGCCGCCGGCACTGGCACCTCCGACTCCCTCGGCTCCGTGCTTCGGGGCCTCAGCACGCCCATCGTGCCTACGACAAACCCGGTCACAGCTATGGCTGAGCTGGAGGCAGCTCGCCAGCTACTATTCGCAGAGGTGACCACGCTCGCAACCACCAAGCACCGGATGGAGTCTGCGCAGCGCGAGTACAACTCTGCATACGGTCTCACCCCCGCCGGCAACGAGCCTAGCTGGCGTGGTGACGTCTGCAACCGCGGCCGCGTGGTCGCAGAAATCCTTGGTTGCAGACTCCCCACCTACGAGACGCCGGTGGCCAACATGAGGGTCGCCCAGGTGGCCTACGCCGACCTGGAGGGCGAAGAGCGTGAGCAGCAGGAGCGGCACATTGAAGACCTCATCGCTGCCGCCAACTCTCAGTAGGCCCGGCTCGACGGCGCCAACGCCGGCTCTTAAACACCCCTCCCCGAGCGGGACGCTCCGCCGACTCCTGGCCAGCGCCAGCCGGCCCAGCAAGCCTCTTCCCCCCCGCGGCTCCGTCCGGCGGGGTGCCAGATCTCATAACGGGCGCTCCCGTCAGGGAGACGGGCAGCCGGCTGTCACGAGCCGACACAATGATGCCGCGGCAGGAGACGGCTGGTGCAGCTGCGCCCACACCCGGCTCCCATGGCGGGAGCGCGCGTGCTCGCCCGCCCTGAGCTCTCCACTCGGCTCGGCCCGCGCGTCCCATGGAGCGAGAACAACGCCCGGACCCGCATCGACCGGCTGGCGCAGGAGGGTCCGATCGGGCCGGTCGTGGTTCGTCCCCCGGATCCGCGACGAGCCGTTCCCCACCGGTTCCCTGCTCCCCCGCGACACTCCGAAATACAACGGCACCGCCAAGCCAGAAGACTGGCTGATCGACTACACCACGGCAGTCAGCATCGCCAGGGGGAACAAGCGCGTCGCAGGGGCGCTACGTTCCCCTCATGCTGATCGGGTCGGCCCGGACTTGGCTTAATAGCCTACCGGTCGACAACATCAATGCCTGGACGGACTTCGAAGAGGCGTTCGTCTGCAACTTCACCGGCACTTACAAGCGGCCTGGCCGCCCCCGCGAGCTGGCCATGTGTGTCCAAGGGGAGGAAGAATGCCTCCGCGACTACCTCACGCGGTGGACCGAGCTCCGCAACTCCTGCGAGGGGGTGCACGAGGTACAGGCCATCCAGTACTTCTCTGAGGGCTGTCGGGACGGCACCCTCCTCAAGCACAAGCTCATGTGCTCGGAGCCGGCTACCTTGGCGGAACTCATGGCCAGGGCGGATAAGTACGCCATGGCCGACTCTGCTATGCGGATCAAGGTCAGCGCATCCGGCAGGACTATCCCGCCGCCTGGCGCGCCACGGCCGGCTGCCGACAACTGGCAGGAACAGAACAACAAGAGGAAGGCCGGCCAGCTCAAGGCCCGCTACGGGAGCAAACATGTCGCATCCATCGAGGAGGAACAGCCGGCTGCCCAGGCACCCAGCCAGCGCCAGCCAACCGGCAAGAACTCCTGGCAGCCCAAGCTCACCTTCGAGCAGATGCTCGATGCTCCGTGCAAAATGCACTCTGGGGCGAAGCCGGCCACGCACTCGCTGCGGCAGTGCAGCTTCTCCCGGCGGCTAGCCAGGGGCGAGGGCCTTCCAGTTCCTCCCCCGCCGGCTCCCCGCGCCCCTGCGGCCGCGCTGGCTTCGGCTCCACTGCCGGCCCAGGCCCCCAACAACGGCCGCCTCCACGACCAATTTCCCGACCAGGATGGGGCTTACGTCGTCTTCACCAGCGAGGGAACCGATAAGCATAGCCAGCGTCAGCGCCGGCACGAGGTGAACGCCACGGTGCCCTTGGTCCCCTAGTTCATGCACTGGTTCGAGAAGCCAGTCACATGGAGCCGGGCGGACCACCCGGCAGTGATGCCAAACCCTGGCAGATATGCCCTCGTCCTCGATCCCACCATCGCTTCCGAGAGGCGCACCTACCGCTTCTCATGGGTGCTGATCGACGGGGGCAGCAGCATCAATATCCTCTACCGCGACACGCTGCTCAAGCTGGGGCTCAGGGAGAAAGACCTGCAGCCGAGCCGGAGGGTCTTCCACGACATCGTGCCAGGGCAGTCTTGCTCCCCCATCGGCAAGATCCGGCTCGACGTCCTCTTCGGCGACAAGAGCCACCTCCGCCGCGAGCCGATATGGTTCGAGGTGGTGGACATCAACAATCCCTACCACGCGCTGCTGGGCAGGCCGGCCCTTGTCAAGTTCATGGCGGTGCCCCACTACGCCTACCTCAAGTTCATAACCGTCAGCGGCCACTACAAGAAGTCGATCGAGTGCGCTCGTGACGACAGCCGGCTGGCCGAAGCACTGGTGATCGCGGAGGAGAAGCGGCAGCTCGACCGGTTTGTGGCTCAGGCTACCGAGCAGCTGGCCGTGCCGACTCCCCCATCCTAGCCGGCCAGTGAGGCAACGTTCCAGCCGTCCAAGGACACCAAGCAGGTGCCGCTCGACCCGGCCAACCCCAAGCAGTGCATCACCATTGGCGCCAACCTCAGCAGCAAATAGGAAGGCGAGCTCGTCGACTTCCTCCGTGAGAATCGGGACATCTTTGCATGGTCTCCAAAAGGACATGCCGGGTGTTCCGAGGAAGTACGCCGAGCACAAACTTCATGTACGGTCGGATGCCAAGCCGTTCAAGCAACCCTGTGCCGTTTCTCCGAGGAGAAGCGGCGTACTATAGGAGAAGAGATCGCCCGGCTGCTCGCAGCCGGCTTCATCATGGAAGTGTTCCACCCAGACTGGCTAGCCAACCCAGTCCTGGTGCTGAAGAAGAACAAGACCTGACGCATGTGTATCGACTACACTAGCCTGAACAAGGCCTGTCCCAAGGACCCTTTCGCCCTGCCCCGGATCGATCAAGTCATCGACTCCACGGCCGGCTGCGACCTGCTGTCCTTCCTAGATGTCTATTCCGGCTACCACCAGATCAAGCTGGATCCAGCCGATCGGCTGAAGACCTCCTTCCTCACCCCCTTTGGGGCCTACTGCTACATCACCATGTCATTCGGCCTGAAGAATGCAGGCGCCACCTTCCAGCACTGCATGCAGAAGTGCCTCTTGCCCCAGATCGGCAGGAACATCCACGTCTACGTGGACGACATCGTCATCAAGACCAAGAAGCATTTCTGCCTTCTTGACGACCTCCGGGAAACGTTCTCCAACCTGCGCGAGTACAAGGTCCGGCTCAACCCGGACAAGTGTGTTTATGGCGTGCCAGCCGGCCAGCTCCTGGGTTTCTTCGTGTCCGCCCGTGGCATCGAAGCCAACCCGGAGAAGATCAAAGCCATCGAGCGCATGCACAAGCCGGCCAAGCTCCGCGACGTCCAGAAGTTCGCCGGCTGCCTTGCCTCGCTCAGCCGGTTCGTCAGCCGGCTGGGCGAGAATGCGCTGCCCCTCTATCAGCTCATGAAGAAAACGACCAAGTTCGAGTGGACCGACCAGGTGGACGAAGTGTTCCGCGACCTCAAGCGTGCTCTCTCCAGCGCACCCGTCATGGCGGCTCCGGCCGAGAAGGAGCCTTTGCTCGCATACATCGTGGCAACCACGCGCATGATCAGCGTCGTCCTCGTGGTGGAGCGGCCGAAGGAAGGCAAAGCACTGCCGGTTCAGCGCCCCGTCTACTACCTCAGTGAGGTCCTCTCTGCCTCCAAGCAGAACTATCCCCACTACCAGAAGATGTGCTATGACATATACTTCGCCGCCAAGAAGGTCAAGCAGTACTTCCAGGAGCACACCATCACCGTGGTGAGCACGGCGCCGCTCGGAGAAATCATGAGCGGCCGGGACGCCACTGGCCGGATCGCCAAAAGGGCCATCGCCCTCATCGACTACGAAATCCGGTATGAGCCACACACCGCCATCAAGTCGCAGACGATGGCCGACTTCCTCGTCGACTGGGCAGAGACCCAGTTCGTGCAGCCACCTCTGGACTCCACGCACTGGCGCATGCACTTCGACGGCTCGAAGATGCGGACTGGCTTGGGAGCCGGCATCGTCTTGTCGTCCCCGAAAGGGGACCAGCTCGAATACGCGCTCCAGATCCTCTTCGTCGCCTCCAACAACATAGCCGAGTATGAGGCGCTCGTCCACGGCCTCCGGCTCGCCAAGGAGATCCGCATCCGGCGCATTCTCTCTTTTGGCGATTCGGACCTTGTGGTGCAGCAGGTCTCTGGCGAATGGGACGCTAGGGACGCCAACATGGCCAGCTACCGCTTCCTCGTCCAGCAACTGACTGGCTCCTTAGAGGGGTGTGAATTCCACCATGTCCCCCGGGCGGACAGCTAGGCGGCGGACATGCTGGCCAAAATCGGCTCCACCCGGCAGGCAATCCCAGCCGGTGTAGATCGAAGAGCTGCCGGCTGTCTTGTGAAGCCTCAGGACCACGCCCAACCGGTCAACCGGCTTCACCCCCTTCTTTCTCGTGTATGGGTCCGAGGCGGTCATCCCTACTGACATATATTCGCCTCGGGTCACCCTGTACACGGAGAAGGATGCAAAGGAAGCAAGAGATGACGGCGTCGACCTACTCGAAGAAGCGTGCGAGCTGGCCCTGAGCCAAACTGCCATCTACCAACAGAAGCTCCGGCACTACCACAGCAAGCGGATCCGGCCCCTCTCCTTCCGCGAGGGGGACCTAGTGCTCAGGCGGATCCAGGGGACAGCCGGCCAGCACAAGCTGTCCTCCCCATGGGAGGGCCTGTTCATCGTCAGCAAGGCACTGCACAACAACGCGTACTATCTAACAGACACCCAGAAGCCGCAGAAGCGCAAAAGAGACGCCTTCGGCGAGGAGACGGAGCGCCCGTGGAATGCGGCACTCCTTCGCCCGTTCTACTGCTAAACCAGTGTATGTATGTATCCCCCCTTTTGGGATTCAATGAATGCAAAACAGGTGCCCCAAGCTGGCAGTTGGGGCATGCCCTTTCAATTTCACCAAAAACACTTCGCCTGTCAAAGCAAGCGTCCGGGTCTGGCTCCCCGGACCCGGGGGCTCGCCGGCTAGCCTAAAAACCTTCCTCTATGAGACAGACGAGTAGTGTGGCTAAGCAACCCCCCCCCCCCTGTCTTGCTACAGACCGGCTCTCGGCTGTCCGGCTGGCGGGACTCTGGGGCGGGACAACTTACCACACGAAATACTATTCGAAGAGTAGCGATCGGGTAAGCCTAGCCGGATTACTCATTCTGTAACTGGCCTCTGACGGCTCACCCTGGCTGGAGCCGGACGACCCTACGGTTTGCGCGCTTGCCCAAGGACGATGACCCGCCCCTGCCCCAGTCGGCTCCCGGCTGGCCGGCAGACGGGGCAGAAGCCGGAAAGGAACTCGCACAAATAATAACGGTCGAAAAGCAAAAGCGAAGGATGAGTGATACGTCTCCAACGTATCTATAATTTATTAAGTATTCATGCCATGTTTACAATAATTTTATATGATTTTGCTATGATTTAATTAGAATTAACCCGGACTGACACTGTTTTCAGCAGGGCTATCGTGGTGTTGTTTTTGTGCAGAAATAAAAGTTCTCGGAATGGGCTGAAAATTTACGGAGAATATTTTTGAAAAATATAAAAAATACTGGAGCAAAAAGATACCAAAGGGGAGTCCCGAGGCAGCCACAAGCCTGGGGGGAGCGCCCCCCCTAGGGCCCCTCGAGCACCCCCTGACTTGATTCCAACGCCAAGTACTCCTATAAATCGAGAACCCTCGAGAAAGAAACCTGGATCAGAAGTTCCGCCGCCGCAAGTCTCTGTAGCCATGAAAGATCAATCTTGGCCCTCTCCGGCACCCTGCTGGAGGGGGTCACCATCACCGGAGACCATGGAGGAGGAAGACGGAGGGGATCGCCATCACCGGAGACCATGGAAGAGGAAGACGGAGGGGCCATCATCACCATGGAGGCCAAGGACCAGAGGGAGAACCTCTCCCCACCTAGGGGGGAGGCCATGGAGGAGGAAGCACAAGGGGGAGACCCTCTCCCCCTCTCTCGGTGTCGCCGAAGTGCCATCGGGGGAACCATCGCCACGGTGATCGGCTTCATCAACATCACCTTCTTCATCACCATCCTCATCTCCTTTCGGCGGTCCACTCTCCCGCATCCCGCTGTAATCCCCTACTTGAACATGGTGCTTTATGCCACATATTATGATCCAATGATGTGTTCCATCCTATGATGTTTTGAGTAGATTTCTTTTGTCTTATGGGTTGATTGATGATATAGATTGGTTTGAGTTGTATGTTTATTTTGGTGCTGTCCTATGGTGCCTTCCATGCCGCGCACACGAGAAGGATTCCCGCTGTAGGGTGTTGCAATACATTCATGATTCACTTATAGTGGGTTGCTTGAGTGACAGAAGCATAAACCCGAGTAGGTGGGTTGTTGCGTATGGGATAAAGGGGACTTGATGCTTTAATGCTATGGTTGGGTTTTACCTTAATGATCTTTAGTAGTTGCGGATGCTTGCTAGAGTTCCAATCATAAGTGCATATGATCCAAGTAGAGAAGGTATGTTAGCTTATGCCTCTCCCTCATATAAAATTGCAATAATTATTACCGATCTTGTTAACAATTGCCTAGGATAATTCTGCACACCGACCCATCATTATTCCACACTCGCTATTTGTAATATATTGTAATATATTCTAACTTTATGATATCAGAACCTATTTTTATATTTTAGTTCTCCGATATCATGCAAAGCTATTCTCTTCATACCCACAACGTAGTTTTATTTCTCGTTTCTAGTTGGAAGCAAACGTTCGGCATACGTAGAGTCGTATCAGTGGCAGATAGGACTTGAGAGAATATTGATCTTACCTTTAGCTCCTTGTGGGTTCGACACTCCATACTTATCACTTCCATCTTTGGAAATTTCTACAATGATTCCTTGCACTTGGGGATTATCAAGACCTTTTTCTGGCGCCGTTGCCGGGGAGCAATAGCGTGGGGATGATATTCTCGTGTGTGCTTGTTTGCTTTCTTCACTAAGTAGATTTTGTTTTCCCTTTTTTCTTTATTTAGTTGTGGGTGAAACATACAAAAAAATTAAATAATGAAAAATACAAAAAGAATTACTTGCCTCTTTTGCCTAAGAAGTTTTTCAAAAAGAGAAGTGATTGGAAGGTTGTGCATTGGAGAAGTGAGGATCGACCTTGAACACTTGTGTTCATGCTCATGGAAACAATGTAGAATTTTTCATGGAAGTTTCTAAAAAATAATTATCCCCTTGTATATATCCATTGTATTATAAAAATAATGTGCCAAGATTTGGTTTTAGGATGATTAGATTGCTTGTTTGCTTTGTGCGGTGCAAAAAAAGAAACTTTGACTGTAGTGCATGAATTTACATTTCTTACTGGAATGTCAAAAGTTTCTGAAATTTTTACACAGTACTTCTATAAAAATTGTTTAATTTCTCCTAAATTTTCAGAATTTTTTGAGTTACAGAAGTATACGAAGTTTCCAGATTGCTACATTCTGTCCTGTTTTTGACAGATTCTATTTTCTATGCATTGTTCTCTTATTTTGATGAATCTTTGGGTAGTATCGGGGGGTATGAACCATGGTGAAGTTGGACTACAGTAGATATAATGCTAATATGAATTTGGAATGAGTTCACAACAGTACTTAAAGTAGTATTTTGCTTTATTATACTAACGGATCTCACGAGGGTTTTGTTAAGTTTTGTGTGAATGAAGTGTTCGAAGATCGAGGGGGTATCGATATAAGAAGAATACGGAGAGACAAGAGTTCAAGCTTGGGGATGCCCAAGGCACCCCAAGTAAATATTTCAAGGAGACTCAAGCATCTAAGCTTGGGGATGCCCCGGAAGGCATCCCATCTTTATTCTTCAACAATTATCGGTATACCTCAGTTTTTGTTTTGTTCACATGATATGCGTCTTTAGTGTTTTTCTTTTCCTTTTATGCACCCTTCTAGTATGAGATTGTCCTTCATTGATTTATAGAATGCTTCATGCGCTTCACTTAGATCTTTTGAGTATGGCTTTGTAGAATGCTCTATGAACTTCACTTATATCTTTTAGAGTATGAATAAAATTACCATCGGAATTGGGCTTGGAAGTGTATCATTAAAATGTCATGCCTAGCTAGAAAGGCATTAAAGAAAAGCGCTTGTTGGGAGACAACCCAATATTTAACCTTTCTGTTTTTGTTTTTTAACATGATTAAGATACTGTAGTAATCATGTTTTGTGCCTTTTATTTCAATAAAGTGCCAAGTAATGCCTTTGGGATGATGTGGTTGATAGTTGACTTGATTCTGTGCAAAAACAGAAACTTTGGTGCCCAGTCCAGAATTTTTATAAATTCACAAGAGAGTCAAAATCTTCTGATGTTTTTTACACATGATTTATATACAAATTTCCTAGGTTGTCCTAATTTTTCAGAATTTTTGGGGCTGCAGAAGTATGATCATTGTTCAAATCATTACAGACTGTTCTATTTTTGACAGAATCTGCCTTGTTTGCGTAGTTTGCTTGTTTTATCATTTCCATGGCTTATATTAAGTGATATAAATTGTGGAAATTATAAGTTACAGTAGACATTATGCGAGAACAAATATGGATCTTGTATTTAACAGTACCTAAGTGGATGGTTTGCTCTTTATCATACTAACCCATCTCACGAAGTTCCGTTAAGTTTTGTGTGATTGAAGTTTTCAAGTTTTGGGTGAGATATCGATATGAGGAGAATAAGGAGTGTCAAGAACATAAGCTTGGGTATGCCCAAGGCACCCAAAGGTAATATTCAAGGAAGATCCAAGCAACTAAGCTTGGGGATACCCCGGAAGGCATCCCCTCTTTCGTCTTCAACATTATCGGTAACCTCACTTGGAGCTATATTTTTATTCGTCACATAATATGTGCTTTGCTTGGATCGTCATTATATTTTGTTATTTTCTGTTAGGTGTTATTCATAATCTTGTTTTTCAATAAAAAGTTCCAAGAATTGCCTTAGGATGCTTGCATTGCATGTTTGATGTGTGCTGTGTAAAAAACAGAAACTTTTTCTGTAGTGTTTGAATTTTCATATTTTACTGCAACGTGGAAAGTTTCTGAAATTTTTACACAGTATTTTCATATAAATTATTTAGCATGTCCTAAATGTTCATAATTTTTTGAGTTACGGAAGTACACTGTTTTCATAAATTGCTACAGACTGTTCAGTTTGGACAGATCGCTATCATAGTTTTCTTATCTACTTATCCTCTAGTTTCCATAGCCTATATTGGTAGATATAAATTGTGGAAACGATATTAAACAGTAGATGATGTTTGAAAATTATTGTGCAACTTGTCTTGGCAGTACATGAAGTGTTGATTTATTCTTATGTGTACTAACCTATCTCACGAGTTCTTTTCGAGTTTTGTGTGGATGAAGTTTTTGAGAATAGGTGAAACCATGATATGAGAGGATTGAACGAGATACAAAAGCTCAAGCTTGGGGATTCCCAAGGCACCCCAAGTAAATATTTCAAGAAGTCTCAAGCATCTAAGCTTGCGGATGCTACGCATCCCATCTCTCTTCATCAACAATTATCGGTTAGCCTATGTTGAGCCTAAATTTTTATTCATTCACATGATGCGTGCTATTCTTGGAGTGCCTTTTTTATTTTGTTTTTCTGTTTGAATAAAAGCATTGGATCTGAAATTCTGAATAAGATAGAGAGTCCTCACATGGCTATTTAACTAATTGACTACGCATTGATCTTCACTTATATCTTTTGGGAGTAGTTTGTCATTCAATTTCGTGCTTCACTTATATATCCTATGAGTAAATGGTTGAATGAATTGAATATCATAAATCTGAAATTAAATATGCTTCATATACTTATCCCATGGGGAGTAATGACTTCACACATAATAATTATATGTGGTAAAATTTATTGAAAGTTAGCAAACACCGCATTAGTCGCTTGAACAATTCATGAAAGAATATTGAAGGAAGAGAGAATATACTATCTTGGACATCTTCTATGATTGTGAGCTCATTAATTATTTTCAAACTCGAGCAAATTAGTTGAAATTGGACAAGGAAGACAACTTAATGATATATGTTTGGGTATATTTGCATAGAAGTTATATTGTTATGGATCCTCTAACATGTGGTGCTTGTTTAGAACCTTTTGCTAGCCAAACCATCGTACTAAGTAGAGATACTACTTGTGCATCCAAACCCTTGAGCCAAGTTTCTTCCATGAGAGTCCACCATACCTACCTATATGCGGTATTTACCTACTGTTCCAAGTAAATTTGCATGTGCCAAACTCTAAACCTTCAAATAATATTCTATTTTGTATGCCCAAATCGCTCATGTAGTGACTGGGGGCGGTCAGTATCTTCCATGCTAGGTGGGTTATTCTCACGATATGTGTTGATTCACTATCATTCACGAGAAAGTGGCTGGTATTCGGGATGCCCAGTTCCATGCTCAAAAATCAAAATATAATGAAACAAAACTCCCCCGGGATTGTTGTTTGTATGCACGGTACCCGTGGATTTGGCTCGCCGTGGAGTGTGTTTGATTGGTAGAGGGGGAGTACAAACTTTATCATTCTGTTTGGGAACCGCCTATAATGTATCTAGCATGGAAGATAGTGAAATCTCTTGGTTGTTATGTTGACAATGAAAGCATACCTCCCAAAATTATATTCATCTCTGTTTTAAACAATGAGCTCTGGCACATACGCAAATCCCTGCTTCCCTCTGCGAAGGGCCAATCTATTTACTTTCATGTTATTTACTATTCATGTGGAGTCAACCTCTTATTCCAACCTCAATCTATTAGTTGGCAAGCATCATGTGGTGGGGAAATATCCAAACATATATATCCAGTCAAATATATTTGATCATGAATTATTAGTGTTGACAATTATCTATATGATAAATAAGTTGGGAGGCGAAACATTAAGCCCCTATCTTTCTCTGTGTTCGATGGATGCTATTTGTTCTAAAAATATGCTTTGAGTGTCAATAATCATGGAAGACTATATGATAGTTGAGTATGTGGAATTTGCTAAATCAAAGCTCTTACATAGACCCTTCCTGAAAATAAGATGAATTGCAATTGTTCGATGACTAGGAATATGGTTTGTTAGTTTTCAAGAAACTTTCTGGTCTATATTTTAACATGTGAATAGCTTGTTACTTGATCATGAGAAGTTTTATGAGATGAGCTACTATTTATGGTTTATATTGATGCTAGAAAAAGTGATTGGAATTATCATTGATCAAACTTGTGCACTTGCTAAGATTCACACTTCATAAATTATTTCTTTTATCATTTACCAACTCGAGGACGAGCAGGAATTAAGCTTGGGGATGCTGATATGTCTCCAACGTATCTATAATTTATGAAGTATTCATGCCATGTTTACAATAATTTTATATGATTTTGGTATGATTTAATTAGAACTAACCTGGACTGACGCTGTTTTCAGCAGGGCTACCGTGGTGTTGTTTTTGTGCAGAAATAAAAGTTCTCGGATGGGCTGAAAATTTACGGAGAATATTTTTGGAAAATATAAAAAATACTGGAGCAAAAAGATATTGGAGGGGAGTCCCGAGGCAGCCACAAGCCTGGGGGGCGCCACCCCTTGGGCGCGCCCCTAGCTTGTGGGCCCCTCGAGCACCCCCCCTGACTTGATTCCAACGCCAAGTACTCCTATAAATCGAGAAACCTCTAGAAAGAAACCTAGATCGGAAGTTCTGCCGCAGCAAGTCTCTGTAGCCACGAAAGATCAATCTTGTCCCTCTCCGGCACCCTGCCGGAGGGGGTCACCATCATCGGAGACCATGGAGGAGGAAGACGGAGTGGGTCACCATCACCGGAGACCATGGAGGAGGAAGACGGAGGGGCATCATCACCATGGAGGCCAAGGACCAAAGGGAGAACCTCTCCCCACCTAGGGGGAGGCCATGGAGGAGGAAGTACAAGGGGGAGACCCTCTCCCCCTCTCTCTCGGTGGCGCCGGAGTGCCATCGAGGGAACCATCGCCGCGGTGATCGTCTTCATCAACATCACCTTCTTCATCACCATCCTCATCTCCTTTCAGTGGTCCACTCTCCCGCATCCCGCTGTAATCCCCTACTTGAACATGGTGCTTTATGCCACATATTATGATCCAATGATGTGTTGCCATCCTATGATGTTTTGAGTAGATTTCTTTTGTCTTATGGGTTGATTGATGATATTGATTGGTTTGAGTTGTATGTTTATTTTGGTGCTGTCCTATGGTGCCTTCCGTGCCGCGCACACGAGAAGGATTCCCGCTGTAGGGTGTTGCAATACGTTCATGATTCGCTTATAGTGGGTGGCTTGAGTGACAGAAGCATAAACCCGAGTAGGTGGGTTGTTGCGTATGGGATAAAGGGGACTTGATGCTTTAATGCTATGGTTGGGTTTTACCTTAATGATCTTTAGTAGTTGCGGATGCTTGCTAAAGTTCCAATCATAAGTGCATATGATCCAAGTAGAGAAAGTATGTTAGCTTATGCCTCTCCCTCATATAAAATTGCAATAATGATTACTGATCTTGTTAACATTTGCCTAGGATAATTCCGCACACCGACCCATCATTATTCCACACTCGCTATTTGTAATATATTGTAATATATTCTAACTTTATGATATCAGCACCTATTTTTATATTTTAGTTCTCCGATATCATGCAAAGCTATTCTCTTCATACCCACAACGTAGTTTTATTTCTCGTTTCTTGTTGGAAGCAAACGTTCGGCGTACGTAGAGTCGTATCAGTGGCAGATAGGACTTGAGAGAATATTGATCTTACCTTAGGTCCTTGTGGGTGTTGGAAATATGCCCTAGAGGCAATTAATAAAGTGTTTATTATCATATTTCCCCATTCATGATAATGGTTTATTATTCATGCTAGAATTGTATTGACTGGAAACTTAATACATGTGCGGATAATAGACAAATACTGAGTCCCTAGTAAGCCTCTACTAGACTAGCTCGTTGATCAAAAGATGGTCAAGATTTCCTGACCATGGACATGAGTTGTCATTTGATAATGGGATCACATCATTAGGAGAATGATGTGATGGACTTGACCCAACCGTTAGCATAGAAAATGATCGTTCAGTTTATTGCTATTGCTTTCACTATGTCAAATACACGTTCCTCTAACCATGAGATCATGCAACTCCCGGATACCGTAGGAATACTTTGGGTGTATCAAACATCACAACGTAACTGGGGGATTATAAAGGTGCACTACAGGTATCTCCGAAAGTGTTTGTTGAGTTGGCATGGATCGAGAATGGAATTTGTCACTCCGACTATCGGAGAGGTTTCTCTGGGCCCTCTCGGTAATACAGCACCACAGAAGCCTTGCAAGCACCGTGACTAAAGAGTTAGTTACAAAATGACGTATTACCGAACGAGTAAAGAGACTTGCCGGTAACGAGATTGCACTAGGTATTGGATACCGACGATCGAATCTCGGGCAAGTAACATACCGCCAGACAAAGGGAACAACGTATGTTGACATATGAGGTTCACCGATAAAGATCTTCGTGGAATATGTAGGAACCAATATGAGCATCCAGGTTCCGCTGTTGGTTATTGACCGGAGAGTCATCTCGGTCATGTCTACATCATTCCCGAACCCGTAGGGTCCGCACACTTAAGGTTCGATGACGATTTAGTATTATATGAGTTATGTGATTGGTGGCCGAAGTTTGTTCGGAGTCCCAGATGAGATCACGGACATGATGAGGAGTCTCGAAATGGTCAAGAGGTAAAGATTCATATATTGGAAGGCTATATTCGGACGTCGGAAAGGTTCCGAGTGATTCGGGTTTTTTCGGAGTACCGGGGAGTTATGGGAATTCACCGGGAGAAGTAATGGGCCTTATTGGGCCATACGGGAAAAGGAGAGGCAGGCCACGTGAGGAGGCGCGCGCCCCCCCTTGCCCAAACCGAATTGGACTAGGGGAGGGGGCGCAGCCCCCTCTTTCCTTTCCCTCTCCCTTCCCCCTTTCCTACTCCGTATGGGAGGTGGAATCCTACTAGGACTAAGGAGTCCTAGTAGGACTCCCCACACTTGGCGCACCCCTAGGGGGCCGGCCTCCTCCCTCTCATCCTTTATATACGGGGGCAAGGGGGCACCCCAAAGACACACAATTGTCCCATAGCTGTGTGCGGTGCCCCGATCTCTGTTTTCCACCTCGGTCATATTTTCGGAGAGCTTAGGCGAAGCCCTGCCGGAATCACTTCACCGTCACCGTCGCCACGCCGTCATGCTGACGGAACTCATCTACTACCTCGATGTCTTGCTGGATCAAGAAGGCGAGGAACGTCACCGAGCTGCACGTGTGTAGAACTCGGAGGTGCCGTACGTTCGGTACTCGATCGGTGGAGCTCAAAGGATTGTTCGACTACATCAACCGCGTTGTGAGACGCTTCCGCTAACGGTCTACGAGGGTACGTAGACACACTCTCCCCTCTCATAGCGATGCATCTCCATGGAGAGATCTTGCGTGAGCGTAGGAAATTTTTTGAAATTCATGCTCCGTTCCCCAACAGTGGCATCCAAGCCAGGTTATGCGTAGATGTGATTTGCACGAGTAGAACACAAGTGAGTTGTGGGCGTGGGTGTATACATATTGCTTGCCGTTACTAGTTGTTACTTGATTCGGCGGTATTGTGAGATGAAGCGGCCCGGACCGACATTACGCGTACGCTTACGCGAGACAGGTTTCACCGCTACGTGCACTCGTTGCATAAAGGTGACTGGCGGGTGTCTGTCTCTCTCACTTTAGTTGAATCGGTTTCAATGAAGATGGTTCTTTTAGAAGATCAAAAAGCAATCACTACACCACGTTGTGGTTTTGCGTAGGTAAGAACGGTTCTTGCAAACCCGTAGCAGCCACGTAAAACTTGCAACAACAAAGTAGAGGACGTCTAACTTATTTTTGCAGGGTATGCTGGTGATGTGATATGGCCAAGACATGATGTGATATAAGTTGTTGTATGAGATGATCATGTTTTGTAAAGTTATCAGGCAACCGGCAGGAGCCTTATGGTTGTCTCCTTATTGTATGCAATGCCAACGCTATGTAATTGCTTTACTTTACCGCTATAAGTTAGCAGCAGTAGTAGTAGCAATAGCCGGCGAGACGACCACGACGCTACGATGGAGATCAAGGTGTCACGACGCTACGATGGAGATCAAGGTGTCAACCCGGTGACGATGGAGATCATGACGGTGCTTTGCTGATGGAGATCAAAAGCACAAGACGATGATGGCCATATCATGTCACATATATATTGAATTGCATGTGATGTTAATCCTTTTATGCATCTTATTTTGCTTAGGACGACGGTAGCATTATAAGATGATCCCTTCACTAAATTTCAAGATAAGTGTTCTCCCCTAGTATGCACCGTTGCGAAGGTTCAACGCTTCTAAGCACCATGTGATGATCGGGTGTGATGGATTCTTTCGTTCGCATACAACGGGTGTAAGCCAGTTTTACACACGCAGAATACTTGGGTTAAACTTGACGAGCCTAGCATGTACAGACATGGCCTCGGAACACAAGAGACCGAAAGGTCGAACATGAGTCATATAGTAGATATGATCAACATGAAAGATGTTCACCATTGATAACTAATCCACCTCACGTGATGATCGGACGTGGTTTAGTTGATGTGGATCATGTTACACTTAGACAACTTGAGGGATGTTAATATAAGTGGGAGTTCTTAAGTAATTTGATTAATTGAACTTCAATTGTCATGAAGATAGTCTTACTTGTCTTAGCAAATTTATGTTGTAGATCAATAGACCGCGCTGTAGTTCCCCTGTTTTTATTATGTTCCTAGAGAAAACGAAGTTGAAAGTTGATGGAAGCAACTATGCGGACTAGGTCCGTGATCTGAGGATTGTCCTCACTGCTGCACAGATGGCTTATGTCCTTAATGCACCGCTCAGTGAAATACCCCTACGGCTTCATCTGAGGACGTTATGAACGTCTGGCAGACAAGAAATGACTACTCGATAGTTCAGTGCGCCATACTTTACGGCTTAGAACCGGAGCTCCAAATAAGTTTTGAGCAACACGGAGCATATGAGATGTTCCAAGAGCTGAAAATTTGTTTTTCAAGCTCACACCCGGGTCGAGAGGTATGACACCTTCGACAAGTTCTATAGCTACAAGATGGAGGAGAACAGCTCCGTTAGTGAGCATGTACTCAGAATGTCTGAGTACTTCAAACACTTGAATCAAGTGGGAGTTAGACTTCCGAATAAAGTGGTGATTGATAGAGTTCTCTAGTCACTATCACTAAGCTACTGGATCTTCGTGATGAACTATAAACATGCAAGGGATAGAAGATCTTTAAGCTATTCGCGATGCTACAATCTGCGGATGTAGAAATAAAAAAAAGGGAGCATCAAGTGTTGATGGTTAATAAGACCACTAGTTTCAAGAAGGGCAAGGGAAAGAAAAGGGAACTTCAAGAAGAACGGTAAAACAGTTGCCGCTCACGCGAAGAAACCCAAGGCTGAACCAAACCCGAGACTTAGTGCTCCCATTGTAAAGGGAAATGTCACAGGGAGCGGAACTTCCCCAAAGTAACTGGCAGATAATAAGACTGGCAATGTCAACAAAGATATTTGATATACATGTTATTGATATGTACCTTACTAGTACTCGTAGGAGCACCTGGGTATTTGATACTTGTTCAGTTGCTTACAACTTGAAACATGGAGCTTCGGAATAAACGAGGGCTAGCTAAGAACGAGGTGACGATGTGCATTGGAAGTGTCTCCAAGGTTAATGTGATCACCATCGCCACGCTCTCTCTACCTTCAGGATTAGTGATGAACCTAAATAATTGTTATTTGGTGCTTGCGTTAAGCATGAACATTATATCTGATAGTGTTTATTGCAAGACGGTTATTCAATTTCAGAGAATAATTGTTATTCTATTTGGATAATATCATTGATGATCATGCACTTAAAATGAAAGGTTTATAGAATCTTGATCGTAGTAATACATATGTTCATAACACGAATGCCAAAAGATAATGATAGTACCACATATTTGTGGCACTGCCGCTTAGGTCATATCAGTGTTAAACTCATGAAGAAACTCCATGCAGATGGGTTTTTGGAATCTCTTGATTATGAATCATTTGAGACATGTGAACCGTGCCTTATTCGCAAGATGACTAAAACTCCGTTCTCCGGAACAATGGAGCGAGCAAGCAACTTATTGGAAATAATACATACCGATGTATATATGCGGTCCGATGAGTGTTGAGGCGCATGGTGGATATCGTTATATTCTCACGTTCACTGATGATTTGAGTAGATATGGTTATGTCTACTTGATGAAGCATAAATCTGAAACATTTGAAAAGTTCAAAGAATTTCAGATTGAAGTAGAGAACCATCGTAACAAGAAAATAAAGTTCTTACGATCTGATCGTGGAGGAGAATATTTGAGTTATGAGTTTGGCAATCACTTAAGACAATGTGGAATTGTTTCACAGCTCACGCCACATGGAACACCACAGCGTAATGGTGTGTCCGAGCGTCGTAATCGTACTCTATTGGATATGGTGTGTTCTATGATGTCTCTTACCGATTTGCCACTATCATTTTGGGGTTATGCATTAGAGACAGCTGCATTCACTTTAAACAAGGGCACCGTCTAAATCCGTTGAGATGACACCGTATGAACTATGGTTTGCAAGAAACCTAAGATGTCGTTTCTGAAAGTTTGGGGATGCGATGCTTATGTCAAAAGGCTTCAGCCAGATAAGCTCGAACCCAAAGCGGATAAGTGCGTCTTCATAGGATACCCAAAAGAGACCGTTGGGTACACCTTCTACCACAGATCCGAAGGCAAAGTTTTCGTTGCCAAAGAATGGATCCTTTCTAGAGAAAGAGTTTCTCTCGAAAGAAGTGAGTGGGAGGAAAGTAGAACTTGATGAGGTAATTGTACCTCCTCTGGATAGTAGTACGCCACAGAAAGAAATTTCTGTGACACCAACACAGACCAGAGAAGAAGTTGATGATGATGATCATGAGGCTTCGGATCAAGTTGCTACAGAACCTCGTAGGTCAACCAGAACACGCTCCACACCAGATTGGTACGGCAATCCTGTCTTGGAGGTCATGTTGTTAGACAACGGTGAACCTACGAACTATGAAGAAGCGATGGCGAGCCCGGATTCCGACAAATGGCTTGAGGCCATGAAATCCGAGATTAGATCCATGTATGAGAACAAAGTGTGGACTTTGGTAGACTTGCCCGATGAAACGGCAAGCTATTAAAAATAAATGGATCTTTAAGAAGAAGACGGACGCTGATGGTAATGTCACCGTCTATAAAGCTTGACTTGTTGCTGAAGGTTATCGACAAGTTCAAGGAGTTGACTACGATGAGACTTTCTCACCTGTAGCGATGCTAAAGTCTGTCAGAATTATGTTAGCAATTGCCGCGTTTTATGATTATGAAATCTGGCAAATGGACATCAAAACGGCATTCCTTAATGGATTCCTTAAGGAAGAATTGTATATGATACAACCGGAAGGTTTTGTCGATCCTAAAGGTGCTAACAAAGTATGCAAGCTCCAGCGATCCATCTATGGACTGGTGCAAGCATCTCGGAGCTGGAATACTCGCTTTGATGAAGTGATCAAAGCGTTTGGGTTTATGCAAGTTTATGGAGAAACTTGTATTTACAACAAAGTGAGTGGGAGCTCTATAACATTTCTAATAAGTATATGTGATTGGAAATGATGTAGAATTTCTGGAAAGCATAAAGAATTAATTGAAAGGAGTTTTTCAATAAAAACCTGTTTTTTGAGTTATCCACGGCTTGGGCATCGAGATCTATGGAGATAGATCAAAACGCCTGATAAAAGTTCACACATCTTGATGAGTTTTTTGAAGAAGTTCAAAATAGGATCAAGTCAAAGAAATGAGTTCTTGCCCGGTGTGAAGTGGAGTAAGACTTGAAAATCTAGGTATAGGTTGTTTTACATGTTAGGCATCAAAATCTATAGAGATAGATTGAGACGCCTCATAGGACTTTCACGAAGCACATACCTTGACAAGATTTTGAAGAAGTTCAAAATGGATCAGTCAAAGAAAGGGTTCTTGCCTGTATTGCAAGGTGTGAGATTGAGTAAGACTCAAAGCCCGACCACGGCAGAAGACAAAGAGAAGATGAGTGTCATCCCCTATGCCTCAGCCATAGGCTCTATTTTGTATGCCATGCTATGTACTAGACCTGATGTATGCCTCGCTATTAGCTTGGTGGGAAGGTACCAAAGTGATCCAGGAGTAGATCACTGGACAGCGGTCAAGAATATCCTGAAGTACCTAAAAAGGACTAAGGAAGAATTTCTCGGGAATAGAGGTGATAAAGAGTTCGTCGTAAAGGGTTACGTCGATGCAAGCTTTAAACACCGATCCGGAAGACTATGAGTCTCAGACCGGATACGTAAAATGGGACAGTCCTTTTTGGAGTAGCTCCAAGCAGAGTGTGGTAGAAGCATCTACATATGACATAGAGATTTGCCAAGAACACAAGGATCTGAATATTGCAGACCCGTTGACTAAAACCTCTCTCACAAGAAAAACATGATCAGCCCTAGAACTGATTGGATGTTAATTACATGGAGATGTAAACTAGATTATTGACTCTAGTGCAAGTGGGAGACTGTTGGAAATATGCCCTAGAGGCAATTAATAAAGTGTTTATTATCATATTTCTCCGTTCATGATAATGGTTTATTATTCATGCTAGAATTGTATTGACTGGAAACTTAATACATGTGTGGATAATAGACAAATACTGAGTCCCTAGTATGCCTCTACTAGACTAGCTCGTTGATCAAAAGATGGTCAAGATTTCCTGACCATGGACATGAGTTGTCATTTGATAATGGGATCACATCATTAGGAGAATTATGTGATGGACTTGACCCAACCGTTAGCATAGCAAATGATCGTTCAGTTTATTTCTATTGCTTTCACTATGTCAAATACACGTTCCTCTGACCATGAGATCATGCAACTCCCGGATACCGTAGGAATACTTTGGGTGTATCAAACGTCACAACATAACTGGGTGATTATAAAGGTGCACTACAGGTATCTCCGAAAGTGTTTGTTGAGTTGGCATGGATCGAGATTGGAATTTGTCACTCCGACTATCGGAGAGGTATCTCTGGGCCCTCTCGGTAATACAGCATCACAGAAGCCTTGCAAGCACCGTGACTAAAGAGTTAGTTACAAGATGACGTATTACCGAACGTGTAAAGAGACTTGCCGGTAACGAGATTGAACTAGGTATTGGATACCGACGATCGAATCTCGGGCAAGTAACATACCGCCAGACAAAGGGAACAACGTATGTTGACATATGAGGTTCACCGATAAAGATCTTCGTGGAATATGTAGGAACCAATATGAGCATCCAGGTTCTGCTGTTGGTTATTGACCGGAGAGTCGTCTCGGTCATGTCTACATCATTCCCGAACCCGTAGGGTCCGCACACTTAAGGTTCGATGGCGATTTAGTATTATATGAGTTATGTGATTGGTGGCCGAAGTTTGTTCGGAGTCCCGGATGAGATCACGGACATGACGAGGAGTCTCGAAATGGTCGAGAGGTAAAGATTCATATATTGGAAGGCTATATTCGGACGTCGGAAAGGTTCCGAGTGATTCGGGTATTTTTTGGAGTACCGGGGAGTTACGGGAATTCACCGGGAGAAGTAATGGGCCTTATTGGGCCATACGGGAAAAGGAGAGGCAGGCCACGTGAGGAGGCTCGCGACCCCCCTTGCCCAAACCGAATTGGACTAGGGGAGGGGGCGCAGCCTCCTCTTTCCTTTCCCTCTCCCTTCCCCCTTTCCTACTCCGTATGGGAGGTGGAATCCTACTAGGACTAAGGAGTCCTAGTAGGACTCCCCACACTTGGCGCACCCCTAGGGGGCCGGCCTCCTCCCTCTCATCCTTTATATACGGGGGCAAGGGGGCACCCCAAAGACACACAATTGTCCCATAGCCGTGTGTGGTGCCCCGATCTCTGTTCTCCACCTCGGTTATATTTTCGGAGAGCTTAGGCGAAGCCCTGCCAGAATCACTTCACCGTCACCGTCGCCACGCCGTCGTGCTGACGGAACTCATCTACTACCTCGACATCTTGCTGGATCAAGAAGGCGAGGAACGTCACCGAGATGCACGTGTGTAGAACTCGGAGGTGCCGTACGTTCGGTACTCGATCGGTGGAGCTCGAAGGATTGTTCGACTACATCAACCGCATTGTGAGACGCTTCCGCTAACGGTCTACGAGGGTACATAGACACACTGTCCCCTCTCGTAGCGATGCATCTCCATGGATAGATCTTGCGTGAGCGTAGGAATTTTTTTGAAATTCATGCTCCGTTCCCCAACAGTGGGTTCGACACTCCATACTTATCACTTCTACCTTTGAAAATTGCTACGATGATTCCTTGCACTTGGGGATTATCAATGAGCCGGCACGCAAACATTGTCCATTTCAAAGGAAATTTAAAAGGGTCGAGGCCACAGGCCGAAAGATTATTTACAATACACCCCCAGTGGGTGGAAATGCGTCCTAACAAGGCTTAGAGCAAAGGAAAAAACATAGCAAACATAAGACCGCCTAGGCCTCAGGCGCGCCGCCAGCCGGCTCGGCAGACTGCCCGGTGGTGGTCGCCATCTTCGGGTCCGCCTCCGTCGCCGCCGTACCGTCAGTGTCGCTCCCGTCGGTAGAGTCGGTGCTCTCATCCGCGACCTCCCCATCTTCGGGCCCTTTGGGAACACCGAAGGAATCCTCCGCGACCGGCTCGCCGTCCTCACCAAGCGCCGGCAGCAACTTGTCCGGGTCGACGTAAGAGGCAAGTACGCCGGCTCGACGGACGAGGGCGCTCTCGCGAGCAACCCGCTCCTCCTCGGGGACTTGACGCATCGTGGTCAGCCAGTCCAAGTTGATGTCGCGGTACCACGACGTGACGAAAGGAGGGCCATCTGCGCCCCAGAGCGGGCCGCGGAAGTCGTCTAGGTCTCGAGCCGCGCCACCGCGTGCTCAAGCATCAGCGCCACGCGACCCTCAGGATCTCGCAGTCCGGCCAGAGGGCCAAAATAACCCCCATGCCGGCTGCATGGAGCCTGTCCATGCAGCGCTGCAGGAAGAGCAGCCGGTTCTCGGTGGCCAGCGAGATCTCCGGCTGGCTCCAGCCCTCATCCGCGTCAATCTCCTGCCTACGCTGCCGGAAGCACTCCCGATGCTCCGCCACGGCCCGCTCGTCATGGCGTTGGGTATCCGGAAAGCGGTCTAAGAAGAAGGGGAAATCATGAATAAAGCCAAGACGATCGGCGAAAAAAGAACAAACTCAAAGAGAGAAACACTCACACTGGAAGGCGCCATCCAGTTCAAGCTCGAACTTGAGGCTCAGGCTCCGCTCCTCCTCCAGCGCCTTCTCCGCCTGGGCAAGGGCAGCAACACGCCTCTCAAGCTCGCCCCTGAAGCGAGCCACTTCGTTCTGAAGGACGGTGGCCCGCTGGTTGGCGTCGGCCGTCTACTTGACGGCCTCCTCCTTGGCCGACACCTCCATCCGCAGCTCTGCAATGAGATACTCCCGTGCCGACTGGCCGTCAACCACCAGACCGCCCAGCCGGTCCCGCTCAGAAGTGACCGTCTGGAGGTCCCGCACCAGCCGGTCCCGCTCGGAGGCCACCTCGTCCCGCTTCTGCCGGATCTGGGTCAGACCGGTCAGCTCCTCTGCAGAAGATTCAGCCCAAGTTAGCTAGGCGCGAAAGATTCGGGCCGGCTGCCACACAGCCGGCCCGACTCTCGGGGGCTACACCCAGTGGGTGCGCTCGCGCGCCCCCACTGGAACGATCGTACCTCGCGCTTTCCTCAACTCCTCCTATGCCTGCCAGTAGCCGGCCTTGCCCTTGTTGTGGATGCCGACCGCCCCATCAAAAAGCGCTTGCCGCCTAGCGTTCTCAGCCTTCCACGCACCAAGAGGCGGAATGTCAAACCACTGAAGAAGAAGATTCAACCCGGCTGCCACACGGCCGGACAGCCGGCCCGAATCTCGGGGGCTACACCCAGTGGGTGTGCTCGCGCGCCCCCATTGGAAAAACAGAACAAGGAGCCTCACCTCGACCGCCTCCTCCACGCGCCGGAAGTTGCTCTCGGCGGCCTCGGCAAACCTAGCCAGCCCGTCATGGCAAAAAGCCATGATGCGTCCCGGCTCTCCGGGCACAAGGGCCTGCTCGCCAGCCGGCCCGCCTTCGCCAGCCGGCTGGGTCAGGGCGGACGACCCACGGGTTAGCGTCCCCCAGTCCCTGAGCACATCTAGCATACTCCTCCTCGAGCGGCCCGCTCCACCGCTCGACCCCGCCTCCGTCACGGTGCTGGCCGGTGGTGGGGTGGCAGCAACCACGAGAGCACGGGGACCTATCCCAAGCTCCCCCGTGACCGGCGCGGACGGCTCTGCCGCTGGTCGACTCTCCTCGACGGAGGGAACGGCCTACCCGCTCCCTCCTCCGGGCGCCGTCTCCGGCATGGCAAGGGCAACGGGCCCCTCCACCATGACCGGCTCGACTGGAGACGGAGTCGCGGCCGGCTCCGTCGACTGGGCCGCCTCCTTGACCGGATCAAGGACCACGTCCGACGGCTGGGGCGCCTCCGTCGAGGACTGAGCCATCTCCGGCGCTAGCTCCCGCGGCTCGCCCGACGGTGGCCTCGACACCCGGATCGACTCCGCCGCCGACTCTGTCGCGCGCACCGGGTCCAAGCGCCGCCTCCGTCCTCCATCGCTCGACGCCGCTGAGCGCGCGGGTGCGCCCTTTGTCGTTCCCTTCGCGGCCCGCACCTCGGCGAGCCGCCTCTTCTCCTCCCGCACCGTGGCCACGTGCTCCAGGGCCTTCCGGCTGGCGGCGTCCCCCGGATCAGTAGCCGACCCCGTGTCCTGGAGCTCGAGGGCCTCGCTGCGATCGGGGGGAGAAAAGTCCTCAAATGCTGACCGACTCGAGACAAGAAAGAGAAGCGGCCCACAGGGCCCGAGGGAAAAACCTTACCCAGCGACCAAGGGAAGGGCGCGCCTAGCCCGGGGTGGTGGCTTCGCGATGGTGACGCGCGTTTTCTTCCGTACCGGTTGGAGCGCTGCCGGCTGCAAAGCGGTCGGCCTCTTCTCCTTCCGGGATGCCTCGCCCGCCCGACCCCTGGCCGGCAGCTCCTCTCTCCTCCCGCGCGGCTCCCGTCGAGCTGTGGGGGGAGGCGCGTCCAAGATCCGGACATCGTCATCATCATCATCATCGGTCCAATCTCTGATCAGGGGTGTAGTGGCAAACTCACCAGCCGCCCTGGAGCCGCCGGCCCCCGGATCGCCGATCGTCCCATCTTCCTCCACCTCCCCGGAGGACTCGACCTCCTCCTCAATGGTCCCACCTAAATCGAAGTCTTCCGGATCGGAGTCGGCGCGATCCGCCGCGAACACTTGAGGGTGCGTGCCTTCTAGCGTGTTTTGCCGCACAAAATGCTGCGGTCAGCATGGCACGTAAGCACAAGGGGCGGGGGAGGAGATCGGAAAGTAGGAGGGATGTTCGCAACTAAGCGTACCAGGGGCGCCGGGTCGAGCCGGTTGTATGGCAGCTTGCCAAAGTGCCAAGTGCGCATCGCCAGCTTGAAGTTGGTGACAGAGTTCACCCGCTCCGCCACCTGAGCCGGCGTCTGCTCAAAGGTGGATAGCCGGCATGGGTCGTGTCGGCCCCCCATGTCGCATATCCGGTGCGGCCTCTGCTACAGAGGAAGCACCCGGCGGTCGATGAAGGCAGGCACCAGGTCGGCCGCGACCAGCCCTTCCCCACTGCTCATGATCTGCAGCCGGCCCAGAATCCCCGTGAGCCCCTCGAATGCCATGTCGTTCGCCCAGTTCGTCCCCGACGACGGGACGTTGACGAAGGGCGACAGCCGGATGTAGTTCCGCGTTGGGTCGACGTTCTTCACATAGAAGAACGTCTGATTCCACTTCTTGATGGATTCGATGAGTGTAAGGCGGGGGAAGATCTTGCCGCAGACGCACACCACCGCCCCCCCGCAGGCGTATGGGTCGTTGCCGTTCTTCAGGCACTTGAGGTAGAAGAGCTTCCTCCACAGCTCCACGAAGGGGAGGAGGCCAAGGTAACCCTCGCAGAGAGTCACAAAACTGGAGAGCTGCAAGATGGAGTTTGGCCCCAGATGGTGTGGCTGGACGTCGAACGAGTCGAGAAGAAGCTTGTAGAACCTGCTCGTCGGCAGGCCAAAGCCGCAAGAGAAGTGAGAGGAAAACACCACATACTCCCCCTCCTCGGGCTCCGGCGCCAGCTCGTCGCCCGTAGGGCGGGCGGCGACGCGATCCTCCGTCGGCAGCATCCGGGTGCGGCGGAGGTACGAGATGTTCTCCGTGGTCACCATGGAGCCGCCCCAGCTGCCGGATGGTCTGTCGGCCATCTCCTGGGTGGTCAAGTGCGCGGAGGCGAGAACGGCGGAGACTCGAGAAACGTCGGATCCCCGCGATCCTCCGTCAGCGACCTCGTCGGATGCAGCGGAACGGGCGAGAGCGGCGGCGCGGCGCAAGCTCGATGCGAGGAGCGGCGCGAGGGAGAAAATGGCAAGGAGAGGGGAGCGCTAACTGCCTCTACCTCTCCCCTTCCCCTTATAAGTAAGGGGGCGAAGGCCGGGGGACGTGGGATTAACCGCGCCCACTCCCCCGGAGAACCCGCGAGACGTGGGCAAAGCGGGCCGCGACCGCTGGGGCCCAGCCGCAAGGGATCCCCGCCCTCAGCCCGAGTCCTAACGGGCTAGGCCTGCAGCGATGTCCCGTCGCGTCCCTAGGGGCGGGCCCCACGGTGCCCGCGACGCCACGCGTGGCGTACCGCGGCCCGACGCACGCCCCGAAGCGTCGCAGCGGAACTCGAGGCGTCGGGCGCAATTGCCGGCGCGCCCAGCCGGCTGGGCCACTGCCCCGGGCGGGGCCGTCGGATGAAGCCACTGGCACCCCTCCGTCAGGAGGACTCGGGCCCCTGCCGGCTTCGAGGACTACTGACGGGGTCATAACCCCTGGGTATGCCAAAACCGAAGGGTTCAGCCCCTCTTCAAAACAATATGGCCGGCTGATATTCGGTCGGCTAGCGTATGGCAGGCTAGCCTACGGCCGGCTGGCATATGGCCGGCTGACTCACGGCCGGCTGGCCCCCGGCCGACTGTCGAACGGCCGCCCGACGGGCAGCCGACGGGCGTCACGAACGACTGGCTCTCTCGCTGACCCCCGATGAGACGATCACCGGTCCTCAGCCACTGAACCCGCGTACGGTGAAAAGACGAGACCTCCATGATCGGTCCCGTGTGGCTGCAGTGACCGCTGACAGTGGAGCGTGCATGGCTGCAGATCGGGCGGTCGTACCGCTGACCGCGGTCGACCGCGACCGGACGGGGCGATAGTGACGGCCCCACCCCTGTCCACTCCATTACCTGCCCCCGCATGGCCACAGGACGACCCGCCATGCCGAAGACCGCGGCCGGCTACCGCAAGGCGATGCCATTTGGTGCAACCCGTGCGGTGGCAGGTGGCTGCAGACCAATGGCGACGGCCGGCTGGCGGGCCCCGGTCCTCGACGGGACCGGGCGGCCGGCGGGCTTTGTGGGCGGCGGGGCCCAGCAGCTGATGGACCCCGCAGGCGACAAGATGGCTCGGCCAGAGGGGTGTCCGTCTGGCCAGGGAGGCTGCCAGCCGGGTCCCCCTTCCTAGTACGATTTAAGTATATTGTAAGCCGGGGGGTTGGCCTATAAAACCCCCTGACGCCCCCCATGCACGGAGGCAAGCATTCTCACCTTCACACACACCCACATAGAGAGGTAGAGAGAGCCGGCAGGCCTCTTCTTCCTCCTCTAGCAAACAGCAAGCAGGACTAGGGGTGTTACCTGTCATAAAGGGCCCCGAACCTGGGTACATCGCGTGTCTCTCACCGCTTGTCCCCAATTCCGTCACCGGAGCCCGTCGGCGTCCTTCGTCCCCAACCACACTCGATAAGCCACCCCATGGCATCTGTGGTGATAAAACGACGACATCATAGGATTTAGCTTGCGTGACGCGGTGCAAAAAGAATTAATTCAAACGGATATACCGTTTAGGAGATATGGCCTAATGAAGTTTAAATTCAAATCTGAAATAAATTCAAATTTGAACTTGCAAAAGTTTGCAATGATATATTTTCTGAATAGAGCTATTCGAGACGAAAATTTGGCCGCTGGTTTCATCTCGTTTGGATCTACGGTTAAAAAGTTAAGGATATTTGAAGTTTTTAACCAAATCTGGAAAAAAAACTGCCACGATAGTGTTTTTTTTAAACGTTAAGAACTGAACGTTCGCGGCTAGAGCGCGACGCGGCCAGCTCTGGTTGGTTGACTACGTTCGCCGCGGCGGCTAGGCGGTGAAATTCGCAAATTAGGTAAAACGACCCGGTTCGGCGAAACTAAACAAAAAACCAACACTTGGTTAAAATAAATCGCACGGTTTAGATTAAAACGCGGTTAACCGCGTACCTCTTCGATCTAAGAAAAAAACCTTCTAATCTAGTCTACTGGAAACCGTATGAGGGGGAGGTGCTTATACAGTGCAGGGCATCGTGGAAGATGACCGGGGGGCTCGGGTGTTGGAGGGGCGGCGGCTCCAGCGATCGCCGGCATTGGTCGGGGGAGGCGGAATGGTGCGGCTCGGCGAGGGCCTTCGGGCGGTGACGGCGCGGGGAGGCGGTGGCGTCCAGGTGGAGCGGAGGGAGTGGCGGATCTCCGGTGAACTCCGGCGGCGCAAGTCGTTGGAGCGTCGTCTCCGGTGAGGCCTAGGGGACAAAAATATGTCAGGGAGATGCGGGAGGATAAGGGGATCCGATTCCATGAAGAAAAAGGGGCCATGGAGGCTCACCGGCGTCAGAAACGTCGACGGAAAGCTTCGGCTCCGGCGAGATGCAAACGGACGGGACGAGCGGTGCGAGCGGCGAGAGGTGGTGCGAGGTTGCTGAATGGGACGAGGGGCTCGAGGAGGCTTTTATAGACGAGGTCACGGGCGCTGGCGTCGGCGGATAAGCTCTATCCATGAGAGCTTCGTGCGGCCGGTGTGGGGTGCTTGTGCTGGTCTATCCCGTGTCCCGCGGGAGGTTGGGGACGACCGGGGGTCGGGCCCCACCTGACAGGTATGTGAGAGAGAGGGAGAGATGCGAGCGAGGGGGGTGCGAGCGCATGTGGGGAGGGGCTGGCGAGGCGCTCGTGCTGGTGCGGCCTGGCTTCGGCCGATCGGGGTGCTGGCTGGGCTGGCTTCGGCCGGCCTGGCTGGGTCTTTGGGTGCGTCCGTGTGTTGTGTATTTTTTTTCTCTAGAAAACCTTTTAGATTCAAATCAGATTCAGGAAAAAAATATAACAAAAATTCCTAAAATGCTTGTTGATAATATAGAGCACAAGGAACATTAATTCCTGCTCATATATATAAAAAAATACATAGACATATAATTTCTTATGCAATAATTCAACTTTGAAAATTAAAATTAAAATAATTTTCAGCGCAACATTAAAACACCAAATAATTATTCCAATACTTTCCCACTCATTTATATTTTGAGGAAGTCATATTATCCTCTCTCTATTATTTTAAGTGAGTGGAAAACTTTGAACATCATAAACTCCAAAATGCAAGAAATCATGAGATGCAATATGATGATTCTATTAACATCCAAATTTAATAAAATTGGGATGTTACAAACCTACCCCCCTTAAGATGAATATCGTCCTTGAGATTCGGGTTGGCCAGCAAAAAGGTGAGGATGGTCACGCTTGTGGTCTTCCTCTCGTTCCCAAGTAACTTCCTCCTCGGTGTGGTGACTCCACTGAACCTTGTAGAACTTGATAACCTTAGTACGAGTGATTCTCTCGGCTATCTCAAGAATCTTAATAGGTTTCTCCTCATAAGTCAGATCCTTCTCCAACTGAATTGCTTCTAGAGGCACTATATCTCTCAAAGGAATATCTGCCATCTCTGCATGACACTTCTTCTATTGGGATACGTGAAACATGTCAAGAACTCCTGACAAACCCTCTGGTAGTTCCAACATGTATGCAACTTCTCCTCTACGTTCCAGAACTCTGTATGGCCCCACAAACAGTGGTGCTAACTTTCCCTTGACTCCAAACCTCTTAATACCTTGAAGTGGAGACACTCGAAGATATGCTCTAACTCCCACTTCGTAAATCACTTCCTTGCGTTTAGCATCGGCATAACTCTTCTGTCTAGACTGAGCTATCTTGAGTCTATCACGGATCAACTTGACCTTCTCCTCAGAATCTCGAATCAAATCTGATCCAAACAATTTGCGATCTCCAACTCAATCCCACATCAATGGTGTTATGCACTTCCTCCCATACAATGCCTCAAAAGGGGCCATCTGCAAACAAGCTTGATAGTTGTTGTTGTACGAGAACTCTGCATAAAGTAAGTTATCATCCCAACTAGACCCGTAGTCTAGTGCACAAGCTCTCAACATGTCCTCCAAAATCTGATTCACTCTCTCTGTCTGCCCATCTGTCTGTGGATGGAAAGCTGTACTGAACTCTAGCCTGGTACCCAAAGTTTCGTGTAACTGATGCCAAAACTTTGAGGTAAACTATGTTCCTCTATCCGATACAATGGTCCTCGGAACTCCATGCAAACATACAATCTTGGTCATATATACCTTCGCCAGCTTAGCACTCGTATAAGTAGTCTTCACTGGGATGAAGTGAGCAACCTAGGTCAAGCGATCAACTATCACCCAAATAGAATCATAACCTGAACGGGTCCTGGGTAATCCTGTGATGAAGTCCATGCCAAATTAATCCCACTTCCAATCTGGTATCGGCAATGGCTGAAGTAAACCTGCTGGATTCTGATGCTCTGCCTTTACTCTCTGACATACATCACAGACTGCTACATACTCAGCAATTTCCCTCTTCATACCGGTCCACCAAAAACTTTCCTTCAAGTACAAATACATCTTGGTGTTTCCCGGGTGTATCGAGTAAGGCAAGTCATGAGCTTCCTGAAGAATCAATTTCCTGATATCTGGATCATTGGGCACACAAATATGTTGCTAAAACCATATGGTTCCATGCTCATCCTCATGGAATCCTTCTGCCTTCCGTTTACTGATCCTCTCCTTTATCTCAGCAATACCTTGATCCAACTTCTAAGCTTCTCTGATCCTTCCCAACAAGGTGGACGGAACTTCAAGTGCGGCAACATAACCTCTTTGAACTGTTTCCAACTGGAGATCTCTAAGTTCATCACACAACTCCTGAGGTAATCCTCCTGCGATAAGAGTGTTGACATAGCTCTTACGGCTCAAAGCATCTGCCACGACATTGGCTTTTCCTGGATGATAATGCAAACTCATGTCATAATCCTTGATGAGCTCCAACCATCTGCTTTGCCTGAGGCTCAACTCTTTCTGCGTGAAGATATACTTCAAACTCTTGTGATCTGTGTAAACATCACATTGATTTGCGATAAGGAAATGTCTCCAGGTCTTGAGTGCATGTACCACTGCTGCTAACTTGAAATCATGTGTGGGATAGTTCAGCTCATGAGGTCGAAGCTGACGTGAAGTATAAGCTACAACCTTTCCTTCTTGCATAAGCACACCTCCAAGCCCTTGGCGTGAAGCATCGCAATACACCTGAAAATCCTTGTGTATGTTCGACAAAATCAGTATTGGGGCTGTAACCAGACGTTTCTTCAGCTCCTGAAAACTGGCTTCACATTCCTCGGTCCAATTATACTTGGGGTCCTTCTTCAACAACTCCGTCATGGGCTTTGCAATATTGGAGAAATTCTCAATGAACCTCCGATAATATCCTGCAAGTCCAAGGAAACTGCGGATCTCGCTGATTGCGGTCGGTGCCTTCCATTCTGTGCCTGCTTCTACCTTGGAAGGGTCGATGGCTATTCCTTCTCCTGACACAACATGTTCAAGAAATCCGACTTCCTTCAACCAAAACTCACATTTGCTGAACTTGGCATACAGCTGGTGTGCTCTGAGCTTCTCCATAACTAAGCGCAGATGTTCTGCATGCTCCTCCTCATTCTTGGAGAAAACCAATATATCATCAATGAATACCACAACAAACTTATCCAACAACTCCATGAAGACCTTGTTCATCATGCTCATAAAATAGGCAGGGGCATTAGTCAAACCAAAAGACATAACTATATACTCATAAAGCCCATACCTCGTGGTAAAAGCTGTCTTAGGTATATCCTTCTCACGGATCTTCAGCTGATGATAACCCGATCGAAGGTCAATCTTGGAGAAAACACTAGCTCCCTCTAGCTGGTCAAACAAATCATTGATCATCGGCAGCGGATACTTGCTCTTGATGGTCACCTCATTCAAAGAACGATAATCTGCACACATCCTCAAGGTTCCATCCTTCTTCTCCATTAATAGTACTGGGGCTCCCCAAGGTGATGAACTCGGGGGAATATACCCCTTCTCCAGTAACTCCTCAATCTGCTTCTTGACTTCTGCTAGATCATTAGTGGGCATCCTGTATGGCCTCTGGGAGATAGGTCCGGTGCCTGGTAGCAACTCAATAATAAACTCAATCTCCCGATCTGGTGGCATACCGGGTAACTCCTCTGGAAAAACATCGGGATAATCCTTTACCACTGGTACTTCTTCCTGGACAAGTCCCGTAAGAGACTTCACCTGATCCTCTTAGGCTTAAGCCTGGATACATACTTGATCCTTTTCTTCTCTGGGTGGTGAGAAAAATCGATCTACTGGCACAATCAATGTTTCCCTCATACTTTGACATCCAATCCATACCTAGGATCACACATCTAGCCCTTGTGACTCAAGTACAATCATATCCATGGGAAAAACATGTCCCCCTATGTTCAAAGGTAACTGAAAACACCCCTGACTAGTCATAGACTCTGCTCCCGGGGAACTCACTAGAATAGGTGACTTAAGAGCTATGGTAGGCAACTTATGCTTATCCACAAATCCCCTTGATATGAATGAATGTGATGCACCAGTGTCAAATAGAATGAGTGTTGGAAATGAGTAAACCAAGAACTTACCAATCACTGCATCCGGCTGCTCATAGACTTCTTCCTCATTGACATGGTTCACATGTCCCTTAGTGAAAGGATTGGGCTTCTTGCCTCTAGAACTTCCATTGCCATTCCCATTCTGCATCTCGGGACACTCATTGGAGTAGTGTCCTGTCTTCTTGCACTTGAAGCAGGTGATGTCACTCAGATCCTTCCTCACTGGTGTAGCAGGGGTAGGGTGATGGTGATTGCCATTTCCTCCATTCCCATTGCCATTCTTATGGCCATTGTGGTTGTGTCCATTGCCTCCATGCTGAGAATGACCACCATGGTTATGATGGTTGCGCCCTCCAAACTTACTGTGTCCTGTACCAGAATATCCTAAGAAAGGGGCGGAGCGAGGCTTCTGCTAAGCTCCAGACTGAAACTTGCCTTGACCATATTTCCTCTTGCGATTTTCCATCTGTTGATTCTTGCCCTCCAGAGTGATTGCCTTGTCCACCAACTCTTGATAGTTCTCAAAAGTCGCTACCATCAACTGAACTCCTAACTCGTCGTTCAGTCCCTCTAGAAACTTCTCTTGCTTGGCTGCATCGGTTGCCACGTCACCTGGAGCATAACGAGACAACCTGCTGAAGTCATCAACATACTCTGACACTGTGCGACCTCCCTGGCGCAAGTTCCGGAACTCCCTCTTCTTGAGAGCCTTAGCACCCTCTGAAACATGAGTAGTGCAGAATGCCTGTTGGAACTGAGCCCAAGTCACATTCTCCATGGGGTACGTGGTAGTGTAGTTCTCCCACCACGAAGCTGCTGGTCCATCCAGTTGGTGAGAGGAAAACCTCACCTTCTCCTGATTAGTGCATCCTGTTGTGGCCATCTTTCTACCCATGTTGTGAAGCCAGTCATCTGCGACGATCGGCTCTGGGCTGTTCGTGAAGATTGGAGGATTCAGCCTCAGAAAACGGGTAAGGCTGTCAATTGGTGGTGGAGGTGGAGGTGGCGGTGGATGTGGTTTGTTGTTGTTCTGGTTCATGTTCTGCATCAACAGTTGTATCATCTGGTTCTGAGTCTGAAGCAATTGTTCCAAGGCGGGTGGGATATCATTCCCTGAGCCACTCCCGGAAGGGTCGCTCCTTGGTGGCATCTGTTGGGTCAGCATAGATGAGGTATAGATAGAATTAAGCGTAAGGGAGAAACACTACCCATATGCAAATGATAGCAATAAAAATCCAAATCACTCCAATTCAATTCAATCAAAGAATTCACACGAAACAAATCTAAGGCGAGCCATGTCACAACATTTGACAAGGTCCCACAAATAAATCAAATCAAATACTAATCGAATATCGAATCCTAATCTCCCATGGTGGTCTAAACCTACTCCTCATCGGAAGAGATCAAGCCTATCATGTTGATATCAGCTCCAGCTGCATCACTCTGTACCTCCTCATCATCGTCCTCATAGTCCTTGTCGTGACTGACGTAGGCCCCGTAAGAGTGGTCCTACTAGAGATTCTCCCCGTTATCAAGCTTTTCCTCAGCTTCCTCTAGCTGAAGCTTCAAGTCGTCGAACTTATCCTGCAGGGCATCGAGCTCCTCCTCGTGCTCTGTGCGAGCGTTCTGGAGTTCTTCTTCCAGCTCGGCCTTGTGGGTCATCAGGTTATGGGTGGTGATGAGGCTGAGTCCAATCTCTTCCTTCATCCTGCTGATGAGCTCCTCCAGGTCCTCAATGTGTGATGTGATGGTGTCGTCCTCCCTGGTGCGCACCACAGCCCCATCCGAGTCGCGGCGCGCGTACATGACGTACTTACTCCTCGTGAGATTCTCGTGGTATTCCTCCCGGATGCGCCCAAGTGCAAAGAGGGCGGCGATCCCCTTGCCAATGCCCCATGACTCTACATCCACGTAGAAGTCAATCGGCTCGGTGGCATCTCCAAATGTTCGCCCTGGAATGTGGACGTCAATCCTCCAGAGCATCTCCTCGGGTAGAGTGGTCGTGAAGGTCCCGGTGAAGGTGGGCAGTGCAATGCGCAGATGACCCACGACATTCATCAGCTGCCTTCCGAAGGGGATGGTCGCGTCGAGCTGAGCAAACTCAACGATGGGAGTCGACATCTACAGTTTGAAAGAGGGGAGAAATTAGTAATAAAGCAGGGAAAAACATAAGACCAAAACAGGTGGAGTTGTAAAATAGGGTTTTTATCCTATGGCCGTCCATTTTCTAGGGTCGCGTCCTACAGTCAACGTGTGCTCTGATACCCGACCTGGTAAGGATCGGAGTCTCTGTGCCTAAGTGTCATCCCTGAATCGGTATGCTGACACACATAGTACCCGAGGATTTACAACAAAGTTCAATCACACACTTTATTACATCGAGATCCTCAAAAGAGTATTTATTACAATAATGTGGCCTATGGCCAAATAAAACAAAATAATGCGGAAGCAAATAAGTGTAACGAGTCCATCAACTCCAAGAGCAAAGCTGAGTGCAGACCAACGACCTATCGCACCTTATTCCTCGTCGGACAAATCTGCAACATGATAGGTTGCAGCCGTGTAGGTCAGTACATGGAATGTACTGGCAAGTCACATCATAAGAGTGTAATGAGCCTACTTGTACATGCAATTTGACTGGTGGAAAGCTCTAAGTTAAATTTTGCATAAAGCTAGTTTTTCCCTATCAAAATTTATTCTATCTCTACACATATCATAGGACTGAGATGGAAACCCCAACTCAATCCATTCCCAAAGTTTTGTCAATACCCAGTTGGTTAAATTAAGAGTGATGAGATCTCGCTACATTTCCACTACTAAAACTCAAGTTGTCCATAACCGGGAACACGGCTAATCGATTAGATTGACACTCTACAGATGTTGCGCACTTTTGCCCACAAGACTCGACCACCTCTTTGATCGGAAGATCGAGACATAGTCCTTCGAAAACATTTATCTTAACCCACGGATAGGCCGGTACACCTACATCAACTACATCTGCTAGCCTGTCCCGGAAGAGGTCACACCATCTACTCAACTAAGCCAGAGCCCATATTGGCTTGTGGTTGCACACGGAAGCTTCTAGACATGAAAACAAGGTTGATCCCTTTGAGCCTGGATGGACGGGCCACTAGTGTGCACTCCCATGGATTCCCATGAATGCTCCCACTGTACTTTGCCACCATACAAGCGAATTTCCACCCAGGTAGTTCATTAAAGTTGGTCCTAATTACTACTTTGTCACTCATATCTCAATGTGAAAACACTAGCCAATCCATGTCTACTTGGCGAAGCATTATAATTTAACACGGTGGCGACAAAGATGTATGGTTCGGACCTGCCTCAAATGAACTACTGGGTGCAAGCATAGCCCTCGGGCATAAAATTTCTACCATGTAATCTTACAACAAAGGACTAGGTGCATATATAAATCATAGGTAAAAACAGGTATGATCAAAATGTAACTTGCCTTCGTGCTGGGAGTAAAGTTCTAGAGAGTGGTAGTACTCTGCTTCGCACTCCAGACAATCTATCTCAAAAGTAAAATACAAACACATAAACAAACATTCATACAATTCAAAGTAACATGCAACAAAAATATTTGCAAAATCCAAATAAAATCCCACACATGAAATAAGCATGCAAATATTTCGAAGTATTAAACCAAGGTGTGAAAATAGGGTTCAAAATCATGTTGTGCACTTGTATTCCTACAAGGCATACTAGTAAAATTATAATGAACAAATACTAATTGCATGAAAAACAGTGTGGCGAAGATTCAAGTCATAGGATTTAGCTTGCGTGACGCGGTGCAAAAAGAATTAATTCAAACGGATATACCGTTTAGGAGATATGGCCTAATGAAGTTTAAATTCAAATCTGAAATAAATTCAAATTTGAAATTGCGAAAGTTTGCAATGATAGGTTTTCTGGATAGAGCTAGTCGAGACGAAAATTTGGCCGCAGGTTTCATCTCGTTTGGATCTACGGTTAAAATGTTAAGGATATTTCAATTTTTTAACCAAATCTGGAAAAAAACTGCCACGATAGTTTTTTTTAAATGTTAAAAGCTGAACGTTCGCGGCTAGAGCACGACGCGGCCAGCTCTGGTTGGTTGACTACGTTCGCCGCGGTGGCTAGGCGGTGAACATTCACGAATTAGGTAAAACGACCCGGTTCGGCTAAACTAAACGAAAAAACCGACATTCGAGGGGGAGGCCCTTACAGAGAGCAGGGCGTCGTGGAAGATGACCGTGGCGCTCGGGCGTTGGAGGGGCGGCGGCTCCGATGATCGCCGGCGTCGGTCGGGGAGGCGGAACGGTGCGGCTTGGCGAGGGCCTTCGGGCGATGGCGGCGCGGGGTGGCGGCGGTGTCCTAGTGGAGCGGAGGGAGTGGCGGAGCTCCGGTGAATTCCGGCGGCGTAGGTCGTCGAAGCCTCGTTTCCGGCGAGGCCTAGGGGACAAAAATATGTCAGGGAGATGCGGGAGGCTAAGGGGATCCGATTTCATGAAGAAAAGGGGGCCATGGAGGCTCACCGGCGTCGGAAACGTCGACGGAAAGCTTCAGCTCTGGCGAGATGCAAACGGATAGGGCGAGCAGTGCGAGCGGCGAGAGGTGGTGCGAGATTGCTGAATGGGATGAGGGGCTCGAGGAGGCTTTTATAGACGAGGTCACGGGCACTGGCGTCGGTGGATAAGCTCTATCCGTGAGAGATTCGCCCGACAGGTGCGGGCTGCTTGCGTTGGTCTATCATTTGTTTTCTATTATCATTTTCTACCCGGAGTTCTTCATGGAGGCTCTACATGGTGGTTCATCAAAGATTTCTTTCGTTCTCAAAGTGTTCTTCAAGGTTCTTGTTGGAGGAGCTCAAGTATTCTTTATCTTGCATTTCAAAGTGCAATTCTTTCTCCATCATCTTTTGACATGGTATTATTGCATTCTTGATTCATGAGGAGTCTCGAAGATAATTAGTCAAGAATGAGATATTTAAACCCATCATTTCCTTCTAGGAGTTATCTTGGATTGGATTTAACCTAAAGCACTTCCTAAAGATTGTTGCTATCATGGTGTTTGTCAATGCTCCAAGTTTCCCCTTATCCTCTCAATGAAAGAAGTTTTGCATATCTTGTTGCTCCCAAGCAACCAATTGTTTTCGTTTGTGGCCGGTTGTCACCTCATAATTTTGAGTTGTTTTCCATAAGCCCATAACAAGTTTTTCTTTCGTTGTTGATGTTCCAACAACTCCGTTCAGTCTCTTCTTGTAAAGATGCTTTTCTAATTCAATTGTGGTAGAAATTGTCATTTTCTTCTCCGTTCTCTTCTCTCCAAAGATCTAGCTTCTATTCTTTTGTTACGGAGGCATTGTATTGTTTCTCTCTTCGACTCATCGTCTCGTTTGTCAAGATCATGTTCTTTCTTGCTTATCCATTTTACCAGAGTCTTGTGTTCCCTTTCAAGTTCTCCCATCTTATCAAATTTTGTCCCTCTATCCTACCGAAGTGCTGCCGAAATTTCTTTGGAATTTTTGCTTGCTCCTCCTGCCATTATTCATCTCCTTGCAACCTCCAAGGTTCATTTGTTTCACTTGTTTGTCAATGAAGCGACTAAGTTTTACCTCTTCTCTTTCTCTTCCCCTTCGCATCCTAAGATCTCGGGTCGAGATCTCTTGTAAGTGGGGGAGAGTTGTAACAGCTCGAGACCGACGCTCCAGAAGTTTCCCCTTTTATTTCCATTCCCGTCGTGTGATTCTTTTGTTTGTCGCATTCATCATCGCATCATCTGCATAGCATCGCCAGTCGTTTTGGAAAACTTGCATCCGATCGTAGTTGCCAGTTCTCTTCGTTCGTGTCATCGACCGTTTCGAGTCCAACCACACACGCACGCGCCCGCGGCATCGTCAAAAATATTGTTTTCAAAAGTGTGTATTAAACATTCACGGAATGGGCCGAAACTTGGCATGCGGTCTTATTATATTGTAGGTAGACCGCCTGCCAAATTTCGTCGCAATCGGAGGTCGTTTCATACCCGAACGGAAGACCGTAGCAGCACCGTCATCGGTTTTATTATCGGACATTTTCTGTGTTTTAAAAACTCATGTCACGGGCTCACATCTCCCTCTCTCCTCAGCCCACAACCCACTCTACACAGCCCACTAAGCACAACAAAACCCACCTCTCCGATCGGACTGTTCGATCGCGATCGCAGGGTCGAAAAAAAAACCCTGACCCTAAACCTGCCTATTTAAGCCTTCCACCTGCCCAAAATGGGCAAAACCCTAGCCCCTAGCCTCCCACGCAGCTGAAAGCCACCCTCCAGATGCGCTGCGCCGCCGCCAGCCGCTCCTCCTGGCCACTCCCCGCGTGCCACGTCACCCTCCAGGTCCCACCGCCGCCGTGGCCCGCGAGGCCGAGGCGCGGCCCGCCCCCGGGCCGAACCGGGCCCCGAGCCGCCCGCTCGCCTGGCCACTGCTCCCCCGCCGCCGGCACGTGCCACCGCCGCCACACCTTCCCCGCCTCCATGCTTCGCACTGTCTGTGACGCCCCCAATTTTGACCGTACGCTAATCAAACACGCAATGCGTACGACCAAGATTAGGGACTCATTGGTCGATATCACAACACAACACAAGACACAAATTAAAGTCATACAGCTTCATATTACAAGCCAGGGGCCTGGAGGGCTCGAATACAAAGCTCGACAAGCATGAGTCGGCGGAAGCAAATAATATCTGAGTACCGACATAAGTTAAACAAGTTTTGCCTTAAGAAGGCTAGCACAAACATAACAATGGATCGAACGAGGCGAGGCCTCCTGCCTGGGATACTCCTATCCTACTGCTGGTCGGGGGCAGCCTCCACGTAGTAGTAGGCTCCGGCGATGGTGTAGTAGTCGTCTCCGGCGTACTCCATCTCCTGGGCTCCATCGTCTGAACGCAGCAATCGTATCGAGGGGGAAAGAGAAAGGAAAGCAGCAGTGAGTACTCATCCAAAGTACTCGCAAGACTGACATCAGAACTATGCTAAGTATGCATCAGTATCAAGGAATGGGGTTATATCTGGGCTGACTGCAGAAAGCAGGAATAGGGGGAAGGCCTAGTCCTATCGAAGACTAGCATCTTCAGCATCTTGCAGCATTAGAAGAGAGTAGACTGGTATCTCATATATAGCAATATTATTCTAGCAAATTTTATTAAGTAACCACGCCCAGAGATTCTTCCTCGACTCCCTGCGAGGAAGCAATCTCGGAGCCAACATTCATTTCAATTTAAAGTCACAATTTTAGTTGTAGTAGATCGAGGTGCAACTCCAAGTCATCCTGTTACCATGGACACGGCTATTCGAATAGATGAATTCATCCCTACAGGGGTGCACCGCATTTCCAACACGCTTGATCACCTCCGGCCAGACACACTTTCCTGGGTCATGCCTGGCCTCGGGATATCAACACGTCGTCGCCCCACCTAGGCTCAACAGAGAGGCCAGCCCGCCGGTCTAAATCCTAAGCGCACAGGGGTCATGGGCCCACTCCCCCTTTGCACTCCTGCACGATGCGTACATGGCAGAGGTCAGTCCTAGCACACTCTAATCCAAGATCTATGCCTTCCAAACCACTCGGGCGCGCGCCGCTCCATTGTTGACGTCCGAAGAGCTTCGGCTGATACAACGACGCTGAGTACCCATAACTTGTCCCACGTGAAGGTTTAGTGCGTAAAAGGTCAAATGACCAACTTAGATCAAATACCCAACCCATTAGCATTTTATTAATGCGGGACGAGCATGACCCATGAAGTGCGGTCCCGTCGCCCCGTCTCGAGGATGTGTGGCAAGGGCCTCACCTGCTCGGCCACGCCTCGTCATCATCAAACCGTGGGTACCCCTCGGGGCCGACCCATCACCAACATGTTTCGGTAACCAGGTCATAGTAACTGTGTTTATAAAACATCAAGACGGAACCTGAGGAATCACCCTCAAAGGGCCCCGCTCAATGAAACCGTCAAGGTGGACTTAGAGGAATCACCCTCGAGGGTCCCACACTTGAGGGGTTGCACAACAGAGTCATCGTCGGGAGTGGTGAAGGAGGAATCACCCTCGATAACCATGACCAACTAGTTGCACTACAGAGTTAGCATCATGAGTACTTCACGAGTTGTCACCCTCGGTACTCGATAGTAGCTCTGCAGAGTCGTACAACTAAGGGGTGTGCGGTGAATGTGACGGGCATGGCTTGTCGGTCGGTTGACCGAGTCGTCGAGTCATCGATGAAGAAGCAGGGGCAACTGGGACTAAGGGGGTCACATGGGATTCATTGATCAAACTATACTAAGTAGTTGATATAATAGCAGGTATAGTAGCAGTTTATCAAAAACAGGCTATGCATCAGAAATAGGAGCTAGCTAATACAGTAGCAAAATCTAATGCAAGAATGACAGGGAAAGAAATGGGCGATATCGGAATGCTCAAGGGGGGTTGCTTGCCTTGCTGCTCTGCTACAAAAGCTTGATCGTCAATGGTGTAGTCGTACCCGGCAGTAGCGTCAGTCTTGAGGTCTACGAGGGGGAGAAACAATAAATATAAAACAAACAGATGCACACGAGACATGGCAATATGCAGAGCTAGGCATGCACTAACGCATTATTACATGTCGTAGACGGATCGGAAGAATATCTAACGATATTTTCCGGGTCTCAGGCTACTACCGGACAGACGAAACTGATGGAAAAGTTCCATGTTCATAACGATAGGAGCACGTGATAGATGAACAGACAGCGTATTCGGATTCGTGGGATTTTTCTGAACAACTTTCATGTATAAAATATTTTCATCCGAGTTACGGATTATTTTATATGAATTTCCAAAGAATTATACATTTACTGAAATTTCTGGATTATTTATAATTCGAATTAAAAATAATGAATACTTTTGTCACCTAGCGTTACTCTAGCCTGAGTGTATTACAAGTGGGGTTAGGGGGTTCAGCCAACGGTTGACCAGTCAAGGTTGACTGGTCAACATGGTCAAAGCAGGGCCCATCTGTCATTGGGCCATGTGCAAAAAGGAATTAACTAAACTAATCTAAACTAGAGGGCCACATGTCATAGGGTAGCAACTAATTCAAGTACTAACTAGTCCCTGAACTAACTTGCACAGGGCCGGCCACAGGCACAGCCAGCCTCACTGTTGTGCACACGCACACACACACAGCACACGGACCAGCAGCAGTAGCGATGCAGCGAGTAGCAGCAGCAGCGATGCAGTGAGTAGCAGCAGCAAAGTAAGGCAGCAGTGACGGCAGAGCAGCGGTAGAGCAATGGCAGGAGCAGCAGCACCGCGATGGAGCAGCAGGCGCACGCCTGGGCGCGGCCAGGCAGCTGCGCGAGCGGTCGGACGGGGCCTGGGACGCGGCCAGGAACAATGGCAGCAGGCGGCTACGGGCGCGGCGCAGCAGCAGGCGGCGGGAGCGGCGACACGCGCGAAATGGGCGCAGCCACGCGTGGACGGGGCGAGCTGCAGGCGGCAACAGCAGCAACTAGCAGCGTAGTAGCCAGCGGGAGCGGTAGAAGCAGCGCATCAGGAGCGCGCACGTACGCATACATGAGATATTGGGCGAGCTCGGGGACGGCGGCAAACGATGACGAATCGAAGTGGAAAGGAGGGGGACGGACGCGTAGTTCACCTAGGAGCACACGAGGGCTCGGCGGAAGGCTTAGGAGCAGTAGGGGCGGCGGATCGACGAAGAACAACGACGGCGACCGAGGACGAAGACGATGTCGATCCCGGCGATGCAGTGCTCCTTGACTCGAGCTGGTCCTCGGAACAGACGAATTCGAGCCAGAGAGGAAGGGGAACGAAGGGGATCGAGGGGGGACTGGACGAGGGCGAGCTAGGGTTTCGCATAGACGTCTTTATAGGCCGAGGGAGGCGACGTGGAAGCCATCCATGGCCTTTGTGGCTTGGCTGCTCGCCACGCCCTGCCTCTGCCTCTACCTCTCCTCTGTACCGAGAGGAAGGAGAAAGGCCGAGGTGGGCTGGGCCAGACTGTACTGTGCACTGGTGGCCCAAGTGCACAGTGGATCTTTCTGATTTCCTTTTTTTTTGCCAATTGAATGAGCTACCATTTTCTATTTATTTAATATAGCAAATGTATTTGGTTTGAGTTGAAACTTGGCACATAATTTCATTGCAATATTAGGGAGAGCCACAAAAAGTTTGGGGATCAATTGAAAAGTTTGGGAATTTTCATAATTCAAACGGCATTTAAATAATTGTTTTGGCCTGTCCTATAATTGTTTTGAGGCACTAAAATACTTTATAAAAAGTTGCTTTCCAATTTATAAATACTTAGGGAATATTTGTAACCTAACCATGATTTTAGTTTTCAGGTTTACAAAAATATTTAAACCACTTATTGAATGAATTTTGAAAATTCAATAGGAATTTGAAATGAGATATGATTCCATAATGATCAAACATTGTTTAGCAAAATAACTTGGCTTAATCAGAAGAGGTTATTCTAGATTAACCACAGAGGTTACTGTAGCTGTTAACCAGGGGTGTTACACTGTCGCCCCGCGCCATCGGAGCTGGCCGCCGCCGATATCCAGATCGGGATCGGGCCGAACCGCTCCTCTGGCTGCCGTCGATCGCCGCCTCGCCGCCGGTCGCGTCCGGGACCTCGCCGCCGGCCTCTCCTCCGGACAGATCCGGGCAGGAGGCCCGGATCCGGCCGCCCCGTTGTCCCTTGCGCCGTCGTCGCCGGCAATTGCTGCCGCCGCCGGCCATGGCCTCCCTGAGCCCCGGCGGGACGACCCCGTCCACCTCCGTCCCTAGATGTCGGCGTCCCTCCAACCAAACGCCATCCCCGGCCGGGCCCCTCCATCCCGCACGGCCCCGTCCCACTTCGTCAGGGTATATTTTTCTCTAAGTCCTTTTCGCGTCTGTAAAATTTTCATGATGCCCAATTAAACCGCATGTAGTTTTTAAACCGTGCATCGCATGGAGATGAGTTATATATGTAAAATTATCTACTCTTCGAGCTCTACATGATAGCATCATTGGCATACACATTAGGGTTCATCTAGATGATGTAAATTGTGTTGCAAAAGTGCATCTCATCGTTAGTTGCGAATCTGTTATTTTATTCAATGTTGTGTGGATGATTGCATCTCAACCGTAGGTCTTTTGCATGTGGTTTCTTCATGAATATTGATCTAAGTGATGTCTACTTTGATGCCATGCCTCTGGTTGTTAGGTATAACTTCATTAACATGTTTGTTTGTTGCTCTAAAGTAGCTATCGCGTTAAAACTGAAATCTGTTATCGTAGAGTTCCATTTTGCGGTGCTCGTATTAAGCAATCCATGCCTCCTTGTAGTTGAGTCTTTGGAGTGTTGTGTAGTATGCCATGTCTACTTGTTGTTGATAGGTTTGCCATGCCATGAGTCTTATGCTTAGCTGTAGTTTTCATCATCAGAACAAGCTTAATCAATGTTGCTGATTTGAGATGCGGAAATATTTCTGTCTGGAATCTGTAATATTTTGTTGCTGCCTTGCCATGTGTTTTGCTATTCATCTAGAGCCCCTTTGGGGTTGGTGCAATGGAGTTATTTGTAGTTCATAATGCCCTCTAGCATGCGGTTAAGTTTCATGCCAAGATATGACTTGTAGCATATAGTTTTGCTGCTGCCAATATGCCTTCGTGAAAAACTGCTATGCTAAAAACTGTTATTTTCACTAAGTCCTAATCTGCTATATTTATTGCCATGTTGTGAGCTTCCTACCATGTGATCCATGACTCTTTTGAGTACGATATGTGAAGACGAAATGAAATGTGTGTTATATGCTACTGCCCCATGCTTAGTTTGTGCATTTTAGAATCTTGTAGCTTGTTGTTTTCATGTGTGCAATATGCTATGTTGCTGTTTTGGGCAGATTACGTCCATAACTTGTGTGGCTTGCTATTGTTGAACCGTAGCTCCGTTTAAAACATGCCATATATGAAACTTGACTAGAATTCCATGTAGTTTCATAATATCTTGCTGCATCCATGATTTAACATGCTTGTGGTGGTTGTTTGCATGCATTTTGCATTCGTGTCATATTCATCTTGTGATTGTCATATATTTTCGACCGTATCTCCATTTTATATGATCCATATATGTAAATCGACTAGAATGATGAGTAGATTCACATTGTTCACTTTATTTCCCTGTTTAATAAACATAAAACATGGTTAGTTCAGATCTCGACCAATTCTGAAATTTGCATATGAGGTCGCTTCGGAAATACTATAAGTTGTTTCCGACCTTATTTAAGATGCCTAGATAGTGTAGTTTGATTATGCTTCACCTCTTGCCATGTTTAACAACATTTAATATTGTCGTGTACCTAACGAGAGTGAACTAAGTAATTCGAATGTGGAGTTTCGTCAATATGCAACCCGTTGCATATTGAGCTTCACTTAATGTGTAGAAGTTGATTGTTGTGCTTTGCCATGTCTTGCATAATTAAACTGGACATGCATCATACTTGTTTGCGCATCATGTCATCCATACGTTGTGGTGTTATCATGTGTTGATTGTTGTTTTCGGATTGCTTCTTCTCGATAGAGTTCCGAAAGCACTCGGAGTGTGAGATTCGTTTGACTACGTTGGCTCGTCTTCATCATGGATTCGTTCTTCTTCCAAGCGGGATCTCAGGCAGGATGATCATTTCCTTGGATACCATTACTATCATTGCCATGCTAGTTGTCTCGTTTCTATCGTTGTCTCGCTACCTACCACTTGTTATCTAGCCTCCCAAATTGCCATGAAAAGCCTCTAACCCCTCCACATCCCAGCAAACATTGTTTGGCTATGCTACCGCTTGCTCAGCCCTTCTTATAGCGTTGCTAGTTACAGATGCAAATTGTTCCATGTGCTAACATGGATATTTTTGATATATCACAATATTATTGCTATTTAATTTAATGCACATATATACTTGGTAAAAGGTGGAAGGCTTGGCCTTTTGCTCGGTGTTTTGTTCCACCTTTGCCGTCCTAGCTACTTGTGTACCGGTGTTATGTTCCATATTGAGCGCTCCTAACATGCTCGGGGTTGTTATGGGACCCCCTTGACTATTCGTTTTAGATTAAAACTTGTCTGGCAAGACCCAACTTTGGAACTACATTTTCCTAATAACTAATAAACCTGCATAGGGAGTAATTAACCCGAGGATCTTTAATAAACAACCCGGGCCAGTGCTCCTCATGAGTGTTGGTCCAAACTAGAGTCGTGTGCGGGGCCAACCCGGGGCAACTCGGGAGATGTCTATCATGCCACTGTACGCTATGCTCATCTGGTCGTGTCCTGAGAACGAGATACGCGGCTCCTATCGGGTTCGTCGACACGTCGGGCGGTCTTGCTGGACTTGTTTTACCTTTCTCGAATGTCTTGCGCGAGGAATTCCAATAATACTTTGGGCCATCTCGAGGTTGCGGTTTTCCAACGGAATTGCCTAGAAAGATCACGAGATTCGTGGTCGAGGTTATTCCCGCGGCGTGTGGTTAGTTTGTGATGATTGAGTTGGAGCACCCCTGCAGGGTTAAATATTTCGAAAAGCCGTGCCCGCGGTTATGTGGCAACTTGGAAACTTTGTTTAACACCCGGTCATAGCAAACCTGAAGTAAACTCAAATAAAATACACCAACCATGTGCGTAACCGTGAATGTCTCCTCTCGTGATTTCTGAACCGAGAGAGAACACGGTGGGGTTATGTTTGACCATAAGTAGGTGTTCAGGATCTCTTAGAGATCATGACTAGTTCACGTCCGTTTATGCGACGATCATCCCCCTTTATTCTTGTACTCATAAGTTAGCCACTCAAATAAATGCTTAGTACTTGCTGCAGCCTCACCACATAACCATGCCTCACCCATTAAGCTTTAATAGTCTTGATACCCTTGGAAATGAGATTGTTGAGTCCCCGTGGCTCATAGATTACTACAACAATAGTTGCAGGTACAGGTAATGCGATGATTTGACGTGAGAGCAATGCTTGTTTGATTTGGAGTTCTTCTTCATCGATCTAGGATGGGTTCCAGACGACAGCCCGGGATAGCAAGGATGGATGTCATTTTATCGTTTGATTTTGTCCGTAGTCGGACCCTGCTCTTCTGTATGATGTTTGTATATGTTGTTCTATTGATGTGATATTAATGTAGCTTGTGGCGAGTGTAAGCCAATTCCATATACTCATCTCTTCTTTACATGTACTTGTAATGATATCCATTCTTGCGAAACAACGAGATGCACTTCTATCCCTGTCGAGGCCCTCATGCCAAAATAAGGATAGGATCGTATCTTGGGCATGACAGTGAGAGGGCGAGCTTGAATCTAAGGAGTGTATGGAGGCCTTGGGGATTTTCTCTCTTTTATGGGCAGCTGTAATACCAAGAGCCATTTTACTGCTCCGTGGGCTGCGTCACTTCCCAAAACAATTGTCTCATTATGCGCGTGTGGGTTTACCCAGATCATTAATCGTATCCCGTGAAAAACGGAGCACGATCTTCATGTTGATAAGAGGTGCAATGAAGGAGCTGCCTCGAACCGTGAATTGAATTTTTATAACTGGCTAAGTGGTCGTGGCTTGCCGTGGCCTTTCGTCAGAAAAGTTGTCAGGTGAGGCACTGTTCATACTCAGACGTTTGGACTTCGGGGCTAAGTGATGTATGTTCGGAAAGCAGGGTGTCATCGGCGGCCGAAATGGAATCAGTCGAATATAAAGGGGAGAAAAGAACTCACCCCGCAAGCCAGAGACTTTAGACGTGCGAAGCTGCTAAGTGTCATGAACTCCGGTGTTGGAGGCCAGTTCGGGGGCTACTGAGGGAGTCGGGGACTAAGGGGTCCTCGGGTCATCGGCTTATCTCCCGTGGGCTGGCTTGGTGGGCCGCTCTGTGGCTATTGCGGGAAGGCCGAACTACAAGGCGACCCCATACTCAAGAAGGAAGGCTCCGAAGACTTGGTGCATCCTCCAAGTTTAGAAGAGAGAACGGGCGTATCTATACCCGGATGGAAACCTATCATTTGTAACCCTAAGTACCCCTGGTGTCTATATAAACCAGGGGGTTTAGTTCATAGAGGACAAGTACACTCATCTAGGGTTTTAGCTCATCTGATCTCGAGGTAGATCAACACTGTAATCACCATACTCATCAATATAATCAAGCAGGACGTAGGGTTTTACCTCCTTAAGAGGGCCCGAACCTGGGTAAACATCGTCTCCTTCGTCCCCTGTTAACCATCGATCCCAGATCCACAGCTCGGGACCCCCTACCCGAGATCCGCCGGTTTTCACACCGACACCCCTCTCTAGACATCCCTTCTAGTGATCCCACACTACTATGCAACTTTATTCTTGTAGATGTTGTTGGGCCTCCAAGTGCAGAGTTCTGTAGGACAGCAGCAAATTTCCCTCAAGTGGATGACCTAAGGTTTATCAATCCATGGGAGGTGTAGGATAAAGATGGTCTCTCTCAAACAACCTTGCAATCAAATACAAGAAATCTCTTGTGTCCCCGACACACCCAATACAATGGGAAATTGTATAGGTGCACTAGTTCGGCGAAGAGATGGTGATACAAGTGCAATATGGATGATAGAAATAGTTTTTGTAATCTGAGATTATCAAAACAGCAAGGTAACAAATAGTAAACAATGAGCAAAACGGTATATTAATGCTTGGAAACAAGGCCTAGGGTTCATACTTTCGCTAGTGCAATCTCTCAACAATGCTAACATAGTTGAATCACAAGATCATCCCTCGACGTGCACCAAATAATCACTCCAAAGTTGATAAGTAGCAGAGAACATAATATGAAATTGGTGTAGGTAGTAGAACCACCTCAAAGTTATTATTTCCGATCAATCTTTTGAGCTATTCCTATAAGTGTCACAAACAACCCAGAGTTCATAGTAAAATAATACCAGTGATACATATCAATCAACCCTAATGTCACCTAGATACTCCAATGTCACCTCAAGTATCCGAGGGTAAATTATGTGACATGCATAAAACAAATTTCAGATCTATCATATTCAATCCAACACAAAGAACTTCAAGGAGCACCCCAAGATTTCTATCGGAGAAATAGTATGAAAACGTGCAATCAACCCCTATGCATAGATCCCCAAGGTCACCGGAATCCACAAGTTGATGCCATAACATATATCAAGTGAATCAATAGAATACCCCATTGTCACCACGGGTATCTGCATGCAAGACATACATCAAGTGCTCTCAAACCAAAATATTCAATCCAACATAACGAGATCTCAAAGGGAAAATTCAATTCATCACACAAGATAGAGAGGGAAGAACACCATATGATTCAACTATATTAACAAAGCCCATGATACATCAAGATCGTGTCATCTGAAGAACACGAGAGAGAGAGAGAGAGAGAGAGAGAGAGATTAAACACATAGCTACTGGTACATACCCTGAGCATCATGGCCTCCGCCGGGATGATGAAGATGGCCACCGGTGATGATTTCCCCCCTTCTGCAGGGTACCGAAAAGGCTCCAGATGGGGTTTTCTTCGATACAGAGAGTTGCGGTGGAGGAGCGGAAGTTCTCTGTTAACTTTCGAGTGTTCCTATATTTATTGGATTTTTCAGCATTGGAATCATGTCAAACGGAGCCACGTGGGCCCCAGTACCCATCAGGGCGCGGCCAGGAGGGTGGCCATGGCCTGATGGCTACTAGCCCACAGGTTGCTCCCCTCCGATGGTTCTTCGCTCCAGTATTTCTTATTTTCTCAAGAAAAAATATAAAAAAGTTTCGAGCGATTCCGAGGACTTTCATTTTCCACACAAAGACAACACCACGGTAATTCTGCTGAAAACAGCCTCAGTCCGGGTTAGTTCTAAATAAATCATATAAAGTGCATCAAAACCAAATAAAAGTATTGTAAGCATAGGTAAATATGGCATGAATACTTCATGAATTATCGATACATTGGAGACGTATCAGAGGCCGTGCCGCGGTGTGCCACACCCTAGCCGGTGTTGAGTGGATGAACATGGCCCCATGGAGGCTGGAGGAAGTCGGCGGTGGATGAAGAGGACCCCGTGAAGGCTGGTGGAAGTCAACTGTGGATGACCAGTAACCCTTGGAGTCTCATTTTGCGGTACGCCACACCCCCTAGACCCCATTTCTTCGACCGTAGCCGGTCCTTTTGCACCGTTTTGTGAGATGCCACACCCTTGGACCCCGTTTCGACCGTAGCCGGTTGAACATAAGTCTGTTTCCTCTGTTTTGCGGGACGCCACACCCTTGGACCCCAATTCGACCGTAGCGGGTTGAACATAAGCCTGTTTCCTCTGTTTCGCAGGACGCCACACCGCTAGCCGAGTCGCTTGGCTCCTCCGCTCTGACCTAGCCGGTTGGCTAACGATGAACAAGGCATCCTTGCTGCCGTTCATTGACTCTGCGATGTTGCCTCTCAATGTACACGAGTCCTTGCCCCACCTGTACACGGGAGTACACGTTCGAAACGCGGTGTGTCTATACGTATGTGTAGACGATTGACACGGGACTGCCTCAACTACTACGTCGGGGACTCTACTATGACACGTGTCGTTCCTTACTCAGCCACGATTCATCGTTGTAGAGAGTCTGATCGACCAGTATGTACGTACACGTTTTGCGACCACACACATAACACTACGTATGCTTTGATCTTGGTGGGTCCCAGCTGTCAGCAGGGAAGAATCGTTTTTAACGAATAAGGAGGCACTTCCTCGCGTGTGAAGATATAGCTAGTGTGTCCCAACTATCGTGGGGAGGAAGCATTTATTTTCCGCATAATAAGTAGGCACTCCCTATCGTGCGAAGATATAGCTGGTGGGTCACAGCTGTTAGGGGAAACCATTTTTCGCGTAATAACGTGGCACTTTGATACATCCCCAACGTATGTATAATTTTTTATAGTTCCATGCTATTATATTATCATTGTAGGATACTTTTTAGACAATTACTTGTTGTTTTATATTATTTTTGAGCACTAACCTATTAACCCAGTGCCAAGTGTCATTTGTTGTTCTCTACGTGGTTTTGGCTTTCAAGGTATACTGTACCAACGAAGTCCAAATACCCTGAAACTTTTTATTGATTTTCTCTGGACCAAAATAAGAACTAGAAGCTTTGGAGGAAGACCGGAGGGCACACAAGGTGCCCCCAAGCCAATAGGGTGTGCCCAGGCGGGTGGTCGCATGCTGATGGCTTGGGGCCACCTCCTCGGCCCTCTGGCGTTGTTTTCTGGCCTATAAATTCTTATTAATCCCAAAAACCCTAGGGAGCCTCCCGAAACACGTTTTCCGCCACCGCAAGTCTCAATTCCGCCGTGTGCCCATCTAGAGCTCAGTTCCGGTGCCCTGCTGGAGGGGGATCGATCACGGAGGGCCTCTACATCAACCTTGATACTCCCATGGTGATGTGTGAGTAGTTCACCGCAGACCTACAGGTCCATAGTTAGTACCTAGATGGCTATCTCTCTCTCTATGTTCTTCACTTCGATTCCCCCGGTGATCTATCTTATGTAATCAATCTTTGCGGTGTGTTTCTTGGGATCCGATGAATTGTGGGTTTATGTTCAGATTATTCATGAAAATATATTGAATTGCTGGTATTTTATTTGCATGAATGTTATAGCATCGTAATGCTCTCCGATCTATCAGTTTTGTTTAGCCAACTAGATTGATTTATCTTCAAGTGGAGTGGTGCGTTGTGGTGGGTTCAATCTTGCGGTGCTCAATCCCAGTGACAGAAAGGGACATCACACATATTGTATTGCTTCCACTAAGGGTAAACGACAGTGTTTATTTATATTGATTGGATTTACTTTGTTTACATCATGTCATCATCCTCCAAGCATTACTCTGTTTTAACTTAATACTCTAGATGCATGCTAGATAGCGGTCGATGGGTGGAGTAATAGAAGTAGATGCAGGCAGGAGTCGGTCTACTTGTTTATGGATGTGATGCCTACATATATGATCATTGTCGTGAATAAATATTGCATAACTATGCACTTTTCTATCAATTGCCCAATAGTAATTTGTTTACCCATCGTATGCCTTCTTCGAGAGAGAAGCCTCTAGCGAACACTATGGCCCCCGAGTCTCCTCACAATTGTGTTTAAAAAACCCCTAAATACCTTGCTTACATCATTTACTTTTTATTTATTTAGTATTTGTATTTACCAAATTATCTATATTTCACAACTTATTGCTTGAAAGTAACGAGTTGAAGGGGATTGACAACCCTCTTGCCCACGTTGGGTGCAAGTGTTTGCTCTTTTGTGCTTAGGCGCTGAAGACGGGAATTTGCGTGGTTCTCCTATTGGTTCGATAACCTTGGTTCTCACTGAGGGAAATACTTACCTATGCTTTGCTGCATCATCCCCTCCTCTTCGGGGAAAAATCCAACTATAGTTTACAAGTATCATGAAGGATTTCTGCCGCCGTTGTCGGGAGCATCATCAAATTCCTATCAAGTACTTATTCACAAATTATCATTCACTTGTTCTACTTTTATTTGCTGTTATATTTTTCTTGCTATAAAAATCAAAAACACAAAAAAATTTATCTTTTCTAGTTTACTTGTTTTCTTGTTATCATGGCTGGTTCTTCACTCATTTCATGTACCCCCGAGAATGAGGTGCTTAACTTTAAACAAAGGGGAGGAGAAAGTTTAAGAGATGTTTGGCATAGGATTTGCAATGCTCAAAATAAATCAACTCATAAGCAATCCCCCAACATCTTGCTTCCTAATTTTTATGTGGGTATTACTACTTGGTATACATTTGTGCTTGATACTATTACCGGTGGTAATTTCTTAGTAGCGTCACCACCCCTCATTATCAATGAAACTACCTTAACTTTGGAGCATGTTATCCAAAGGCTAGAGATTATTGAGAATAAAATGACCACTAAAGAACAAGTTGAGGACTTGGATAAAAAGATTCATAATCATATTACTCAATTTGGATCAAAGGTAGGGATTACTTTGAAAGCATCAAATGAGAAAGATACCATTAGTAATGAGAAAGTGGAGCAAAGCCTCTAAAGAATAGATAAAATGGAGGAACTAATTGATAAAATGGGCTCCGCTCTCACTCCCTCTAAAACTAATGCTATTACCTCTCAAGGAAAATATTCTATGGTTATGTATGTCCTTAAGAATACTAGTATCACTCCTATCAAAAGAAATGAGGATCTTAAAATGATTAGTGTGTATCCCAAATTTATAAATATGATAAGAGATCCTATCATTAAGACTCCTACTTTCGCTAGAAAACATGGTTGCGTAATTGAGGAGCTTGACACCATGGATGACAACACTTGATAATATGCATTCTGCCTAGCTAGGGGCATAAAACAATAGCGCTTGTTGGGAGGTAACCCAATAGTTATCTTTAATTTTTATTTTTAGTTTTTGTCATGGTGCGATAACATGATAATTTCTACTGTAATGATTGTGTTTTTATGTTTAAATTAGTGTTTGTGCCAAGTAAAGCCTTTGGGATGACTTGCATGATAACTAAAATTGATACGGTGCAAAAACAGAAACTTTTGTGTCCAGTGAAGAATTTCTCTGATTTTACTGGAACGTCTTTTTGATAAGAAATGTTTACACAGAATTGGTATACAAATTCCCTAGGTTGTCCTACGTTTCAGAATTTTGGAGTTACATAAGTATGGTGATTGCGCTGATCATTACAGAGTGTTCTATTTTAGACAGATTCTGTTTTTGCTTGCATAGTTTTCTTGTTTTGATGATGCTATGGATTGTATCGGGGGTATAAACCATGGAGAAGTTAGAATATAGTACCTTATGAAATAATAAAATACGAATCAATTTATAACAATACCTAGAGTTTTACATTTACCTATCATACTAACGAAGCTCATGAGTTTTCTGTTGAGTTTTGTGACGTGAAGTTTCAAGTTTTGGGTGCTATCCCGACGGATGAAGGAATAAGGAGTGGCAAAGATCCTAAGCTTGGGGATGCCCAAGGAAACCCAAGGTATATTCTAGGAAGACTCAAGCGTCTAAGCTTGGGGATGCCCCGGAAGGCATCCCCTCTTTCATCTCAATCCATCAGTATGTCACTCGGAGCTACATTTTTATTCATCACATGATATGAGTTTTGTTTCGACCGTATTGTGTTTTAGTTTGATTTTGTTTTAGTTTTCCACAATAATTGTTTGCTGGACAAACCAATTTGAGAGAGACACATGATCACCATAATTTGTTAGAATACTCTATGTGCTTCACATATATCTTTTGAGCTAAGCAGTTGCTCTAGTGCTTCACCTATATCTTTTAGAGCACGATAGCCTATAGATTTTATAGAAATAATTGCACTCTCATTCTTCACTTAAATTTTTTCGAGAGTGTAACATATAGTGACGGTAATTTCCATGAGTAATAAGACTAGTCCAAAAATAATAGGTATTCAAAGAGTGCATAATCAAAACTTCATGTAGCACATAAAAGAGAAATTGTGGGTTAACGATATTGATGTGGTAATATGAAAGGGTGTGAGCTGCATGGTTGTTGGTTAGTAGAAATATAGATAGTTAAAGGGTGTTAACTTTCTGTTCATCTAAATATTGGTTATGGCATGGTGATGATGTGTGAGCATTTTTATTCCTCGTTGAAATCCTAGTGCTGTTTAGGTCGGGGGCGATCGATGGTTAAATCCTACCAACCTCCTCCCTAGGGGCATGCGAGTAATACTTTGCTTCGAGAGAGCTAATAAAGCTTTGCAATAAGTATGTTAGTTCTTTATGACTAATACGAATCCATCGATGTACGCACACTCACCTTTTCATATATGCTAGCCTCATCGGTACCATGCATTGCCCATTCTCACCTTGGGGATCGGTGCAACTTTCTCCGGTGCATCCAAACCCCGTGACATGATACGCTTTGTTGCACATAAGCCTCATTATATCTTCCTCAAAACAGCCACCATACCTACTTATCATGGCATTTCCATAGCCATTCCGAGATATATTGCCATGCAACTTCCACCGTTACATCATATGACTTGTGCACTCATTGTCATATTGTTTTGCATGATCATGTAGCTGACATAGTATTTGTGGCAAAGCCATCGTTCATCACTGTTTACATGTTATGCTAGAAGATTGCACATCCTGGTACACTGCCAGAGGCATTCATATAGAGTCATATTGTTTAGTAGTTTTTCATATCGAGTTGTAAGTAAATAAAAGTGTGATGATTATCATTCTTAGAGCATTGTCTCAGTGAGGAAAGGATGATGGAGATAATGATTCCCCCACAAGTCAGGATGAGACTCCGGACGAAAAATAAAATAAAAAAAGAAAAAATAAGAAAAAGAAAAAAGAAAAAAAGAAAAAAGAAGAAAAAAAGAAAAAAAGAAAAAAAAGAAAGAAAGAAAGAAAGAAAAAAAATGAGAGATAAAGAGAGAAGGGACAATGCTACTACCTCTTTTTCCACACTTGCGCTTAGAGAAAGCACCATGTTGTTCATATAGAGAGTCTCATGTTTTGTCATTTTTATATACTAGTGGGAATTTTTCATTATAGAACTTGTCTTGTATATTCCGATGAAGGGCTTCCTCAAATGCCCGAGGTCTTCATCAGAAAGCAAGTTGGATGCGCACCCACTTAGTTTCATTTGAGATTTCATAAACTTATAGTTCTAGTGCATCCGTTGCATGGCAATCCCTACTCCTCGCATTGATATTGAATGATGGGCATCTCCATAGCCCGTTGATCCGCCTAGTTGATGCGAGACTTTCTTCTCCACTTTTACCCCTTTGAAACCTACCACCACATTCTATTCCACCTATATGCTATGTCCATGGTTCACACACATGTATTGAGTGAGGTATAAAATGTTGAAGCGCGTGAAAAAGTACGGTCCAATTGCTTGGCTTAACACCGTGGTGCTTGACATTTGTATTTATATGGTGAACACGGAGCCATGCCATGCTAATATGATAAAATAAATGGGGGGTAAGCATTCTTTAAGGATCTTATATTTTGAAAGTTGATGATTGTGTTATTTATGCTTATGGATATTACTATGTTAATGTTTATTGATTCATCATTTCTCAATGATCATACTTGAAAATATTACATGTTGGGTAGCATGTCACATCAAAAAAATTGTTTTTATCATTTACCTACTCGAGGACGAGCAGAAATTAAGCTTGGGGATGCTGATACGTCTCAAACGTATCTATAATTTTTGATTGTTCCATGCTATTATATTATCATTCTAGGATACTTTTTAGGCAATTACTTGTTGTTTTATATTATTTTTGAGCATTAACATATTAACCAAGTGCCTAGTGCCAGTTACTATTTTCTACATGTTTTTGGCTTTTCAGGAATACTGTACCAACCGAAGTCCAAATACCCCGAAACTCTTTGATGATTTTTTTTGGACCAAAATAAGACCTGGAAGCTTCAGAGGAAGACCGAAGGGCACACGAGGTGCCCCCAAGCCAACAGAGCGCGCCCAAGGGGTGGTCGCGCCCTGATGGCTTGGGGCCACCTCCCCGGCCCTCTGGCGTTGTTCTCTGGCCTATAAATTCTTATTAATACCAAAAAACCTAGGGAGCCTCCCGAAACACTTTTTCCATCGCCGCAAGTCTCTCTTCCGCCATGTGCCAATCTGGAGCCCTGTTCCGATGCCCTGCCGGATGGGAGTAGATCATGGAGGGCCTCTACATAAACCTTGCTGCTCCCATGGTGATGTGTGAGTAGTTCACCGCAGACCTACGGGTCCGTAGTTAGTACCTAGAAGGCTATCTCTCTCTCTATGTTCTTCATTGCCAGGATCACCACCATTATCGCGGTGATCTATCTTATGTAATCAATCTTTGCGGTGTGTTTGTTGGGATCCGATGAATTGTGGGTTTATGTTCATGTTATTCATGAAAATATATTGAATACTTTCTGGTATTTTATTTGCATGATTCTTATAGCTTCGTAATGCTCTCCGGTCTATCAGTTTGGTTTGGCCTAGTAGATTGATTTATCTTCAAGTGGGAGTGGTGCGTTGTAGTGGGTTCAATCTTGCGGTGCTCAATCCTAGTGAAAGAAAGGGATATGACATGTATTGTAGTGCTTCCACTAAGGCTAAAACGACGGGGCTTATTCATATTGATTGGATTTACTTTTTCTACATCATGTCATCATCCTACAAGCATTACTCCGTTTTACTAAATACTCTAGATGCATGCTGGATAGCGGTCGATGGGTGCAATAATAGTAGTAGATGCAGGCAGGAGTCGGTCTACTTGTTTATGGACGTGATGCATATATACATGATCATTCTCATGAATAAATATTGCATAACTATGCGCTTTTCTATCAATTGCCCAACAGTAATTTGTTTACCCACCACATGCCTTCTTCGAGAGAGAAGCCTCTAGCGAACACTATGCCCCCTGGGACTCCTCACAATTATAGTTACAAAAACCCTAAATACCTTGCTGACATTATTTACTTTTTATTTATTTACTATTTATATTTATCAAATTATCTATCGATCACTACTTATATCTTGCAAGTAACGAGTTCAAGGGGATTGACAACCCTCTTGCCCGCGTTGGGTGCAAGTGTTTGCTCTTTCGTTCTTAGGTGCTGAAGACGGGACTTTGCGTGGTTCTCTTATTGGTTCGATAACCTTTGGTTCTCACTGAGGAAAATACTTACCTGCAATTTGCTGCATCATCCCCTCCTCTTCGGGGAAAAACCCAACGCCGTTTACAAGTATCACACTTCCGGTGGGTCCCAATTGTTAGGGGAAACCATTTTGTCGTGTAATACAATGGCACTTCAGGTGGGTCCCAGATGTCAGGTGGAGGAATCATTCGATTGTGCGTAATAAGGAGGCACTTCCTTGCATGCGGCCAGGGACTTGGTGGGTCCCAGCTGTCAGTCTCTCCACGCACAGTCCTCTGATCGCTGTCGTTCGTTGAACCCATTGACCGCGCCGCGCCGAGAGCACCAAGGCGTTGGAAAACGGCGAGACCTAGGAAGGGAACGAGCCGGAGCGGGAGAGGAAGCGGCAGTGGATGCCCATGCGAAGGGGAGTATGTGGGATGACCGGTTCGGTTGCGGGGTGAGGCTGCTGTCGTCAGAGAAAAATAGAAAGTGTGGGTGACTAGAGGGATGGCTTGGCTAGCGGTGAGGCCTGATACTTGTGATCTGCGTTTGTTTTTTCGTGAAGAGGAACAGGTTATTGAAGCACAAAGTGGGTAAGTATTTCCCTCAGTTATGAAACCAAGGTTTATCTAACCAATAGGAATATCAATCCTCAACCGTCTTCAGCGGCTGCACACAAAAGAACAAACAACTTGCACCCAACGCGGGCAAGAGGGTTGTCAATCCCCTTGATCTCGTTATTTGCAAGCAAATGAGGTGTGTAGATAATTGTAAATTACACAGCAAGGTAATACTAGCATGTGTAAATTTATAAGTGACTAGACCCGGGGGCCATAGTTTTCCCTAGCGGCATCTCTCACGTAGGTAGCATACGGTGCGTAACAAATTACTGTTGGGAAATTGATAGAAAAGTGGATAGTTATGCGATCTTCACGGCGATGATCATATATATAGGCATCACGTCCGTAAAAAAATAGGACGGTTCCTGCCTGCACCTATTACTATTACTCCATTTCAAGAGCGCTTCTATGCTTGCCTCTCTACGTATTAAGTTCATGACAAACAGAGTAATGCATGGACAACGATGACATGATGTAGACAAAGTAAACTTAAGCAATATGAATAAACCCCATCGTGGTATCCTTAGTAGCAACAACACAAAGACGCATCTTGTCCCATACTTTGTCACTTGGATATAGAAACTCCTTAGGTTGAACCTACCACAACACACCACTCCCACTGAAGATAGATCAATCTACTTGGCCAAAGCACATCAATAAATCGAAGAGCATTACGAAGCTATAATGATCATGAAAATAAGAATCTTAATATTCAGAGGTGACTCAAATACTTTTCATGAATAATCTGAACATAAACCCACAATTCATAGGATCCCAACAAACACACCGCACAATAGGATTACATCGGATAGATCAAAGCAAAGATGCAATGATTGTTGTATTGAAGATCAAGAGATAGAGAGATTGCCATCAAGGTACTAGCTATGGACCCGTAGGTCTATGGTGAACTACTCGCACATCATCATGAGGGCAGCAAGGTTGATGTAGAGGCCCTCCGTGATCGATCCCCCGTCCGGCAGGATGCCAAAACGGAGCTCCAGATTGCTTCGCTATGGAACAGAGACTTGTCGTGGCATAAAAAGGGTTTCGGGACTGCCTCCAGGGTTTTTGCGATATATGAGAATTTATAGGCCAGAGAACGAGGTTGGGAGGGCCGCTAGGGAGGCACAAGCCATTAGGGCGTGCCCTCCCAGGGCGCGTCTTGTTGGCTTGTGCGGCCCTCGTGTGGCTCTCGGCCTTCTTCCGAATCTCCCAGGTCTTCTTTTGGTCCAGAAAAAATCATAAAAAAGTTTCATGGCAATTGAACTTCGTTTGCTACTATAAACCTGAGAAGTGAAAAACATGCAGAAAATAGTAACTGCCACTAGGCACTAGGTCAATAGGTTAGTGCTCAAAAATATTATAAATTGGTAAATAAAGACCCAAAAAGTATCCTAGAATGATAATATATCAGCATGGAATAATCAAAAATTATAGATACGTTGGAGACGTATCAAGCATCCCCAAGCTTAATTCCTGCTCATCCTCGAGTAGGTAAATGATAAAAACATAATTTTTGAGGTGACATGCTATCCATTATATAATCTTATGCATGTATGCTCATCGAGAAACGATGAATCAACAAATATTAACATAGCAATACTTATAAGTATAAGAAACAAAATCATCAATCTTTCAAAGTATACGATCCTCAAAGAATGCTTACCCCCCCCATCCATCTTATTATATTAGCAAGGCATGGCTCCATATTCACCACATTAATACAAATGTCAAGCACCACGGGGTCCAAGTCAAGCAATTGAATAGTGCATTTTCAATATGCATCAACTTTTTATTCTTCACGCAATACATGAGCGTGAACCATTGGACATAGCATTAGATGGAATAGAATATGGTGGTAGATATCAAAGGGGCAAAAAGTGGAGAAGATAGTCTCGCATCAACTAGGTGTACCAACGGGCTATGGAGATGCCCATCAATAGATGTCAATGCAAGGAGTAGGGATTGCCATGCAAATGATGCACTAGAGCTATAAGTGTATGAAAGCTCAAATGAAGCTAAGTGGGGTGTGCATCCAACTTGCGAGCTCATGAAGACCTCGGGCATTTGAGGAAGCTCGTCATAGGAATATACAAGCCGAGTTTATAATAATGAAAAAGTGATTCCCACTAGCATATTAAAATGGCATAACATGAGACTCTCTCTACATGAGGAACAAGGTGCCACTTTGAGGCACAAGTGTGGTAAAAGATAGTAGCAAAGTCCCTTCTCTCATTTTCTCTCATTTTTTTTATCCAGAATGGTGGGCTCATTTGGCCTCCCCCGTCTTTATTTCCTCACTGGGATAATGCTCTAACAATGATGATCATCACACTTTTATTTACTTACAACTCGATTTGAAGATATGACTCTATATGAATGCCTCTAACAATGTACCAGGATGTGCAATGATCTAGCTTGACATGTATCAAAAATATGATGAATGGTGGCTTTGCCAGAAATACCATGTCAGCTCTATATGATCATGCAAAGCAATATGATGATGAACGAACTAGTCATGTGAAGTGACGATGGAACTTGCATGGCAATATATCTCGGAATGGCTATGAAAATGCCATGATAGGTAGGTATGGTGGCTGTGTTGAGGAAGATATAATGAGTCTTATGTGCAATAGGGTGTATCATGTCACGGGGTTTGGATGCACCGGCGAAAGTTTCACCGATCCTCAAGGTGAGAATGGGCTATGCACGGTACCGAAGAGGCTAGCAAATATGAAAAGGTGAGGTTGCGTATGTCCATGGTTTCACATTATGTCATGCCCAAGATGCGATCCTATCCTTATTTTGGCACGAGGGCCTTGACAGGGATAGAAGCGCATCTCGTCGTTTCGCAAGAATGGATATCATTACAAGTACATGTAAAGAAGAGATGAGTATATGGAATTGGCTTACACTCGCCACAAGCTACATCAATATCACATCAATACAATAACATAACAATCATCATACAGAAGAGCAGGGTCCGACTACAGACGAAAACAACGATAAAATGACATCCATCCTTGCTATCCCAGGCTGCCGCCTGGAACGCATCCTAGATCGATGAAGAAGAAGAAGAAGAGCTCCAAAACAAACAAGCATCGCTCTCACGTCAATTCATCGCATTACCTGTACCTGCAACTGTTGTTGTAGTAATCTGTGAGCCACGGGGACTCAACAATCTCATTTCCAAGGGTATCAAGACTATTAAAGCTTAATGGGTGAGGTATGGTTAAGTGGTGAGGCTGCAGCAAGCACTAAGCATTATTTGAGTGGCTAACTTACGAGTACAAGAATAAAGAGGGATGATTGTCGGATAAACGGACGTGAACTAGCAATGATCTCTAAGAGATCCTGAACACCTACTTACGTCAATCATAACCCCACCGTGTTCTCTCTCGGATAATGACTCACGAGGAGAGACAGTCACGGTTACGCACACCGTTGGTGTATTTTATTTGAGTTTACTTCAAGTTTGCTATGACCGGGTGTTAAACAAAGTTTCCAAGTTGCCACGTAACCGCGGGCACGGCTTTCCGAAAGATTTAACCCTGCAGGGGTGCTCCAACTCATCCATCACAAACTAACCACACGCAGCGGGAATAACCTCGACCACGAATCTCGTGATCTTCCTAGGAAATTCCAATGGAAAACCTCAACCTCGAGATAGCCCAAAGTATCGGAATTCCTCACACAAGACGTTCGAGAAAGGTAAAACAAGTCCAGCAAGGCCGCCCGGCAGGCCAGATCCCGATAGGAGCCGTGCGTATCTCGTTCTCAGGGCACAACCGGATGAGCAGTACGTACAGTAGCCTGATAGAAATCCCCCGAGTTGCCTCGGGGTGGCCCCGCAAGTGGCTCTGTTTTGGACCAACACTCATGAGAAGCACTGGCCCGGGTTTCTGGTTAATTATCCACGGGGTGATCATGCCCTATGCAAATTTTAGTTGTTATTAAGCAAATAGTACCAATGTTGGGCCTTGCCAGACAAGTTTTATCCTAAAACGAAAATCAAGGGGTCCCCATAACAACCCCGAGCATGTTAGGAGTGCTCAATTATGGAACATAACACCGGTGCACAAGTAACTAGGGCGGCAAGAGTGGAACAAAACACCGAGCAAAAGGCCAAGCCTTCCACCCTTTACCAAGTATATATGTGCATTAAATTAAATAGCAACAATATTGTGATATATCAAATAACCATGTTGGCACATGGAACAATTGTACCTGCAACTAGCAACGCTATAATAAGGGCTGAGCAAGCAGTAACATAGCCAAACAATGTTTGCTGGGATGTGGAGGGGTTAGAGGTTTTTCATGGCAATTTGGGAGGCTTTACATACAAGTGGTAGGTAGCGAGACAGCGATAGAAACGAGACATCTAGCATGGCAATGATAGTAATGGTATCCAAGGAAATGATCATCTTGCCTGAGATCCCGCTTGGAAGAAGAACGAATCCATGAAGAAGACGAGCCAACCTAGTCGAACGAATCCTCACACTCCGAACGCTTTCAGAACTCTATCGAGAAGAAGCAATCTGGAAACAACAATCAACACATGATAAACACCACAACATATGCATGATATGATGCGCAAACAAATATGATGCATGTCCATACGATCATGCAAGGCACGACAATCACAACAACAAATACTACACATTAAGTGAAGCTCGATATGCAACGGGTTGCATATTGACGAAACTTCACATTCGAATATTTAGTTCACTCTCGTTTAGGTACACGACAATATTAAATGTTGTTAAACACGGCAATAGGTGAAGCATAAGTAAACTAGACATCTAGGCATATTAAATGAGGCCGGAAACAACATATAGCATCTCCGAAACGACCCCATATGTTAATTTCGAAATTGGTCCAGATCTGAACTAATCATGTTTAATATTATTTAAACAGGGAAATACAATGCACAATGAGATTCTACTTGTCATTCTAGTCGATTTACATATATAGAACGTTAGAAACGGAGCTACGGTCTAAAAGATATGACCGTCTCAAGATGAACATGACATGAATGCAAAATGCATGAAAATGACAACCACAACATTTCAAATCATGAATGCAGCACGTTATTATGAAACTACATGAGATTCTAAGCAAGTCTCATATGCAACCTGCTCAAAACGGAGCTACGGTTCCACAAATACAACCAATACAAGTTTTAGTCGAAATCTGCTCAAAACAGCAAGATAGCATTTTGCACACATGAAAACAACAAGTTACAATATTCTAAAATGCACAAACTAAGCATGGGGCAGTAGCCTATAACACACACTTCATTTCATCTTCACATATCATACTCAAAAGAGTCATGGATCACATGGTAGGAAGCTCACAACATGGCAACAAAATATAGCAGATTAGGACTTACTGAAAATAACAGTTTTAGCATAGCAGATTTTCACGAATGCATATTGGCAGCAGTAAAACTATATGCTACAGGGCATATTATGGCATGAAAATCTACAGCATGGTAGAGGACATGATGCATTACAAATCATTCCATTATGGCAACATCAAATTATGCTCAAATTCATGGCAACCATCAACACAACATGGCATATTGAAGAAAACATATTCTCAGACTTAGTGAAAATTAGGCTAGTCATGAGCAGCAGTTTTTAACAGATTGACATATTGAGCAACAGAAATAATTATGATGCTAAACCTATTCATGCAAACTATTGGCACAACATGGTAGGCAACAACATGCTTAACAAAAGACTCCTTTGGAGCAACCACAAATGACCCCTAGAACACTCGCAAATCACATGGCAAGACAGCAACAAAATAATAGATTTCCAGACTTAGAAATATTTTGGACCCTCAAAACATCAGATTTTAATAGCATGTTGGCAACAAGGAAACAACACCTAAACATGCATTTCTATGACAACCAAAAATACCAGGGCCTAGCATACATGTCCAAGGGCATATCGAATGTTCAAAATTATTTCATATGATGCACGGATTAAATCACAAAAAATGGACAAAAGGGCATCATGGCAAAAATGACATGCACTCAAACTTCCTACAATGACAAAACTAAATGCACAGTTAAATTCTATGGATTTTTCTACCCCGAAAACATATATAATATGCATAGGTTCATGTAGGAAAATAAGTCACAATTTAATTAGGCAAGTTAATGGTATAAACCCTTTTAGCAACTATAAATGCAAGTTAAATGCAAATATTACAATGAACCAGTTTGTCATGCATGAAAATGCGATGCCGATAATATGAACATTTTTAATATATTGTTGGATTAATTTCAATGCACGGTTAAATAAATATGACAATGCAGATTAATGGCAATTATGCAAAATGATGCAAAACAACGAGCTTAGGTATTTATCATGGATGAAAATGGCATATTGTTAATCTACACATTTTTCTAAACAGATTTCATATATAAAACATTTGCATATGAAGCACGGTTAATTATTTATTGTCATATCAAATGCATGGCAGTTTTCTGTAATTTTGAAATTCTCAGGAATTAGCTAAATTCGCAGACTAAAATAAAAACACTACGTGGGCTGATTCTGTAGCAACCTGGGCTAGCATGGGACTGAGCGCATGATAACAATTCAACGCACGCGGGCGTGGGATAGGGGCACTGGGTCGTCACCTTAGCAGGCCGTGGCCCAGGTCGAGGGGCAATTGGGCCTTGCACGGAGGGGGGCCGGCCCAGGTGGCGCTGGAGCGGGCGAGCTGGCCCGATGCGGGGGGGGGGGGGGGCGTAGTCGTCGTCCCGCACGATCCCCTCGTGCGCCCACACGAGCAGGGAGGCCGGCGGCGCATGGGGCTCTGGGCGGCGGCACGACTCGTGCGGAGGCCGACGGCGATGGCCGAATCTGGCCCCACGCGGCCGGATCTAGGCAACAACGTCGGCGGATGGAGCTCCGGCGGCGAGCTGCGGCGAGGCCGCCATGGCTGAGACCTCCTGGAGATGAACCACGGGGAGAGGGATTAGAGGAGAGAGGAGGAAGGAGAGAAAGCACGGGGCGGCGGCGGCGCTCATCTGTTGGGTCCGGTCGCCGGAGCTGCGGCCGGCAAGCTGGTGGTCGGCGGCGACGGCTCCGGCCGGTCGGAGGCTCCTACAAGGGCGGCGGCTGACCCGGACCCAGATGGGCTCGGGCAGGCTCAATCCGGGCCTGGCGGGCCCGGCGGCTAAGGTGGGAGGCTCTGGCGGCGGCGCGGTTTTCGAAGCGAGGCTAGGGTTTCCTAATTGGAAGGGATTGCCCTTCCTTTTATAGCAGGGATTTAGGGTTAGGGGGAACTTTAGTCCGGTTTTCGACCCTCCGATCGAAATCGGACGACTCCGGTCGCGGTAGGGGCTAGGATGGGCTTGTGGGCTGTGTAGAAGAGGCTAGGTAGGGAATACAGGGAATATGGTGGCCCGTGACACGAGGTTTTAAACACCGTAAAACATCCGACAAATACCGATGACGGTACCGCTACGGTCGACCGTTCGGATATCAAACGACCTCTGATTGCGACGAAATTTGGCAGGCGGTCTACCTACAATATAACAAGACCGCACGCCAACTTTCAACCCAACCCGAGAATATTTTACGCGCACTTTTAAAAACAATATTTTTAACGATGCCGCGGGCGCGTGGGTGTGTGGTTGGACTCAAAACGGTCAACGACAAGAACGGAAAGAACCGACAGCTACGAACGGATGCAAGTTTTCGAAAACGAGTGACGATGCTATGCAAATGATGCGAATGATGCGATGATGAATGCAACAACCACTCGAATCACACGACGACAATGGAATAAAAGGGGAATCTTCTGGAGCGTCGGTCTCGGGCTGTTACACATTAGTCATAAAGAACTCACATACTTATTGCAAAGTTTTATTAGTTTTATCACAAATCAAAGTACTACTCGCATGCCCCGAGGGAAGAGGTTGGTACGAGTTAACCATCGCGCGCTTCCGACCCGAAACAACACTAGGATTTCAATGAGGAATAGAAATGCTCACACATCATCACCATTCCTCTTTAATTTTTAGACAAACAAGAAGTTAACCTCTCTTAATATCGACACTTATACGAATCAACAATTATGAACTTACACCTTTTTCATATTACCACATCAATATCGTTAACCCACAATTTCTCTATATGTGCTACATGATGGTTTTGATTATCACTCATTGAATACCTAATATTTCTGGACTAGTCTTATGACCCATGCAAATTACCTTCACTATTTATTAACGCTCAGACAAATATAAGTGAAGAATGAGAGTTAAATTATTTCTATAAAATCTACATGCCACCGTGCTCAAAAAGCTATAAATGAAGTACTATAGCAACTGCTAAGCTCAAAAGATATAAGTGAAGCACATAGAGTATTGTAAAAAAATTATGATGAAGGTGTGTCTCTCTTAAATAGGTGTGTCCAGCAAACAATGATTGTGGCAAACTGAAAGTAAAAGCAAACAAAAACAAACGACGCTCCAAGCAAAGCCTATATCATGTGACGAATAAAAATATAGCTTCGAGTGACCTACCGATGGATTGAGACGAAAGAGGGGATGCCTTCCGGGGCATCCCCAAGCTTAGACGCTCGAGTCTTCCTTAAACTATTACCTTGGGTGCCTTGGTCATCCCCAAGCTTAGGCTCTTGCCACTCCTTATTCCTTTGTCCATCATGATAACACCCAAAACTTGAAAACTTCAATCACACAAAACTCAACAAAACTTCGTGAGATCCATTAGTATAAGCAACATATTGAATACTTTAGGGACTGTTATAAATTGATTCTTATTTCATAATTTCATAATAGGTACTGTATTCTAACTTCTCCAAGGCTTATACCCCCCGACACAATCCATATCATAATGAAAACAAGCAACTATGCAAGCAAAAACAGAATATGTCTAAAACAGAACAGTCTGTAGAAATCTGTAGAGAACCCATACTTATATAACTCTAAAAATTCTGAAAATTAGGAAAACCTCGGAAATTTGTATAGAAATACTTTTTAAAAAATTCATATCATTATCAAGCTCCAGTAAAAAATGAAAATTCCTGTACTGGAGTCAAAAGTTTCTGTTTTGTTTCAGCATCGATTCTACTCATCTTGTGAGTCATCCCAAAGGCTTTACTTGGCACAAACACTAATTTAAACACAAAAACATAATCATTACAGAATCAATAATCATGCTAAAAAACAAAAAGAAAGTTAAAAGCAAAAATATAAAGATAACTATTGGGTTGCCTCCCAACAAGCGCTATCGTTTTATGCCCCTAGCTAGGCATAATGCATAGTTTCAAGTATTGTCATCTTTGACGCTCCACCCATAAGTAGCTCTCATGATTGATTCATAATTTGGTTTAATTCTCTTTCTAGGTAAGTGTTCCATCTCTTTCTTTAATGGGAATTGGAACCTTATGTTTCCATCTTTCATGTCAATAATTGCACCTATAGTTCGTAGGAAAGGTCTTCCAAGTATTATGGGACAAGTAGGATTACAATCAATATCAAGCACAATGAAATCTACAGGCACATATTTTTCTTTCCAATAATAAGCACATCATTGATTCTACCTAGAGGTTTCTTAATGGTAGAATCCGCAAGATGCAAGTTGAGCGAACAATCTTCAATATTAGTGAGACCAAGCACATCACAAGGAGATTTAGGAATAGTTGAAACACTAGCACCCAGGTCACATAAAGCATTGCATTCATATTTATTTATCTTTATCTTGATAGTAGGTTCCCAGTCATCATGCAATTTTCTAGGAATAGAAACTTCAAGCTCAAGTTTCTCATCATAAGCTTTTATCATAGCTTCTACTATATGTTTGGTAAAAGCTTTATTTTGTTCATAAGCATTGGGTGAGCTAATAAAGGACTGAAACAAGGAAACACATTCTAATAAATAACAATTATCATAATTAAATTCCTTGTAATCCAAAATAGTGGGCACATCACTAGTTAAAGTTTTGACCTCGCCAAACCCACGTTTTTTTAGTTTTAGCATCAAAATCATCACCCTCCAAGCAAACGGGACGCTTCTCAACTAGAGTTGACTCATCTCCAGTCCCATTATCATTTATATTCACATAAGTAAATAAAGATTCAATAGGAGAGGTACCAATCATTTTAAGATCTTCATCATGGCTTCGGTAAAAACCGGGTGGAAGAGTTTTTTCTAAGAATTCCCGCTTAGCTCTCAACTTAGCGGTCCTCTCCTTACTTTCATTAATAGATATTGGGATAGATTTAATAGCATCATTAATATCATGCTTGGGTGGCAAAGCTTTACTTTTAATAGTGTCTACATCAAGAGCAATTATATCCATGTTTTTAGCCAAAGCATCAACTACGTGCAATTTTCTTCTATCATAGTGTTGAAAAACCTTTTGAGAATTAATAAATTCTTTAATTGTGTTCTCAAGATCAGAGGGTATCAATTTGAATTTGTAGAAGAATTTCCATAAGAATTAACGTAAGAATTTCGGTAGTTCTTAGAGGAATTACCGGGATACGGTCTAGAATTGAAGTTTCCTCTATAAGCATTATTGTTGACATTATTTCACTAGACAAAGTTAATATCAATAGCATCATTATTTTGCTCAATCAAAGTAGTCAAGGGCATATCATTTGGATCAACATGAGCATTTTTACTAGCAACCATATTCATAAGAGCATCCACTTTTTCACTCAACGTAGCTATTTCTTCAATAGTATTTACCTTCTTACCAGTTGGAGCTCTTTCGGTATGCCATTGAGAATTATTTGTCATAATATTGTCCAGAAGTTTTGTGGCCCCTCCTAAGGTCAGATCCATAAAGGTACCACCTGCGGCAGAATCTAGAAGATTTCTAGACACAAAGTTTAGTCCACCATAGAAGTTTTGGATAATCATCCACAAATTTAAACCATGAGTTGGACAATTTCTTATCATCAATTTAATTCTCTCTCAAGCTTGTGAAGCATGCTCTTGATCTTGCTGTTTAAAATTAATTATTTGATTTCTAAGGGAGATGATCTTAGCAGGAGGAAAATACTTGGCAATAAAAGCATCTTTACACTTGTCCCATGTTCCAATACTATTACGAGGTAAAGATGAAAACCAAGCCTTAGCTTTATCTCTTAGTGAAAAAGGAAATAATTTTAATTTCACAATATCATTATCCATATCCTTTTTCTTTTGCATGTCACATAATTCAACAAAGGTATTAAGATGTGATGCGGGATCCTCATTAGGACTTCCCGAAAAGTGATCCTTCATGACAAGATTTAGCAACGCAGCATTAATATCAAAAGCCTCCACACTAGTGGCGGGTGGTATTGGAGTACTAATAAAACCATTGTTATTACTATTTGAGAAGTCACACAACTTAGTAGTATCTTGAGACATGGTGACCGAACAAGCAAAGTAACAAGCAAGACAAGTAAACTAGCAAGCCAAGAAGTAAACTAGTAACAAGCAAAGATAAATATTTCTGTATTTTTGATTTTTATGAGACAAAATGAATATAACAGAAAATAAAAAGATAAACATGTGAATGAAAATTTGTGTGAAGTTACTTGATAGTTGATGATGATATTCCCCGGCAATGGCGCCAGAAATCCTTCTTGATACTTGTGATCTGCGTTGGGTTTTTCGTGAAGAGGAACGGGTTATTGCAGCACAAAGTGGGTAAGTATTTCCCTCAGTTATGAAACCAAGGTTTATCGCACCAATAGGAATATCAATCCTCAACCGTCTTCAGCGGCTGCACACAAAAGAACAAACAACTTGCACCCAGCGCGGGCAAGAGGGTTGTCAATCCCCTTGATCTCGTTATTTGCAAGCAAGTGAGGTGTGCAGATAATTGTAGATAATTGTAAATTGAAAAATAAAATAAAAAGTAAATAAAGGCAGCAAGGTAATAGTTGCGTTTGTAAATTTATAAGTGAATGGACTCGGGGGGGGGGGCATAGTTTTCCCTAGCAGAATCTCTCATGTAGGCAGCATACGGTGGGTAACAAATTACTGTTGGGCAATTGATAGAGAAGAGGATAGTTATGCGATCTTCACGACAATTGTCATGTATATATAGGCATCACGTCCAAAAACAAATAGGCCGACTCCTACCTGCACCTATTACTATTACTCCACTTCAAGAGTACTTCTACGCTTGCCTCTCTACGTATTAAGTTCATGAAAAACAGAGTAATGCATAGAGAATGATGACATGATGTAGACAAAGTAAACTCAAGGAATATGAATAAACCTCATGGTTATATCCTTAGTAGCAACAACACAAATACGCATCTGAAAATAAACCAACAATTCATCGGATCCCAATAAACACACCACACAATAGGATTACATCGGGTAGATCAAGGCAGAGATGCGATGATCGTTGTATTGAAGATCAAGAGATAGAGAGATTGCCATCTAGGTACTAGCTGTGGACCCGTAGGTCTTTGGTGAACTACTCACACATCATCATGAGAGCAGCAAGGTTGATGTAAAGGCCCTCCGCGATCAATCCCCCCACCGACAAGGTGCCGAATGGTGCTCCAGATGGCTTCGTGGCGGAACAAAGACTTGTCGCGGCGTAAAAAGGGTTTCGGGACTGCCTCCAGGGTTTTTGCGATATATGAGAATTTATAGGCCAGAGAACGAGGTCGAGAGGGTCGGCAGGGAGGCACGAGCCATCAGCCCCCCCCAGGGCACGCCCTGTTGGCTTGTGCGGCCCTAGTGCGGCTCTCGGCATCTTCCGAATCTCCCAGGTCTTCTTTTGGTCTAGAAAAAATCATAAAAAAGTTTCGTGGCAATTGGACTTCGTTTGGTACTGTAAACCTGAGAAGTGAAAAACATGCAGAAAATAGCAACTGGCACTGGGCACTAGGTCAATAGGTTAGTGCTCAAAAATATTATAAATTGGTAAATAAAGACCCAAAAAGTATCCTAGAATGATAATATATCAGCATGGAACAATGAAAAATTATAGATATGTTGGAGATGTATCAAGGCCTACGAGGCAGCACAGCCGGCCATGGGAGGCGGGTGTAGGCGGTTGATACGTCTCCAACGTATCTATAATTTATGAAGTATTCACGCCATGTTTACAATAAGTTTATATGATTTTGGTATGATTTTATTAGAACTAACCCGGACTAACGCTGTTTTCAGCAGAACTACCATGGTGTCGTTTTTTTGTGCAAAAATAAAAGTTCTCAGAATGGGCTGAAAATTTATGGAGAATATTTTTGGAAAATATAAAAAATACTGGAGCAAAAAGATAACGGAGAGGAGTCCCGAGGCAGCCACAAGCCTAGGGGGCGCCCCCCCTAGGGCGCGCCCCCTAGCTTGTGGGTCCCTCGGGAGTCCCCCTGACTTGATTCCAACGCCAAGTATTCCTGTAAATACCAAAACCCCCAGAAAGAAACCTAGATGGGGAGTTCTGCCGCTGCAAGCCTCTGTAGCCACGAAAAACCAATCAGGAGCCCATTCCGGCACCCTGCCGGAGGGGGAAACCATCACCGGAGGCCATCTTCATCATCCCGACGGTCTCCATGACGAGGAGGGAGTAGTTCACACTCGGGGCTGAGGGTATGTACCAGTAGCTATGTGTTTGATCTCTCTCTCTCGTGTTCTTGAGATGGCACGATCTTGATGTACCGTGAGCTTTATTGATATAGATGAATCATATGGAGTTTTTCCCTCTCTATCTTCTTGTGATGAATTGAGTTTTCCCTTTGAAGTTTTCTTATCGGATTGAGTCTTTAAGGATTTGAGAACACTTGATGTATGTATTGGGATGGGATATCCGTGGTGACAATGGGATGTTCTATTGATCCACTTGATGTATGTTTTGGTGATCAACTTGCGGGTTCCGTGACCTTGGGAATCTATGCATAGGGGTTGGCACACGTTTTCGTCTTGACTCTCCGGTAGAAACTTTGGGGCACTCTTTGAAGTGCTTTGTGTTGGATTGAACATGATGAATCTAGAATTGTGTGATGCATATCGTATAATCAAGCCCATGGGTACTCGTGGTGACATTGGAGTATCTAGGTGACATTAGGGTTTTGGTTGATGTCTATCTTAAGGTGTTATTTTAGTACGAACTCTAGGGCTGTTCGTGACACTTATAGGGATAGCTCATAAGATTGATCGGAAAAGATAACTTTGAGGTGGTTTCTTACCCTACAATAATTTCTTCGTTTGTTCTCCGCTATTTGTGACTTTGGAGTGAACTCTTTGTCGCACGTGAGGGATTTACATATGATTCAACTATGTCAGTATTGTTGAGAGAACTTGCACTAGTGAAAGTATGAACCCTAAGCCTTGTTTCTAAGCATTGCAATACCGTTTGTGCTCACTTTTATCATTAGTTACCTTGCTGTTTTTATATTTTCAGATTACAAAAACCTATATCTACCATCCATATTACACTTGTATCACCATCTCTTCGCCGAACTAGTGCACCTATACAATTTACCATTGTATTGGGTGTGTTGTGGACACAAGAGACTCTTTGTTATTTGGTTTCAGGGTTGTTTGAGAGAGACCATCTTCATCCTACGCCTCCCACGGATTGATAAACCTTAGGTCATCCACTTGAGGGAAATTTGCTACTGTCCTACAAAACTCTGCGCTTGGAGGCCCAACACAAGTCTATAAGAAGAAGGTTGCGTAGTAGACATCAAGCTCTTTTCTGGCGCCGTTGCCGGGGAGGTGACTGCTTGAAGGTATATCTTTAGATCTTGCAATTAAATATTTTAGTTTCTTGTTTTTCACTAGTTTGGTTTTATAAAAGAAAACTACACAAAAATGGAGTTTAGGTTGCATCAATTGGTTCGTCTTTTTAATGTCTTTCGTGAAAATGATGGTTTGGAAAATTGTGCTCAATTGGTAGGGGAAGAATTTATGAAAATACTTAATGAGAATTCCTTGAATGATGAGCATTATTGCAATATTGCTAGTATGAATTCTCTGAATATCCATGATGCTAATGATATGCAAAGCCACAAGCTTGGGGATGCTATGTTTGATGAAGATGATATTTTTAGTCCCCCAAGTTTTGATGAGCAAATTTATGACGATGATGGCATGCCTCCTATCTATGATGATTATTGTGATGACACGTATGCTATAAAGAGTGATAGTAATCATGAAACTTTTCATCATGATTTTAATATTCAAAGTGGTTACGTCAATCAAGTATCTCATGATAGTTATTTTGTTGAGTTTACTCACACTATTATTGATGAGAATAAATTTGCTTATGTGGTGAGTAGTGAAATTTCTATGCTTATGAATCATGAAAAGAATGCTTTATGTGATAGTTATGTTGTGAAATTCCTTCATGATGCTACTGAAAATTATTATGAGAGAGGATCTTATGCTTCTACATATTGCAATAATATCAAGTTTCCTCTCTATGTGTTCAAAGTTTTGAAGTTATGCTTGTTTTGCCTTCCTATGCTAGTTGATTCTTGTTCCCATAAGTTGTTTGCTCACAAAATCCCTATGCATAGGAAGTGGGTTAGGCTTAAATGTACTAGTCATGTGCTTCATGATGCTCTCTTGCATGTTTCAATTCTTATCTTTTATGTGAGCATCATTGAAATCATCATGCCTAGCTAAAAGGCATTCAAGAAAAGCGTTTGTTGGGAGACAACCCAACACTTTTACTTTCTGTTTTTGTGTGATCACATGATTAAGCTACTGTAGTAATCATGTTTTATGCCTTTTATTTCAATAAAGTGCCAAGTAAAGCCTTTGGGATGACTCACAAGATGAGTAGAATTGATGCTGAACCAAAACAGAAACTTTTGACTCCAGTCCAGGAATTTTAATTTTTTTACTGGAGCATGATAATGATCTGAAATTTTTACACAGTTTTCATATACAAATTCTTCAGGTTGTCCTAAGTTTTCAGAATTTTCAGAGACAGGGAAATATGGTTAAACTACAGATCTTCACAGACTGTTCTGTTTTTGACAGATTCTGTTTTGCATGCATAGTTTGCTTGTTTTAGTGTTTCCATAGCTTATACTGAGTGATATAAATTATGGGAATGATAGAATACAGTAGGTATCATGTGGGAACAATTATGAATCTTGTCTTGACAGTACCTAAGTGAATTATATTTATTTATTATACTAACCCTTCTCACGAAGTTCCGTTAAGTTTTGTGTGATTGAAGTTTTCAAGTTTTGGGTGAGACACCGATATGAGGAGAATAAGGAGTGACAAGAACCTAAGATTGTGGATGCCCAAGGCACCCCCAAGTTAATATCCATGGAAGACTCAAGCGCCTAAGCTTGGGGATGCCCCGGAAGGCATCCCCTCTTTCGTCTTCAACACTATCGGTATATCTTACTTGGAGCTATATTTTTATTCGTTACATAATATGAGTTTTGCTTGGAGCATAATTTTATTTTGTTTTTCTCTGTTAGGTGTTATTTATAATCTTGTTTTTCAATAAAACGTTCTAAGAATTGCCCTTTAGGATGCTTGAATTGCATGTTTAATATGTGCTGTGTAAAAACAGAAACTTTTGCTGTAGTGTTTGAATTTTCATATTTTACTGGAACGTGGAAAGTTCCTGAAATTTTTACACAGTATTGTCATATAAATTATTTAGCATGTCCTAAATTTTCATAATTTTTTGAGTTACAGAAGTACACTGTTTTCATAAATTTCTACAGACTGTTCTGTTTGGAGAGATTGCTGTCACAGTTTCGTTATCTACTTATCCTATAGTTTCCATAGCCTATATGGGTAGATATAAATTGTGGAGATGATAGTAAATAGTAGATGATGTCTGAAAATTATTGTGCAACTTGTCTTTGCAGTACATAAAGAGTTGATTTATTATTATGTGTACTAACCTATCTCACGAGTTCTTTTCGAGTTTTGTGTGGATGAAGTTTTTGAGAATAGGTGAAACCATGATATGAGAGGATTGAACGAGATACAAAAGCTCAAGCTTGGGGATGACCAAGGCATCCCAAGTAAATATTTCAAGAAGTCTCAAGCATCTAATCTTGGGGATGCTACGCATCCCACCGCTCTTCATCAACAATTATCGGTTAGCCTATGTTGAGCCTAAATTTTTATTCGTTCACATGATGCGTGCTATTCTTGGAGTGCTATTTTTCTTTTGCTTGCTGTTTAATAAAATACGTAAGATCTGAAATTCTTAGATGAGAGAGTCTTCACATAGCTATTTAATTGTTGACTACGCATTGATCTTCACTTATATCTTTTTGGAGTAGTTTGTCATTCACTCTCGTGCTTCACTTATATCCTATGAGTAAATGGTTGAATGAATTGAATATCATAAATCTGAAATTAAATATGCTTCATATACTTATCCCATGGGGAGTAATGACTTCACACATAATAAGTATAGGTGGTAAAATTTATTGAAAGTTAGCAAACACCGCATTGGTCACTTGAACAATTCATGAAAGAATATTGAAGGAAGAGAGATTCCACATATAAATATACTATCTTGGACATCTTCTATGATTGTGAGCCCATTAATTATTTTCAAACTCGAGCAAATTAGTTAAAATTGGACAAGGAAGACAACTTAATGAGTTATGTTTGGGTATATTTGTATAGAAGTTATATTGCTATGGATCCTCCAACATGTGGTGCTTGCTTCCACCTCATACTAGCCAAAACTTCCGCACCAAGTAGAAATACTACTTGTGCATCCAAACACCCTTAAACCCAAAGTTGTTCCATATGAGTCCACTATACCTACCTATATGCGGTATTTACCTACCGTTCCAAGTAAATTTGCATGTGCCAAACTCTAAACCTTCAAATAATATTCTGTTTTGTATGCCCGAATCGCTCATATAGTGACTAGGGGCTGTCAGTATCTTCCATGCTAGGTGGGTTATTCTCACGATATGTGTTGATTCACTATCATTCACGAGAAAGTGGCTGGTATTCGGGATGCCCAGTTCCATGCTCAAAAATCAAAACAAAACATAATGAAACAAAACTCCCCCGGGATTGTTGTTTGTATGGACGGTACCCATGGATTCGACTCGCCATGGAGTGTGATTGATTGGTGGAGGGGGAGTAAAAACTTTACCATTCTGTTTGGGAACCGCCTATAATGTATCTAGCATGGAAGATACCGAGATCTCTCGGTTGTTATGTTGACAATCAAAGCATACCGCTCAAAATTATTATTCATCTCTGTTTTAAAAGCTCGAGCTCTGGCACCTTTGCAAATCAATGCTTCCCTCTGCGAAGGGCCTATCTTTTACTTTCTAGTACTTACCTTTATGGAAGAGTCATGCTGGTGATCTTCACCACTTCCTATATTTCGCCTTTTTCTCTTGGCAAGCGTCATGTGTTGGGGATTGATCTAGACATATATATCCACACAAATATATTTGATCATGAATTATTATTGTTGACAATTATCTATAAGATAAATAAGTTGGGAGGCGAAACATTAAGCCCCTATCTTTCTCTGTGTTCGATGGATGCTATTTGTTCTAAAAATATGCTTTGAGTGTCAATAATCATGGAAGACTATATGATAGTTGAGTATGTGGAATTTGCTAAATCAAAGCTCTTACATAGACCCTTCCTGAAAATAAGATGAATTGCAATTGTTCGATGACTAGGAATATGGTTTGTTAGTTTTCAAGAAACTTTCTGGTCTATACTTTAACATGTGAATAGCTTGTTACTTGATCATGAGAAGTTTTATGAGATGAGCTACTGTTTATGGTTTATATTGATGCTAGAAAAAGTGATTGGAATTATCATTGATCAAACTTGTGCACTTGCTAGCATTCACACTTCATAAATTATTTCTTTTATCATTTACCTACTCGAGGACGAGCAGGAATTAAACTTGGGGATGCTGATACGTCTCCAACGTATCTATAATTTATGAAGTATTCATTCCATGTTTACAATAATTTTATATGATTTTATTAGAACTAACCCGGACTGACGCTGTTTTCAGCAGAACTGCCATGGTGTTGTTTTTTTGTGCAGAAATAAAAGTTCTCGGAATGGGCTAAAAATTTACGGAGAATATTTTTGGAAAATATAAAAAATACTAGAGCAAAAAGATACCGGAGAGGAGTCCAGAGGCAGCCACAAGCCTAGGGGGTGCGCCCCTGGCTTGTGAGTCCCTCGGGAGTCCCCCTGATTTGATTCCAACGCCAAGTATTCCTGTAAATACCAAAACCCCCAGAAAGAAACCTAGATCGGGAGTTCCGCCGCCTCAAGCCTCTGTAGACACAAAAAACCAATCGGGAGCCCGTTCCGACACCCTGCCGGATGGGGAAACCATCACCGGAGGCCATCTTCATCATCCCGGCGGTCTCCATGACGAGGAGGGAGTAGTTCACCCTCGGGGCTGAGGGTATGTACCAGTAGCTATGTGTTTGATCTCTCTCTCTCGTGTTCTTGAGATGGCACGATCTTGATGTACCGCGAGCTTTATTGATATAGATGAATCATATGGAGTTTTCCCCTCTCTATCTTCTTGTGATGAATTGAGTTTTCCGTTTGTAGTTTTCTTATCGGATTGAGTCTTTAAGGATTTGAGAACACTTGATGTATGTATTGCGATGGGATATCCGTGGTGACAATGGGATGTTCTATTGATCCACTTGATGTATGTTTTGGTGATCAACACGCAGGTTCCGTGACCTTGGGAATCTATGCATAGGGGTTGGCACATGTTTTCGTCTTAACTCTCTGGTAGAAACTTTGGGGCACTCTTTAAAGTTCTTTGTGTTGGATTGAACATTATGAATCTGAAATTGTGTGATGCATATCGTATAATCAAGCCCATGGGTACTCGTGGTGACATTGGAGTATCTAGGTGACATTAGGGTTTTGGTTGATGTGTATCTTAAGGTGTTATTTTAGTACGAACTCTTGGGTTGTTCGTGACACTTATAGGGATAGCTCGTAAGATTGATCGGAAAAGATAACTTTGAGGTGGTTTCGTACCCTACAATAATTTCTTCGTTTGTTCTCCGCTATTTGTGACTTTGGAGTGAACTCTTTGTCGCACGTGAGGGATTTACATATGATTCAACTATGTCAGTATTGTTGAGAGAACTTGCACTAGTGAAAGTATGAACCCTAGGCCTTGTTTCTAAGCATTGCAATACCGTTTGTGCTCACTTTTATCATTAGTTACCTTGCTGTTTTTATATTTTCAGATTACAAAAACCTATATCTACCATCCATATTACACTTGTATCACCATCTCTTCGCCGAACTAGTGCACCTATACAATTTACCATTGTATTGGGTGTGTTGGGGACACGAAAGACTCTTTGTTATTTGGTTGCAGGGTTGTTTGAGTGAAAGCATATTTGCTCCCTTGGTGGTTTTGGTAATTCATAACAACATATAAGTCATTGAACTAATGTTTCTACCAAGTATATTTCAGGAAATGTTCAATGATAGGGATGTCAAAAGGATTGAGGAGATTGTGGAGATACCCCAAGATGCAAGGAAATAGGTTGGCCAAGATTCAAGCAAGAGGACTCTACATTTTTATATTTGTGAGAAATCACTTTGAGTCCATAGGAAAGCCAATACTATTAAAAGGGGTAAGGTTTTGTTGGTGAACAAAATGCTCAAACGTGCACAAGTGATAGTCGCCAAAAACACCCACAAGCTCTCCCACCAAAGTCTGTCATAGCCAAATACTCAAAATCGGTGCAACCAACTTTTCCACTTCGGTGCCACCGATTCTCACCTCAGACAGACTCAGCCAAACCCTAGCCACTTCGGTGCAACCGATTCCATACCGGTGCCACCGAGTTTAGGTTGCCAACTTTCTGTTACGCAAATTCACATTTTCGGTACCACCGAGAATGTTGGATCGGCGTCACCGAGATTGGGAATCTGACCGTTGGTCACCTTATCGGTGCAACCGAGTTTCTTATATCGGTCTCACCGAGATTCAAAAGTTGCCACCTTTTGGTCACTTCGGTACCACCGAGATTAACACATCGGTGTCACCGAGTTGGTCATTTTGTGTGTAACTGTTGGATTTTTGGGGATGCCTATATATACCCCTTCACCACCACCTACTCGAAAGAGAAGCACTCAGAACTATTCCATACTTGCCCCATCCAGTTTTCTGAGAGAGAACCACCTAGTCTTGTGTTGAGGTCAAGATCTTCCACTCCAACCATATGGATCTTGATTTCTAGCCTCCCCAAGTTGCTTTCCACCAATCCCATCTCTTCTACCAAGCCAAATCTGTGAGAGAGTGATTATGTGTTGAGGAGTCTATCATCTTGAAGCACAAGAGCAAGGAGTTCATCATCATTACCGAGCCTATTACCTTTTGGAGGGTGGTGCCTCCTAGATTGGTTAGGTGTCGCTTGGGAGCCTCCTACTTCGTGTTGTGGAGTGAACCAAGAAGTTTGTAAGGGCAAGGAGATCGCCTACTTCGTGAAGATCTACCCATAGTGAGGCTAGTCCTTCGTGGACGAAAGCCGTTATGGAATAGTCAAGGTTGCTACTTCGTGGACCCTTATGGGTGGAGCCCTCCGTGGACTCTCGCGACCGTTACCCTCCGTGGGTTGAAGAATCCATTAACGTGGATGTACGATAGCACCACCTATCGGAACCACGGGAAAAATCATCGTGTCTACAACTGCGTTTGATCCTCCTACCCTATCCCTTCTATACATGCTCGTTGTTACTTTCCGCTGCTATACTCTTAGACATGCATGTGTAGGGTGTACTTGACTTGCCATGAAATGCTAAAACTGCCAACTCTAAAATTTGGGAAAAGGCAAAACTTTTATTTGGTCAAGTAGTCTAATCACCCCCCCTCTAGACATACTTTCGGTCCTACAAGTGGTATCAGAGCTTTGGTCTCCATTGCATTGGTCTCACAACCTAGGAGAGTATGGCGTCTAGTGAGGGAAGTTATCACCGTAGAGGTCCGTACTTTGATGGCACTAATTTTGCTAGTTGGAAGCACAAAATGAAAATGCATATTCTTGGTCATAACCCCGCCGTTTGGGCTGTTGTTCGTGTTGGCTTGCAAGGTGAATTCTTTTCGGATGGAAAGGAACCGGATCGTGAAGCAACCACGGATAAGTTGAAGATGTTGCAATACAATGCTCAAGCATGTGACATTCTCTTCAACTGCTTATGCCCCGAAGAATTCAACAAAATCAGCCGTCTTGAGAATGCAAAAGAGATTTGGGATACTTTGGTTGATATGCACGAAGGAACCGAGTCCGTGAGAGAATCCAAGTTAGATGTTCTTCAAGGTCAGCTTGACAAGTTCAAGATGAAGGATGGTGAAGGAGTCGCAGAGATGTACTCTAGGCTAGCTCTCATCACAAATGAGATTGCCGGCTTAGGAAGCGAAGAAATGACCGACAAATTCATCATCAAGAAGATACTTAGAGCTTTGGATGAGAGATATGACACCGTGTGCACATTGATCCAAATGATGCCCAACTACAAAGATCTCAAGCCTACGGAAGTCATCGGAAGGATTGTTGCTCATGAGATGACACTCAAAGACAAGGAAGAGCTTCATCACAAGTCTAGCGGTGCTTACAAAGCTACAAGTGATGCTCCCGCAACTTCAAGCAACAACCTTGTCACCAATGAAGAGATAAGCCTCATGGTCAAGAAATTCAACAAATTCTACAATAATAGAGGCAAAGAAAGAAGCTCCAACTCAAGATATGATGAGAAGCGTTCGTCAAGTCGTGACCGCAATTGCTACAATTGTGGGAAGTCCGGACACTACTCCAATGAGTGCACGGCTCCCTACAAACGAAGAGAAGAGTCAGCTCGAAGACGAAGCTCAAGGAATGAATCACCTCAAAGAAAGAGAAGGAGTAGAGATGATCGTTATGAACGAAGACACTCAAGGAGAAGTAGAGATTCAGAGAAGAAGGACAAGTACACCAAGAGCTACACAAGAAGGAAACATCAAGCTCATGTTGGTGAATGGGTTTCCGGCTCCGACTCCGACAACAACTCCGAGAGAAGCTATGACTCCGACTCCGACTATAGTCAAGATGATGGTGTTGCTGGAATTGCTCTAGTGACTACCAACTCCCATGATCTATTTGACTCACCAAACGAAGGGAGTGGAAGTTGCTTCATGGCTAAAGGCCCCAAGGTATCACACCCCGAGTATCTTGATTTTGATAGTGATGAAGATGATTTGCTTTGTGATGATGACTTGCTTTGTGATAAAACTAGTGATGTTGATCAAAATGAACTTGATAAATCTCATGCTAGTCAAGATAAGTCTATTGATGATGATAAGGTGAAAATAGAAGAACTAACTAAAGAACTAAACACTCTTAAGTTAGCTCATGAATCTACTCTCGAAGATCATAGAGAGCTTGTGAAAACTCATGAGAAGCTACGCTTCGAGAAGCTCAACTTGGAGCAAGAGCATGAGTTTCTCAAAGCTATCAATGACGATCTCCGAAAGAAGACTTCATCTTATCTAGGCAAACGACTACTCTTGTCTACTTTCATGCCACAAGTTAAAACTAAACAAACTAGTAACAAAGGCAAGAAAGATTCTTCATCTAGTAGCAACAATAAAAATGCTAAACCCAATGATGTTGCTTCTAGTAGTTCTATTGATTCCACTAATGATGATTCTCTTAGCCAAGTCACACTTGAGCAAGAAAATGCTTTATTGAAAGGAATTATAGAAAAATGTATCTACAAGAGTCTTGCCGGGTGTAAGCAATTTGAGGAAATTGTACGCAAGCACGGAGGATACCGGAAGAATCATGGTGTTGGCTACTTCAACGCAAATGGAGTTGAATGGGAAGAAGGTCAATATCCCGAGCCCAAGTTTGTTCCTCAAAAGGAGAAGTATGAAAATACTCTTCCCAAGGGGACAAGCACTCAAGATGACCTTCCACCACAAGACCACAAGCTCAAGGGCAAGAACAAGCTTCAAGAGAACATTGACTCATATGAAGAAGAATCCCTAGCTATGGTGGAGTGGGTTCCCAAGGCTACGTCAAGCTCAACTTCTACAAAGACTACTACAACACCAAGGATCCCCATCAACTTGATGTGGGTCCCCAAGAAGAAGAACTAGTAAGTTCTTGAGGGGTGACTCCGCCAATGAAATTCACTCACACTCATTATTGGCAAGAACTATTTGCAATCAACATCAACTCTATGCAATAGTTCAAGGAGTCACACATTCCCTCAAAGGTATGCAAGGGACAAGGTAATCAACAAATCAATGGACATCATAACACATGTTTTGCACTCCATGTCCATAGATATCCTTGTATTCGTCTCTTGTGTGTTGGGACTAACCCATGTAGGTGAGAAGAGTAGGGAAATAACAAGGATGCTCCCAACTCTTGGTGATCTTCATCAACCTTGAGCATCCACAACTACCTCACCAACATGAAGTCTTCATCGACAAAACCCAAGGTTAGTTTATCCCTCTTATGGGGGGATGTCACATCTAGGGGGAGCTTTACTCTAAGACTTGAGCTAAAGTATCTCTTAGTATGTGACAACATTAAATGCTTTATGTAAAAGTGGTAACCCCACTTGTGCTTAAACGATGAGTATGACCTATGATCAAGTATTCTTAATTGGCTCCTAAGTCAAATACTCATATATAGATGACTTTGTCATCGCCCAAGTGCTTGTTAGATGCTAGTGTGTATGTGCATGTTTGTCATGATTTCATTTGACATCTTTATTGTGTGAGCATGTTGGTCTGCATTTATTTTCTCATTCGAGGACATCCAATTGTTGCTATTTGGCTTTTGTTTTATCTTTTGCCAATTGGATGGACAAGAATGCCTAGGACCACTCTTTAGCTATCTATGCTTTCTCACCTCATATTCCATTCATGCTGCATCACAAAATTTGAACAAGTACTTTTCGATCCTTCTGTGTGTGGAGCACTCGGAGTTCCGTATCGACAAGGACTGACCATTAAAACCTCCCAAGTGCATTTCGGTGGAACCAACCCCACATTCTCGGTCTCACCGAATGCCTAGGGTTGATCTGGTTTTCTATCTCGGTACTACCGATTCCATATTCTCGGTTACACCGAGTCAACTGACAGTTGAGAAACTCGGTGACACCGAAAATCTAGAATCGGCGTCACCGACAGTGGTGGGTATATATGCTGTGGACCCCGACGTTTTGAAATTCATCCTCAAACCATCGCGCCTCAGAACCCTAAGCTGCCGCTTCGAGACCCCTGGTCGTCGCCCTTGTCTCCCTGCGCTCCTCCGCCGCTGGGAATCGCCGCCGACGACGAAATCTTCTCCATCGTCGCCGCCGTAGCGGATCCGTCGCCAAGTTAGGGTACGGATTCGACCTCCTTTGCGCTCCCCTTCTGATTCTTGCACATTGGATCTGCTTTTCTCCATATGCCACCTGTTGCACGTCCTCCTATCCACAAGAAAATCCTATAGACTAGCGAATGACTGATTTTCTAGGGTTTGCCTTCCGCCCGATGCAACTCGGTAGAACCGAATCAAGAAAATTGGTACCACCGATTTTTCTTTCTGTGTTGCTGAGAACTGTCTCGGTGAAACCGAGCACTCCTTTTCGGTCTCACCGAAAAGGGTGCCAAGTTTCTGTTAATGGGACAGTCAGTCTCGGTGTCACCGAAAATTTTGCTTCGGCCTTACCGATTTGTATCTGACAGAATGCAAAACCTTGAAAATCCTTTGTTCAAACTTTCAAAAACCAGCCTTATTTTGTGATGACTCATTCTATTCTGCTCCTCTATACTCTATTCACAGGGTCAGATATGTCAGGAGCTGAGGACAGTGAGAACAGCTTCAGAGAGCAAAGTGTTGAGATGGATTCAGGCACTAGTCCTGAGTCTAGTTCATCTTCAGATCCAGGCACTCCCAGTTCCCATGGATTGCCCAAAGCTGCTACTAGGGCTAGGAAGAAGCTGAATTCAGATGAGGAGGATTTAGACTTCGTTCCAGAAGAGATTCTTGCTAAGAAGCAAGAGAGGGCTGCCAAGAAAGCTGCAAATGTAGCCACCTCTTCCAAGAGGGTGGTTGGCAAGACATATGCTAGCTCTACAGCTATGAGAGCACCTGAGAGTGCTAGAGCTACCATCACTATTGAGCCCCCTCGTGAAGGTGCTAGGACAAGAATGGCTCTTCATCTTGAATCACCTCCAAAGAAGAAGTCATTGCCTAAGAAGACAGGTGAGAAGAAGGGTGCCAGGAAGAGGATTGTTTATGCTGTTAGCAGGCAGACCTCCATGTTTGAGGACCCTGAGGAGGCTGCTGCTGCTGCTGCTGAGGAGGAGGAAGAACATGTTGAGAAAGCCCCTCCTAAGAAGAAGCAAAAGAAACTGATGTCTGATGCTATGCCAAAGACTGGTACTTCCAAGAGTACTAAGTCTTCTGCAAAGAAGTCTGCTGCTGAGAAGCCCAAGAGATTGTCTAGGCAAATTCCAGCTTCTGAGAAGAACAAAGGAACCACCTCCAGAGTTGAGGATGAAGATGCTATGTCTGCTTTAATGAAGCTTAGGCCACACCTTCCAGTACACAATGCCAGTTATCCACTCGCTGAGGATATGAAGAAGAGGAAGGACTCTGGCTTGAGGGAATGGAGAGCTGCTGACCCATATGCCCAGAGAAAGAAGACATATGTGGACTATAGATTCTACACCAAGGAGCAACAGGATTTCTATGAGACCGTGCTCTTTGACAAGAGTCCAGCTGTGAGTGATATGCGGTATGTTGATTGGAAATTCATCAAGGAGAATGAGGAATACTTTCCAAGTGTCCAAGACAATTTCCACTTCATTGGTTTAGATGAGTTCGTTGGCAGAGAGTTCACCGCTTGGAATGATGAGATGATCATGCAATTCTACTCCACTGCACATTTCTATGGAGATGGTAGAATTGTATGGATGACTGAAGGTGCAAGGTATGAATATACTGTTGAGGAGTGGGTTACCATCTTAGGAGTCCCAGAAGCACAGGATGGTGATTTGGATGTCTACACAGAATTGAAGGAGAGCCACAATGCTATGGCCAATATGTATAAGGAGATCCCTGCTGCTAATGTGAAGTCTCACAGGCTAGGATCCATCTACTTTCTTCAGGCTAGCCTCCGCACCATGAACACCATTCTGAGGCATACTTTGATGCCCAAGTCAGGAGATGACAAGATGATCCGAGGCTACTCCATCAATATGTTGATCCACCTTGACAGACACACCAGGATCAGAGTCATGGATTTGATTGTTGAGACAATCAAGAGGGTTGCTGCTGATCAGAAGCGCTCTTGCTGTTATGCACCCTACATCCAGATGCTTATCAATTCAAAGTTGGAGAAGCACATATTTGCTCTAGATCGTCCCCACTTAACCCTACAGCCAGATCTCGAGGACAATGTTGTGGTGATGGACCCAGGACATCCCACTTCAGCTACAGCTCAGGCAGAAGCAGAGGCAGCTAGAGCCACTAGTGCTCAAGTCCCTAGATCCAGGAATGAGCAAATGGATCTTCTGATCTCATCAGTTCAGGACATGAAGAAGGACATTAAATGATTCTGGACAACCAGAACAGTCTTGTGAGGATCTTTTAGAACAGGATCAAGACTCTTAATGATAAGGTGGATGGGCTGACTAAGACAGTTAATGAGCTCAAGAAGGAAGTTGACTCATTGCCTCTTCCTCAGACTTCTTCTTCTGATGATGATGATGATGAGGATGGTTCTCCTCTCAGGCCGGGCACACAGTTCACCACTCAGGCCAGATCAGCCACTGTGCCAGCTCTAGACTTGAGGCCCTCTTCATCAGCTCCTGCTGCTATCACCTCAGCTCCTGCTCCATCAGCTCCAGTTCCTCCAGCTGCCACACCAACTCCATCCACGACATCTGCAGAGATCTTCGCTGACGCTGTTCTCTCGAATCCTTCATCAACTACCGGAGGAGATCAGCCCAAGAACGCTTAGTTATATGCCTTTGAACTTTTTGGTAACTTGTTGCCAAAGGGGGAGAAGTGTATATAGATTTTTAGGCTTCGAGTGAGAGAGCGTTTTGGTTGCTTATTCGCTGTTTCAAAACATTTGATCTATTGGTTGCTTGTGATACATGTTTGTGGTGTTTGATCATACGCTTTATGTGTGATGCTACTATTTCCCATCATCTTAATGCTTATGAGATGATCTTTCACCATTGCTTGATTGTGTTGTGCTATAATGTTCATTCTAATTATTCTCACACACCACCAAGTTGTATTTGACATGGACGAAGTGCCCCATGTACCTAATCGATTGTGCATTTGCATTCAAACGCAAATTCAAAATAATGCACAAATTTAGGGGGAGCTCTTGCTTATCACATACCTCTCAAACCGACGATTATATTCATTGATTATATCATATGTCGAAGCTTTGATCTATATGTTGTCATCAATTACCAAAAAGGGGGAGATTGAAAGCACATTTGCTCCCTTGGTGGTTTTGGTAATTCATAACAACATATAAGTCATTGAACTAATGTTTCTACCAAGTATATTTCAGGAAATGTTCAATGATAGGGATGGCAAAAGGATTGAGGAGATTGTGGAGATACCCCAAGATGCAAGGAAATAGGTTGGCCAAGATTCAAGCAAGAGGACTCTACATTTTATATTTGTGAGAAATCACTTTGAGTCCATAGGAAAGCCAATACTATTAAAAGGGGGTAAGGTTTTGTTGGTGAACAAAATGCTCAAACGTGCACAAGTGATAGTCACCAAAAACACCCACAAGCTCTCCCACCAAAGTCTGTCATAGCCAAATACTCAAAATCGGTGCAACCAACTTTTCCACTTCGGTGCCACCGATTCTCACCTCAGACAGACTCAGCCAAACCCTAGCCACTTCGGTGCAACCGATTCCATACCGGTGCCACCGAGTTTAGGTTGCCAACTTTCTGTTACGCAAATTCACATTTTCGGTACCACCGAGAATGTTGGATCGGCGTCACCGAGATTGGGAATCTGACCGTTGGTCACCTTATCGGTGCAACCGAGTTTCTTATATCGGTCTCACCGAGATTCAAAAGTTGCCACCTTTTGGTCACTTCGGTACCACCGAGATTAACACATCGGTGTCACCGAGTTGGTCATTTTGTGTGTAACGGTTGGATTTTTGGGGATGCCTATATATACCCCTTCACCACCACCTACTTGAAAGAGAAGCACTCAGAACTATTCCATACTTGCCCCATCCAGTTTTCTGAGAGAGAACCACCTAGTCTTGTGTTGAGGTCAAGATCTTCCACTCCAACCATATGGATCTTGATTTCTAGCCTCCCCAAGTTGCTTTCCACCAATCCCATCTCTTCTACCAAGCCAAATCTGTGAGAGAGTGATTGTGTGTTGAGGAGTCTATCATCTTGAAGCACAAGAGCAAGGAGTTCATCATCATTACCGAGCCTATTACCTTTTGGAGGGTGGTGCCTCCTAGAGTGGTTAGGTGTCGCTTGGGAGCCTCCTACTTCGTGTTGTGGAGTGAACCAAGAAGTTTGTAAGGGCAAGGAGATCGCCTACTTCGTGAAGATCTACCCATAGTGAGGCTAGTCCTTCGTGGACGGAAGCCGTTATGGAATAGTCAACGTTGCTACTTCGTGGATCCTTATGGGTGGAGCCCTCCGTGGACTCTCGCGACCGTTACCCTCCGTGGGTTGAAGACTCCATAAACGTGGATGTACGATAGCACCACCTATCGGAACCATGGGAAAAATCATCGTGTCTACAACTGCGTTTGATCCTCCTACCCTATCCCTTCTATACATGCTCGTTGTTACTTTCCGCTGCTATACTCTTAGACATGCATGTGTAGGGTGTACTTGACTTGCCATGAAATGCTAAAACTGCCAACTCTAAAATTTGGGAAAAGGCAAAACTTTTATTTGGTCAAGTAGTCTAATCACCCCCTCTCTAGACATACTTTCGGTCCTACATTGAGAGAGACCATCTTCATCCTATGCCTCCCACGGATTGATAAACCTTAGGTCATCCACTTGAGGGAAATTTGCTACTGTCCTACAAAACTCTGTGCTTGGAGGCCCAACACGAGTCTACAAGAAGAAGGTTGCGTAGTAGACATCAGCGGTCCTGCCAGTGTTGGTTTGGGCGGCTAAGGAAGAGAATCAGAGATTGGAGAAGCACGATGACCGTTGGATGTCAATCCAATGGTTAATTCTGCTAGAATCGTTTGTTGACTAAGTTGACAATGCCTTGCGTGCACGTCAAGTTAGTAGGCCCATAGGCCAGCCTCTAAATCTGTGGCAAACATAATACAACCCATTTCCTATTAGTTTTTGTAATTACAGCCAATTTAATAATTCGTAAGGAATTTATTGTAGCCCATTTTTTTATAGCATTACAACTCATATTCTTGCTAGGGTTAAAAAATTCATCGAAATTGTGCATACTTTGGTGTAGTTCAAACTGTTTTTAATCCCGAAATTCCGAGTCAGATTCAAACTAATTTCTAAATAAATATATTAATTTAAAATCTAATGCAATTTTTTCGCATAAAAGTCAATGAAATTTAGAATATCAAATCTGACAAACACGAAATGTTTTCGCAAAAAAAAATGTTAAAAAGAATTGCATGTCAAATTACTTATAACTTAAAGCCCATTTCTTATTACTTATAACCCATTTTCTGGGCAAACCAAATGCATCTCTCCTCATCTTGCAAGATTTGCAGCCCATCAGGGCGGAGAAAAGCATGTCAGCCTTGGTTGGGTATTCTTGAAATAAAATAAAGCTAGGCTAGCCATTTTCACAATGAAAAAAATAGCTGGGCTGGTCATATGGTAAATATAAAATAAAAGCCTGGGCTAGACGGACCACAGCCCCGCACAGCCCAGTTGAGACCCTTCTCTGAAAACCCAAAAAAGAACTGCGTGAGCTGCTGGGTCCCTGTTGTCAACCACTCCTTCCGCAATTCTCTCGTTTATTGACTACGTTGACAATGGTGTGGGACCCAGATGTCAGGAAACCATTAGGTGGAAGCATTTTTTTGCTTGTAAGAACAAATCACTTGCTTGCAGATGTAGATGGCCTTGGTGGGTCCCTACCGTCATCCTCTCCACATACATTCATTTCCTGATTCATCTCTTTTGTTGACTATGTTGACAACGAGAGACGACGGCGTCGCAGAGAGCACACCTAGGCAGAGGACAACCGCGAGGCCTCGGTCGGGAAAGAACATGAACCGGGGAAGATGCAACAGTGTAGTTGCAGGCGGCGGGGAGTACGAGGGTTGACTGGTTCAGGTGCGGTTGGGGCTGACGTCACCAAAGAATAACGAGAGGTGTGAGAGAGTAGAGGGATGTTCTGGCCAACTATTTAGGGTTTGGTGAGGCGACAATGCATAAGCAGAGTCGCAATCAGCCATAGGAGGTGGGAGCACACGTTCCCACCTCCTATGGCGACAATGCATAAGCAGAGTCGCAATCAGCCATAGGAGGTGGGAGCAGGCGTTCCCAACGGCGTGGTTTGGTTTTGGCGGCTAGAGGAAGAAGACAAGAGGTAGAAGAAGCATGATAGATGTTGGATGTCAATCCAACGGCTGTTGACTAAGTCGACACCACCTTGTAACCACACCATAGACTAATTTACTCTGGTCCTCAAAAGAAAATAGTCAGATAGAAATAAACTAGGTTGTCTTGTATCTAGGAAGTAAATAAACCTGGACTGCGCATGCAAAGACACAGTTGGTACCTGTTCGATCTAAACTAAACAATGTGGATAGCTGCTCTGTCCCAGATATCAGAAACCTACTAGGTTTATCTCAAGAAAAAAAGGAAAACCTGTTGGGTACAACTGACAGGGGTATATGTTGGAATATAATCATAAACTTGGTGCATAAAATAGTGCAAAAGGGGAACAACATCTCACTCTAGCTTACAAACGATACAAAAGCACGAGGGTTAATTGTTCATCAGGTTTAGATAAAACTCAGATTGAAAAGGGCTCAACATCTAACTCCACCACTATTTTCAGGAGTCACAAAATGAGTATCCTGGGTCATAAAGTCAAATGGAATATGACCACAAGATGTTGTAAATAGAAGGCCGGCACTTTCAGAAGCCCTTTTGTCCACCTGAAACTCCTTTTTTTGCTCTTCGACAAATCCATCAGTACAAACTTCCATGTTAATAAACTTAAGCCTGATGGACAATGGTGCCCTTGCATTTAGCGGGAAGAATGTGACAAATCTAGTGTTTGCATGGTTGGATGTTTATCCTTCTAGTGTTATTGTGTTCCAACGAATGACATGAGAACTGAGAAAATACCGGTGCTTACGACGCCACCGATTGGTTATACATTTTGTACCCTGTCATGTTCCCTAAATAGACACGAAGATTGAAAGCAGTTAAGGTCTGAAAAAGAGTTAAAAAAGAGTATGTCGAAAGAGCAACAGCTGAATGTATAATTCTAGTACACTATATATGGGCTTCCAATGTGTGTGAAATAATTAACTTTAGATAGAACTTCTCCAGACATGGAAAAAATTGAAGCAAGAAAATAATCTTGTTCAGATCAAAAGTATTCATATAGATATATCACATCTTGACAGAATCCAACAACTCTGATAGGATATCCATGGGCCACCTCTTCATTGGGCATAGAACATAATATTAGTACAAAAGGTGTACTCCAAGATTATACAAAAAATATGCGCAACAACGAAAAATGCAGCATATAATTACAAAAGTGTAGATGATAATATACATTACCTCAATAACTGTGGAGCTAAACACCATCTTGAAATCATCACAAAGATCATGAATTACACCCAAGGTCTCTAGTTTATGCGCAGAGTCCACAGTTAGTTGCGAAGGGGAATAACAAGAATCAAGGATCAACCTTTGCAGTGAAGGGGCATCTTCGATTAAAAGCTCCCATCCTTCAAAACTAACTCCAATCCTTATAAGGTTAGGCAACTTTATTCGGAGAGAACCAATATTAATTATTAAAACAAGCAGCAAGCACTCCATGGCAGGGCAACTGGAGTGGATGATGTTGTGTAGTGAGGCCTTCGACATACAAACCTTCATAATTGCAAGTTTTTTGAGAAGTGGGAGTTGAAGCTTTTGTACTAGATTGTCAGGTACTTTGCACTGGACAAAGGTGGCAGTGTGGAGAGAGGAGGAAAACTGTGAGATAGACATCGATGGTTACAACACTGATACATAGTGTTCGGTTCATGGTATGCATTTTCATAGGTATGGTAGAACTCAAGCAGCTGGACTTTGTGGAATTTAGGGGATGTCAGCCAGGTGTCCACCGTGAAGGGTAGGTACAGCTAGTACGCCATGATGCATAGGCGGTGAACGGATTCCTGGTGGGAGGAGATGATGGCTCAGGGGAGTGATACGTCCATTTTGCATCATGATTTCCTACTATTATTTACTTTGTTTTGTTGAATAATAATGCTTTAGGGAGTGATTCTAAGGCCTTTTCTCTCATAATATGCAAGGTTTACACAAAGAGGGACAATATCGGCAGCTGGAATTCTGGACCTAAGAAAAGCACATCATAGATACCTATTCTGCACAACTCCAATGAAGCTGAAATTTTACAGAGATTATTTTTGGATTTAATAAAAAATACCGGAGCAGAAAACTACCGGAGGAGGCCAGCAAGGTGGCCACAACCCACCAAGGCGCGCCAGACGCTCCTGGGTGTGCCCTGGTGTATCGTGGCCACCTCGGCCCACCTCTGGAGCCCATCTGTCGGGGCACGGATGCTCACGATCACCTATGGGACCAGAGGTCCCCTGTGGTTCGGCAAGGGGGGTCACGTTGCACGAAGAACGGAGAGCATGAGACGGCGTCACGATCAAGGCTCAGGCATTTTACCCAGGTTCGGGCCGCTGCTAAGCGTAAAACCCTACTCCTGCTTTTTGGTGGATTGATTGGAGGAACACGAAGAACGCAGGGCGCCTAACCCTGGCAAGGACTGCTGTCGGGGAAAGAGTGGCTATGCGAGTACAAGCGTTCGGGGGTTCGAGTTGCCAACCTTGAGCTAGGTTGCCTTGGGCCTCCTTTTATAGTGCAAGGGGTTACCACAATGGCAAAATAGACATTATCTATCGATTAGATAGCTAAGCAGAGCTATCATACCTAACTCTGGTAGTTAGGACAAAATGCCATGATTACCTGCCTAGGTGGCGCTTAGGGTGCATCCCTGGCAAGCTCTTACCACCGCTTGGTCGGTCGTTGCTTAAGATCTTGACACGCTGCAGGGCGGGTGTCTACCGTGCGTAACTTGCCTTCCAATGTGTCGCCACGTGCTTAGCGAGAGTTGATTAATCGCGTAAGGGCTCGACACCGCATCGATAAGTGACAGGCGTAGCGATGCGGTGGAGCGGTGGCTGGATGGCTCACGCCTGCCGGGGTGTGGCTTGCCGGGTCTTCTGGGAGGAGTGTACGTCTTGGTCCTGGCAAGCGTCGGGGACGTGCTTGGCGCGTCGCAGGCCAGGCTTGGGCTGCCGCGTGGAGCTTGCTGGAGTCTTGGTCTTGACTGTTGGCGGGGTTCTTTGCTTCTACCGCCTGTGCATAAGTCAGGGGCACTGGGTACCCCTGTACTAGTGCACCGACAGGAGCCCCCGGGACTGGCCCACACGTGCTCGCCAAGTGCCGTTGGGTCAGGCCCAAGTTTCATGCACGGGCGCGCAATGTGAGGGAGTAACTACCAATTTATTGGTCAGCACTGTCCCACCACCTCAGGCCATTTCCGCCATGCGCGCCGCATGCATAGCGGGGAGTTAGCGATGCGCGCGCGTGACTTAAAGTCCTGATCGTGGCAGAAACCGCAGTGCCATGGATTGGAGCAATGGGGCGGTTACCTGTTCGCCCGTGATCGTGGGCGATGGAATTGGTGGAGATGGGCGGCGACCTTTGGAATGGAGGAGAGCCAGACCCCGTGCTCTCCCCTATAAATTGGGGGGTCGCGAGGGGCGATGCTCATCCATCCTTTCTTCCTCCTTGATTGCAAACCTACAGAGCTCACCCTTCTACATCTTTGTCTTGAGCTGCGCTCGCCCTCCCGATGCTCAGGGGGAGGAGCCGAGCGAGCGCACTTGTAGAACCTTCCCTCCGAAACTATGTTCAGCTCCCGTTATGGGTGTATGGTTCTGAACTGAAGGTCGGTCGGGGAAGCCTCGGATGGGGGAGCGGGCAGCGTGGTGGCCGTATCAGGGACGGCTGCGACGGTACGCCTGTCGCCGCACTGTCCGCTTCTTTAGTCTTGACGGAGCTCCACGCGGTTGACGTCGCATCAGGATCTATGTTGGAGGTGCAGCGTTGTGGCGGTCCATGGTCCCCGCATTCCTTCTTCAAGGTGATGGAGAAAAAACGCCCATGTGGTCACCTTGGGCGTGCGCGCGGTTGCCGCCGCGCGTCACCATTTACCGCGGTGAAGCTCTCCTTCCGCAGCATTCTGGATGGAGCGCACGGGAGAGAGCTCTTCATCTTCGTGTGTTCTTCTAAGGCGGGGGACGGAATTCCCCACCTTTGGCCACCGGGGACGACCATGCTCTCTCTGGGGGTCCTCGAGTTGCCACGCCTGGAGCTAGGGCGATGGCGGGGGCGTCTCCTCGGGCGGTGGCGATGATTAAGACGATGGCGGTCGGGGATCTACGACGCATCAGGAGCACGGATGAGGTCTCCGATGCGTCGCGTTCCCCGGCAGCACCATCATCACTAGCTAGGTCCCGGCAGTGCAACCATCTGCACATGCCCTCCGCCTTCTTTCCCCTTGTCGGTCTTGTCTGCTCCGTCGGATTCGTCCGCCCTGCCTGGGGGCAGGGGCCTTCCGTCGGTCGTGTCCCTCTGGTCTTGGCTGGGAAGCATCGAATCCCGGCCAGGCGCTCCTTTTGCCTTCTGCTCCTTTTCTAGCTAATCCCTAAGAGGAGAGGGACAAGAAAGGGATTACGGGGCACTTATCTTTTTTTATGTCAAAAGATATACGCGCTTGCCAAGTTTTAACGAATCATAATGTAATCTCTACCCATTTTGTATCGAAAAATGAATGAGAATAGAATGCTATTTTCCTTCCGCAAGTACTATCCCTTTCCTTTCCTTATTTGTACTGCATTAGTATGTTTCGTCTTTGTCGCACGGAGCTACCTGCCAGGTCGTCATTCAAACCACGAGTGCCAAAGTGGGGGAACGAGCCCCCGGCAACAGGTTGGCGTTGTTCCCTGGTAGAGCTCCTTGTCGGTATCGGCGCTGTCACCCCCATGAGCAAGGACACGGGGACGGCTCATCCCGACAAGGGTTTTCACCACGTGGAAGACTCCACATCCCGTAGTAAGGAAGATACTAAGGTTTTCCTTGAGAAAATGAGAAGTACTGAACTGGAAATACGTGATAGACTTATCTTTTCTAGGTAGTATCTTCTTTTCAAGCGTGATGGGCCGCCATCTTTGCTCCCTTGTTTCCCTTCCCTGTTTTCTCGATGGTAAAACATGTAGGGTGAGGATAGTAAAAAAGATTACGGTTTCATCAAGCATTCTAGTAAATCTTAATAACTTAAAAGCGCTAACATTGCAGTCATAAAAATGCGTAATGAGCATGTAAGGATGATGATATGATGCAATGCCTAGCTTTATTATTGTTGCACAGGGTCTGCACCTGGCTTTGTACAAAGGGTTACATGCAACATTGGCAAGGCTTGTACAAAAGGTGGCTGCCGGGGACTGAGCCTGGCAACCGCGCCTTATGGGTAGAACTTACGAAGATGCTCAATGTTCCATGAGTTCTGCACCTTGGTGCCATCTTCGGTCTCCAGATGGACTGCGCCAGGTCTGGTGACTCGTACTACCCGGTAAGGGCCTTCCCACTTCGGCGTCAACTTGTTTGTACCCTTGGCGGACTGAACACGCGGAAGGACAAGGTCACCTTCCTCAAGGCTCCGGGCATGAACTCTGTGGCTATGGTAGCGGCGCAGAGCCTGCTGGCAGCATGCGGCATGCACAGCAGCCCGGAGACAGTCTTCCTCGAGGAGCATGGCATCGTCATGCCGCAGCTGCTGTTGCTCTACTTCATCGTAGGCAAGCACTCGAGGTGACCCGTATATGAGTTCCGTGGGGAGCACTGCTTCCGCCCCATACACTAGGGAGAAGGGCGTCTCGCCGGTAGCTCGATTTGGTGTCGTTCTGAGGGACCAAAGAACCACCGGCAGCTCATCTATCCAGCGCCTGCCGCTTTTCCACAGCTTATCGAAAGTCCTTGTCTTGAGTCCTCGCAGCACTTCAGCATTCATCCTCTCGACTTGCCTGTTGCTCCTTGGGTGAGCAACAGAGGCGAAGGAGACCTTGCTTCCAAGGTTTTGGATATATTGCAGGAAGGCGCGGCTCGTGAACTGGGTGCCGTTGTCGGTGATCACTCTGTTAGGCACTCCAAAGCGGCACACTAGTCCTTTCATGAACTTGATAGCTACTTGTGCGGTCACCTTTCTCACTGGTTCCACCTCAGGCCACTTTGTGAACTTGTCGGTTGCTACGAACAAGAACTCAAAGCCCCCGATAGCACGGGGGAAAGGGCCCAGGATATCGAGCCCCCAGATCGAGAATGGCCAGGATAGAGGGATTGTTTGCAGGGCTTGCACTGGTTGATGGATGTTCTTGGAGTGGAACTGGCAGGCTTCACACTTGGTGACCAGTTCAATAGCGTCCTGGAGGGTAGTGGGCCAATAGAAACCCTGTCAGAAAGCTTTCCCGGCAAGAGCCCTTGATCCAATGTGGGAACCACATACTCCTCCGTGAATCTCCGCCAACAGCTTTCGTCCATCCTCCCGGCAGATACACCTCAATTTCACACCGTTCGGCCGCCTTCTGTACAGGGTGTCATTGACAAACTGGTACTTACTTGACCGACGGGCTACTCTTTCGGCTTCCTCTTGCTCTTCGGGGAGTTCTCCTGTTTGAAGGAAATGGACTATATGTTGCGCCCAAGTTGGAGCCTGTGGCTCGACAACAAGGACTAAAGGCATCTCCACGTCTCCGGGAGCGCTTGTCTCAAACGCTAGAACCTGAGGTCCTGTGGGAGGGAGCTGCTCATCAACCGGAATAGGATCTTCCCCGGCAGCCTCTCTACCAGCGGCTTCGGGAAGCTCTGCCGGGAAATGCTTGCCGGAGTTCAGCTTTCTTCTCTTCTTGGTCATCGCAGATGGGGATACTGATGGTTGGGTGAGGCGGAGAACAAAGGTTCCTGGTTCCACAGGAAGCTTCTGCGCAGCACACTTCGATAGGTGGTCAGCAATGCTGTTTTCTGCTCGTGGCACATGCTATGTTTGCAGTCCATCGAAGTGCTCCTCCAATTTTCTCACTTCTTCCACGTAGGCCTCCATCAGTGTGCTCTGTTAATCCTTGTTGACTTGCTTTATCACAAGTTGAGAATCTCCTCGGACGATCAGCCTCTTTATTCCCAACTCTACAGCGATTCTTAGTCCGGCAAGGAGCCCCTCGTACTCAGTGGTGTTGTTGGCGGCCTCCTCCCGGGGAAAGTCCATCTGGACGACGTACTTGAGGTGCTCTCCGGTCGGGGCGATGAGGAGCAGGCTTGCTCCAGCCCCCTGGAGTGAGAAAGCACCGTCAAAGTACATGATCCAATCCTTTGATGCCTCTTTGCCGGGGAGGATTGTCTCCGGAGCATCATCATCTGGCGTCACCCCGGGCATAAAAACCGAAGACCGAAAACCGAACCCGAAAAGACCGAACTAAATAAGACCGAATAAAAAACGGTCTGCACTACTGTAAGACCGAACTAGTTACGGTCTGATCGGTCATCCGATGTTGTGGACCGAATAGACCATATAGACCGAATTTAGAAAAGCCCATACGCAAGAGTAGAAGACCATATGTTTAACTACAGCCACACCTTGTCCTCACCTCACGATGCAATCGATTCACATAAACCTAGCCCCCCCCCCCCGCTTCACGCACAATTCCTCTTTTCTCTCCCACCACGAACCCTAGCCGCTGTCCCTCACTGCGGCGCGATGCCGTGAGCAGTCAGCCGTGACGACCACCGCATTGAGGCGCGCCACGCGCCCCTGGCCGATGAGGACAGGCGCCCCGAGATGCTGCCCTGATAGATGACGATGAGCCGACCACCATCCCCCACCTTCGTGCCCCGTGTGTCGCGCCGCTAAGCCCGACCCTCTTGCGTCGCTCCACTGCCCATGACGGAGCCATCCCTCGACGGTATTCCATCTCCTGACGATAAGTGTACTGTTGGCTGCTGCAGTTCATCACCACCTCTCGTCCTCTTCGAGGCTGGTGCCGGATTCCCCCCTGCTGTTCTTCCCGTGCTCTACCTCACAACTGAAGCCTACAGGTGAGCAAGGTACTTCATCTCTTTATGTGCAGATGGGATGTCTAGATTATTATTAATTTATGTGAATATTATATTGTTCAAGTTATGTGACCTTCAAATTAAGGTTGATGTAGTGGCCTGCCTTTTTGTTGGCTTGTATATTCATGGTAGATTCGTGTCATGCTGCTTTATGTACCAACTTGCCTATAATTAGTATCTTTTTGTTAGTTTGTATGTTAATGTGTACTGTTAGATGAAGAAATGGTTCAGTGACGAGTAACCTGTTTTTTGTAGATGCTTTCTATACTGGAATCTGAACATGATGAGGGGTTGAAGGACAAAGATGATGCATTTACGAGTGTAGTTTGTATACAGACATATGTTATCTCTGTACACACACCTTTATACACACATGTACCTTTGTACTCTATGTAGTTTGTATACAATTGGTACTCGAAGTAACATAAATCTGAGTTCTAGCAATTAATTTGGTCTGTTTGGTCGGGACCGAAGACCGAATAGTAAAGACCGAAGACCGAATAGTGAATAACCGAAAAGACCGAAATTATATTGGTCTTCAATTATGGAAGACCGAATTTTTTAAAGACCGAAAAGACCAGACCGAACAAACCGAAAAGACCGCACGCCCGAGCCGATTTCTGGCGTGGGTGTCCATTCTGCAATAAACTCCGCCAAGGCTCTGCTTTGAATGGTGGAAGTGCTCTCATACTTTAATCCGAAGCTTGACAACTCCAGTGCCCATTCCACTATCCTGCCAGTGGCTTTGGGGTTTCTCAGTATGCGTTGCAACGGGAAACGGGTGACAACTGTTATCTCATGGGCTTGGAAGTAGTGGCACAGCTTCCTCGAGGCCATGATGAGGCCGAAGATCAGCTTTTGTACTCCAGAGTACCTTGACCTAGCCCCCTGCAGTAGGGAACTGACAAAGTACACGGGCCGCTGCACATTTTCTTCTTTGCCGCTTCCTTGGATTCACTGTCAACCATTTGCTGAGATCCCCCTTGACCTGTGTCGAGCCCTGCCATGGATGTTTCTTTCTCGTTCCAGGCAGCACCAGCAGCGGCTGCTGAATCTTCATCCACCTCCCGCTTCGCCACCAGCGCTGCTCTAACCACTTGATTTGTTGTCGCTAAATATAGCAGCAACGGCTCTTGCGGTTTAGGAGCAACCAAGGTGGGAGCAGAGGATAGGTATTCCTTTAGGTCTCGCAGCACTTCATCTGCCTCCGGGGTCCACTTCATCGGGCCAGTCTTCTTCGGGATTTTGAAGAATGGCCAGGCGCGCTCAGCGGACTTGGAGATGAATCTACTCAATGCGGCGACACATACGGTCAGGCGTCTGATATCTTTGATGGTCTTGGGTGCCTGTATTTGCTCAATCACCTTGATCTTGTTGGGGTTGGCTTCTATTCCTCGCTGAGATACGAAGAACCCAAGCAGCTTGCCGGATGGGACACCGAACTCACACTTTTCAGGGTTGAGCTTCAGGTTGACCTTGCGCAAGTTTACGAAAGTTTCCTCCAGATCTTGTATGAGAGTGGCTTCATCCTTGGTCTTGACCATGATGTCATCCATATAGGCTTCCACATTTCTGTGCAGCTGAGGTCCAAAACCAATTTGAACAGCCCTGGCGAAGGTCGAACCAGCACTCTTTAACCCGAAGGGCATTCGTCCAAAGCAGTACATGCCACAGGGAGTTATAAATGCGGTCTTCTCCTCATCTTCCTTGCTCATAAATATCTGGTGGTAGCCGGAGTAGGCATCCAAAAAGGAGAGCAAGTCACATCCGGAGGTGGAATCAACAATTTGATCTATGCACGGCAAGGGGAAAGGGTCCTTCGGGCATGCTTTGTTCAAGTCAGTGAAGTCTATGCAAAGCCTCCATTTCCCATTTGCCTTTCGTACCACCACCAGGTTTGCCAGCCAAGTTGGATGCAGTACCCCTCTGACCAAACCAGCTGCTTCAAGCTTCTTGATTTCCTCGACAATGAACTGCTGCCGCTCCAAGGCCTGCCTCCTAACCTGTTGCTTGACGGGTCGGGCATGAGGGCAGACAACAAGGTGGTCCTCAATTACCTCCCTAGGAACATCGAGGATGTCAGATGGTTGCCAGGCAAACACATCGACATTCTCCCATAGGAAGTTAACGAGCGCAGTTTCCTATTTGTCAGTAAGGGTAGCACTGATGGTGAAGGTACCACCAGTGCCATCCTCCCTTGTTGGGACCTTCTTCATCTCAGGATAGGTGACCTTGGTCTTCTTGCTGGCGGAGCTCTTCGGCAGGTCATCGTCAGGTGTGGCGCACTCCGAAGAGGCGCGCTTCCCAGAGTCCTTGCCGGTGTTCTTGCCAGTCTTCTTCATTCTCTCTGCGCCCTTGGCGGGAGCTGGGATGTCTGTGGCTTCAGCTGCTACCGCGTCGTGATACATCTGATCTACGCAAATAATTGCGTTCTTCTTGTCGGATGGGATGGAAATGACCCCAATGGGCCCTGGCATCTTCAAAGTATTGTAGGCATAGTGGGATGCCGCCATGAACTTTGCCAGTGCTGGGCGACCAAGGATTCCGTTGTAAGGCAGTGGGATCTCGGCGACGTCAAACACTATCCTCTCTGTTCGGAAGTTCAACTCCCCACCGAAAGTCACAGGCAGAGTGATCGTTCCCTTGGGTCGGCTCCTGCCGGGGTTGATTCACTACTGGAATCAGCAACTTTGCCGTCTGCCATGGCAGACGGCAAAGGCATGCATTGCGGACGGCAAAGGTCTTTGTCGTCAGCCAGTAGACGGCACCACATCCGGCTGAACAAGCTTCGGCAAAGGCCACTTTGCCGTCTGCTGACAGACGGCAAAGACCTTTGCATCTTTGCCGTCTGTCAACAGACGGCGAAGCTTCCAAATAGGCCAGCCCAGTGCACCCCAGGTTGCACAGGCAGCTGCCACGTGACAGATTTGCCGTCTGCTGGCTGAAGGCAAAGCGCTTTGCCGTCTGCCAGCAGACGGCAAAGAGCCTGTACAGCCCCTGTTTTTTCTGTTTTTTCTTAAATTCATTCAATTTCACAGAATTTCACACATATATATATATATACACTCATTTGAAAATACTTTCAACAAGCATAACAACACATATACATACCAAATCATATCCCTGCCATATGGATATGATCATCCAACACATATACATACCAAATGAAAAGTCCATATGCAACATATATAGCTAGCCAACATATCCAAAACTAGCGTACAATGGTTTCATCCATACATACATATATAGGTAGCAAGTTTCACATTGTTCATCCTACAAAATCAAAACAAAAAGGAAGCACAAGAAGAAGAGTAGACTCCATCAACGCAAGCTTCCTCATCGAAAGCAAATCTGCAAATTGGGAAAGAAGAAAGTTAGAAGAAGAAGAAGAAGAAGAAGAAGAAGAAGAAGACTAGAAGAAGAAGACTAGCTATAAGAAGAAGAAGAAGAAGAAGAAGAAGAAGACTAGAAGAAGAAGACTAGCTAGAAGAAGAAGAAGAAGAAGAAGAAGAATAATTTTTCTTCTCTTTCTTTTTCTCCTCTCCTCTTCTTTATCTTCTTCTTCTAACTAAGGTAGGCAAAAATGCCATTTTTTAGCTAAGCTAGGAAAAATGCTAAGTGTAGGTCATTTTAGAGCTAAGCTAGGTAAATAGGTCATTTTGGAGCTTAGTAAGGTTATTATGTCATTTTCGAGGATGATGCCATTTTTGAGCCAACTTACGTAAGTATAGCTCATTTTTTATCTAACTTAGGTAATTATGCCATTTAGGAGGAAAATAAGCTAACTATGCATTTGTTAAGCAAAACACTAGAGAAAACTTACCCTCATCACAACAAATGCGATGAAGATCGCAACTAAGGTAACAATTGATCCAACGGCATAATGATACCAAGCCTCATTATCAATGGCATATTTTCTAATCTTCTTAATCTTCAAGCGCATTGCATTCATCTTCATCTTGTGATCATCGACGACATCGGCAACATACAACTCCAATGTCATCTTCTCTTCTTCAATTCTTTTAATTTTTTCTTTCAAATACTCATTTTCTTTTTCAACTAAATTTAACTTCTCGACAAGAGGGTCGGTTGCAAATTCCGGTTCACATACCTCCTAGATTAAAATATCTCTATGTCAACTTGATTGCCATAATTGTCATAAATGCGAAATGCAACAAATAGTTATAAAAGAGAATTTACCACATCCGAATCATAAAGCGGGCGAGGGCCGATGGGGACGGATATCAAGACCATGGCACTATGTATAAGAAACATCATACAAAGTAAGAAAATTATACAAGTAACTATATAAATCATACAATCATACAAGAAAATCATCATCATCGTCTATAATAATTGAATACCTGACATTACTAATATTAATCTTCATCGTCTATATATGCTTCGGGATCAATAAATGCATAATACTCATCACTATCAGTAATGACGTGCTCATCAGCATCATCAATAAATGCATCAACATGTGGAAGGCCTCCTTTATGTAATCGGTCAAGCATTGACAGGTCATCCACAGCCGTAACCTCTTCTTCTTCCGTCTCTTCTTGTTCCGGCTCAGGGGTGAAGTCGGATTCACTGTCGCTGTCTACCTCAATGTTCTGGGGTGAAGTAGAGCGGTTCTTGAAACGTTTTTTGGGAACACGTGTTTCTTGGAAGAATTCTCCTTCATATGTGTCTGGGTTAATGTGAGGGTCATAATCATCTTCATTGAGGGGAGGTGGTCTAAAATGTGGCGGCACATCATAAACGACATCCCAACCATTCAGATTTGGATCAGTTTGGCAGGCCCACGGTAGATAGAAAACTTGGGTCGCCTGTTGAGCCGTAATATAGACATCAGGAACATCTAAATGGGTGCTTTGCTTGATTTCGACTAGCCCTATATGTTCATGAGTCCTTCTAGTCTCCTTCGGCTGGAACCAATAACATTTGAAGACTACGACGTTTGGTGGGTTTTCACCAAAGAATGTAAGTTCATAAATTGCTTCAACTCTTCCATAATACAAGAAATATATATATAATTCAGCAAACCATATTCATCAGTTAATAGAGTTTGTCAGTTTTATTACGTCCATGCAACCTAGACGCTAGTAGGTAAAGATAGGTCCTAATCCCACCCGAGTATGTGTAGATTGGGTTTGTTTTCCCATTCTCTGCTCCGGATCCGACGCAAAATTTTGCCAGCACCTCCCTGTTGTTCTCCTGATACACGTCTCGGCAATAAGCAGAGACGATGTGTACCCGAAGAACAACAGGGAGGCACTAATGAAATTCTGCATCGGATCCGGAGCAGAGCATATGGGAAAACGAACCCAATCTACACATACTCGGGCTGTCCATGGATAACGTTGGACAATTCGAAAGAATCATGGTTATAAATATGCTAATGCATGCATATTTATAGATGTAACGCTTTCGAACGGGAGACGCATAGTGGTCACGCATACTGATGATTGAAGATAGCTATAGCTAGCAAGTTTCATCGGCACGAAGACCGGAACAGAGGAAATGAAGGGGGGAGAAGGAGATGTCATTTGTGCTCACCCACGAACGCAGGGGCGGAGCTCGTCAAACGCACGGGGAGGTCGTCGAACACCAGACCCTCGCAGCGACGAAACAACTGCACATTTAAATCCACCTGATCAACATAAATATGATGTTTTTTATAAACCAAAATCAAAAAATATATGACCTAACTCATAATTCACAAATATATGACCCCGTCGGCCTATGGAAGGCCGAAGAGCACCTTTTTCGGGATCGGGGTGTCGGGGGTGTCGTGTCGGGGTCGGGGTGTCGGGGGTGTTGTGTCGGGGTAGGGGTGCTGTGTCGGTGTCGGGGGTGCCGTGTCGGGGTGTCGGGGTGTCGTGTCGGGGGTCGGGGTGTCGGTGGTGTCGTGTCGGGGTCGACCCTCGACTCCTTTTCCCCTAGATCCTCGGGGGTCGGGGGTCGGGGTTCTTCTTCTTCTTCTTTTCTTCTTCTTCTTCTTCTTCTTCTTCTTCTTCTTCTTCTTCTGCTCCTCCTATTCTTCTTCTTCTTCTTCCTTCTTTTCCTTCTCCTCCTCCTTTTCTTCTTCTTCTCCTCTTCTCCTCCTTTTCTTCTTCTTCTTCTTCTCCTTCTTCTTCTTCTTCTTCTTCGGCGATCCTCGACCCTCGACCCCTTGGCGACCGGCGATCCTCGACCCGGTTCCGTCGGCGCCGACGCACCCCGTCGGCGATCCTCGCCCCGGTTTTCCTTTTTCCTTTTCTTCTTCTCCTCTTCTCCTCCTTTTCTTCTTCTTCTTCCTCTTCTTCTCCTTCTCCTCCTCCTCCTCCTCCTCCTCTTCTTCTTCTCCTTCTTCTCCTTCTTCTTCTTCTTCTTTTCTTCTCCTCCTCCTCCTCCTCCTTTTCTTCTTCTTTTTCTTTTTCTTCTTCTACTTCCTCTTCTTCTTCTTTTTCTTCTTCTCCTTCTCCTCCTCTTCTTCTTCTTTTCTTCTTCTCCTCTTCTTCTTCTTCTTCTTCTTCTTCTTCATTTCCTCTCCTCCTCCTCCTAAAAAACTAACTAACTAATTAAATAACTTACTAACTTAACAGAAAAAAATAACTAACTAACTTATTTTTTCTAACCTAATAAACTAAACTAAACTAAACCTAAATCTAAAAAAACAGAACTAAACTAAACTAAACTAAACCTAAATCTAAATAAACAGGGCGCGAGTGGAGAAAGAACTCACCGGGATCAGGGAGAGGAGTCACCGCCGGCGTCGATCTGCCGAGGGCCGAGAGGAACGAGCAAGAAAAGACTGCACCGCCGTCGATCTGGCGGCGAGGGAGGATGTGCCGGCAGGCGGCCCTGGAGGAGGCCGGCCGCCAAGAGCGGGACGGGGAGCAGGGGGGGCGCCGGTCTAGATCCTAGAGCCGCAGGGGAGGGGCGCGGGGCAGCCTGGGCGGGGCCGGTGGAGGGGGCAGGGGAGGGGGCGGCGTCGCTGCAGGGGAGGGGGCGGGGCGGGGCCGGTGGAGGAGGCTGGGGCAGGGGAGGGGGCGGGGCGGGGTGCGGTCGGGGGCGCCGGCGGGGTGCGGCGGGGGGGAGCGGAGCGGCGGGGCGTCGGTGGCGGCGGGCGGCGGGCAGCGGGCCGGGGCGGCGTGGGGTCGGGGCGGCGGCGGGGTGCGGTCGGGGGCGGCGATGGTGTGCGGCGGGGTGCGGTCGGGGAGAGAGAGAGACAGAGAGAGAGAAGAGAGAGAGGAGGGGGTGGGCCGTTAGGGCCGTTAGGTAGTGGCTTCTTTGCCGTCTGCTAGCGGACGGCAAAGAATCTTTGCCGTCAGCTAGCAGACGGCAAAGAGGTGGCTGATGGCAAAGAGCTTCTTTGTCGTCAGCTAGTTTTTTGCCGTCTGTTTTTTGGAAACGGATGGCAAAGAACTGGCAGACGGCAAATTTGCTGATTCCAGTAGTGATTCCATGGAACGTACCCGTGGCTTCGAGCTCTTCATCAAGGATCTGCAGTTTCTCAGCCACTCTAGGAGAGATCAAGTTCAATCCGGCCCCACGGTCAACTAACATCTTAGACACCTTGAGGTTGCGGATTGTCGGGGAAACCAACAATGGCAAACACCCAACCGTAGTGGTACGGTCAGGGTGATCCTCTTCATCAAAGATGATAGGCGTGCGGGACCATCTGAGTGGCTTCCTAGATTCTGCAGTCGGTTCCACATCATTGACCTCGCGTGCCCAATGCTTGAGCTGGCGGTGAGAGGAGTGCAAGGACACACCCCCGTCAACGCACATGGCTTCGATTGCTTTCTGGAACTCCCTGTCGCTAGAATCCTCATCATCATCCTCATCTTCACTCATATCATCTGTTTCCTTCTTCTCTCGGCCCCTGGCGGGTTTTTTCCTTTTGCTGCGGGGTTGTGCCGCAGCGACCTCCTCTGCCGCCACGGCCTTTCCCGGCAGCGCCATCTTGGCCCTTTTCTTTGTCGCGTTTCTCATACTCGGCCCTCTGTTTCTCAACAAGTTGCTCGACATGTCGGCACTCTTGGAGATCATGGCCCTTGGTGCGGTGAATTTTGCAGTACGGCCCGTCGGACTTCCCGGTCTTCTTAGCGGCAGCAACCTCCCAGCAATCAGCGCACGCGGTAGCTCCCTTGCCGGGGGTTTCGGCTGTCGCCTTCTTACCTGCACTGAGGTCTCCAGAGCTCTCGACAGTCAGCACTGCTTTTCCCTTACGCTTCTTGTTGCGTTTCCTGTTCCTTCCCTTCGGGTCGGGGCATCATCGTCATCATTAGAGTCCACTTCGACGCCCGCCTCCTCTCCTGGGAGTCGTTTCCCTTCTTCAGCTCGAGCACACTTATCCGCCAGGGTGTAAAGCTCATTGACAGTTTTGGGGAGTTTGACATTCATCTTCGCTCGCATCCTCCTGTTGCGCACGTTTGAGTGGAACGCGGCAATCACCGCTGCAGGATCGATCTCTGGGATGTTGCGGTGCACCCGGTTGAATCTCTGGATATGCTTTCTCAAAGTTTCTCCCTCCTTTTGCAGGAGGACTTGGAGATCGCTGGGCTGGCCTGGTTCTTGGTGACCACCGGTGAAGGCGCCAACGAACTCGTTGCACAGATCAGCCCAAGAGGAAATGGAATTTTATGGCAGGTGCATTAGCCATGATCTCACATTTGGCTTGAGCGCCAAAGGGAAATAATTGGCGAGCACCTTTTCATCCCTTCCTCCCGCAGCTTGAACAGCTATCGTGTAAATGCCCAAGAACTCCGCAGGGTTCAACTTCCCGGCGTATTTCTCCGGTAGCTCAGGCTTGAAAGCTCGGCTCGACGGCCAGCGGACCCGTCGCAGCTCGCTAGTGAAGGCAGGGCAACCAACCTCGTAAGGAACATACCCGCCAACACTGGGCGAGGGGTCGCCGACGTTTGGACCGTTGCGCTTATCGGATTGACGGTGTGCTTCCCGGCGTCGCTCGATGGTGATGCATGCATCTTCCTTCCGCCGGTCTTCAAGGACACACCGTTGATCCTGGCGGTCGTGCGGGCCAGACGAGACTATGGATGCCTCGTCGCGGTCATTAGCATGTGCAGCTTGCTGCGGCTGCCTCTGGGCCTGGTGTCAGGGCGGGGGTTGTACCGTTGGGGTGGCCCCTTCAATGCGCTCGCCGCCCCAGGCTGCCGATGTTGTTCGCGTACGTCGCGACGGCTCCGCATGCTGGGCCTTGTTGGCTTCAACAAAAGAGATCAAACTCTGAATGGTGGCTCTCCATTCATCCATCTTGTCAGCTGCTGGCATGAAGCTGAGCAGCATCTAGACCCGCGTCATGGCCTCCTCTGTGCTGCCCGGCATGGCGAAAGAGACGGATCATGATGTTGCTCGACTCTTGGTAGGACCAAGAGAAGCGTCGCCGCATCCTTGATGTCGTGCGCCACTCGCCAGAGCTTTCTGGTGGGCAGCGAGCCGATCCTGCGAGGCTGCGGTCCCGCTGGGCGCCCCGTCGCGCTCCGCACAAGGCGTACGGCCAACGATCTCGCTGGCGACGGGTGCGGCTGGAAGGTCACAGCTCGCACCGGACTGGGCGCCGCTGAGGCGGCCTCGGGCATCCACGTGGCAGGGAGGTGATGAATGGATGTTCCCTCCGCACGTGGCGTCGGGGCCGAGCTCGCCATGTGGTTGATGTAGTTCCTCCCCTTCGGCGCCTCCTGCTCCATCCCCGGCCATGAAGGGCTGGACGGGGGCGCCGCCTGCGCCGTCCGCGTCATCCATGATGCCCGCCTCGCCAGCAGCCGCTGCAGTGCCTACAGCACCGGCGCCCGCGTGTGAGAGAGCCTTTGAAGTGGAAGGATGCGCGGCCGCGCTGGGTTTCTTCTTCGGAGCCATTGTTGAAGAAGATGACGATGAAGATTGATTCGCCTATCACGAACTCGGGTTATCGCAAATGATGCACGCACCCCTACCTGGCGCGCCAAAGATGTCGGGGCACTGATGCTCACGATCACCTATGGGACCAGAGGTCCCTTGTGGTTCGGCAAGGGGGGTCACATTGCACGAAGAGCGGAGAGCAGGAGACGGCGTCACGATCAAGGCTCAGGCATTTTACCCAGGTTCGGGCCGCTGCTAAGCGTGAAACCCTACTCCTACTTTTGGTGGATTGATTGGAGGAACACGAAGAATGCAGGGCGCCTAACCCCGGCAAGGACTGCTGTCGGGGAAAGAGCGGCTATGCGAGTACAAGCGTTCGGGGGTTCGAGTTGCCAACCTTGAGCTATGTTGCCTTGGGCCTCCTTTTATAGTGCAAGGGGTTACCACAATGGCAAAATAGACATTATCTATCGATTAGATAGCTAAGCAGAGCTATCATACCTAACTCTAGCATTTAGAACAAAATGCCATGATTACCTGCCTAAGTGGCGCTTGGGGGTGCATCCCCGGCAAGCTCTTACCACCGCTTGGCCGGTCGTTGCTTAAGATCTGGACACACTGCAGGGCGGGTGCCAACCGTGCATAACTTGCCTTCCAATGTGTCGCCACGTGCTTAGTGAGAGCTGATTAATCGCCTGAGGGCTCGACACCGCATCGATAAGTGACAGGCGTAGCGATGCGGTGGAGCGGTGACTGGATGGCTCACGCCTGCCGGGGAGTGGCTTGCCGGGTCTTCTGGGGGGAGTGTACGTCTTGGTCCCCGGCAAGCATCGGGGACGTGCTTGGCGCGCCACAGGCCAGGCTTGGGCTGCCGCGTTAAGCTTGCTGGAGTCTTGGTCTTGACTGTTGGCGGGGTTCTTTGCTTCTACCGCATGTGCATAAGTCAGGGGAATTGGGTACCCCTGTACTAGTGCACCAACACCATCTTCTGGTATATAGTCACATTTGACCTAGAAAAAATCAGAGGAGGACTTTTGGGATGAAGCACCGCCGCCTCGAGGCGGAACTTGGGCAGGAGCACTTTTGCCCTCCGGCGGAGCGATTCCGCTGGGGGAACTTCCCTCGCGGAGGGGGAAATCGAAGCTATCGTCATCACCAACACCCCTCTCATCTTAGGGAGGCCAATCTTCATCAACATCTTCAACAGAACCATCTCCTCTCAAACCCTAGTTCATCTCTTGTGTTCAATCTTTGTACCGGAACCTCAGATTGGTACCTGTGGGTGACTAGTAGTGTTGATTACCTTGCGTAGTTGATTACTATATGGTTTATTTGGTGGGAGATTATAGGTTCAGATCCATTATGCTATTTAATACCCCTCTGATCTTGAGCATGATTATTATTTGTGAGTAGTTACCTTTGTTCTTGAGGTCACGGGAGAAGTCATGTTGCGAGTAATCATGTGAATTTGATATGTGTTCGATATTTTGACGATATGTATGTTGTGATTCCCTTAGTGGTGTCAGGTGAACGTTGACTACATGACACTTCACCATTCATGGGCCTAAGGGAATGCATTGTGGAGTAGTTATTAGATGATGGGTTGCTAGAGTGACAGAAGCTTAAACCCTAGTTTATGCGCTAATTCGTAAGGGGCTGATTTGGATCTCAACGTTTAATGCTATGGTTAGATTTTATCTTAATACTTTTCTTGTAGTTGCGGATGCTTGCGAGGGTGTTAATCATAAGTGGGAGGTTGTTCAAGTAAGAACAACACCCAAGCACCGGTCCACCCACATATGAAATTATCAAAGTAGCGAACACGAATCAAACCAACATGATAAAAGTGACTAGATGAAATTCTCGTGTACCCTCAAGAACACTTTGCCTATTACTAGAGATTGTTCTGGCATGTCCTTTGCCACCAAAGGATTGGGCTACCTTGCTGCACCTTGTTTACCATTACCGTTACTTGCATGTTACCAACTATCCTGCTATCAAACTATCTGTTACCTACAATTTAAGTGCTTGTAGAAATTACCTTGCTGAAAACCGCTTGTCATTTCCTTCTGCTCCTCATTGGGTTCGACACTCTTACTTATCGAAAGGACTATGATTGATCCCCTATACTTGTGGGTCATCAAGACTCTTTTCTGGCGCCGTTGCCGGGGAGTGAAGCGCCTTTGGTAAGTGGAAATCGGTAAGGAAAAACTTAAACTACGTGCTGAAATTTATTGCTACTTGCTACTATGGAAAACAATCGTTTGAGGGGTTTGTTCGGGGTATCTTCACCTCGACCGGAACCACAATTAGTTGCCCCTCAACCTATAGCACCTACTGAATATATTACTTATGAAATTCCTTCGGGTATGTTAGAACAACTGCTTGCTAAACCTTATGCAGGAGATGGAACTGAACATCCTGATATGCACCTATTATATGTGAACGAAATTTGTGGATTATTTAAGCTTGCAGGTTTACCCGGAGATGAAGTTAAGAAGAAGGTTTTCCCTTTATATTTGGAGGGAAAAGCATTGACATGGTATAGGCTATGTGATGATCTTGGATCGTGGAAGTGGAATCGTTTGCAATTGGAATTCCACCAAAAGTTTTATCCAATGCATCTAGTTCATCGTGATCGGAATTATATATATAATTTTTGGCCTCGTGAAGGAGAAAGCATCGCTCTAGCTTGGGGGAGGCTTAAGTCAATGTTATATTCATGCCCCAATCATGACATTCCGAGAGAAGTTATCATTCAGAATTTTTATGCTCGGCTTTCTCATATTGATCAATCCATGCTCGATACTTCTTGTGCTGGTTCTTATATGAAGAAGACTATTGAATTCAAGTGGGATCTCTTAGAAAGAATTAAATGCAACTCTGAAGATTGCATTGTGTTAAATGCAATTCAAGTGGGATCTCTCCGAAGGTAATGAGTCAGGTATAAAGCTTGAATCTGATTGTGTTAAATCTTTTATGAATACCGATACTTTTCATAAGTTTAGAACTAACTATGGACTTGACTCTGAGATAGTAGCCTCTTTCAGCGAAGCATTTGCTACTCACATTGACCTGCATAAGGAGAAGTGGTTTAAATATCATCCCCCTATTATAGAAGAAATTAAAGAACCGGTCATAGCTAAAGAAGAAACCATCATTTACAATGTTGATCCAGTTGTGCCAACCGCTTATATTGAAAAACCACCTTTCCCTGTTAGGATAAAGGAACATTCTAAGGTATCAACTGTGGTGCATAAGAGTAATATAAGAGCACCTAAACCCCCTGAACAAATTAAAGTAGAACCTAGTGTTGCTATGGTTAAAGATCTCTTGGTAGAAAATATTGATGGGCATGTTATCTACTTCTGTGATAAAGCTGTTAGAATTGCTAAACCCAATGAAAAAGATAAACATAGACCCATAGAAGGCATGCCTGTTGGCTCAGTCAAAATAGGAGATCATTGCTATCATGGTTTATGTGATTTGGGTGCTAGCTTGAGTGCTATCCCGTTTACTCTATACCAAGAAATTATGGATGAAATAACACCTGCTGAAATGGAAGACATTGATGTTACTATTAAACTTACTAATAGAGACACTATCATGCCACTTGGGATTGTTTGAGATGTTGAAGTCTTGTGTGGGAAAGTAAAGTACCCTACTGATTTTCTAGTCCTTGGTTGCCCACAAGATGACTTTTGTCCCATTATCTTTGGTAGACCTTTCTTGAGCACCATCAATGCTAAGATAGATTGCGAAAAACAAACTGTCGGTGTCAGCTTTGGTAATGTATCTCATGAGTTTAATTTTTCCAAGTTTAGTAGACGACCTCGTGATAAAGCGTTATCTAGTAAAGATGAAATAATTGGTATTGCTTCTATTGTCGTGCCTCCCACTGATCCATTAGAACAATATTTGCTTGACCATGAAAATGATATGCATTTGCGTGAAAGAAATGAAATAGATAAAAATTTCTTTGAACAACAACCTCTCCTGAAACACAATTTTCCTATTGAAACTCTTGGAGGTCCTACTCCACCTAAAGGTCATCCTGTGTTTAAATTGAAACAATTGCCTGACACTTTGAAGTATGCTTATCTTGATGAGAAAAAGATACATCCTGTTATTATTAGTGCTAACCTTTCAGAACATGAAGAAGAGAGATTATTGAAAGTTCTGAGGAAGTACCGGGCTGCTATTGGATATACTCTTGATGATCTTAAGAGCATTAGTCCCACTCTATGTCAGCACAAGTTTAATATGGAACCTGATGCTAAACCCGTTGTTGATCACCAACGGCGTTTGAATCCTAAGATGAAGGAAGTGGTAAGAACTGAGATATTAAAGCTTCTGGAAGCAGGTATAATCTATCCCATAGCTGATAGTATATGGGTAAGTCATGTTCATTGTGTCCCTAAGAAAGGGGGTATTATCGCGCTGTTCCTAACGATAAGAATGAACTCATTCCACAAAGAATTGTCACTGGCTATAGAATGGTAATTGATTTTAGAAAATTAAATAAAGATACTAGGAAAGATCATTACCCTCTGCCTTTCATTGATCAAATGCTAGAAAGACTATCTAAGCACACACACGTTTGTTTCCTAGATGGATTTTCGGGTTTCTCTCAAATACTGTCGGATTTCGGGCTCCGCAAAACCCAAAGAGGTTCGAACACAAGGGCGTGTGCGAAGATCCCCACCAGCTTCAACCTCTAGATCACAGCTCGACAGTCTAGCCCAACAAAGTCGCACACTCCCAGGAAGAAGGTTAGCACGCGAGGATTTACCCAGGTTCGGGCCGCTGCGAAGCGTAAAACCGTACTCCTGCCTTTTGGTGGATTCCTCACGAGGAGGTTTGTGGATGAACTAGTATAGTGGTCAAGCGCCTCACAAGGGTGCTCTGGTGGTGTTTTGTCCGTCCTCCTCTACGGAGCAGCCTAGCCTCTCTTTATATTGGCCTGGGTCCTCTTCCCTTATAGCAATAGCGGGAAGGGATCCCACAACGGCCAAATTCGAAGGGGGACAAGGAGTACATCTTATCCTGATGAAAGGTGCTCTTCGCCTGCAAAGTACCCGGTGGTGATGCAGAGGTGGGATCGGCGATGACGTCCGTCCTGCAAGGCTCGTGGTCTTGGTCTCATTGCGTCGGAATGGAAACCTTTGGGGGTGCTTTGGGAACATGTGTACGCCTTTGCCTCCTTTGCACCAAAGAAGAAACTGTCTCTGACGCGCGCGCTGGTGCCCGCCTGGCCCGGCTTGCGTCATCCTCGACCTCCCGAGGCCGAGTATTGCATGGAGATCTCCGCCACTCAGGAGGGGGCCTAGGGAGGCCTCCTCCTTCTGGGGGTCTTGGCGTCGTCCTCCTCGCGAGGGTGGGGCTCTCGCGAGGGCCTTGTCTTGAGTGAGGCCGCACTGGGCCGCGCTTGGCTATTGAAGTGGGCCACGCCCTGGGCCGCAGGCTGGCAGGACTGGGTACCCCCGTTCCCAGAACGCCGATAGCAGCCCCCGGGCTCAAGGCGCGCTTGGGTTAGCTTTTGGGCGAAGCTGAAGTAGCCGGCCTGAGCGCCGCGGGCCCCAATCGCCTGCGGGCCCAACCTAACGCGTGGCGCATAATGAGACGAGGATGCCTCCGCTCCCAGAAGATGTCGGGAACCGCCCAGAGTCAGGCTCACGCGAAGCCTACGCACCGCGCCGGCCATCATTGCCCTTCCTTAAATGCGGCTGTCTCCTTGTGTCTTCCCCCTCCTCGGTCCACGTGGATGTGACTCGAGGAGGGCACATGAAGAGACGTGAAGCAGGGCTGCACGCCAACCGAGACTGGCGTGTGGCGCCCGAGGAGCGCACGGCGCCTCCACTCCCCATGACGCCCCATGGCAGTGGTTGCGCCTATAAACCCGCCCCGCCCGGGGGGTCATGCCATCCTGTCGCTCCTTCTCGCTTCCCATCCTTCCAAAGATATCTTCCTCATCCTCCTCTCTTCCCTTATCCTCCATGGCGTCTTGAGGGAGTGCAGCAGGTGCGGGGAAGCGCCTCCTCCCAGGGCACCTGCGCCCAATAGGCACAGGCTCGACGAGCTCTAGGAGGAAGCGGACGCGTTGAGGGCCCAGCTGGCGGACGCCGAGGCCGCCCTCCAGGCCGCGCTCAGGGGCGAGGCGGAGGCCCAGGCAGAGCTGGCGTCCCTCCAGGCCCAGATCAAGGGGGCAGCTGATGCCGTGCAGGCCGCCCAGGAGAAGGCGGCGCACGCAAAAATGCTGGAGGCGCAGCGCGCCAAGCAGTACCTGGACATTGCCCACCGCGCGGTTGGTGCAGTGGGCCGGTTCATCGAGGAAGCCCCTGCGCTTCCGTGTGCGCACAGCGACGGAGGCTACCTCAACTTCTTCGACAAGGTGGTGGAGGCGCTAGAGACCGGCGTCTCTCGGGTGAACGAGGAAACGTCTCCAGCGTGCGTGACCTCCTGGACATTGCGTTGACACGCGTCTTCTCCAACCTGCGCCGCCACGTCACGGAGTTTGATATCCCCCGCGTCATGGAGCCGGTGCATGAGGAGCTCCAAAGGCCCCTCAGGGATGAGGTGCACCCGCACGTGAAGTCCCTGGTGGAACAGTTTGTCCTAGAGCCTTCCTCCGACGAGGGCGACGACTCCGGCGCCAAGGCGGGCGGGGGTCTAGATGGTGACAGCGGCTCCTCCGCCTAGGCTTCCCCTGCTTTCTTCCTCTCGTTCCTGTTACATCATGAAGCACTTGGCCCCTGAGGGTGTTAAACTTTTGTGGTTTACCTTCATCTTCCTCCTCGTTCTTTTAAACCGTCGGTTGCTTGTTTTGTGTGACGCGCCTTCGTCTCTGCCGCGGAGTTTTGTGTCATCGTTGGTGCGACACAGCGCACTCCCTCGCACCTTCGCCCGTACCGCTGCTTCGCTGCTCCACGCCCGGCGCTCTTCGTGAGCTCCGCTGAGGTGTCGCACTACGCCCAGCGATGACGGCCCGTCAGGGCCTCGCGAGGTGGACCCTCCTGAGGTGGAGCGTGCCGTCCCAAGACCGGAGTTTTAGCGACGACGCCGAGAGAGGCCAGAGTCCTTCCTTTGCGCTGCCCTTCCCTGTATCTGGAGCAACAAGAGGCCTAATGGGGGCACATAGTAAACCATAGTGCCTGCATTCTCATGTTATTGTTCCTGTCTCATACCCAGCACTTAGGCTATCATCGGATCAAAAAGTTTCTGCTCTTTACTGTTGGGGTACTTAGCTTGGCGGGCCGTGGCGAGCTCGTGCGTTGTGAGGTGCAGCTGGGGCGTCTAGGGAGCTCGAGGATCCCGCCAGGGAGGGCTTCTTCCTTGCGAGCGGAATGGTTTGGGAGCCTTTTCGGCACTCTACGTCGGCGGGACCCAATCCCGCGCATACCTCGACTGCCGTTGGGGCGTCTGGATCACCAGGATGAGACCAAGGGGCGAGGAGCTACGCGATCAGTGAGGCTCCTGAGGCGCGTTGCTCAGGAGTCCCCCGTGACGCTCAAGCAGCGTTCTACGTCGGCGGGGCCCAATCTCGCGCATACCTCGACCGCCGTTGGGGCGTCCAGATCACCAGGACGAGACCAAGGGGCAAGGGGCTACGTGATCAGTGAGGCTCCTGAGGCGCGTTGCTCAGGAGTCCCCCTTGACGCTCGAGCGGCTCCCATACCTTTTTGCCGGTTCCTGCCCCGGGAGGTGCCTGAGCCTCCCAAGGCTTCGTGTTGCCGCACCGGGCCGTAGCCGAAGCCCCCCAGCGAGGGTCGACCGCTAAAAGATGGATGCTTCCGAGGCAACAGTCCCTTGCTGGCTTGCCCAGAGGCGCCACGCGAGGACCAAGGTGCCAGGGCCTCGGCAAGGTGTGCACACCGTGCCCGTGCCGCCCCCGCTCGCGGGGTGCATGAGGGGGAGACCGACAGGTGTCGATTCAGAAAACGAGACTTCAAGACGAGAAAAAGGAATCGCAAAGAGAAAAAATTCCCACGCCTTTTTCAAACAGAGTTACGAATTCGAGTTTCATTCCAAAAAGTGGCAATTCAAACACAGAAAGGAACAAGCAACGGCCGCGTCCGGCACCTATGCTAGTCTTCGTCTTCCCCCAGCGTAGAGCATAGGGCTTCCACTAGGCATGGGTATAGTCATTGGAGGACAGTGTTGTCCGCCAGCGCGAAGCATGGGGCTTCCACTTGGGCGTCGGATGGAACCCCTCCGCGTCCTCGGGGGGCTCCGGGCGTATACAGCCCACTCATTGTTACGTGAGAGTGTCACGGCCGAAGATAGCTGGGCAAGCCCCCAGGCGCATGGCCTAGGTGCCCCCAACTCAGTCAAGAGCCATCCCGCGCATTTCTGCCCGGTTGCGCGCCCCTACAGCCCAAACCTGAGTGCATCGTTCCCCGCGTAGTCGCGGGATTGCGCTCCCGCAGCTCAAACATGAGCACAATGCACCCAGCGCAGCCATAGGGGTGTTGTGTCGGTGAAGCCGACTTGTGAGGCGTCGCGGCACCGGCTAGACCACGACCGAGGACCTCGCGAGGCCCTGCCTCCCGAGGGTCGTGTCGGTGCCCCCGTTGCTGCGCGTGGCCCACGCTGCTTGTATCCTGCCGATCCCCCTAGGCGGCTGCTCCTACGGCCCAGAGGGCTTGGTTGCGTGCTGCTTACTCGCTCGGGGGGGCGGCTGCGCCGCGCCCCCGCGTATCCCGGGACGCCCCCTCACTTGCACCAACCTGGCCCGCCGCCCCCTTAGTGGAAGCCCCCAGGCCGGGCTTGGAGAGGACGTCCGGGACATTCTCCCTACTCCATGGCAATGCTGGCACCCGCGGTGGGCGCGCGATCCACGGCGCCGCCCGCAGGTATGATACTGCTCGGAACATAGGGTTTTGTGTAAAGGCCTTGGCTTCCTCCTGAACCGTCTCCGCACGCCCCATGGGCAGCCTCCCTGGGCGGCACGGCGACGCCGCCCTGGACGCGCGGCCCACAGACCCTCCTGCGCCGAGCCTCCGCCCGAAGCTGCTTACCTCTGCCATCGCCGCAAGGTTGGTCGTGCGTGTCTTTACGTGGTTTGCCTCCCTGGTTATCCACCGCACCTCCGTTATGGTTACCTGCCTACTCGGAAGCCTGAGCCACCTGATCACTACGCCGGTTGGCACGCTCGCACCGCGACGACCCGGGCTGTTGATGATCCATCGGAATATGAGTATGCGCATTGAGGCGCGCGCGGAGCGTCCCGTCGCTTTCTTCGAGGGCACCACCGGTGGAGCTGGACGGCGCCCCGAAGCCGGACACCGGGATCCAGAGGAGAAGGAGCACGCCGTGTGGCGGGCCTTGCCCGGGCTCGCCCGGACATGGGGCTGGCGCACCGTCTGCCGATGAGGTGAGCGGTACGGCGAGCGAGCCCCCAGCGCCAAGCATCGGGGGTTGAGAGGAGTGGTGCGGAACCCAGGCCCTCCTCACAACGGTGACCAACTCGGCGATGTGGTCGGCCCAGGCGTCGAAGCCCCCGTGCGTCGGGTGATGGCGAAGCAGCTCACTTGCCATCAGCAGCACGTCATGCGCGTTGAGGTATCCCACGTGGGTACAGGGTGATGTCGGTTCCATGAGCGCCGCACGCTTGCCACGCGCCTGGCCGGCACGAGCAGCGACGATGGTGGAGACGACGCTGGTGGCCTGGTAACGACCGCCCAGCACCGAGCTGCCAGGGCGTCTGTCTTGGGTAGTAGCGGCGAGGTTGGTGAAGGCGGATCCGCCGGGCCGAAGGAAACTTGTCGGGCGTCGGCCATCGAAACGACGGAGCGGAGAAGAAGCGAAGCTTGTAGAAGATTGCGACACGCCCACTACATGGCGTGCCAAATGTCGGATTTCGGGCTCCGCAAAACCCAAAGAGGTTCGAACACAGGGGCATGTGCAAAGATCCCCACCAGCTTCAACCTCTAGCTCACAGCTCGATAGCCTGGCCCAACAAACTCGCACACTCCCGGGAAGAAGGTTAGCACGCGAGGATTTACCCAGGTTCGGGCCGCTGCGAAGCGTAAAACCCTACTCCTGCCTTTTGGTGGATTCCCTCACGAGGAGGTTTGTGGATGAACTAGTACAGTGGTCAGTCGCCTCGTGAGGGTGCTCGGGTGGTGTTTTGTCCGTCCTCCCCTACGGAGCAGCCTAGCCTCTCTTTATAGTGGCCTGGGTCCTCTTCCCTTATAGCAATGGCAAGAAGGGATCCCACAACGGCCAAATTCGAAGGGGGACAAGGCATACATCTTATCCTGATGAAAGGTGGTCTTCACCTGCAAAGTACCCGGTGGTGATGCAGAGGTGGGATCAGCGATGACGTCCGTCCTGCTGGGCTCGTGGTCTTGGCATCGTTGCGCCGGAATGGAAACCTTTGGCGGGTGCTTTGGGAACATGTGTACGCCTTTGCCTCCTTTGCACCAAAGAGGAAACTTTCTCTGCTGTACGCGTTGGTGCCCGCCTGGCCCGGCTTGCGTCATCCTCGGCCTCCCGAGGCCGAGTATTGCATCGAGATCTCCGCCACTCAGGAGGGGGCCTAGGGAGGCCTCCTCCTTCCGGGGGTCTTGGCGTCGTCCTCCTCGCGAGGTTGGGGCTCTCCCGAGGGCCTTATCTTGAGTGAGGCCGCACTGGGCCGCGCTTGGCTATTCAAGTGGGCCATGCCCTGGGCCACAGGCTGGCAGGACTGGGTACCCCCATTCCCAGAATGCCGCCAGTAGCCCCCGGGCTCAAGGCACGCTTGGGTTGGCTTCTGGGCGAAGCCGAAGTAGCCGGCCTGAGCGCCGGGGGCCCCAATCGCCTGCGGGCCCAACCTGACGCGTGGCGCCCAATGAGACGAGGACGCCTCCGCTCCCAAAAGACGTCGGGAACCGCCCAGAGTCAGGCTGACGCGAAGCCTACGCGCCGCGCCGGCCATCATTGCCCTTCCTTAAATGCGGCTGTCTCCTTGTGTCTTCCCCCTCCTCGGTCCACACGGATGTGACTCGACTAGGGCAGATGTAGAGACGTGAAGCAGGGCTGCATGCCAACTGAGCCTGGCGTGTGGCGCCCGAGGAGCGCACGGCGCCTCCACACCCCACGATGCCCCATGGGCAGCGGTTGCGCCTATAAACCCGCCCCGCCTGGGGGGTCATGCCATCCTCTCGCACCTTCTCGCTTCCCATCCGTCCAAAGATATCTTCCTCATCCTCCTCTCTTCCCTTATCCTCCATGGCGTCTGGAGGGAGTGCAGCAGGTGCGGGGAAGCGCACGGGGTCCTCGGCTCCACTGCCGGCCTCTGGAGGCAGCGGCGGGGGGCCTCCGAGGCCGGCCCAAGCTCGCCGGCGCTGGGCCATCATTGACGAGTAAGTGTTCCGTCACCCACCCCCTTCTCTTGCAATCACGCCCGACACGCCGGACCTGATTGTTTCCTCCTCCCAGGGCGCCTGCGCCCAAGAGGCGCAGGCTCGACGAGCTCCAGAAGGAAGCGGACGCGTTGAGGGCCCAGCTGGCGGACGCCGAGGCCACCCTCCAGGCCGCGCTCAGGGGCGAGGAGGAGGCCCAGGCGGAGCTGGCGTCCCTCCAGGCCCAGATCAAGGGGGCAGCTGATGTCGTGCAGGCCGCCCAGGACGAGGCGGCGCACGCAAAGATGCTGGAGGCGCAGCGCGCCAAGCAGTACCTGGACATTGCCCACCACGCGGTTGGTGCGGTGGGCCAGTTCATTGGGGAAGCCCCCGCGCTTCCGTGTGCGCACGGCAACGGAGGCTACCTCAAGTTCTTCGGCAAGGTGGTGGAGGTGCTGGAGACCGGCGTCTCTCGGGTGAACGAGGAAATGTGTCCAGCGCGCGCGACCTCCTAGACATTGCGCTGACACGCGTCTTCTCCAACCTACGCCGCCACGTCACAGAGTTTGATATCCCCCGCCTCATGGACCCGGTGCCTGAGGAGCTCCAAAGGCCCCTCAGGGATGAGGTGCACCCACACGTGAAGTCCCTGGTGGAACGGTTTGTCCAAGAGCCTTCCTCCGACCAGGGCGACGACTCCGGCGCCAAGGCGAGCGGGGGTCTGGATGGTGACAGCGGCTCCTCCGCCTAGGCTTCCCCTACTTTCTTCCTCTCGTTCCTGTTACATCAAGAAGCACTTGGCCCCTGAGGGCGTTAAACTTTTGTGTTTTACCTTCGTCTTCCTCCTCCTTCTTTTAAACCGTCGGTTGCTTGTTTTGTGTGACGCGCCCTCGTCTCTTCTGCGTAGTTTTGTGTCATCGTTGGTGCGACACAGCGCACTCCCTCGCACCTTCGCCCATACCGCTGTGCTGCTGCTTCGCGCCCGGTGCTCTTCGTGAGGTCCGCTGAGGTGTCGCACTACGCCCAGCGATGACGGCCTGTCAAGGCCTCGCGAGGCGGACCCTCCTGAGCTGGAGCGTGCCGTCCCAAGACCGGGTTTTTAGCGACGACGCCGAGAGAGGCCGGAGTCCTTCCTTCGCGCTGCCCTTCCCTATGCCTGGAGCAATAGGAGGCCTGATGGGGGCACATAGTAAACCGTAGCGCCTGCATTCTCACGTTAGCGTTCCTGTCTCATACCCAGCACTCAGGCTATCATCGGATTAAAAAGTTTTTGCTCTTTACGGTTGGGGTACTTAGCTTGGCGGGTCGTGGCGAGCTCGTGCGTTGTGAGGTGCAGCTGGGGCGTCTACGGAGCTCGAGGATACCGGCAGGGAGGGCTTCTTCCTTGCGAGCGGAATGGTTTGGGAGCCTTTTCGGTACTCTACGTCGGCGGAGCCCAATCCCGCGCATACCTCAATTGCCGTTGGGACGTCCGGATCACCAGGACGAGACCAAGGGCAAGGAGCTACGCGATCAGTGAGGCTCCTGAGGCGCGTTTCTCAGGAGTCCCCCTTGATGCTCAAGCGGCGCTCTACGTCGGCAGGGCCCAATCTCGCGCATACCTCGACCGCCGTTGGGGCGTCCGGATCACCAGGACGAGACCAAGGGGCAAGGGGCTACGTGATCAGTGAGGTTCCTGAGGCGCGTTGCTCAGGAGTCCCCCTTGACGCTCGAGCAGCTCCCATACCTTTTTGCCGGTTCCTTCCCCGGGATGTGCTTGAGCCTCCCGAGGCTCCGCGTTGCCACGCCGGTCCATAGCCGAAGCCCCCCAGCGACGGTCGACCGCTAAAAGATGGATGCTTTCGAGGCAACAGTCCCTTGCTGGCTTGCCCAGAGGCGCCACGCGAGGACCAAGGTGCCAGGGCCTCGGCAAGGTGTGCACACCATGCCCGTGCCGCCCCCGCTCGCGGGGTGCATGAGGGGGAGACTGACAGGTGTCGATGATGGGGTTATGTACCTAGGGTAGGGTCATAGGCCTGACCTACATACTCTACCTAAGGACATTACCTTAGAGAACTTAAGGATTACAAGGAAGACTCCGACTGAAATCACCAAGGCGTATGAGTCACTCGACAACATCCACTCAGAGGTCTCTTCCTCCACTCGACGGTTACCTTTCATTCGGAAGAACCAGAAGACAGTCGACCGCAGAAGGCCAGAAGCCACTCGGGGAGGCCAACGGGCAGGCGTTCGGCTAGACAATTAGTAGCATTTATTACATACGTTACCAGTAACGTCCATCTTTATTGCCACGATTGAACCCTTGGTTGCTGGGTATTGATGAGGGGCAGTGCACTCTATAAAGACACCCCTCCCCTCTGGCACAAGGGTTTGCACCCCCTGTAACTCTCATATTCCACACGACAGAAAGCTCCCGAGCACCTGAGACGTAGGGCTGTTACCTCCACGAGAGGGGCCTAAACTCATACATCTATGTGTACACCCTCGCCGTAGCTAGGACTCTGCCCTCTCCTTTCGTACCCCTATCTTCTACTGTCAGGCTCGTTCCCACGACAGTTGGCACCCAGTGTGGGGCAGGCGTCTAAGCGACTTTCGGTGAGGTTGCATTTTTTCTCCTTCGTCATGTCTTCTGGCGGTGATTTGTTCCTGGGCCACGAGATCCGTCTCGGAGCGCTCACCTTCATCGCCGACGACTCGGCATGGCTCCAGGAAGTGCCTCTTGATGTTGAGGCGCTCTCGATCCGCGGGGCGACGCACTTTTGCGCAAGCTCCTGCGGTGTTCTTCTACTACAGCCGTCCACTCCGTACTTGTCGGTCCTCCCCGCTATTCGTCGCCGGAAGCGATCCGGTCGTTCGCGACTCCAACGCTGGGTGAGGCATGCGGCGGCTCGCCAAACTTCGTCTCCACAGATTGCGGCTATCAAGCCCGCCGAATCACTTCACGGCGTGTTCAACTCAGTGTCGGATGCATCTGACGTTCCTTCCTAGTGTGAGAGCTGCGATCCTGCAACTGAGGTTCTCATCGCTGGTTCACATCAGAGTCCGCCGCCTGGCTTTGGCCGCGGCAGACGAGAGGTTGGAGGTCCGTCGGATGAGCAGCAGCGCCGGGATGAGGAGATTCTCCATACTCCCATCGTCGGTGCGACTGCTGAGGCCCAGGCCATGGAGGCCACGCGCCTTCGGCTCAAAGAGATGCAGGAGGCACTCGACGAGCGCGCCCGCCAGCGTCCGCCCGTTTCCAGTCGACGTCAGCGACAGTTGTTTCCGAGTGGATCTCATAACAACGTCAAGGTATTCTGTACTCCAATTCTGAATGTAGCAGCAGCTGCCAAGATTGCAGATTCCATTCAGCCATCCCGTTCGGAGGCTGGCAGAGGTTTGCAGCAGATCCGGGCGCTGCTTGATGCAGCGCAACAGCAGAATTCGGCTGTTTCTCAGCCGCGCAACAGATTACATAGTAACTCTCCCAGAGCTGACACAGTTCAGTCGGCGCACAGTCCGGGGTTGCCTCTGCGTCGCAGGGGCGGAGGTTACCGTGAGGATCAGTACCAAGATCAGGGGCGAGATCATTTTGCTCCTCGTTATCACCGTGATGACCACCGTCGAGTGCCTACTCCTCCGCGGAGTGGTTCATATGTGCCCCGGCACTATGACGATAGGCGCCCGTTCAGTGATGAGCGGAATCCTGGGTTCAATGCAAGGAATATCCTCGCACAAAGGCGGATCGACAGAGGTAGAGCCCACAAAGATGGTAATGACAGAGACTATCCGAGTGGAAGTGGTACCGTTGTTTCTGGTCCCGAATGTTTTAGCAGAGCCATTCGTTCTGCAGAGATTCCCCCCAACTTCAGGTTGGCGGCTGGAATTAGCAAGTTCTCCGGCGAGTCGAAGCCGGAAACATGGTTAGATGATTACCGAGTGGCTGTGCAGATTGGTGGAGGAAATGACAGCGTAGCCATGAAGCATTTATCCTTGATGTTGGATGGTTCGGCCCGGGCGTTGTTGAATCGGTTGGCTCCTTCTAGCATGTATTGCTGGGAAGATCTTGCCCGAGTGTTCATCAGTACCTTCGAAGGCACTTGCAAGCGTCCTGCGGGTTTGATCGATTTACAGCATTGTGTTTAGAAGCCCAATGAGTCCTTGAGAAAATACATTCAGCGTTGGTCCACCTTGCATCACACAGTGGAGAATGTTTCCGAGCATCAAGTTGTTTGTGCTTTCAAGGCCGGTGTGAAGTACCGTGAGCTTTACCTGAAGTTTGGGCGGACAGGTGACATTTCCCTGAGCAAGATGCTGGAGATTACCACTCGGTACGCCAATGGCGAAGAGGAAGACCGCCTTCGCAGCGGCAAAGGAAAAGCAGTCGACAATGATGTCGGCGGCAATTCTAGTCATAAATAGAAGCGCAAAGGTGATGGCCCTGCTCAGGCAGAGGCGGCCGCTCTGGCGGCGCAAGGAAAAAATAAGGGGAAGGCCAAAGGTCAGTTTACCCCCAAGAAAGGAAAGAATCAGTCGGGAACAGATGTCCTGGATTTACCGTGTGCAATCCACACAAAGAAAGATGAAGAAGGCAATTTGATATTGCCTAAGCATACCACTCGACAGTGCCGTCTATTGATCCAGCAGTTCAAGGAAGGTCAGTCGAGTGAGAAGACTCCTGGAATAGAGGATGATGAAGACAAAAAAGAGTTTCCTGAGGTCAATGCCACTCTGTTGATTTTTGCTGATGTAGAAAGCAAGAGTCGACTGAAAGTTATCAACAGAGAAGTCAACATGGTTGTTCCCTCCACTCTCACATACCTCAAATGGTCTCAGACTGCTATTACATTCGACCAGTCAGACCACCCTGCTCATATCACTACCCCCGGTCGGCAAGCGCTGGTGGTGGACCCGGTTGTGGGAGGCACTCGACTCCGCAGAGTCTTGATGGATGGAGGGAGCGGTTTGCATATCTTGTATGCGGATACCCTAAAGGGGATGGGCATTCCGATGTCCCGACTCAGCGAAAGCAACATGCAATTCCACGGAGTCATCCCTGGGAAGAAGGCCAAGTCACTTGGCCAGATAGCATTGGATGTGACGTTTGGCACCGACAAGAATTTTCGCAAAGAGAAGCTGACGTTTGAAGTTGTAAACTTCCAGAGCACATACCACGCCATCCTTGGCCGTCCGGCTTATGCCCGTTTCATGGCCCGTCCATGCTACGTGTATCTCAAGCTAAAGATGCCCGGGCCCAATGGTGTGATCACAGTCACTGGCAATCGACAGAGGGCTGAGGAGTGCCTTCAGCAAGGCTCCAAAATTGCCGATCATCAGATGGCTGTGGTCGAGTTGGAGGAATACAAGAAGAGTGTTGATCCTGCTGATCTGCTGCGTGCCAAGAAGCCTGCTTCTGAGTCAGCTTTCCAGTCGGCAGGCGAAGTGAAGCAAGTGCACATTCACCCGACGGATCCCAATGCTGCCCCGACCAACGTTTCAACGACACTCGACCGCAAATAGGAAGCCGAGCTCATCTAGTTCCTCCGTGAGAACTGGGACATCTTCACATGGAAGCCTGCTGACATGCCGGGTGTACCAAGGGAACTGGCTGAGCACCGACTGAGAGTCGACCCGAAGGCCAAGCCTGTGAAGGAGCACTTGCGTCGGTCGGCAGCAGAGAAGCGGAAGGCAATCGGCGAGGAGGTGGCTCGTCTCTTGGCGGCTAAGTTCATACGCGAGATTTTCCACTCCGAGTGTCGCTCGAACGTTGTTATGGTCCCCAAGAAAGATAAGTCACTCCGCATGTGTATTGACTTCAAACATATCAATCGGGTCGGCCCAAAAGATCATTTTACGCTCCCCCGCATCGACCATATTGTCGATTCGACTGCGGGGTGCGAGCGTTTATCTTTTCTTGATGCATACTCCAGTTACCATCAGATCCGTCTGTTTGGTCCGGATGAAATAAAGACAGCCTTCATCACCCCATTCGGGTGTTTCTGTTATATCACCATGCCTTTTGGTTTGAAAAATGGTGGCGCTACTTTTATGCGCATGATTCAAAAATGCTTGCTTGATCAGATCCCTCAGAATGTTGAAGCATACATGGATGATATAGTCGTCAAGTCTCGCAAAGGTTCCGACCTGCTGATTGACTTGGCTGAAACATTCGCCAACTTGAGGAGGTACGATATCAAGTTAAATCCGACTAAGTGCACTTTCGGTGTTCCTGGTGGAAGTTCCTTGGTTTTCTCGTTTCCGAATGAGAAATCGACGTCAATCCTGAAAAGATCAGCGCCATTACCCGAATGAAAAGCCCTGAGCGTGTGCACGATGTCCAGAAGCTCACAGGTTGCCTGGCGGCGTTGAGTCGATTCATTTCTCGTCTCGGTGAGAAGGCATTGCCTTTATACCGACTGATGAAGAAGTCTGATACGTTCGAGTGGACTCCAGAAGCTGAAGCAGCGTTTGTCGAGCTCAAAGCCCTGCTTTCCACCCAGCCGGTGCTTGCTGCTCCGCACAGCAAAGAGCCCTTACTCTTGTACATCGCGGTGACTAATCAGGTCGTTAGTACAGTTCTCACTGTCGAGCGGGAAGAGGAAGGCAAAGCTTACAAAGTCCAACATCCTGTTTATTACATTTCTGAAGTGTTGACTCCTTCAAAGCAAAGGTACCCACATTACCAGAAGCTTGTATATGGTATATATCTGTCGGCGAAGAAGGTCGTACACTACTTTCAAGATCACTCAATTTCAGTCGTCAGTGATGCTCCATTGTCTGAGATCATCAACAATCGAGATGCGACTAGTAGAGTGGCCAAATGGGCTATTGAGCTCCTTTAATTTGATATCAAGTTTGAAGCGAAAAAGGCAATCAAGTCTCAAGCACTCGCTGATTTCCTGGCCGAGTGGATACAACAGCAGCAGCCAATCCAAATCCACTCGGCACACTGGACCATGTTCTTTGACGGATCGAAGATGCTGAATGGGTCTGGTGCTGGCGTAGTATTGGTATCCCCAAAAGGCGACAAACTTAGTTATGTCCTGCAGATTCACTTTGATTCCTCCAATAACGAAGCCGAGTATGAAGAACTTCTGTATGGGTTGCGTATGGCCATTTCACTCGGCGTCCGGCGCTTGATGGTATACGGTGACTCTGATTTGGTGGTCAATCAGGTGATGAAAGAGTGGGATGTCAGGAACCCTGCTATGACTGGATACTGCAAAGCTGTAAGAAAGCTCGAGAAGAAGTTCGAACGTTTGGAACTCCATCATTTTCCCCGAGTGAAGAATCAGGCAGCTGATGAGCTAGCAAAGATTGGATCCACTCGGAAGCCTGTCCCCAGTAATGTGTTTCTGGGACACCTACATACTCCTTCAGTGCAGGAAGATCCGTTCACTGAAGAGCCCCCGCAAGCAAAGAGTGCCTCTGATCCAACTGAAGTTGATGTCCCAGCGGTCATGGATCTGGTCATGGAGATTTTGGTGATAATGCCCGACTGGACAGTACCTTATATTGCATACATTCTGAGGCAAGAACTCCCAGATGACGAGGTTGAAGCTCGACAGATCGTCTGCAGATCCAAGGCCTTTACTGTTATGGATGGACAACTTTACAGAGAAAGCGTAACTGGCGTGACTCAGCGGTGTATCTCTCCTGAGGAAGGTCGACTGGTTTTGGAGGAAATTCACTCGGGGACCTGTGGTCATCATGCGTCCTCTAGGATGATTGTTGCCAAAGCATACCGAGCTAGTTTCTTCTGGCCGCGTGCCAACGAGATGGCTAAGGAGATTGTTGATCACTATGAAGGGTGCCAGTTCTATTCAAACTTGTCGCACAAGCCGGCATCTGCCTTGAAAACTATTCCACTCGTCTGGCCGTTTGCTGTATGGGGTTTGGATATGGTCGGACCCCTTCGAACAGGCCAGAGCGGATTTACTCACTTGCTTGTAGCAGTCGACAAGTTCACTAAGTGGATTGAGGCTAAACCCATAAAGAAGCTGAACTCGCGCACTGCTATCAAATTCATGAAAGAGATAACGTTCCAATATGGAGTTCCCCACAGTATCATTACAGACAACGGCTCAAACTTTGACTCGGAAGAGTTCAGATACTTTTGCTCCTCTCAAGGCACTCGGGTGGATTACGCATCTGTTGCACACCCCCAGTCTAACGGTCAAGCTGAGCGAGCAAATGGCCTTATCCTTCAAGGGTTGAAACCTCGACTCATGCGAGATCTTGATCATGCAGCTGGACCTTGGGTCACTGAATTGCCGTCTGTTCTGTGGGGCTTGAGGACGACTCCTAACCGGTTGACGGGGCGCACCCCTTTCTTCATGGTGTATGGAGCCGAAGCCGTTTTGCCAAGTGATGTCCTCCACAATTCCCCCCGAGTAGACCTGTACTCTGAGGCTGAGGCTGAGCAGGCACGACAAGACGGTGTTGATCTCCTGGAAGAAAAACGCGAGATGGCTCTGATTCGGTCGACTGTATATCAGCAAGATCTGCGCCGCTTCCATGCGAGACACGTCAAGAGTCCGTCGTTCCATGAAGGTGATCTTGTGCTCCGAGTGGATTAGCAGCGACCTCACAAGCTTGCCCCAGCATGGGAAGGCCCTTTCGTCGTCACCAAAGTACTGAACAATGGAGCCTACCACCTCTTCAACCTCAAGAAGAATATCGACGAGCCGCGCGCCTGGAACGCGGATTTACTTCGACGTTTTTATACTTGACGACTGAGTTGTTTTGATGTAATAAGAGTACTCCAGACAGTTCCGTTTGTTAAAGTTAAGACTCCTGCAATCTATTGTCGATTCCGATCGCACAATTTCGCATTCAAACATTACTCCGAGTGACGAGCGATCCTCTCACTCGGGGGCTTAGCTGCGAACCAGTTTTCGCCTAAGTTAAAAACCCTTCCGAGTTGATAGTATTCCATTCACTTGGAAACTTAGCTGCGAACCAGTCTTCGTCTAAGTTCAAAACTACTCCGAGTGATGAGCGATGCGCTCACTCGGGGGCTTAGCTGCGAACCAGTTTTCGCCTAAGTTAAAAACCCTTCCAAGTGGATAGTATTCCATTCACTTGGAGACTTAGCTGCGAACCAGTCTTCGTCTAAGTTCAAAACTACTCCGAGTGACGAGCGATCCTCTCACTCGGGGGCTTAGCTGCGAACCAGTTTTCGCCTAAGTTAAAAACCCTTCCGAGTGGATAGTATTCCATTCACTCGGAAATTTAGCTACGAACCAGTCTTCGTCTAAGTTCAAAACTACTCCGAGTGACGAGTGATCCTCTCACTCGGGGGCTTAGTTGCGAACCAGTTTTCGCCTAAGTTAAAAACCTTTCCGAGTGGATAGTATTCCATTCACTCGGAAACTTAGCTGCGAACCAGTCTTCGTCTAAGTTCAAACCTTCTCCGAGTGACGAGCGATCCTCTCACTCGGGGGCTTAGCTGCGAACCAGTTTTCGCCTGAGTTGAAAACCTTTCCGAGTGGATAGTATTCCATTCACTCAGAAACTTAGCTGCGAACCAGTTTTCATCTAAGTTTAAAACTTCTCCGAGTGATGAGCAATCCTCTCACTCGGGGACTTAGCCGGGAACCAGTTTTCGCGTAAGTTCGAAATCCTTCCGAGTAACGAGCAAACTTAACCAAGCAAGAGATCGGAAAGCAAAATGCAGATAAATCCAGAATCTCTAGCACGGTTAAAAGTTATTCGCGCAAAGGAAAGTACTCAGGCCCAAGGCCCAAACGAAGTTTTAATCAGTTACACCATCACTCGGCATACCGAGGCAAATAAAGTTTTAACTGCGAGCAAAGTATTTTTCAAGCACCAGTGGGGCTCGCGGGCTCGACGAAGGTGTCCAGATCAATCCCGTCAGCAATCCGAGTGGCTGCTTCGATGAAGGTCTCCATGAAGTCTTCAAATTGAAGTTTCTTTGTGTTGATCACTCGGAGAGCCTTCGGTTTGTCCTCCCTGGCCTCCTTGCAATGAAACCGGACGAGTGAAAGTGCCACATCAGCACCGCAGCGAGCGGCAGATTTCTTCCATGCCTGCACTCGACCAGGAATCTCATTGAGACGGGTCATCATCGACTCGAGGTCAGTCTGGAGGGAGTCTTCTGGCCACATTTCTTTGTCGACCTTCTCCAGCGCAGCCCTCAGTCGAGTGACATATCCTTGGACACTCCTGAGACGAGCTTCAAGTCGAAACATATCCATGGCCACGGCGTCCCCGACAGGTGATTTGGTGGGATCCAGATTTGGCTCGATCTCCTCAGTTTCCTTTTCAAAATCTTGACAGAATTTTGCGCGAAGAGAAAATGAAAAGTTGATGACACTGCCGTTCTGAAGAAATCAAAGAAATTCACTCGACGGAAGAAAATTACCTTCAAGCATGCCGAACATCTTCTTCGCGAAGTCTCCCAAGTATTTCTCCAGGGTGCTCCTTCTCTTGGTCAGCTGCTCAAACTTCTGGATCCAGTCGGCCTTTTCCTGCTTGAGTTTGGCGTTTTCTTCCTCCAACTTATTGGCTGCAGCAAGCTTCTTCTCAGCAGCCTCGGTTTTCTCCCTCGCCACCTTCTGAGCACCGGCGAGTGCTTTGTCCTTGTCTTCAAGCGCCTTCTTCATGGTATCTAAAGAAATAGCATTGTTGAGTCGCGCTTGGAGTCGGTGGTTCTCATCACGTACGTCTGTTCGAGTGGACACACTCGGTTCAAAGGATGGAAGATGAAAGTGATAATACAGCTGGTCGACAAAAATTACCTCCCAGGGTCCTCAGCTCAGTCTGCGCACGGTCCAGATTGTTCTTAGACACCTCCAGATCCAGTTCGAGCTGATTCTTCTCCTTCTCCAGGTCAACGTACTTGGTCCCGAGCTCACAGGCTTTCTGAAATCAGCAAAGAAGTAGTTCAGTCGACATGAATACTTCTCTACTCTCGAGTGGAAAGGTACAAGTTCAGTCGACTAGAAGGCGGCCCGCCGCCCCACCCCACACCCCTGTACAGCGTCATATCATGGTTGATGGAAATGATGTCCATGAAACCTGCAGGATAGTTCTTAAGACTACTGCCCATCGTAAACGATCGATAGTAGTCTCGGCGACTACACCCAGTGGGTGCACTCAGCGTGCCCCCACTGGACCAGAGATCACTCGACCAGGTCCGACCTGTCCGAGTATAAAAAAAGCAAACAAGCGAACATCGTCTCTATCAGACCCCCGCCGATGCAAGCACTCGACGGCGGTCTCGGGGACTACACCCAGTGGGTGCACTCAGCGTGCCCCCACTGGACCTACTATCACTCGACCAGGTCCGTCCTGTCGAGTGACAAGCACCTTTCAAAACGAATCTAAGACCCCTGCCGATGTCTTCGTCATTCGACAGCGGTCTCGGGGACTACACCCAGTGGGTGCACTCAGCATGCCCCCACTGGACCAGAAACTACTCGACTAAGACCTGATCTATTCGAGAAGAAAGCAAGCAAGTATGCATCGAAAGAAAACACCCAGTGGGTGTAAAGTCAAGATGGACAGGAATTCAATCGGAAACGAACTTACAATCGCACTTACTCGGACATTGGCTTGAAGCGCTGAGTTGGCATCATAGGCTAACTTGCTGGCCTCATACGCCTCCTTCATTTGCCCAGCTTGGATCATGGCTTCTTTGGCAGCTCTAGTCTGGTCTTCTGGGACATGGTACAGAGGATATGCAGGCGCCAGATGAGTCGGTGCTGCAGTTGAGGTCACGAGAAGTGTTTGAGGTTGCCTAATCGGCGCTGAAACCACAAGAGTTGAAACCGCTAGCGGGGCACTCGACAGTGGAGCCACAGGATCAGTTCTGGCTCTGGAAGAATCACCAATCTCTTGAGAGGACGCGGCAGTCGACCTACGTGGTGCCTGTCCTGATGACGTCCTCCGAGTGCGTACGCGTGGAGTGTCCAAGGCCACGACTTCACCCTCAGCACCCTGTTGCGGCTCCTCGTCGTCCTCCACATGGATAACGTCGTCAACTGTCAATCGACAACGTTGGCTTATTCATTCGACGAATTACCTTCAGAAAATCAGTCTACAGTGAGGATTTACTATACCTCGTTGAGAGGTGGCTGCGTCAGGAGTGTCCACTTCCATGTGATCCCCCTCATCCCGCAGAGGCGACATCACCGAGGTAGCAGCTCTGGCGAATAAATTTCACTCGGTCAGCAAAGACATGGAGTTTCACAACAGCAGAAAAAGAAAATGAATACTTACGTTGAGGCGACAGGCACGGTGATCTTCATGCGGGGCAGAGCCTTCTGAGGTTTTGGTGAGTCAGACTTGGGCTGTTTCGCGACCTTTTCAGTCGACTCAGGTGTCGCCACTCGGTCGCGCTTCGGATTCCTGGTGCTCGATGCTAAGGTTTTGCTTCGAGCAGCTTCTGGATCTTCGCGCTGTTTGTTACGACGCTCGACGCGCGGACGAGCTTGGACTTCTTCCTTGATCTCTTCCAGGTCGTCGTTGCTACCTTCACTGTCGTCGGCGTAGTCGATGTCTGCGCTGCCGCCTACGCTCTCTTCTCCGTCCTCAGGCTGCTCTCCGTTCGGCACGGGTGAATACATGTTCGTAAACTAATGCAAGATACAAACTGTAAAGTCAGTCGACTGAAGACTCAATCACTCAACGAAACAAGAAAACACTCGACAAAGATATAACTCACCAGGTTCGTCGGTGGGTTTAAAGCAGAGAAGGGCAAGATTCGCTTGGCTCCCAAAGGGTTATCACAAGCTCCGGTGATGCTCCTAAGCCACTGAGCGATAGTCTCGTTGGAAACTTCCTCTGGATGAGTCCGAGTGGTATCCTCAGGGCCCGAATAATGCCACATGGTGTGATCCCTGGCTTGAAGAGGCTGGATTCGTCGACTGAGAAACGCATCTAAGAGATCCATACCAGTCACTCCGCCACGGATCAGATCTACTACTGCATTCACTAAAATCCCTACCTGGACTTTCTCTCCCTCTGTCACGTTCAGTGTTCTGGGAGTGGTAGGTTGATCCAATGTGAAGGGGGGAAGGCCAGTCAACATATTGGGGGATGCTACATCTTTGCAGTAAAACCATGTCGACTGCCAGCCCCGAACAGATTCAGGAAAAGTCATTGATGGAAACGCACTCCTACCTCTCTTTTGGAGTCCCAGGCCACCGCACAGCTGGATGACGTGGGTCTTGCTATCGCTAGGATTGGCTTTTTTGACACACTAAGACCGAATGGTGAATATGTGTTTGAACAAGCCCCAGTGTGGAGAGCAACCCAAGAAGCATTCGCACAGAGTTATGAAAGCAGCGAGATACGCAATAGCATTCGGAGGAAAATGGTGGAGTTGCGCCCCGAAATAGTTCAAGAAACCGCGGATGAATGGATGGGGAGGCATGGAAAAACCTCGCTCGACGTGGGTGAGGAGGAGGACTCGTTCTCCGTCGCGCGGCTCCGACTCGGTCTCCCCCTCCGACAGCCTCCACGACCCTTCAGCAATCAGCCCGTCGTTGACAAGGTTCTGGACATCCTCCGCCTTGACGGTCGACCGGAGGAAATCCCCCTGGATCCACCCCGGCGGCACCGCAGACCGGGCGCCCGACGGCTTCTTCGCCTTGGCTCCCTTCTTGGCGCGCTCAGCCTTCTCCGTCTTCCCCTTCGTCATCGCGGCGGCGGTTGTCGGGGTGGAGCAGAGCAGCGCACTTGGAACAGGGGAGGCGGAGAGAAAGAGGGGAATGGAGGAGGAGCACTGTACCAACCCCAGTGCCGTCGCGTCTTATATCTGCCTGAGTGAGTCGCTGACTTGTGGGCGTGCCGGATCTCTGGATATCCCGATTTCAGAGGAAGAGTGGTACGTGGCGGTAATGATGGCGCGAAAATCGAGGCGTCATGCCCTCACTTGCCCCAGTCGTTGCGTCATCGTCGCACGGCGCGTGCTTACCCAATTTTCGAATCCCCTGAAATCCGGGCCTGACGAAACGACCCGTCGCATTAGAAGACCCTGCTGACCGCTCGGACCTGATTCCGCGCTCAACTTCACTCGGACGCATTTCAAGACAGAATCGATCAGGGTGAATGACAAAGACTCCAATCGACGCAGACTCCTGTGAAGCCTTAAAATGCACTCGGAGTTTTTGTGTCTTATCAGAATCCGCATCGATCCCTTTTCACTCGAACCCCGATCCATTCGGGGGCTAAAGATGGGGTTATGTACCTAGGGTAGAGTCATAGGCCTGACCTACATACCCTACCTAAGGACATTACCTTAGAGAACTTAAGGATTACAAGGAAGACTCCGACTGAAATCACCAAGGCGTATGAGTCACTCGACAACATCCACTCGGAGGTCTCTTCCTCCACTCGACGGTTACCTTTCACTCGGAAGAACCAGAAGACAGTCGACCGCAGAAGGCCAGAAGCCACTCCGGGGAGGCCAACGGGCAGGCGTTCGGCTGGATCATTAGTAGCATTTATTACATACGTTACCAGTAACGTCCATCTTTATTGCCACGATCAAACCCTTGGTTGCTGGGTATTGATGAGGGGCAGCGCACTCTATATAAGCCACCCCTCCCCTCTGGCACAAGGGTTCGCACCCCCTGTAACTCTCATATTCCACACGACAGAAAGCTCCCGAGCACCTGAGACGTAGGGCTATTACCTCCACGAGAGGGGCCTGAACTCATGCATCTGTGTGTACACCCTCGCCGTAGCTAGGACTCTACCCTCTCCTTTCGTACCCCTATCTTCTATTGTCAGTCGATTCAGAAAACGAGACTTCAAGACCAGAAAAAGTATTCGCAAAGAGAGAAAATTCCCACCCCTTTTTCAAATAGAGTTACGGAACTTTCGAGTTTCATTCCAAAAAGTGGCAATTCAAACACAGAAAAGAACAAGCAACAGCCGCGTCCGGCACCTAGGCTAGTCTTCGTCTTCGTCTTCCCCCAGCGCGGAGCATAGGGCTTCCACTAGGCATGGGTATAGTCATTGGAGGAGAGTGTTGTCCGCCAGCGCGTAGAATGGGGCTTCCACTTGGGCGTCGGATGGAACCCCTCCGCGTCCTCGGGGGTCTCCGGCCGTATACAGCCCACTCATTATTACGTGAGAGTGTCACGGCCAAAGATAGCTGGGCAAGCCCCCAGGCGCATGGCCTAGGTGCTCCCAACTCAGTCAAGAGCCATCCCGCGCATTTCTGCGCGGTTGTGCGCCCCTACAGCCCAAACCTGAGTGCATCGTTCCCCGCGTAGCCGCGGGATTGTGCTCCCACAGCCCAAACATGAGCACAATGCACCCAGCGCAGCCATAGGGGTGTTGTGTCGGTGAAGCCGACTCGTGAGGCGTCGGGGCACCGGCCATACCATGGCCCGAGGACCTCGTGAGGCCCTACCTCCCGAGGGTCCCGTCGGTGCCCCCGTTGCCGCGCGTGGCCCGCGCTGCTTGTATCCTGCCAATCCCCCTAGGCGTCTGCTCCTACGGCCCAGAGGGCTCGGCTGCGTGCTGCTTGCTCGCGTGGGGGGCGGCTGCACCGAGCCCCCGCGTATCCCGGGATGCCCCCTCACTTGCACCAACCTGGCCCGGCGCCCCCTCAGTGGAAGCCCCCAGGCCGGGCTTGGAGAGGGCGTCCGGGACATGCTCCCTACTCCGTGGGAATGCTGGCACCCGCGGGGGGCGCGCGATCCACGCCGCCGCCCGCAGGTACGATACTGCTCGGAACATAGGGTTTTGTGTAAAGGCCTTGGCTTCCTCCCGAACCGTCTCCGCGCGCCCCATGGGCAGCCTCCCTGGGCGGCAGAGTGACGCCGCCCTAGACGCGCGGCCCATAGACCCTCCTATGCCGAGCCTCCGCCCGAAGCTGCTTACCTCTGCCATCGCCGCGAGGTTGGTCGTGCATGTCTTGACGTGGGTTGCCTCCCTGGTTATCCACCGCACCTCCGTTATGGTTACCTGCCTGCTCGGAAGCCTGAGCCGCCTGATCCCTACGCCTGTTGGTGCGCTCGCACCGCGACGACCCGGGCTGTTGATGATCCATCGGAATATGAGTGCGCACGTTGAGGCATGCGCGGAGCGTCCCATCGCTTTCTTCGAGGGCACCACCGGTGGAGCTGGACGGCGCCCCAAAGCCAGTCACCGGCATCCGGAGGAGAAGGAGCACGGCGTGTGGCGGGCCTTGCCCGGGCTCGCCCGGACAAGGGGCTGGCGCGCCGTCTGCCGATGAGGTGAGCGGTACGGCGAGCGAGCCCCCGGCGCCCAGCGTCGGGGGTTGAGAGGAGTGGTGCGGAACCCGGGCCCTCCTCGCGACGGTGACCAACTCGGCGATGTGGTCGGCCCAGGCGTTGAAGTGCCCATGCATCGGGCGATGGCGAAGCAGCTCACGTGCCATCAGCAGCGCATCATGCGTGTTGAGCTATCCCACGTGGGTACAAGATGATGTCGGTTCCGTGAGCGCTGCACGCTCGCCGCGCGCCTGGCCGGCACGAGCAGCGACGATGGTGGAGAGGACGCTGGTGGCCTGGTAACGACCGCCCAGCACCGAGCTGCCAGGGCGTGTGTCTTGGGTAGAAGCGGCGAGGTTGGTGAAGGCGGATCCGCCGGGCCGAAGGAAGCTTGTCGGGCATCGGCCATCGAAACGACGAAGCGGAGAAGAAGCGAAGCTTGTAGAAGACTCCGACACGCCCGCTACCTGGCGCACCAAATGTCGGATTTCAGGCTCTGCAAAACCCAAAGAGGTTCGAACAAAGGGGCGTGTGCAAAGATCCCCACCAGCTTCAACCTCCAGCTCACAGCTCGACAGCCTAGCCCAACAAACTCGCAAACTCCCGGGAAGAAGGTTAGCACGCGAGGATTTACCCAGGTTCGGGTCGCTGCGAACCGTAAAACCCTACTCCTGCCTTTTGGTGGATTGCCTCACAAGGAGGTTTGTGGATGAACTAGTACAGTGGTCAGTCACCTCCCGAGCGTGCTCGGGTGGTGTTTTGTCCGTCCTCCTCTACAGATCAGCCTAGCCTCTCTTTATAGTGGCCTGGGTCCTCTTCCCTTATCGTAGTGCCGGGAAGGGATCCCACAACGGCCAAATTCGAAGGGGGACAAGGAGTACGTCTTATCCTGACAAAAGGTGGTCTTCGCCTGCAAAGTAGCCGGTGGTGATGCAGTGGTGGGCTCGGCGATAACGTCCGTCCTGCTGGGCTCGTGGTCTTGGTCTCGTTGCGCCGGAATGGAAACCTTTGGGGGTGCTTTGGGAACCTGCGTACGCCTTTGCCTCCTTTGCACCAAAGAGGAAACTGTCTCTGCTGTGCGCCCTGGTGCCCGCCTGGCCCAGCTTGCGTCATCCTTGACCTCCTGACGCCGAGTATTGCATGGAGATCTCCGCCACTCAGGAGGGTCCTAGGGAGGCCTCCTCCTTCCGGGGGTCTTGGCGTTGTCCTCCTCGTGAGGGTGGGGCTCTCGCGAGGGCCTTGTCTTTAGTGAGGCGGCACTGGGCCGCGCTTGCCTATTGAAGTGGGCCACGCCCTGGGCCACAGGCTGGCAGGACTGGGTACCCCCGTTCCCAGAACGTCGACAAATACATGTGTCACAATCCGATCAAGAGAAAACTACCTTTACTTGCCCTTTTGGAACCTATGCTTATAGACGTATGCCTTTTGGTTTATGCAATGCACCTGCTACCTTTCAAAGATGTATGACTGCTATATTCTTTGATTTTTGTGAAAAGATTGTGGAGGTTTTCATGGATGATTTTTCCGTTTACGGAACTTCTTTCGATGATTGCTTAAGCAACCTTGATCGAGTTTTGCAAACATGTGAACAAACTAATATCGTCTTGAATTGGGAGAAGTGCCACTTTATGGTTAATGAAGGCATTGTCTTGGGGCATAAAATATCTAAACGAGGTATTGAGGTGGATAAAGCTAAAGTTGATGCAATTGAGAAAATGCCATGATGCCATGTCCTAAAGATATTAAAGGTATTCGAAGTTTCCTTGGTCATGCTTGTTTTTATAGGAGGTTCATTAAAGACTTCTCTAAAATTTCTAGGCCTCTTACTAATCTTTTGCAAAAGGATATTCCTTTTGTTTTTTATGATGATTGTGTGGAAGCCTTTGAAATACTCAAGAAAGCCTTAACCTCTGCACCTATCGTACAACCACCTGATTGGAACTTGCCTTTTGAAATTATGTGTGATGCTAGCGATTATGTTATTGGTGCTGTCCTAGGATAGAGAGTTGATAATAAATTGAATGTTATCCATTATTCTAGTAAAACTCTAGACAGTGCCCAACGAAATTATGCCACTAGTGAAAAAGAATTTTTAGCAGTTGTGTTTGCTTGTCATAAATTTAGATCCTATATTGTTGATTCCAAAGTTATTGTTCACACCGATCATGCTGCTATAAAATACCTTATGGAAAATAAAGATGCTAAACCTAGACTCATTAGGTGGGTTCTCTTGCTTCAAGAATTTGACTTAGACATCGTTGACAGGAAGGGAGCTGAGAACCCAGTAGCTGATAACTTGTCTAGGTTAGAAAATATTCTTGATGACCCACTACCTATTGATGATAGTTTCCCTGATAAACAGTTAGCTACAATAAATGTTTCTCAAAACACACCTTGGTATGCTGATTATGCTAACTACATTATTGCTAAATAGATACCACCTAGCTGCACATACCAACAAAAGATAAAAAAATCTATGACTTGAGACAATACTTTTGGGATGACCCACATCTTTATAAAGGAGTAGATGGTATTATTAGACGTTCTGTACCTGAGCATGAATAGGAACAAATCCTACGGAAATGTCATTCCGAAGCTTACGGAGGACATCATGCGGGAGATAGAACTGGTCACAAGGTATTGCAATCTGGCTTTTATTGGCCTACTCTCTTCAAGGATGCCCGTAAGTTAGTCTTATCTTGTGATGAATGTCAAAGAATTGGTAATATCGGTAAGCGTCAGGAAATGCCTATGAATTATTCACTTGTTGTCGAACCATTTGACGTTTGGGGTTTTGATTATATGGGGCCTTTTCCTTCCTCCAATGGGTACACTCATATTTTTGTTGCTGTTGATTATGTCACTAAGTGGGTAGAAGCTATTCCAACTAGTAGTGCTGATCACCACACCTCCATCAAAATGCTTAAAGAGGTTATCTTCCCGAGGTTTGGAGTCCCTAGATATTTAATGACCGATGGTGGTTCACAATTTATCCATGGTGCTTTCCGTAAGATGCTTGCTAAATATGATGTTAACCATATAATTGCATCACCCTATCATCCTCAATCTAGTGGTCAAGTAGAACTTAGCAATAGAGAAATAAATTAATATTACAAAAAATTGTCAATAGGTCTCGTAAGAATTGGTCTAAGAAATTAGATGATGCACTTTGGGCCTATAGAACAGCTTATAAAAATCGTATGGGTATGTCTCCATACAAAATGGTATATGGGAAAGCTTGTCATCTGCCTCTAGAATTAGAACACAAAGCATTTTGGGCAATTAAAGAACTTAACTATGATTTCAAACTTGCCGGTGAGAAGAGGCTATTTGATATTAGCTCAGTAGATGAATGGAGAACCCAAGCCAATAAAAATGCCAAGTTGTTCAAAGAAAAAGTAAAAGATGGCATGACAAAAGAATCCAAAAGCGTGAATTCAAAATAGGAGATTATGTTCTTTTGTTCAACTCTCGTTTAAGATTTTTTCCACGAAAGCTTCTCTCCAAATGGGAAGGACCATATAGTATCGAAGAGGTTTATCGATCTAGAACTATCAAGATTAATAATGCCGAAGGTACTAACCTGAAGGTGGTCAATGGACAAAGGATTAAGCATTATATCTCAGGTACGCCTATTAACGTTGAAAGCAATGTTATCCAAACCATGACACCGGAGGAACACATAAAAGAAACCTTCCAGAACACTCCAGAATTCTGAAAAATAGGAGGTACGTGATACGGTAAGTAAACGGACTCCGAAAAATCCGCAAAAATATTTTTTTCAGTTTTGGAATATTAGAAAATTTTGGAAATAAAGAAATAAACCGGAAGGTGATCGAGGTGAGCACGATACACCAGGGCGTGCCAGGCACCCCGAGGCGCGCCCTGGTGGGTTGTGCCCACCTCGGATGCCTTCGTGACTCTGTTTACCTTCCATATCCTTGTTTCCCAAGAATAAAAATTCTCTATATATACCCCCGACTGTTTTGACGACCGCATCGCAGAAAAATCCTCTGTTCTTGTTTCTTGCTGTTTTCCTATCAGATCTGTCAAGACAGGCATCATGTCTTCCGCCTCTTCTAACAACGTGGAAGAAGATGCCTGGCTAATGAAGATAGAGCTGAAGAGGGAGGAGCCGGAAGAAGTCAACAAGGAAGACAAGGTCAAGTAGGCTATGGTGGATCAACTCCCTGAAGGAGATCAACCTATGCCAATAAAGGAGGGACAAGAAGAAGATATCCTTCAACCTTATTATAGTCATCTCACCCCTATTGAAATCGAAGCCTTTAGAGCTTTCGAAACAGTCGGTGTTCAGAATAAATTTCTCATCCATGAAAATATTTTGCTAGAAGAGAACATCAATAACCTTAGGAGGGTCATCCGCAAATTGGAGCATCTTTTGAGGCTAAAGTGTGACACCACATCACCACCACCTTCTTCATCACCACCACCAAAGGAGACTTGAGCACACGGGTATGGGCACTCCCCTTGGCTTCAGCCAAGCTTGGGGGAGGTGCCCCGGTATCATATCACCACCACTTTTATTCACCTTTACCTATTTAGTTTGATCTTTAGTTTCCCTTTGCTTTAGTTGAATAGAAGTTTAGCATGATCTATCTTCGTGTGTTAGTTTCGTGGCCTATCTATCTATGTAATCGAGTGAGAGTTATATAATAAAGTTTAGTTCAAGTTTTTTCCTCTCTACTTTCTTGTTGCAATCAAAATAAAGGAAAGGAAAATAAATGAAAAGAATCATATGCTAATCTTATGGTGAGTAATGACATCACATAAGGAAAAGTATAAGTAGTAAAATTTGTTGGAGATTGACAAACATAGCATTGGTGAATGATGCAATTCATGAAAGAATTAATAAGGGAAGAGAAGATTCACATGCAAATACACTATCTTGGACATCATTTATGATTGTGAGCCCCCATCAAATATTATATGTCAAAATTGTTGACGTTGGACAAGGAAGACAACATAATGATTTATGCTTGTTCATATCCACATAGAAGTTATATTGTCATAGATCCTTCAACATGTGGTGCTTGCTCAATATCTTTGCTAACCAAAATTCCGCATTAAGTAGAAATACTACTTGTGCATCCAAAAACCCAAACCCAAATTCATTCTTTGAGTGTCCACCATACCTACCTATGGATCGATAAAGATCCTTCAAGTAAGTTGTCATCGGTGCAATAAGGCAATAAAAATTGCTTCTAAAAGTGTTTGATCAATTAGTGTAAGAGAAAATTGAGCGCCATACGAACTTATGATGGCAAAGTAATAAAAGCGACGGATTGCATAATAAAGGTTGCTATCATAGGGGGCAATGTAGCGTGACGTTCTTTTACATTAAGGGATTGGGCATACAAACCAATAAGCGCATGACAACCTCTGCTTCCCTCTACGAAGGGCCTGTCTTTTACTTTCATGTATTTACTTTTATGCAAGAGTCAAAGTATTCTTCCCTATTCCTTTTTACTTTTACTTTTTGTAAGCATCATGTGGTGAGGAAAGATCTAGGAACATATATCCAGTTGGATATGAGTGGGCATGATTTATTATTGTTGACATCACCCTTGAGGTGAATACGTTGGGAGGCGAAACTATAAGCCCCTATCTTCCTATGTGTCCGGTTGAAACTTTTTGTTCATGGGTATACCATGAGTGTTAGCAATCATAGAAGACTAAATGATGGTTGAGTATGTGAACTTGCTAAAAGGCTCTGACATGAGACTCTTCCTGAAAATATGATGAATTGTAGTTGCAAAGTTGACTGAGAACATAGTTTGTTGGTTTTCAATAAGGTTTATGCTTCATACTTCTATGTTGTGATGAATTGTTACTTGTTCATAAGAAGCTATATGATAAAAATGTGTTGAATAAATTTTATGTTATAGTTTGTTGTTGTTATATTAATAAGCATGATGCTTCTATGTCCGTATTTTGTTTTATCGACACCTCTCTCTCAAACCATGTGGACATGCTTTTCAATATGGGCTTTCGCTTGAGGACAAGCGAGGTCAAAGCTTGGGGGAGTTAATACGTCCATTTTGCATCATGATTTCCTACTGTTATTTACTTTGTTTTGTTGAATAATAATGCTTTAGGGAGTGATTCTAGTGCCTTTTCTTTCATAATATGCAAGGTTTACACAAAGAGGGATAATACTGGCAGCTGGAATTCTGGACCTAAGGGAAGCACATCAGAGATACCTATTCTGCACAACTCCAATGAAGCTGAAATTTTACGGAGATTATTTTTGGATTTAATAAAAAATACTGGAGCAGAAAACTACCCGAGGGGGCCAGCCAGGTGGGCACAACCCACCAGGGCACACCAGACCCCCCCTGGGTGCGCCCTGGTGTATCGTGGCCACCTCGGCCCACCTCCGGAGACCATCTTTTGGTATATTGTCACATTTGACCTAGGAAAAATCAGAGGAGGACTTTCGGGATGAAGCACCGCCGCCTCGAGGTGGAACTTGGGCAGGAGCACTTTTGCCCTCCGGCGGAGCGATTCCGCCGGGGGAACTTCCCTCCCGGAGGGGGAAATCGAAGCTATCGTCATCACCAACACCCCTCTCATCTTTGGGAGGCCAATCTTCATCAACATCTTCAATAGCACCATCTCCTCTCAAACCCTAGTTCATCTCTTGTGTTCAATCTTTGTACCGGAACCTCAGATTGGTACCTGTGGGTGACTAGTAGTGTTGATTACCTTGCGTTGTTGATTACTATATGGTTTATTTGGTGAAGAATTATATGTTCAGATCCATTATGCTATTTAATACCCCTCTGATCTTGAGCATGATTATTATTTGTGAGTAGTTACCTTTGTTCTTGAGGTCACGGGAGAAGTCATGTTGCGAGTAATCATGTGAATTTGATATGTGTTCGATATTTTGATGATATGTATGTTGTGATTCCCTTAGTGGTGACTTGTGAACGTCGACTACATGACACTTCACCATCCTTGGGCCTAAGGGAATGCATTGTGTAGTAGTTATTAGATGATGGGTTGCTAGAGTGACAGAAGCTTAAACCCTAGTTTATGCGCTATTTCGTAAGGGGCTGATTTGGATCCAAATGTTTAATGCTATGGTTAGATTTTATCTTAATACTTTTCTCGTAGTTGCGGATGCTTGCGAGGGGGTTAATCATAAGTGGGAGGTTGTTCAAGTAAGAACAGCACCCAAGCACCAGTCCACCCACATATCAAATTATCAAAGTAGCGAACACGAATCAAACCAACCTGATAAAAGTGACTAGATGAAATTCCCGTGTACCCTCAAGAACACTTTGCCTATTACAAGAGATTGTTCTGGACTTTTCTTTGCCACAAAAGGATTGGGCTACCTTGCTGCACCTTGTTTACCGTTACCGTTACTTGCTTGTTACCAACTATCTTGCTATCAAACTATCTGTTACCTACAATTTCAGTGCTTGCAGAAATTACCTTGCTGAAAAATGCTTGTCATTTCCTTCTGCTCCTCATTGGGTTCGACACTCTTACTTATCGAAAGGACTACGATTGATCCCCTATACTTGTGGGTCATCAGGGAGTTCAAAATCATGAAAGGGAGATGGGTCACGACAGTCGAGATTAAGAACCGCAGCGCGCCATAGAGTACGCCACCGAGATGAGAGGACTTGGGTGCAGCAACCATCCTTGGTAGGGAGAAGGGAGATGATCTCCCCAAGGATGGCATTTGGGAGATTGCTGATGCGGTCCGCCCAAGATTATTTGGGTTCCTCCGATCCAGGGCGACCCCCGCCGCTTCTCCCCGCGCTGCCGGGTGCGAGTTCTACAACCGGCGTCACCGCTCGCGTTAGCCTCATCTTCTTGGCGCTGGGGCTAGCAGACTCCATTCTCCTTGCGGGCGTCGCGTCGAGCTCACGGATTTGAGCAGTGTAACGAATGACGAGCCTAGTTGTAGTGCGAGTGAAGAAGAATGGGACTGGGTTTTCTATGGCAGTGAGGAAGAAGGGGAGGTGGGGTTTTCTATAGGAGTGAGGTGAGGAATTTGGGGGTACAACCGGAGGGGGAGGTGTGGGCGAGGAGGAAGAAGAGCACCCGAGTTTTTCTTGGGGGATGTGCAGTGCAGTGGGGAGTGCCTCTCTTTAAGTTTTTTATCTTTTTTGAGACAATCTCTTTAAGTAAATATAATATGGCCTTTTGAATTGACTTTATCAATTAGGTTTGATGGGATCTATTTTCTTGGGCCTAGAATAATAATTACTATAGTAAAGTGGAGACACTCTACCACTTCATAGAAAAATAGTACAAAATTACTAGTATAGTGGAGATAGTACCGCTTTTGGCTCCTCGTCGATCGTCAAAACAGCTCCCGCTACTGAATGTCGTTCTACTTTGGTTCACCTACATGCGGGCCATGCAGCATGCGGGCCCACATGGAGTCCACCAAATTAGAAGGTGGTATGCAGGCGGAGAGTCACCCCGGTCGTAGCGCGGCAGTAATGAGTTGTCATATCACAAAACCACACCTCCCCGTAGTAAGTTGGATGGACAAATCAACCATCATTTCACTCTTCGTTGAATCTTCTTCTCCCTCATCTTCTTCAAGACAGCCACCACTCACTTTTGCCATTGTTCTTCTCTCCCAACGAAGGGAAGGTGAGTGCATATGTGATGTTGGTATATTTTCTTTCAAAAAATATCTTTCGCAAAGTAGTAACCGATATTCACTCCTTTTTTGTTTAATTTTCATTGCGATAGTGTTTTCCTTTCGGTTGTCTTCAATTTGTCAGTTTTGTGATGGATCACGAAGAACCGGGTAAAGATCTGCCGATGTTGGAGCAGACGCGGGAGGCTGATCCCCACAAGTAAGAGAGTTCCAAGAAGATGAAGGCCATCACCGAGCTGACCCTAGATACGCTCACTACCAGTGCTAAGATGGTCAACACCATGTTTGAGGTTATAGCCCCCGTGGTCGTGGAGGAGCAGTTTCCCCCCCGGCGAGATGGACTCCTTCGAGGATGTCTCCCCCTCGATGTGTTGCCCAAGGTGATTTTCTTCTTTCGCGATCTTGATTGTGGTTTTTGATCTATATTCGTGGTTTTTTACTCTACGCATAATATGTGGTGATAAGTAATGCAAGATTTATTAGCTCCGATGCTATGGTACCTTCCCTGTCATGCATACTTTTGACTCTACATAGTGGTTTAAATAACTTGTGTTTTTTTACATCAGGAAGTAATTCAAAATCCGTTTTTGTTTCAATTAGATCCCTTATGCAGACAAGGACTGTGTGGTTGTACATGTCACTTGCTATAAGGTGAATGACCTAAATATAGCCACTAGGAAAACAAAGTTTTTACGCTGTTCGATCCAGGAAGCCATTTGCATTTATACCAAAGACGAAATATATTCCAGCCACGGTGTGGTGAGGCTTGTTGTCCAGGTAGTACTAAGGCACAACAAGTTCAAAGCTACTACTTCGTTTGTGAGACATAATGTTCTTGTCAAGCTTATGAATGAAGATGACGTGGCAAGCCTCGACAAACACGTTTATGAGTGGAATGGCCACAAGGTTTTCTTCAACAAGGTGGATTGGATTGAGCTGCTACCGGATGTCCTCGACGATGTTCATGGCAAGGTTTGTTTTGTGTCCATATCCAAATAGATCGATGCCATGCAATAGTTGGCCCAACTAGTGTTTCAAAGTAGTTTGTATTATATTTAATTACCCGAACCTTGCGTATTATCGAGACCTCTTGGGGTAGTACTCTGTTTGAACCCCTCTATGGGAACTACTGCTACTTTTGTATGTCTGTGAATCATGTGACCCCCTCTAAGTGTTGTCGAAACAGATGCATCCTCACAAGTTTTCTTATGTAACATGGCATGGTAAGACATTAGTTGCCACTCTTTATCATGCTACCAAAGTGTGTTTGATGAAATACTTGTTTGACAACTCTTGGTGTGGCGACGTTTACATACACTACTACATGATGGTCCAAAGATGACACATCAATCAGAGACCCTTCGACGAAACTATGTGTCATGCATGAATCACAAACGGTATAGTTCAACCTGCATCGCTAATGACACGAACTGTGTGCGATGGTGGATCCATCAAGTACGATTCAGAAAATAGCTGCGTGTGCGATCTACGGCAGACAGTTTGTCCTTATGAACCATTTGTGATTAGCGAATATAACAGGAACGGTTAACAAATCTGCATACATGTGTGAAGTACGGCATACAGTTCACTCGGATAAACTGTGTGCGATGATATAGCAGAACACAAACAATTCAGCATAACAAGATGTGTGCGATATACAGCAAATAGGTGAGTAATTAGAATCGTGTGCGAACACTAGAAATAACATAGACGATTGGTGGTAATAACCTGTGTGCATTGTGGGAAAACGCTTGCTGGTATACAACTTTCAGCGATTGATGAAATCATCACCGACGGGTTTCGTAGTTTAGTCCGTGTGTATTGTGATTTTCTCTGCACAACATCTATGATGTGCGTACAAAACAACAACATATGTACTTATAAAAACATGATTGCATAAACAAAAAATAACACAATGCAATTTCAAATATTGTATCACAAATACCAGCAATATTACAAGGTTCAAATCCCGGCATTAAAAGACCCAAATTCAAAGATTACAAGGCACAAACTGATATTAGAAATCAAATCCAATCTTCAGGATCCATGGGATGAAATATTTCTGCAAAGGGATCAGCCACCAGAAGTCATATATCGGCTTGATAGAATCGCTTCCGAATAATCTGTCATATGAACTTCCAAAGTGAAAATCAGCTTCTGCAGAGCCTTTTCCATTCCGCTATAGACGCCTCCGCTGATCAGTAAACCATCCATTGTGGCGCACTAAATATAGTGCAAACCTCATTACCTTGAGCACCCTTGCTTTCTGAACAAAGAAACCGGCGAATTGATTCTCTGGATTGGTGCCTCGGTACTCGTTCAAAGTAATTTCCATGAGATGGAATTCAAGGCATTCGATGGGATTGTTATATTGCGCCACCTTTTCCACTCCAAGTCATGCTTGTATCTGCAAACGAAGACAACATATCAGTGCTTAGATGCAATTTCGAACACCACGGGCCTCTTTGATTTGCATGATTTATAAAATACACTAATAGATTGACATGCCATCTTCGATCGTTCATGATTAACATCTCAAAAAAATGTATAGTACATCTGTCATTGTAATCATGAGTAAAAGTACCAACAAATTGAACTCCGTTGTGGTTAACAATTAATAGGAAAGGAACATCACCTCAATGTATAGCTTCTCCGTGCACGGAAAGCATCTAAGTAACTTAGCAACTTCATCGAGATCGGGGCCGATACATTGTAGTGGCAAGATGTTCACTCTGCGCAGAGACAATGCGAGGCCTGTGGGAATCATTTTCTGGATGACAGACGGACATAGATCAACAAAAACTAGATAAAATGTGATGTACAATAATAAGAATGAGACGAAGATTGTTGTACCTGAACGGGTATGGATCCAGCTATAACAAGTTCGGAGAATTCAGCACACGAATAGCCCAACACTGTCAATTTCGGTGCGTCAATGACCCTGATTCTTGTTCAACCTTCTTTACCAAGTACAAACAATCTCTCAAGGAAAGGCGCATTTTGCATGACCATATCATGAAACTCCCCAACAGACAGCGTGTTGCGGCACCAGCCATGCACATAAGTCGTACGAAGATTTGTCGTAGCGATGTGAAGGCTACTTAACTCAATCATCATCTGAAGACGAAGGTACTCGAGCGTTGTACAGCCGCCGAGCAGGTCTCCAAATCCGCCTTCGAGATGCCGATGCCAATGAGCTCGAGGTGCTTCAGTTTAGGGAGATGAAGAGCGTGCACGACATTAATCTTGGGGAAAAGGCACCGCATGAACATAGTGCGGCGCAGCGTGGGCGTGAGGCGGAGGACGGATGGAGGCAGCGAGCGCCCATGTCCAGCAACAAAGTTGAGCTCCTCGAGCTGATCTAGGACGGGGAATAAGAACCACTCGTGAAACTTGGGTTCGGCCTTGCAGTTGGAACGGAAAGTGCCGATGGCAAGGCGTCTAAATAGCGCAGTGTGTGGTGAGGATGTGGGACAATGCGTCCAAGCGTTTGCGATCCCCGCTGCAGAGCTAGTCGTCGTCAAGGAGGTCAATGGGGGTGGAGTGCCATAGGAGGCGCCACCGCCTGGAGAGGATGGTGGTCTGCACGGCAGTTTTGATGTTGAGGAGGGACATGATGGTTACCAACATCTTGTTGGGGATGCTGCTAATGAAGTCCACGCTCGCTGGAGGCTCGTGTGGTTCAGCCTCGACCCGCCCCCGCTTGTTGGCCACCTCGTCGTCCATCGAAAAAGGCGGCGATCCTCGGCGGCGGCCATTCTAGATAATACAGGAGGAGAAGGTGGAGCATTAATGGAGAACTTGGGAGAGAATAGGGATGTGGGTGGAGGTCTGAGGTCAAAGGGCTTGATTCCCGGTGAGCCAGCTGCGCCTACGCGGCGGACTGCTCGCACACATCCCTTTGAGCCTGCGCGGTGGACTCCTCGCACGCGTCTCGTCTAATCAAACCTGCACCCACAACACCTCCAAGCCAATAAAATATAGTAAATTACACCGATTGCTAATATTGTCACCAAAAATACTAAATAATAGGGAAAAGTATACACTTGTTGCTAATACTGACATTTAATTATACTGACATATATTTTCATTTTTATAAATTGCGCGAACATTTTTTTGTATGTATATTTGAACAATTATGAAACGTAATTTACTTAGTTTTAATGTATAATGTTTATATCGCAAGAATAATTAAATGTTATGTTTGTTATTGAGATTAGAATTTACAAACCGTTTACATATTTCAAAAAAAACTTAGTTTTACGTTAATTTTCACATTTCCCTGACAGGAGGGGCCCACCTCTCATAGAGGCGGGGCCACGCGTCTGCTTGATGAGACCATTCCCGCGCACAACCGTGCACAAAAGCGCGCTACCCACTACGCTCCGCCACGGCTTCCCGAAGGCAGCTGCTGCCGGCGGCCGCCGTCGGCCGCCGTGGCCGCATTGGCCGCCACTAATACGTCTCCAATGTATCTATAATTTTCGCTTGTTCCATGCTGTTATATTGTCATTCTTGGATGTTTTACAATCATTTTATAGCAACTTTATATCATTTTTTGGGACTAACCTATTGACATAGTGCCAAAGTGCCAGTTGCTGTTTTTGCTTGTTTTTTACTTCGCAGAATATCAATACCAAACGGAGTCCAATCACGACGAAACTTTTCGGAGATTTTTTCTGGACCAGAAGACACCTAGTGGGCCAAAGAAGTGCCGGAGAGGTGGGCCGGAGAGACCACAACCCACCAGGGGGCGCCAGGGGGGCCCCGGCGCGCCTTGATGGGTTGTGCCCTCCTCAGGGCCCCTCTCCACCGCCTTTGATGCCTATAAATTCCCAAATATTCCAAAACCCCTAAGGGGGTCAAAGAAACACAATTCCAGCCACCGCAAGTTCCAGAACCTCGAGATCCAATCTAAACACCATCACGGAGGGGTTCATCTTCTTCATAGGTGCCTCTCCGATGATGCGTGAGTAGTCCACCATAGACCTACGGGTCCGTAGGCAGTAGCTAGATGGCTTCCTCTCTCTTTCTTATGATTCTCAATACAATGATTGGAGATCTATTTGATGTAAACTTTTGCGGTGTGTTTGTTGGGATCCGATGAATTTTGAGTTCATGATCAGTTTCTATCCATGAATATTATTTGAGTCTTCTTTGATCTCTTATATGCATGATTAATTATAGACTCGTATTTCTTCTTCGAATCTTTGGTTTAGTTAGGCCGACTAGATCGATTTTTCTTGCCATGGGAAGAGGTGCTTTGTGATGGGTTCGATCTTGCGGTGTTCTTTCCCAGTGACAGAAGGGGCAGCAAGACACGCATGTATCGTTGCCATTAAGGATAACAAGATGGGGTCTATTCCTACATGAATAGATCTTGTCTACATCATGTCATCGTTCTTATTGCATTACTCCGTTTTTCCATGAACTTAATACACTAGATGCATGTTGGATAGCGGTCGATGTGTGGAGTAATAGTGGTAGATGCAGGCAGGAGTCGGTCTACTTATCTTGGACGTGATGCCTATATAATGATTATCGCCTTGGATATCGTCATGACTATTCGATTTTCTATCAGTTGCCCAACAGTAATTTGTTCACCCACCGTGCGCTATACTCATGAGAGAAGCCACTAGTGAACCCTATGGCCCCGGGTCTACTTTTTCAACATATTGCTTTCCAATCTATCTTTTTGCCTCTTTGTTTTCTGATCTACAAAACCGAAAACCCAAAAACATATTGCTACATATTTTATTTGCTCCTTTTATTTTGTGCTCTTGAGAGATCTATCTCTCCTATCTATCACTACCTAATCTATCTTTTTACCGTAGAGAGATTGACAACCTCTCTTTCGCGTCAGGTTGCAAGAATTTGTTATTTGTGTGCAGGTGCTGCTTATTGGGTGGTGGTGATCCTCCTACTGGTTCGATAACCTTGGTTTCATAACTGAGGGAAATACTTACCGTCGCTGTGCTGCATCATCCCTTCCTCTTTGGGGAAATACCGACGCAGTCTCAAGCCACGTCAGCCACCCACTGGCAGCCGCCGAGGCCGCCACCATAGCGGCGGACGTCTTGGCCAGCACAACACCGTCATCGGTCTTGGACCGGACCCCGCAGTAATAGTGGGCACACACGTACACATATCCGAGAACACAGGCCCACGTACGCCATCCCACACGGTTTCTAAAAACCATAAAGCGTTCCGTGCTTGGGAACTAAAACCTTCAATAAATCTTGAGCTTGTTTTCCATCACATTCCAAATTACCACGCGCTAAATTTATTGCAAATCAGTTCACACATACCAAATCTAAACGTGTTCCCACTTAGAAGTGTTTACTGTAGTAGGCTATAAAAACACGTACTCGAAAATTACCGCACATTCCTCACACGGAATTCCTCCTCAACCCACCACCAAAAAAATAGGCCTTTCTTTGTTAGTCGTTCATTCCGTCTGCCATGGCCGGTAGGAGGGGGAGTTCTGGGTCGAGATATAACCAGGGAAGAAAGACCAAGGCCGCGGAAGCGATCGAGAGGTCCTGCCGCCGCGCTGGGGAAGGACCTGAGAAATCTAGCCACACAGCGTTTTCCGCAGCAGAGATGTCCGGTGGCACCGCGGATGCCCGGGAGGATCTTTCGCGGAGAGGCGACGACTATCACAATCACAAGCGCATTCGCTTCGGAGGCGCACTGGACGAGTTGGCAGTGTTGGATTCCTCGGCCAGTGACGACATGCGCGCTGAGCTCGATAAGAAGGAGGCGTTGATGGATGAATTGGTGAAGCTGCTGGAGAGAGCGATGCCTCTGTTGACAAGGCGACCGTCCTCGTGGTGAAACTTACGAAGGAGAACGCCGCCTTTAAGAAACTGCTCAAGAAGAAAAGTGCCTCGGAGGGGAGGCTAAAAGAACTCACCCAGGAACTTTTGGAAGACTTGGCGAAGCTCCACATCGAGCGCGAGGGGTTGCTGAAGGAATCCGTAGCTCGTGTCAAGGAAGTTCATCCGTACGTGACGCAGACGATCGACACTCTCGAGCAAACAGCATGCGCCATGGCCTGAATGCGGAAGATGGCGGATGAGAGGCGAGAGGAGGTGGAGGTCGTGGAGGCGATGAAGATGGAGATTGAGGAACTCCGCGCCCAGTAATCCATCAAGAATTAGATAGCAGCGGCCCAGATCATTTTCTGTGTCTTCGCTCTTCAGCTTTTTCCCCCTGTGTCTTTGGGGAGTTGCCGCATGTGGCATTTTGTATTATCCTGAATATGTAAGAAAATTATTTTCCTTTGCTGGTGCGAATTTGCCGTTATATTATTTCGTTCGTAGGTACATGTATACGAGTTAAGTTCTCAGCAAGGCACTAACGAAATAGTGGTTACGTTCAGCGGGGCAATAGGATTACAAGTAAACTAGTCGCAATCAAAAACAAAAAAGAAACTAGACCTTCCGTCCAGGCGCATTAACCGCATGATAAACAGTGGGTCGGACGCCATTAATTTGGGAGCGTGGCGAGCGGAGGGTGGAGGTCAAAGTCTCGCTTCCTGATGAGCCTACGCAGCAGACTGATCTCATGCGTCTCGTCGAGCCTGCGCGGCGGACCGCTCGCACGCGTCCCGTCAAGCCTGCATGGCGGAAAGCTCGCATGCGTCCTGTCATCAACCATCTGCACGCATGGCCCCTAATATCAAGTAAAAAAATGGACGCATCGCACCAAATGGTTATCATACGAGTTTTTTATTTACTGGAATTCAAAAAATAAGATTATCAATGATTGCGGCAGAGCTATCATGCCTAAATGTTTCTAATTCATTCACATTCGTTGCATGGGACCTAAGCAAGCAGCCAGGGACACAAAAATGGAATTTCCAACGAATTTTCACGCACTAGAGGATGAATTCCAGACGAGCTTTGGGGTTTTCGAGGATTTAAAAACCAATATTCTCAATGTTTGTGCCCTAGTCACAACGCCAAAAAAACTCAATGTTTGGCGCCCTTTATAGATTAATTGAGTTCTTCACCTTAAGTGCATGCCTAGAAAACTCAATGTCGTTTCGACCAAAAATGTGACATGTTCCTTATCGAAACCACGATGCTTCTCATGGGAAGCTCCAATTTGTAACAGGTTTTTCCCAAAACTTGCCCAGATTGGTAAAAAAAATTACCATGTCTTATAAGTGTCATGTCATGACACCGGGGTAAGTTTCAAGAATTTCAGACAAGCTTTGGATTTATGGGAATTTGAACGCAAGTTTCTCAACATTTGCGGCCTCGTCACGATGCCGAGATGTTTGTAATCATTGCATGGGACCTAAACAGGGTCCCAAGGACATAAAAATGATTTTCTAACCCATTTTGGTGCCCTAGAGCATGCGCTTGTGGTTCAAATATGAATTATGCACATTAAATGGATAGAAAAGCTCAGTTATGTATAAAGGGTGCCAAATGAGCCTTGCATAATTCCCCATTGTAGCACCGCCATTGTATTAGTCTATGTTGCATGTAGAAAAAATATGAAGGCAAGAAGAGACAATGAATGCCGTTCCGTCCACAGACATGACATTTTCCGTATCGAAACCACGATGCTTCTTGAGAAGTTCCGGTGTGCAAGAGACATGTCCCAAAACTTGTGCCAAATTGGACAAAAAAATTATCATGTCGTATAAGTGTTGTGTCATGACACAGGGTAAGTTTCAAGAATTTCAGATGAGTTTGGGATTTATGGGGATTTAAAACCCAAGTTTTTTTAATGTTTGCGGCCTACTCACGACGACGAGATGTTTGTAATCCAGTCTCGTTCATTGCATGGGACCTAAACAAGGAACCAAAGGACACACATATGTTTTTCAAGCCATTTCGGTGACATGGAGCATGTGCTTTTAGTTCAAATTTGAATTATGCACCTCAAATGCCTAGAAACATAATTAGTGCAGTATACAAAATGCCAAACGAACCATGAATAAGTTACAATAGTTCTATACGCCCGCCTGGAGCCCGTGCATGTGTAAGCACGTTGTGCCCACGTGTCATGATACCTCGAGCTTCCTTCTTTCATAAGTTATCCAAATTATATTAAATCCCCAAAAATCCAACCGCTACACACAAAATGACCAACTCGGTGACACCGATGTGTTAATCTCTGTGGTACCGAAGTGACCAAAAGGTGGCAACTTTTGAATCTCGGTGAGACCGATATAGGAAACTCGGTTGCACCGATAAGGTGACCAATGGTCAGATTGCCCATTCTCGGTGACGCCGATCCAACAATCTCGGTGGGACCTATATTATGAATTTGCGTAACAGAAAGTTGGCAACCTAAACTCGGTGGCACCGAAGCAGAATCGGTTGCACCGAAAGGCTAGGGTTTGGCTAAAATCTGTCTGAGTATGGGAATCGGTGGCACCGAGTGGAAAGTGTTGGTTGCACCAATTTTGGATATTTGACTTTGGACAGACTTTTGTGGAAGAGCTTGTGGGTGTTTTTGGTGACTATCACTTGTGCACGTATGAGCATTTTGTTCACGAACAGTACCTTACCCCCTTTTAATAGTATTGGCTTTCCTATGGACTCAAAGTGATTTCTCACAAAGTAAAATGTAGAGTCCTCTTGCTTGAAGCTTTTCCAATCCATTTCCTTGCATCTTGGGGTATCTCCACAATCTCCACAAATCTTTTGCCAATCCTATCATTGAACTTTTCCTGAAATATACTTAGTGGAAACATTAGTTCAATGACTTATATGTTGTTATTAATTACCAAAACCTCCAAGGGAGCAAATGTGCTTTCAATCTCCCCCTTTTTGGTAATTGATGACAACATATAGATCAAAGCTTCGACAAAGATATAATCAATGAATATAATCGTCGCTTTGAGAAGTATGTGATAAGCAAGAGCTCCCCCTAAATTTGTGCATTATTTTAAATTTGCGTTTGAATGCAAATGCACAATCGATTAGGTACATGGGGCACTTCTTCCATGTCACATACAACTTGGTGGTGTGCAATAATAATTAGAATGAACATCATAGCACAACACAATCAAGCAAAGATGAATGATCATCTCATAAGTAGCATAATGATAGGAAATAGTAGCATCAACTATTAAGCGTATGATCAAAACACCACATAGTTCAACACAAACACATCAAAAGACCAATTGTTTTGAAAAAGCGATAAAAACCAAACGCTCTCTCACTCGAAGCCTAAAGATCTATATACACTTCTCCCCCTTTGGCAACAAGTTACCAAAAAGTGAAAAGAGATACAGCTAAGCGTTCTTGGGCTGATCTCCTCCGGTTGTTGATGAAGGAATCGAGAGAAGTGCATCGGCGATGATCTTAGCAGATGTCGTGGAAGTAGTTGGAGTAGCAACTGGAGGAACTGGAGCTGATGGAGCTGAGGTGACAGTAGCAGGAGCTGATGAAGAGGGCCTCAAGTCTAGAGCTGGCACTGTGGCTGATCTGGCCTGGGTAGTGAAGTGTGTGCCTGGCCTGAGAGGTGAGTCATCTTCATCATCATCATCATCATCATCTGAAGAATGAGGAAGAGGCACAGAGTCAACTTCCTTCTTGAGCTCATTGATTGTCTTGGTCAGCCCATCCACCTTATCATTAAGGGTCTTGATCCTGTTCTCAAAGATCCTGACAAGGCTGTTTTGATTGTTCAAAATGTCCTTAATGTCCTTCTGCATGCCCTGAACTGATGATATCAACAGATCCATTTGCTCGTTCCTGGATCTAGGGACCTGAGCACTAGTGGCTCTAGCTGCCTCTGCCTCTGCCTGTGCTTGAGCTGCAGCTGATGTGGGATGTTCTGGGTCCATCACCACAATGTTGTCCTCTAAATCTGGATGTAGGGGCAAGTGGGTCTGTCCAGAGCAAAGATGTGCTTCTCCAGCTTGGAGTTGATAAGCATCTGGATATAGGGTGCATAGCAGCAAGAGCGCTTCTGATCAGCAACAACCCTCTTCACTGTCTCTACAATCAAATTCATGACTCTAATCCTGGTGTGTTTGTCAAGATGGATTAGCATGTTGATGGAGTAGCCTCGGATCATCTTCTCATCTCCTGACTTGGGCATCAAAGTATGCCTCAAAATAGTGTTCATGGTACGGAGGCCAACCTGGAAGAAATAGATAGAACCTAGCTTGTGAGACTTCACATGAGCAGCAGGAATCACATTGTACATGTTAGCCATAGCATTGTGGCTCTCCTTGGATTCAGAGTAGACATCCAAGTCACCATCATGTACCTCTGGGACTCCTAAGATTGCAGCCCAATCATCAACAGTGGACTCATATCTAGCTCCTTCAGTCATCCATACAATCCTACCCTCTCCATAGAAATGAGCAGTGGAGTAGAAATGCATGATCATCTCATCATTCCATGCTGTAAACTCTCTGCCAACAAACTCATCCAAACCAATGCAGTGAAAGTTGTCTTGAACATTTGGAAAGAAATCTTCATTCTACTTAATGAACTTCCAGTCAACGTATCTCATGTCACTCACAGCTAGACTCTTGTCAAGCAGTACAGTCTCATAGAAATCCTGTTGCTCCTTGGTGTAGAATCTATAGTCCACAGCTGTCTTTCTCCTTTGGGCATATGGATCAACAACTCTCCATGCCCTCAAACCAGAATCCTTCCTCTTCTTCATATCTTTAGCAAGCAGATGGCTGGCATTATGCTCAGGAAGGTGTGGTCTAAGCTTCATCAAAGCAGACATAGCATCTTCATCCTCAACTCTGGAGGTAGTTCCCTTGTTCTTTTCAGAAGCTGGAATCTGTCTGGACAACCTCTTTGGCTTTTCAGCAGCAGCCTTCTTGGGAGTAGACTTGGTGCTCTTGGATGTGCTAGTCTTTGGCATAGCATCGGCCATAAGCTTCTTTTTCTTCTTGGGAGGGGCCTTCTCAACATGCTCTTCCTCCTCCTCAGCAGCAGCACCAGCAGCCTCCTCTGGATCTTCAAACATAGAGGTTTGCCTGCCAACAACATAAACAATCCTCTTCCTAGCTCTCTTCTTCTGCCCTGCCTTCTTAGGCAATGACTTCCTTGGGGGCTCAACAGTCATGGTAGCCCTAGCACTCTCAGGTGCTCTCATAGCTTCAGAGCTAGCATAAACCTTGCTGACAGTCCTCCTTGAAGAGGTGGCTTCATTAGCAGATTTCTTTGCAGCCTTCTCTTGCTTCTTGGCAAGAATCTCCTCTGGCACAAAATCTGAATCCTCCTCATCTAAATTCAGCTTCTTCCTGGCCCTAGTAGCAGCCTTGGGCAACCCATGAGAACTGGGAGTGCCTGGATCTGAAGGGGAACTGGACTCAGGACTAGTCCCTGAACTCATGACAATGTTCTCCTCTTGGAAGTTGTTCTCACTGTCCTCAGCACTTGACATACTGACCCTGTGAATAGAGTATAGAGGAGTAGAAGAAGATGAGTCATCACAAAGAGTACAGCTGCTTTTGAAAGTTTGAACTTAAGATTTCTCAAATTTTGCATTCTGCCAAATGTATTTCGGTACAGCCGAGACAAAATTTTCGGACCCACCGAGACAAACAACCTGCTTTCCAGGAACTTGGCACCATTCTCGGTTACACCGAAAATAGCACTTGGTTCCACCGAGGTGTTCTCAGTGTGCCAGAAAACAAAATCGGTGCTACCGATTATTTTGCATCGGTTCTACCGAGATTCATGAGGCGGACGGCAAAACCTAAAAAATCCATCATTCGCTGATCTATGGAGTTTTCTCGTGGATAGGAAGATGTGCAAACGGTAGCTTATAGATAAAATCAATTTCATTGCGCAAGAATCGGACGGGGAGCGCAAGAAAAATCGAATCCGTACCCTAACTTGGCGACGGATCCGCTACGGCGGCGAAGATGCCCATCGACGGCGAGGATCCCAGCGGCGGAGGAGTGCGAGGAGACAAGGACGACGACCAGGGGGTCCTTTGCGGCAGCTTAGGGTTTTGGGGCGCGACGGTTTGAAGATTGAATTTCGAAACGTCGGGTCCACAGCATATATACCCCTCACTGTCGGTGACACCGATTCTAAATTTTCGGTGTCACCGAGTTCCTCAACTGTCAGCTGACAGGGAAACTCGGTGTAACTGAGAATATGGAATCGGTAGTACCGAGATTGAAAACCAGATCAACCCTAGGCATTCGGTGAGACCGAGAATTGTGGGTTGGTTCCACCGAGATGCACTTGGGAGGTTTTAATGGTCAGTCCTTGTCGATACGGAACTCCGAGTGCTCCACACACAGAGGGATCGAAAAGTACTTGTTCAAATTTTGTGATGTAGCATGAATGGAATATGAGGTGAGAAAGCATAGATATCTAGAGAGTGGTCCTAGGCATTCTTGTCCATCCAATTGGCAAAAGAGAAATCAAAGGCCAAATAGCAACAATTGGATGTCCTCGAATGGGAAAATAAATGCAGACCAACATGCTCACACAATAAGTTGTCAAATGAAATCATGACAAACATGCACATACATACTAGCATCTAAGAAGCACTTGGGCGATGACGAAGTCATCTATATATGAGTATTTTGACTTAGGAGCCAAGTAAGAATACTTGATCATAGGTCATACTCATCGTTTAAGCACAAGTGGGGTTACCACTTTTACATAAAGCATTTAATATTGTCACATTCTAAGAGATGCTTTAACTCAAGTCTTAGAGTAAAGCTCCCCCTTGATCGATGTGACATACCCCAATAGGAGGGATAAACTAACCTTGGGTTTTGTCGAAGAAGACTTCATGTTGGTGAGGTAGTGGTGGATGCTCAAGGTTGATGATGATCACCAAGAGTTGGGAGCATCCTTGTTGTTTCCTTACTCTTCTCACCTACATGGGTTAGTCCCAACACACAAGAGACAACTACAAGGATATCTATGGACATGGAGTGCAAAGCATGTGTAATGATGTCCATTGATTTGTTGATTACCTTGTCCCTTGCTAACCTTTGAGGGAATGTGTGACTCCTTGAACTATTGCATAGAGTTGATGTTGATTGCAAATAGTTCTTGCCAATAATGAATGTGAGTGTATTTCATTGGCGGAGTCACCCCTCAATTTGATGGGGATCCTTGGTGTTGAAGTAGCCTTTGAAGAAGTTGAGCTTGAAGTAGCCTTGGGAACCCACTCCACCAAAGCCAGGGATTCATCTTCATATGAGTCAATGTCCTCTTGAAGCTTGTTCTTGCCCTTGAGCTTGTGGTCTTGTGGTGGAAGGTCATCTTGAGTGCTTGTCCCCTTGGGAAGAGTATTTTCATACTTCTCCTTTTGAGGAACAAACTTGGGCTTGGGATATTGACCTTCTTCCCATTCAACTCCATTTGCGTTGAAGTAGCCAACACCACGATTCTTCCGGTATCTTCCGTGCTGGCGTACAATTTCCTCAAATTGCTTACACCCGGCAAGACTCTTGTAGATACCTTTTTCTATAATTCCTTTCAATAAAGCATTTTCTTGCTCAAGTGTAACTTGGCTAAGAGAATCATCATTAGTGGAATCAATAGAACTACTAGAAGCAACATCATTAGGTTTAGCATTTTTATTGTTGCTACTAGATGAAGAACCTTTCTTGCCTTTGTTACTAGTTTGCTTAGTTTTAACTTGAGGCATGAATGTAGACAAGAGTAGTCGTTTGGCTAGATAAGACGAAGTCTTCTTTCGGAGATCGTCATTGATAGCTTTAAGAAACTCATGCTCTTGCTCCAAGTTGAGCTTCTCGAAGCGTAGCTTCTCATGAGTCCTTACAAGCTCTCTATGATCTTCAAGAGTAGATTCATGAGCTAACTTAAGAGTGTTTAGTTCTTTAGTTAGTTGTTCTATTTTCATCTTATCATCATCAATTGACTTATCTTGACTAGCATGAGAATTATCAAGTTCATTTTGACTAACATCACTAGTTTTATCAAAGAGCAAGTCATCATCACAAAGCAAATCATCTTCATCACTATTGAAATCAAGAGACTCGGGGTGTGATACCTTGGGGCCTTTAGCCATGAAGCAACTTCCACTCCCTTCATTTGGTGTGTCAAATAGATCATAGGAGTTGGTAGTCACTAGAGCAATTCCGGCAACACCATCATCTTGACTATAGTCGGAGTCGGAGTGATAGCTTCTCTCGGAGTTGTTGTCGGAGTCGGAGCCGGAAACCCATTCACCAACATGAGCTTGATGTTTTCTTCTTGTGTAGCTCTTGGTGTACTTGTCCTTCTTCTCCGAATCTCTACTTCTCCTTGAGGGTGTTCGTTCATAACGATCAACTCTACTCCTTCTCTCTTTTTGAGGTGATTCATTCCTTGAGCTTCGTCTTCGAGGTGACTCTTCTCTTCGTTTGAAGGGAGTCGTGCAATCATTGGAGTAGTGTTCGGGGTTCCCACAATTGTAGCAATTGCGGTCACGACTTGACGAACGCTTCTCATCATATCTTGAGTTGGAGCTTTGTTCTTTGCCTCTATTCTTGTAGAACTTGTTGAATTTCTTGACCATGAGGCTTATCTCTTCATTGGTGACAAGGTTGTCGCTTGAAGTTGCGAGAGCATCACTTGTGGCTTTGTAAGCACCGCTAGACTTGTTGTGAAGCTCTTCTTTGTCTTTGAGTGTCATCTCATGAGCAAAAATCCTTCCAATGACTTCCGTAGGCTTGAGTTCTTTGTAGTTGGGCATCATTTGGATCAATGTGCACACAGTGTCGTATCTCTCATCCAAAGCTCTAAGTATCTTCTTGATGATGAATTTGTTGGTCATTTCTTCGCTTCCTAAGCCGTCAATCTCATTGGTGATGAGAGCTAGCCTAGAGTACATCTCTGCGACTCCTTCACCATCCTTCATCTTGAACTTGTCAAGCTGACTTTGAAGAACATCTAACTTGGATTCTCTCACGGACTCGGTTCCTTCGTGCATATCAACCAAAGTATCCCAAATCTCTTTTGCATTCTCAAGACGGCTGATTTTGTTGAATTCTTCGGGGCATAGGCAGTTGAAGAGAATGTCACATGCTTAAGCATTGTATTGCAACATCTTCAATTCTTCCGTGGTCGCTTCACGATCCGGTTCCTTTCCATCACCAAAGAATTCACCTTGCAAGCCAACACGAACAACAGCCCAAACGGCGGGGTTATGACCAAGAATATGCATTTTCATTTTGTGCTTCCAACTAGCAAAATTAGTGCCATCAAAGTACGGACCTCTACGGTGATAATTTCCCTCACTAGATGCCATACTCTCCTAGGTTGTGAAACCAATGCAATGGAGACCAAAGCTCTGATACCACTTGTAGGAGCGAAAGTATGTCTAGAGGGGGGGTGATTAGACTACTTGACCAAATAAAATGTCTACCTTTTCCCAATTTTTAGAGTTGGCAGATTTTAACATTCATGGCAAGTCAAGTACACCCTACACATGCAAGCCTAAGAGTATAGCAGCGGAAAGTAACAACAAGCATGAGTAGAAAGGAAGGGTAGGAGGATCAAACGCAATTGTAGACACGATGATTTTTCCCGTGGTTCCGATAGGTGGTGCTATCGTACATCCACGTTTATGGAGTCTTCAACCCACGGAGGGTAACGGTCGCGAGAGTCCACGGAGGGCTCCACCCATAAGGGTCCACGAAGTAGCAACCTTGACTATTCCATAACGGCTTCCGTCCACGAAGGACTAGCCTCACTATGGGTAGATCTTCACGAAGTAGGTGATCTCCTTGCCCTTACAAACTTCTTGGTTCAACTCCACAACACGAAGTAGGAGGCTCTCAAGCGACACCTAACCAATCTAGGAGGCACCACCCTCCAAAAGGTAATAGGCTCGGCAATTTCGATGAACTCCTTGCTCTTGTGCTTCAAGATGATAGACTCCTCAACACACAATCACTCTCTCACAGATTTGGCTTGGTGGAAGAGATGGGATTGGTGGAAAGCAACTTCGGGAGGCTAGAAATCAAGATCCATATGGTTGGAGTGGATGATCTTGACCTCAACACAAGGGTAGGTGGCTCTCTCTCAGAAAACTGGATGGGGCAAGTATGGAATAGTCCTGAGTGCTTCTTTTTCGAGTGGGTGGTGGTGAAGGGGTATATATAGGCATCCCCAAAAATCCAACCGTTACACACAAAATGACCAACTCAGTGACACCGATGTGTTAATCTCGGTGGTCCCGAAGTGACCAAAAGGTGGCAACTTTTGAATCTCGGTGAGACCGATATATGAAACTCGGTTGCACCGATAAGGTGACCAACGGTCAGATTGCCCTTTCTCGGTGACGCCGATCCAACAATCTCGGTGGGACCGATATTGTGAATTTGCATAACAGAAAGTTGGCAACCTAAACTCGGTGGCACCGAAGCAGAATCGGTTGCACCGAAAGGCTAGGGTTTGGCTAAAATCTGTCTGAGTATGGGAATCGGTGGCACTGAGTGGATAGTGTTGGTTGCACCGGTTTTGGATATTTGACTTTGGACAGACTTTTGTGGAAGAGCTTGTGGGTGTTTTTGGTGACTATCACTTGTGCACGTATGAGCATTTTGTTCACCAATAGTACCTTACCCCCTTTTAATAGTATTGGCTTTCCTATGGACTCAAAGTGATTTCTCACAAAGTAAAATGTAGAGTCCTCTTGCTTGAAGCTTTGCCAATCCATTTCCTTGCATCTTGGGGTATCTCCACAATCTCCATAAATCTTTTCCCAATCCTATCATTGAACTTTTCCTGAAATATACTTAGTGGAAACATTAGTTCAATGACTTATATGTTGTTATTAATTACCAAAACCACCAAGGGAGCAAATGTGCTTTCAGTCTCCGATGATGAAGCAGGGGCAACAGGGACAAGGTGTACAAAGGAAGCAGATGGCTGGTTGGTGAGCTGGGCTGTGCAATGTAGCACCGGGCCGAAAGTGCACACTGAGTGCTTGGCATTTTTCCTTTTTATTTTTTATTTTATTTTTCAACAGTAGTTTTGTATTTTATTTAGCTTACAAATGACCTTTGTAAAATATAGGACTTAGCCACATAAATACTTTGCAATATTTAGTATTGTCACAAAAAGTTTGGGAGACATTTGAAGTTGTTTGATTTTTTCATAATTTAGATAAGCATTGAAAATGCTTTTTGGCACTGTTTTAAATATTTTAGGGCACTTAATTATTTCAAATTATGTTGGTTCCTACATGATAATTACTTAATGAATATTTGCAACCCAGCCAAGATTTTAGTTTTACTGTTGGAAGAAATAATGTATTTGACTTTATTTTAAATTTGAATTTGGCCTTGATTTTTATCAAGTGGCATTTTGCATAGTAATCATGATGGCATGCCACCATTAGCGGGAGATTACTGTAGCATGACATTGGGGGTGTTACAAATCTCCTCCACTACAAAAAATCTCGTCCCGAGATTTAAGAGGTCGAGTTAAGGGAAAGGAATTGGTTGCGAAATTCTAACGAATCTTCTTGTTCTTGTTGCTCTCATCAAAGAAGTTGATCCCTTTCGTTGATGTCTCAAATTCTCTGTTTCAGGTCATCCTGATGAACTTGTCATCCTTTCTTCGGGATCTTCATCGTCCTACGAACGCGATAAGAAGGAAAACTCTGGAAGAACGTAGCTCCACAACGTTGGGCATCTGACGGTGAAGTCAGGGAAGAAGACATGAGTTATTTCTCGAGTTGTAACTCAAGGAATTCACTAAGAGCAATATGCGGTGGTACAAAAGTTTCAAACGGGTAGGCAATCATTCAATGCCTAATCAGAAGGTGAAAGGGTTCAGAGCAACAAAAATAAAAATTGCGTCTGATACTAGAATATATTATCCCTTGAACGGTGGCTCGGGAATTACATATGAAGCCAAGTGCACGGGATACTTTGGAATCAAAGATGTACATGCGAGTCAGGTTTCGATCCTATGGAACTATGGGTTATTGGCCCATCATGTGGGTTAAGAGTAGGAAGAGCGGTGTCATCTTGCACGGTCATGGTAGCAAGACATGTCAGAGGATAGCTTGTCAGTTATGTTGGCAACAACGTCGGTACCAAGGGCGGGGGGTGAATAGAACCATTTTCCTGCTCAATGAAACAAGGCGGACCAAGCAAAGTTCTCGTCCACCAGCGGTTACCGGAATGTTATCAACACTAGTAACATGGTCCTTCTGACAGAATTGTACACCGAGGTGTTTACCTAAGCAGGGAATTATCACTGCTCAGATAAGTTAGATTACAAGAAAGGTTAAACAGACCAATGGAAAGGAAAATGTGTTTATACACAAGTATTAGGAGTATATCCATCACAAGAACAAGCAGAGCATGATATACATAATTAGGATAGCAAGTAGATAACCATTTAGGTAAAGGGGCAAGGAAATTCATGATATTACCCATACAATGTTGTTTGGATAATTGATCAAGATTTTTTTTAACATTTCCCTTCCAATGTTCTTGTTGATGATCGGAGTACCGCAGACATGCTTCTTGGTAGCATTGACAAGGTCATCAGGTAAAGGTTAGATGTTGGATACACAAAGGATCCATGAGGAACAACTTATAAAACAAACCTTACAATTTCCTCATGGAAGAATGGCTAACCTTACTAAAGAAGATACTATAACAATATGTCCTCTGGCCAGGTGTGCTATACATGACATCACCACATCGGGTTATATATAGACCAATGTTATAATTCTTGGAAAAATGTTCCAAACATCATATAGGCCTGATATTTAGATCTGATTGGTGTCAGGATACCTCAGACTTAGCATGCCTGAGAAGAAGGGGGCAACACAAACCGACAAGATGACGTTGCAAGATTCTCAGGAAAAGAACTACGGAAGAGGGCTACGAAATATGAGTTGGATTGCAATGTTGGAGAACGTTGCATGGGAAACAAAAAATTTCCTACGCACACACAAGATCTATCCATGGTGATGAGCATCTACGAGAGGGAGAGTGAATCTACATACCCTTGTAGATCGCTAAGCGGAAGCGTTTAAGAAACGCGGTTGATGTAGTCGAACGTCTCCGCGATCCAAATCGCAAGTCGTCCCTCGATCCGATCACGAACTAGCGCCGAACGGACGGCACCTCCGCGTTCAACACACGTACGGCTTGATGACGCCTTCACCTCCTCGATCCAGCGAGCGATGGTGAAGTAGTGGTTGAGTTCCAGCAGCACGACGGCGTGGTGATGGTGGTGAGGAACAATCTCTGCAGGGCTTCGCCAAGCACTACGGAGATTATGACGGAGGAACTAGAGGGTTAGGGTTGCCGCACACGGCTTGGGGAAATCTTGATGTGTCCCGTGTGCTAGCCCTGCCCCTCTATTTATATGTTGAGCCTTGGGGTCTAAACTTGGAGTAAAAGCCTCCTCCAGGTCGGTTTTGCCCGCACAAGGTCGGTTTGGCCCGCAGGAAAAGAGTCCAACTCGGATCCCTGCCGAACCGTGCACAGCTGCGCACAAGCGGTAGTACCGCTCACAAGCGGTAGTACCGCTTGGGCGGTAGTACCGCTCGGGCGGTAGTACCACTTCACCAAGCGGTAGTACCGCTTACGCGGCAGCAAAACTACTTTTGCACTTTCCAATACCTCGTGGGCTTTATCCCTTTGGCCCATATAAAGTGTTGCTGCACCCGAACACTTCGGTAAACATCCGGAACCCCTTCCGGTGAACTCCGGAACCCTTCCGGAGATCAAAACACTATTATCACATATATCAATCTTTACCTCCAGACTATTCCGGAGATCCTCGTCATGTCCGGGATCTTATCCGGGACTCCGAACAACTTTCGGTCACCAACATAATAACTCAATTATACTAATCGTCACCAAACGTTAAGTGTGTAGACCCTGTGGGTTCGAGAACTATGTAGACATGACCGACACACCTCTACGGCCAATAACCAATAGCGGGACCTGGATGCCCATATTGGCTCCTACATATTCTACGAAGATCTTTTATCGGTCGAACCTCTATGTCAAGGATTCAGTTAATCCCGTATGCTGTTCCCTTTGTTCTTCGGTATGTTACTTGCCCGAGATTCGATCGTCGGTATCACTATACCTAGTTCAATCTCGTTACCGGCAAGTCTCTTTACTCGTTCCGTAATACAAGATCCTGTGGCTAACTCTTTAGTCACTTTGCTTGCAAGGCTCAATGTGATGTTGTATTACCGAGTGGGCCCTGAGATACCTCTCCGTCACACGGAGTAACAAATCCTAGTCTTGATCCATGCGAACCCAACAGACACCCTCGGAGATACCTGTAGAGCACCTTTATAGTCACCCAGTTACGTTGCGACGTTTGATACACACAAGGTATTCCTCCGGTGTCAGTGAGTTGCATGATCTCATGGTCAAAGGAACAGATACTTGACATGCAGAAAACAATAGCAATAAACTGACACGATCAAATGCTACGTTTACAGTTTGGGTCTTGTCCATCACATCATTCTCCTAATGATGTGATCCCGTTATCAAATGACATCTCATGTCAATGGCTAGGAAACCTTAACCATCTTTGATCAACGAGCTAGTCAACTAGAGGCTTACTAGGGACACAGTGTTGTCTATGTACCCACACATGTATTTGAGTTTCCAATCAATACAATTATAGCATGGATAATAAACGATTATCATGAACAAGGAAATATAATAATAACCAATTTATTATTGCCTCTAGGGCATATTTCCAACAGTCTCCCACTTGCACTAGAGTCAATAATCTAGTTCACATCACTATGTGATTTACATTGTAATGAATCGAACACCCATGCAGTTCTGGTGTTGTTCATGTTTAGCCCTTGGAAGAGGTTTCGTCATCGGATCTGCAACATTTAGATCCGTGTGTACTTTGCAAATATTTATGTCGTCCTCCTTGATGTAATCGCGGATGGAATTGAAACGTCGCTTTATGTGTCTGGTCCTCTTGTGAAATCTTGGTTCCTTGGCTAGAGCAATTGCACCAGTATTATCACAAAACAGAGTCATTGGGTTAAGTGCACTAGGCACTACTCCAAGATCTGTCATGAACTCCTTCATCCAGACACCTTCCTTCGCCGCCTCCGAGGCAGCGATGTACTCCACTTCGCATGTAGAATCTGCTACCACGCTTTGCTTGGAACTGCACCAGCTAACCGCACCCCCATTTAGAATAAATACGTATCCGGTTTGCGACTTTGAGTCATCCGGATCAGTGTCAAAGCTTGCATCGACGTAACCCTTTACGACGAGCTCTTGATCACCTCCATAAACGAGAAACATGTCCTTAGTCCTTTTCAGGTACTTCAGGATATTCTTGACTGCCGTCCAGTGTTTCGTTCCTGGATCACTTTGAAACCTTCCGACCATACTTATGGCAAGGTTGACATCGGGTCTTGTGCACAGCATTGCATACATGATAGAGCCTATGGCCGAAGCATAGGGGATGACACTCATCTTTTCTCTATCTTCTGCAGTCACTGGGCATTGAGTCTTACTTAACTTCATACCTTGCAATACAGGCAAGAACCCCTTCTTGGACTGATCCATTTTGAACTTCTTCAAAACTTTGTCAAGGTATGTGCTTTGTGAAAGTCCTATTAAGCGTCTCGATCTATCTCTATAGATCTTGATGCCTAATATGAAAGCAGCTTCTCCTAGGTCCTTCATTGAAAAACTCTTGTTCAAATATTCCTTTATGCTTTCCAGCATTTCTATATTGTTTCCAATCAGTAATATGTCATCCACATATAATATTAGAAACGCTATAGAGCTCCCACTCACTTTCTTGTAAATACAAGCTTCTCCGTAAACTTGTATAAACTCGAACGCTTTGATCACCTCATCAAAACGAAGATTCCAACTCCGAGATGCTTGCACCAGTCCATAAATGGATCGCTGGAGTTTGCAAACTTTGTCAGCATTCTCTGGATCGACAAAAGCTTCTGGTTGCATCATATACAACTCTTCCTTAAGGTAACCGTTAAGGAACGTTGTTTTGACATCCATCTGCCAAATTTCATAATCGAAAAAGGCAGCTATTGCTAACATGATTCTGACGGACTTAAGCATCGCTACGGGTGAGAAGGTCTCATCGTAGTCAACTCCTTGAACTTGTGAAAAACCCTTTGCCACAAGTCGAGCTTTATAGACGGTGACATTACCGTCCGCGTCCGTCTTCCTCTTAAAGATCCATTTGTTCTGAATGGCTTTATGCCCTTCAGGTAATACTTCCAAAGTCCATACTTTGTTTTCATACATGGATCCCATCTCGGATTTCATGGCCTCTAACCACTTCTCGGAATCCGGGCCCATCATCGCTTCTCCATAGCTCGTAGGTTCATCGTTGTCTAACAACATGACCTCTAAGACAGGGTTGCCGTACCACTCGGGAGCAGTACGCGTCCTTGTCGACCTACGAGGTTCGATAGCAACTTGATCCAAAGCTTCATGATCATCATCATTAACTTCCTCTTCAGCTAATGTAGGCTCCATAGAAACAACTTTCTACGCTGCGCTACTCTCGGGTTGAAGTAAAGGTTCAACAACCTCTTCAAGTTCTATCTTCCTCCCACTCAATTCTTTCGAGAGAAACTCTTTCTCAAGAAATGTTCCGTTTTTAGCGACAAACACTTTGCCTTCGGATCTGAAGTAGAAGGTATACCCAACTGTCTCTTTTGGGTATCCTATGAAGACGCATTTCTCCGCTTTGGGTTCCAGCTTTTCAGGCTGAAGCTTTTTGACATAAGCATCACATCCCCAAACTTTAAGAAACGACAGCTTTGGCTTCTTGCCAAACCAAAGTTCATATGGCGTCGTCTCAACGGATTTCGATGGTGCCCTATTTAAAGTGAATGCAGCTGTCTCTAATGCATAACCCCAAAACGATAGTGGCAAATCGGCAAGAGACATCATAGATCGCACCATATCCAATAAGGTTCGTTTACGACGTTCGGACACACCATTACGTTGTGGTGTTCCAGGCGGTGTCAATTGTGAAACAATTCCACACTGTCTTAAGTGACTGCCAAACTCATAACTCAGATATTCTCCTCCTCGATCAGATCGTAGGAATTTAATCTTCTTGTTACGATGATTCTCAACTTCACTCTGAAATTGTTTGAACTTTTCAAATGTTTCAGACTTGTGTTTCATTAAGTAAATATACCCATATCTACTTAAGTCATTAGTGAAGGTGAGAAAGTAACGATAACCACCGCGCGCCTCAATGCTCATCGGACCGCACACATCAGTATGTATGATTTCCAATAAGTCACTTGCCCGTTCCATTGTTCCAGAGAACGGCGTTTTAGTCATCTTGCCCATGAGGCATGGCTCACATGTGTCAAGTGATTCAAAATCAAGTGACTCCAAAAGTCCATCAGCATGGAGCTTCCTCATGCGTTTTACGCCAATATGACCTAAACGGCAGTGCCACAAGAAAGTGGTATTATCATTATCAATTCTACATCTTTTGGCATCAATGTTATGAACATGTGTATCATTACTATCGAGATTCAATAAGAATAAACCCCTCACATTGGGTGCATGACCATAAAAGATATTACTCATATAAATAGAACAACCATTATTCTCTGATTTAAATGAGTAACCGTCTCGCAATAAACAAGATCCAGATATAATGTTCATGCTTAACGCAGGCACCAAATAACACTTATTTAGGTTCATCACTAATCCCGACGGTAATCGAAGAGAGAGCGTGCCGACGGCGATCACATCAACCTTGGAACCATTTCCCACGCGCATCGTCACTTCGTCCTTTGCCAGCCTCCGTTTATTCCGCAGTTCCTGTTTTGAGTTGCAAATATGAGCAACCGCACCGGTATCAAATACCCAGGCACTACAACGAGAGTTGGTAAGGTACACATCAATAACATGTATATCATATATACCTTGTTTGTTGTTGGCCGTCTTCTTGTCAGCCAAATACTTGGGGCAATTCCGCTTCCAGTGTCCAGTTCCCTTGCAATGAAAACACATAGTTTCTGGTTTGGGTCCAGCCTTGGGTTTCTTCACGAGAGGAGCAACTGCTTTGCCACTCTTCTTGGAGTTACCCTACTTACCCTTGCCATTTTTCTTGAAACTAGTGGTTTTATTGACCATCAACACTTGATGCTCCTTCTGAATTTCAGACTCAGCGGCTTTCAGCATCGCAAACAGCTCGGCGACTGACTTGTTCATCCCGTGCATGTTATAGTTCAACACGAAGCTCTTGTAGCTAGGTGGCAATGATTGAAGAACTCTGTCAGTGATAGCCTCTGGCGGAAGGGGCATCCCTAACTCAGCCAGACGGGTGGAGTACCCAGACATTCTGAGCACGTGATCACTGATAGACCCGTTCTCCTCCATCTTGCAAGCATAGAATTTGTCGGAGATCTCATATCTCTCGATCCGGGCATTCTTCTGAAAGATAAACTTCAACTCCTGGAACATCTCATATGCTCCATGACGTTCAAAACGTCTTTGAAGTCCCGGTTCTAAGCCATACAACATTGCACATTGAACTATTGAGTAATCATCAGAACGAGCCTGCCAGGCGTTCACAACGTCTAGAGACTCAACTGGAGCGGGTGGATCACCAAGCGGTGCATCAAGGACATAAGCCTTCTGGGAAGCCGTAAGGATAATCCTTAGATTACGGGCCCAGTCCACAAAGTTACTTCCATCATCTTTCAACTTAGCTTTCTCTAGGAACGCATTAAAATTCAGGGGTGCTACTGCGCGAGCCATGATCTACAACATAAATATAGCAAAGACAACTTTAGACTATTGTTCTAGATAATGAGTTTAGTTAATCATATTATTTAAAAAACTCCCACTCAAATTGACATCCCTCCGGTCATTCGAGTGTAACATGATCCAAATCCACCAACTCAAGTCCGATCATCACGTGAGTCGAGGTGGTTTCAATGGTGAACATCTTCATGTTGATCATATCTACTATATGACTCATGTTCGACCTTTCGGTCTCTTGTGTTCCGAGGCCATGTCTGTACATGCTAGGCTCGTCAAGTTTAACCCGAGTGTTTCCGCACGTGCAACATGGCTTACACCCGTTGTATGTGAACGTAGAGTCTATCACACCCGATCATCACGGCGTGTCTCGAAACGACGAACTTTCGCAACGGTGCACATTCGGGGAGAACACAATTTTATCTTGAAATTTAAGTGAGGGATCACCTTATAATGCTACCGTCATCCTAAGCAAAATAAGATGCATAAAAGGATTAACATCACATGCAAATCATAAGTGACATGATATGGCCATGAACTTGTGCTTTTGATCTCCATCTCCAAAGCACCGGCATGATCTCCATCGTCACCGGCATGACACCATGATCTCCATCATCTTGATCTCCATCAACGTGTCGCCATGAGGTTGTCGCGCCGACTGTTGCTTCCACGACTATTGCTAACGATTAGCGATAAAGTAAAGCATTACATAGCGCTTAATGATTGACACGCAGGTCATACAATAATTAAAGACAACTCTATGGCTCCTGCCAGTTGCCGTACTCATCGACATGCAAGTCGTGATATTCTATACAACACATGATCATCTCATACATCACATATATCTCATCATGTAATTGGCCATATCACATCACAACATACCCTGCAAAAACAAGTTAGACGTCCTCTAATTGTTGTTGCAAATTTTACGTGGCTGCTACGGGTTTGCAAGAACCGTTCTTACCTACGCAAAACCACAACGTGGTGTAGTGATTGCTTTTTGATCTTCTAAAAGAACCCTCTTCATTGAAATCGATTCGACTAAAGTGAGAGAGACAGACACCCGCTAGCCATCTTTATGCAACGAAGTTACATGTTAGTTGAAGGAACCTGTCTCGCGTAAGTGTACGCGTAATGTCGGTCCGGGCCGCTTCATCTCACAGTACCGCCGAATCAAATATCAACTAGTAACGGCAAGCAATATGTATACACCCACGCCCACAACTCGTTTGTGTTCTACTCAAGATCTCATCTACGCATAGACCTAGCTCAGATGCCACTGTTGGGGAACGTTGCATGGGAAACAAAAATTTTCCTACGCACACACAAGATCTATCCATGGTGATGAGCATCTACGAGAGGGAGAGTGAATCTACATACCCTTGTAGATCGCTAAGTGGAAGCGTTTAAGAAACGCGGTTGATGTAGTCGAACGTCTCCGCGATCCAAATCGCAAGTCGTCCCTCGATCCGATCACGAACTAGCGCCGAACGGAAGGCACCTCCGCGTTCAACACACGTACGGCTTGATGACGCCTTCACCTCCTCGATCCAGCGAGCGATGGTGAAGTAGTGGTTGAGTTCCAGCAGCACGACGGCGTGGTGATGGTGGTGAGGAACAATCTCTGCAGGGCTTCGCCAAGCACTACGGAGATTATGACGGAGGAACTAGAGGGTTAGGGTTGCCGCACACGGCTTGCGGAAATCATGATGTGTCCCGTGTGCTAGCTCTGCCCCTCTATTTATATGTTGAGCCTTGGGGTCTAAACTTGGAGTAAAAGCCTCCTCCAGGTCGGTTTTGCCCGCACAAGGTCGGTTTGGCCCGCAGGAAAAGAGTCCAACTCGGATCCCTGCCGAACCGTGCACAGCCGCGCACAAGCGGTAGTACCGCTTCACACAAGCGGTAGTACCGCTCGGGCGATAGTACCGCTTCACCAAGCGGTAGTACCGCTTACGCGGCAGCAAAACTACTTTTGCACTTTCCAATACCTCGTGGGCTTTATCCCTTTGGCCCATATAAAGTGTTGCTGCACCCGAACACTTCGGTAAACATCCGGAACCCCTTCCGGTGAACTCCGGAACCCTTCCGGAGATCAAAACACTATTATCACATATATCAGTCTTTACCTCCAGACTATTCCGGAGATCCTCGTCATGTCCGGGATCTTATCCGGGACTCCGAACAACTTTCGGTCACCAACATAATAACTCAATTATACTAATCGTCACCAAACGTTAAGTGTGTAGACCCTGCGGGTTCGAGAACTATGTAGACATGACCGAGACACCTCTACGGCCAATAACCAATAGCGGGACCTGGATGCCCATATTGGCTCCTACATATTCTACGAAGATCTTTTATCGGTCGAACCTCTATGTCAAGGATTCAGTTAATCCCGTATGCTGTTCCCTTTGTTCTTCGGTATGTTACTTGCCCGAGATTCGATCGTCGGTATCACTATACCTAGTTCAATCTCGTTACCGGCAAGTCTCTTTACTTGTTCCGTAATACAAGATCCTGTGGCTAACTCTTTAGTCACTTTGCTTGCAAGGCTCAATGTGATGTTGTATTACCGAGTGGGCCCTGAGATACCTCTCCGTCACACGGAGTAACAAATCCCAGTCTTGATCCATGCCAACCCAACAGACACCCTCGGAGATACCTGTAGAGCACCTTTATAGTCACCCAGTTACGTTGCGACGTTTGATACACACAAGGTATTCCTCCGGTGTTAGTGAGTTGCATGATCTCATGGTCAAAGGAACAGATACTTGACATGCAGAAAACAATAGCAATAAACTGACACGATCAAATGCTACGTTTACAGTTTGGGTCTTGTCCATCACATCATTCTCCTAATGATGTGATCCCGTTATCAAATGACATCTCATGTCAATGGCTAGGAAACCTTAACCATCTTTGATCAACGAGCTAGTCAACTAGAGGCTTACTAGGGACACAGTGTTGTCTATGTACCCACACATGTATTTGAGTTTCCAATCAATACAATTATAGCATGGATAATAAACGATTATCATGAACAAGGAAATATAATAATAACCAATTTATTATTGCCTCTAGGGCATATTTCCAACATGCAAGACACAAGTGGACACATTGTCTAAGACAATCATGACCACATGGAAGTCTTACAACAAAATGCAATCGAGTTAAGGTTGGCAACCATCATCGAGGATATCAAGGTCCTTGTGTAAGTCTGGATTAACTCTTACGAAGGAACTTCTTTTCCTTGATCAAATCAATCAGTGACTTGGGGTGCTAGGAAATTTATATGCAGTGAAAGTAGCAAACCTTCAAACCATATAATACTTCGCACATGTATGAATGATTTGGAATGATCCCAGAGGAAGTGAAACAAACCTTTCTCATATTCACGGCGGCATAAATGCACGTGAACTTAGAGAAAAACACTTCTTTTATCAAACATATTCTTAATGATCTAGGCACAAAGCTAATGCTTTCAAAAGTTTCCAACACTAGCTTACGTGTTCATCATGAACCACAGTGAAGATGAGGATGTGGCCGTTGGGCTCAGCAACAATTTTATCGAGATTTCCATAAACATGGATTTCCACCATTAAGTGAACAAGGTGATAGTATTTGCCTGATCAAATGATATAATGATGTATGCTCGAGGAAAACATCCACAATTAAACATTGATCGAAAAGTGCACTCGGAAATATGGACTGGGCCGTAGAATGGTGAGTCAACAGCCAACACACTAAGAATGAAAATTATCAGCAAGCAACTTCATAGTAATAGGGTTGCTAGAAGTATTGAAATCGCACATTAGAGTTCACTTGTCAGTATTCCGGTTATAAACAACACGAGGACCAAGAAATGAATGGTGATGTCGAGAAGTATCACTTGTATCAATAATTCTTAAGAGGTGGTGAAATTCTCACAACATTCTTGACATAATTGATGGTAATACTCCAAGGTAAAACATAACATAAGCTGGAAATCAAGGAACTCAAGGTGCAACACAAAACATGAACAAGTTTGTGTTGGAGGGAAGGCAATAATGTTGTCGATGATAATACAAATCATCGAGGGCCAAGGATGGTATTTCTCATCATGAATTCGATTGATATCCTGGAAGAGCTCAGAATGTTGATGATGATGACGACACATTTGTCGAGAAAGTTTTCATGAAGATGTAATCGATCAGCGACGACAACAAGCAAGGGAATGGTGGAGCGAAAGGTTGTTAGAACCACAGATAAGATTGCTGGCTCAGGATCAAAATTGCCTTTCAAGACAACCAACATTATGTTGAATGCTCGATGTAAGCTTAGTGTACTGTTGGAATTGTGTTCTGGGGATGAAGGTCATAGATAGCATGGTCAAGCTTTAGCATGACGATGATGATGTAGCCAAACAACTGGGAATGACATGATCGAGTACAAACTCGTAATTGGGAAGATTACTAAGAGTTGTTGAATTGTAGTGTGGACTCGATTCAGTTATTAGTGTCCTTGAGTGTCTAACAACTCAGAACCCGAGGATAATTGGAATCGGTGAAAAACAATAGTTCATGAAGAACCCATAAGAAGTTATGTGGTTCCGTGATATTCTCGAGATACCAGGGGTAATACTCGGAGGTAGATTAGAATTAAAGGTTGGACTGCTGTATTGATCTGCAGAAGACAAGTACTTTAACTTGTCTAAGGAATGGGATCAATGAAGAATAACATGGTCGGAGCCACGATTGCAAAAGACCAAATCCCAGATATAAGATGAGTTCATATCAAGGGGATAATTATTTTTACGAGAAGCTTCCATGATAAGATTTACAACATGCCCATGGGCATGAATACAAAGTTCAAGGTCGACTCCCACTTCATCAATGCATGACCTTCTATCTACTTCTCGCCTTTGATAAAGTTGTAGTGTTGAAATTTTATCCGGCGTAACACCAGTAGAGTATGACCCATAGAAGTTTCCGGGCTCACACAGATTAGGGAAGGCATTGGTTCAACCCATCGGGGCATCTTAGGAACACATACCACAAACTTCAAGGGGTAATGAACACAAGCTCAAAAGAAGAGCATGGTTGACAAACGTAGATGCTAGAATTTACCGAAGGCATTATGTATCAGGGGAAGAACTCACAAGGTTATTGAATATGAAGGCCACTGTTGGATAACAGCCCCACAAAATCTGGCGGCCCGTAAAGGATCTAATGTGAGTATTGGTACTCAATCATCGGAAGAAAGAATGCAAGGCATCGGATTATGGATCATTTGAACAATATCGATACTTAAATACCAAAGGAATTATGATGTCTAGGTTGGTGTATCAGAATTAGATGCTCCGATCAAATACAAGTAAGTTGAATGGACTTAGATGGACAATCAATCAAGGTTTGTTTTGCCAAGAACCAGATCATGTTTGTAAAGACATTTGAGTCGGAAAGATAATTTATAAGGATCAACTGATGATTGCGTGCATTCGTACACAAGTTGAATCAATAATATCAGAATGACAATCACAAAGGATTTTAATGAATATTGCTAGACATATGGAATTAACCATAATGCAAGCAGGCAAGGAAGGTCAAGAGCAATAGGCTACTGAGGATTTCGGGAGATCGAATAGCAATTCGAAAGATTTTGTGAAACACATGACAACTGAGGATGATCGAATCCCCGGCAAATGTGAGGAATTATTCGTAGTTGTATGTAGTTATCCATAGGGGTTGACGGTGGAAGGGAATCGCAAAAGCGATGAGCACAAGTTCCCGGGAGAACATCGCAGGGTATCTTCGAAGTCTTCTGACGAATCAAGCCATCACTTGGAATGAGGGGCTCTCCGGGAGGAAGTAGTTGCGAGAACCTAAGTTAGAGTTAGCAAAATCTTTAACCCGAATAGAAGAGAGATCAGAGGCCCAGAGTAAGGACGAGGAATAAAGGATCCTAATACCACCCAATGGTGATGTGGTCCCGTAAGCCACACAACAATGTTAGTAAAAGTTTTTTTTCAAAGACTAGACTCAACTTCGGCCAAGGAGTTGGAAAGGAGCTTCCTACACGCAGTCGGCTCTGATACCAACTTGTGACGCCCCCATTTGGATCGTACGCTAATCCTACATGAAAATATGCACGATCAAGATTAGGTACTCCCAAGAAGATATGACCACACAACTCTAGACACAATTTAAAGTCAGGGGCTTCGAGGGCTCGAATATAAACGAGTCAGCGGAAGCAACAATATCTGAGTACATACATAAGTAAACAAGTTTGTCTTAAGAAGGCTAGCACAAACATAGGCAACAAATCGAAAAGGCAAGGCCTCCTGCCTGGGAGCCTCCTAACTACTCAGCAGCCTCCACATAGTAGTATGCTCCATGCTGGTAGTAGTAGTCGTCGATGGTATCAGCTGGCTCCTGGGTTCTGTCATCTGATCGTAGCAATCATATCAAGAGTGAAAAGGGAACAAATCAGCGGTGAGTACTCATCCAAAGTACTCGCATGACTTACATCAATTTATACTAAGTATGCATCAGTATCAAAGGAATGGGACTATATCTTTGGACTGAACTACAGAAATGCCAGAAGAGAGAAGGCCTAGTCCTATCAAAGACTAGCATCTTTAGTGTCTTGCATCACTAGAAGAGTGTAGATTAGCATATTGTAATTACGCCTAGAGATCCCTTCTCGGCTCCCTGCGAGAAAGCGATCTAGGAGCCATCATTTCCATTTCATTTCACAAGTATCCAGTTCTAGTTGTATAGATCAGGATACAACTCTGAGCGTCCGTAACTGTGGACACAACTATTTGAATAGATATACTTCCCTGCAGGGGTGCACCAAATTACCCAACACGCTCGACTAACTCTGGCCGTACACACTTTCCAGGTCATGCCCGACCGTGGCCGATCAACACATCGTAGTCCTAGCTAGGCTCAACAGAGTGCACACACCGGTCTACATCCAAAATGCAAAGGGGTCATGGGCCAATCGCCCTTTGCAATCCTGCGCATTGCGAGGACGGTCGGTGTCAGTCCTGCCACCTCTTAATACAAATACGGTGCTTACGTGGTGAAAGCACATTTGCTCCCTTGGTGGTTTTGGTAATTAATAACAATATATAAGTCATTGAACTAATGTTTCCACTAAGTATATTTCAGGAAATGTTCAATGATAGAATTGGCAAAAGGATTGTGGAGATTGTGGAATACCCCAATATGCAAGGAAATAGGTTGGCAAAGCTTCAAGGAAGAGGACTCTACATTTTACATTTGTGAGGAATCACTTTGAGTCCATAGGAAAGCCAATACTATTAAAAGGGGGTAAGGTTTTGTTGGTGAACAAAATGCTCATACATGCACAAGTGATAGTCACCAAAAACACCCACAAGCTCTCCCACCAAAGTCTGTCCAAAGCAATATACTCAAAATCGGTGCAACCAACATTTCCATTCCGGTGCCACCGATTCTCAACCTCAGACAGACTTAGCCAAACCCTAACCACTTCGGTGCAACCGATTCAATCCTGGTGCCACCGAGTTTAGGTTGCCAACTTTCTGTTACGCAAATTCACAATATCGGTACCACCGAGATTGTTGGATCGGCGTCACCGAGATTGTCAATCTAACTGTTGGTCACCTTATCGGTGCAACCGAGTTTCCTATATCGGTCTCACCGAGATTCAAAAGTTGCCACCTTTTGGTCACTTCGGTACCACCGAGATTTACACATCGGTGTCACCGAGTTGGTCATTTTGTGTGTAACGGTTGGATTTTTGGGGATGCCTATATATACCCCTCCACCACTACCTACTCGAGAGAGAAGCACTCAGAACTATTCCATACTTGCCCCTTCCAGTTTTCTGAGAGAGAACCACCTATTCTTGTGTTGAGGTCAAGATCTTCCACTCCAACCATATGGATCTTGATTTCTAGCCTCCCCAAGTTGCTTTCCACCAATCCCATCTCTTCCACCAAGCCAAATCTGTGAGAGAGTGATTGTGTGTTGAGGAGTCTATCATCTTGAAGCACAAGAGCAAGGAGTTCATCGACATTACCGAGCCTATTACCTTTTGGAGGGTGGTGCCTCCTAGATTGGTTAGGTGTCGCTTGGGAGCCTCCTACTTCGTGTTGTGGAGTTGAACCAAGAAGTTTGTAAGGGCAAGGAGATCGCCTACTTCGTGAAGATCTACCCATAGTGAGGCTAGTCCTTCGTGGACGGAAGCCGTTATGGAATAGTCAAGGTTGCTACTTCGTGGACCCTTATGGGTGGAGCCCTCTGTTGACTCTCGCGACCGTTACCCTCCATGGGTTGAAGACTCCATAAACGTGGACGTACGATAGCACCACCTATCGGAACCACGGGAAAAAATCATCGTGTCTACAATTGCGTTTGATCTTTCTACCCTATCCTTTACTACTCATGCTTGTTGTTACTTTCCGCTGCTATACTCTTAGACATGCATGTGTAGGGTGTACTTGACTTGCCATGAAATGCTAAAACTGCCAACTCTAAAATTTGGGAAAAGGCAAAACTTTTATTTGGTCAAGTAGTCTAATCACCCCCCCCCTCTAGACATACTTTCGGTCCTACAAGTGGTATCAGAGCTTTGGTCTCCATTGCATTGGTCGCACAACCTAGGAGAGTATGGCGTCTGGTGAGGGTAATTATCACCGTAGAGGTCCGTACTTTGATGGCACTAATTTTGCTAGTTGGAAGCACAAAATAAAAATGCATATTCTTGGTCATAACCCCGCCGTTTGGGCTGTTGTTCGTGTTGGCTTGCAAGGTGAATTCTTTGGTGATGGAAAGGAACCGGATCGTGAAGCGACCACGGAAGAATTGAAGATGTTGCAATACAATGCTTAAGCATGTGACATTCTCTTCAACTGCCTATGCCCCGAAGAATTCAACAAAATCAGCCGTCTTGAGAATGCAAAAGAGATTTGGGATACTTTGGTTGATATGCACGAAGGAACCGAGTCCGTGAGAGAATCCAAGTTAGATGTTCTTCAAAGTCAGCTTGACAAGTTCAAGATGAAGGATGGTGAAGGAGTCGCAGAGATGTACTCTAGGCTAGCTCTCATCACCAATGAGATTGACGGCTTAGGAAGCGAAGAAATGACCAACAAATTCATCATCAAGAAGATACTTAGAGCTTTGGATGAGAGATACGACACTGTGTGCACATTGATCCAAATGATGCCCAACTACAAAGAACTCAAGCCTACGGAAGTCATTGGAAGGATTTTTGCTCATGAGATGACACTCAAAGACAAAGAAGAGCTTCACAACAAGTCTAGCGGTGCTTACAAAGCCACAAGTGATGCTCTCGCAACTTCAAGCGACAACCTTGTCACCAATGAAGAGATAAGCCTCATGGTCAAGAAATTCAACAAGTTCTACAAGAATAGAGGCAAAGAACAAAGCTCCAACTCAAGATATGATGAGAAGCGTTCGTCAAGTCGTGACCGCAATTGCTACAATTGTGGGAACCCCGAACACTACTCCAATGAGTGCACGGCTCCCTACAAACGAAGAGAAGAGTCACCAAGAAGACGAAGCTCAAGGAATGAATCACCTCAAAGAGGGAGAAGGAGTAGAGATGATCGTTATGAACGAAGACACTCAAGGAGAAGTAGGGATTCGGAGAAGAAGGACAAGTACACCAAGAGCTACACAAGAAGGAAACATCAAGCTCATGTTGGTGAATGGGTTTTCGGCTCCGACTCCGACGACAACTCCGAGAGAAGCTATCACTCCGACTCCGACTATAGTCAAGATGATGGTGTTGCCGGAATTGCTCTAGTGACTTCCAACTCCCATGATCTATTTGACTCACCAAACGAAGGGAGTGGAAGTTGCTTCATGACTAAAGGCCCCAAGGTATCACACCCCGAGTATCTTGATTTCGATAGTGATGAAGATGATTTGCTTTGTGATGATGACTTGCTCTTTGATAAAACTAGTGATGTTAGTCAAAATGAACTTGATAATTCTCATGCTAGTCAAGATAAGTCAATTGATGATGATAAAATGAAAATAGAAGACCTAACTAAAGAACTAAACACTCTTAAGTTAGCTCATGAATCTACTCTTGAAGATCATAGAGAGCTTGTAAGAACTCATGAGAAGCTACGCTTCGAGAAGCTCAACTTGGAGCAAGAGCATGAGTTTCTTAAAGCTATCAATGACGATCTCCGAAAGAAGACTTCATCTTATCTAGCCAAACGACTACTCTTGTCTACTTTCATGCCACAAGTTAAATCTAAACAAACTAGTAACAAAGGCAAGAAAGGTTCTTCATCTAGTAGCAACAATAAAAATGCTAAACCCACGAACTCTAATGATGTTGCTTCTAGTAGTTCTATTGATTCCACTAATGATGATTCTCTTAGCCAAGTTACACTTGAGCAAGAAAATGCTTTATTGAAAGGAATTATAGAAAAAGGTATCTACAAGAGTCTTGCCGGGTGTAAGCAATTTGAGGAAATTGTACGCCAGCACGGAAGATACCGGAAGAATCGTGGTGTTGGCTACTTCAACGCAAATGGAGTTGAATGGGAAGAAGGTCAATATCCCAAGCCCAAGTTTGTTCCTCAAAAGGAGAAGTATGAAAATACTCTTCCCAAGGGGACAAGCACTCAAGATGACCTTCCACCACAAGACCACAAGCTCAAGGGCAAGAACAAGCTTCAAGAGGACATTGACTCATATGAAGATGGATCCCTAGCTATGGTGGAGTGGGTTCCCAAGGCTACTTCAAGCTCAACTTCTACAAAGGTACTACAACACCAAGGATCCCCATCAACTTGATGTGGGTCCCCAAGAAGAAGAACTAGAGAGTTCTTGAGTGGTGACTCCGCCAATGAAATTCACTCACATTCATTATTGGCAAGAATTATTTGCAATCAACATCAACTCTATGCAATAGTTCAAGGAGTCACACATTCCCTCAAAGGTAAGCAAGGGACAAGGTAATCAACAAATCAATGGACATCATCACATGTTGTGGCACCCCGGCTCAGAGGGGACCGGAACGCCTCGTATTCCAGCCCAAGGAGAAGTCTTCTGGAATACGGCACTATTGGCATAGAACAAATCAGCTCTTTATTACTATGCATAAAATTACAAGGGTACCTAGATTACATCGACATGGCGATACTACGCCTACCTAGGTTAGCTCTATGCTAACAGCGGAACAAACCGAGGAAGCGGAGTACTCTTGGCAGCGGAACAACGACTGCGGTGATGGACTCCACTCCGCAGGGACTCTGGCTGGAACGCTTATCCTAGCTCGCAAACTCGACATCCACGACAAGCAAGCAACCATGGCATGACCTGCAAACTGGCATGATACGCCAGGTGAGTACTTTGAATGTACTCGCAAGCTCACGACAACCAAACAATGCAGCAAACAATAGCATGGCAAATATCATATTAAATACTTAAGTGCTTCACTTACTGTTACCAGTCATCAACTTACTCTCTTCTGGGTTGTCCCACAACCCTCGGAATACTCACTGAGTACTTCCTATCACAATACGAGTTCATCCATCCTTAACATCATTATTCTGGTTGACCATCTAGTGAGGTCGGGACGGGCTGCCCAATACCGTGGACGCGGCTATTCGAATAGATTTTTACACTCTGCAGAGGTTGCGCACTTTACCCACACGATGAAGCACCTGGCCCATGGCCTCGAGATTCGCCTCGGGTGGACCAGCGTTGCTTCAACAAAACCTGCCTGACTCGTGACTCTTTCATCGTACCACCGACACTATTCCTCCCCCGGAGGTCAGCCTTGGGTGGCCCCTGTGTCCTCATGACACCTGCCACCGTCGTGGCCAAACTCTGTAGACCCAAACGGGGCCTACTGTCCCAAACGGGGACACCGGCACAAACTCAACTATCAACCGGGCTCACAGGGTTATCACCGCTTACCTGATCAGGGTAGCACGCCGTGCATAACCCTCCCTCTTTGGAGGTACCGGTGAAAGATCACGCAGTCAGACCCGGTCAGGGCCGTCCCATACCGGCAAATGTGGTTGCACGATTATGCCCGGACAGGTGACTCAAGATAAACCACTAAGTTCATTTAGCCAATATAGTGGTTCAACATAATACTTAGAACGGCAGCAACTAGGCGTTTAAATTAATTACTATGAATTATTATATAGCAAGTAGATGAAAGCAATTCATTTGTAAATGCACGTAATTCAATTTAAAAAGGAAATGCTATTGAAAAGCTTCATGGAATGGGTGTCCTGGCTTGCCTGGGATGAGGGATCCACCGGGAAGAAATGCGAGAAACTCGCGGAAGGACTCGCCGGAAACAATTCTCTCTCAAAGGGGAACTGTTTACGGACAAGGGAAAAAGGGTCATTTTCACTGTGTGATCACACAATGAAAATGGTACGAACATGACGGGCTCGACGAGACGAAGACGAGGGCTTTGGAATCACCTCGATTGGAGTCCCGAGCAAAAAGATATGGCCGATTGAGGTACAGGGACCAATCTGCAAATAAATATTCACAGACAGGCCCCTGGCAGCTTTAACCGAAGGCGCATTGGGCAGATTACGCTTCGTGAAAAGGAAAGCGCACTCACAGCCGTAGAGTAAAAGAAATCCGCCTTCGATAAATGGAAGCGTAGTCCGGGGAGCACGTCTCCACTTAAACCGCGCGGGCCCTGGGCCAAGTCAACGCCAGAGGCTGACAGCAGGCCCCGCCGCGCCCTCTCTCTCCTCTCGCCCCCTGTCTTCTTCCTCCCTACGCTGGACGCAGAGGAGGCCCGAGGCCGAGCGAGCGCCGGCGCTCTCCGGCGGCACGGGTCACCCCGGGTGAAGCTCTGCACACCGGCGAGTGCGGAACGAGGCGCCGCATCCGTCCCGGCCAACCACATATGCCGACGAAGCTCGGAGCAGTGGCAGCCTGGGGTGGCTGTGGGCAGGATAGCCGGCCGGACTTGCAGCCGCACGCATGGGCACCCAGGGGATGAAGCGAAGATATGGGGGGGGCTCGCAGGGTCTCAGGGAGCCTGCTGGTGGCGACAGAAAGGAGGGAGGGGCTTGGCTTCGAGCCAATTTAGGCCGACACCGATGGCGGGCACGACGGCCATTGGAGGAACAAAGAGCTCCTCGAGCTCGGGCCAGAGGCTGAGGAGGGGAAGAGGAGTGCCGCTAGGGCGATGAGATGCTTGGAAGGGGCTTGGGAGGCCTTTAAATAGGCGAAGCAACGCCGGGCTCGGGCTCGGCCACGGCCGCGGCGACGCGTGCGCTGTGTGCCAGAGCTTCGGGAGTGCTCATGGAGGAGGGGAGAGGATTCCAGAGAGGTCAGAGAGGAGAGGGGAGGGCTCAGGCGCACTCGGGGAAGCTTGAGAAGGCTCGGGACGGCGCAGGCAACCGGACACGGCGGTGACAAGACTGGCCATGTCACGGGCGCGGCTACTGCACCACAACGGAGGGGACTTGAGAGGGGGAGAGGGGTCTAGGAGGAAGGAGACGACGAGGGGGGGCTACTGGACACGACAGGGTGTCGAGGGAGCGAAGAACCGGACGAGGCCGGGGGTCCCAATGCACAGAGCGCACATATTGCACACCAGACGCGTGGTCACCGCGTGAACTGGCGCACGCGGTGCACCTTGACCGGCCTAATCATGTCCAGAGTGTTGTCCCTCCAAGGAATAGTCTCAGAGAGGAGACAGATCGACAAAAGAAGCCAAGAGGAGATGGGAGAGATCACCTGAAGTTTGCTGTTGCACACTTGACCACACCACTGAGTTGAACAGGAAAGAGATAAGAACCAAATATGATGTCTGGGAGATTTAAGATAGGAAGGACTCCAATTCTGGAAAATTTGAGAGGAAGAGGACCAAGATTTAATAGGGTTGCTTTGCAACTGACCAATCTGGTCCAAAAAGCAAAACTAGATGTGGCACTCACATACTTGATTGGATGGGGCTGAGACTTGGAAGAGATGATTGATTTAGGCATTTGAGAGTGCCATAAAAATTTCATACCATTTGCATGAGCACAAATGGTACTTCCTTCATAATGGACCTCTCTGACCAGAATCTTAGCAAAATTCTTGAGAGAAAATGGATAAATGAAATGAGGCCAAATTTGGAGGAGATGGATTATATGGGTGGAAGAATGCTCTGGTACATTTCCAGCAATTACGAAGCAATATAAAATATAGTTGCTTCACAACAGGGAAATATGACCAGAAACCAAGATTTGAAGCTGAGGTCACATAGAAGATAGGATGATGCTCAAATCTTGAGGAGAATCATGATTTGGGCATATGAAGATGCATGCAAAATTTCAACTCATTGGCATACCCTTAGCTAGCACTTGCTTCACAAAGCTTCCTCTGGATCAGAAACTTTGGAAATTTTCCAAGAAATATTTACTAGCCAAATTGAGTTGAATTTTGGCATGAGACAATGATATCGATAGGAAAGAGTGCCCAAAAAGTTTGAGAGCAAGCAAGCAAAGATAAATGGCACTTGCTGCACAAACTGCCATCTGGGACAGAATAGGAAAAGGAGTATTGGTGGGATATTTTTGATCATGGCAAGGAAGGGTTTTGACATATCTGGGGAATATTTGACCCAAAGAATTTATGGGAATTATTTGGGAATTTGTAGAATGATGGAAATGTGGGTTGCTTCACAACCCAGGACAAACAGGGTTATTCCTTTGATAGAAAAAGGAATATTCCCAAGAAAAAGATTATTGAGATTGGGTTCAAGATGGAAATGACAAGGTCTTGGGATGGGTTTAGAGGTTGGCAAGCCACTAGGGAAGAGAAATCAAGGGTGATCCTTCCAGGTTCCAAGACTACCAAACCACGGAAAAGCAAAACCAGACCAAAATCGAGAGAAAAAGAAATGGGCAAAATCCAGGGTGTTACAAACCTACCCCCCTTAAAGAAATCTCGTCCTCGAGATTTGGTTGCTCAGGGGTTAAATATAAATATCCCCACTTGAGGAAACCGTTTCCAACTCGGGTTTCCTTTTTGCTTTTGTACAATGCTCCCGCTGGACTTTATCTGACCCACTGCCTGGCTTCGGGGTGGTTTGTTTCACGGGATCCTCATTCTGACAGATCTTACCTCATATATCAATCTGACTTCAATCCTTTTATGTCCGCTAACCTATCTGGGGTGCAATGGATTATACTGGCTGAATTACGTGCCCTTCTCGCAAGTCTGACAGTGATTCCTCATGGACATGTTATGACTAAGTCCAATACGGACGACCGTCCATTGAGTTGTGAATAGATTCTCTTGGTGGACAAAAAATCTTTTACTCACTGCATTAGGTGGCTTCAAATGGCTGTGTGCCCTCCAGATTCAACTGCTGTTGTGAATCATACCCGTTTCTCCTGGCGGAATCAAACTTCTTGCAGGGGTTACGGAAACATCTTGGCTATGTTCACTGTCCTTAGCATCACACCTGTACCAATGACTTAGCCATAGCCTGTCATGACTAGCGAAAAGGGTACGACCTTATAACGGCATTATCTGCAGACTTGACTGACGGTGGTCCTAGCAGAAAGATCTTGTCCCCAGCAGGTTATCTTTTGACTGATTTCCTTAAATAGGGACACATGCTTTGAGGCAGTTATCATTCTTCTGATCGTTTCGTCTGACAGGCTTGAATATCCCCCTTCTAACAATTCTGAGAATGTAGCTGGCTGAGCGGGTTGACTCGATATGGGGTCTTTGCAAATGGGATAGACCCCGTGAGTGTGTACCCACGGTGTTTGGCATCGAACCAGACTATTTTGAGTATCTGCACCATGTTGATCTTGCAACCATTATCATACATGTATGGCCAATCTTGCTCCTTTATTATGGTTCTCTTAGCCTGAATCCTTAGCTGAAAGAGCTTGGCCTGATGTGTTCTTGATTCTTCGGATGACCATGGGTCCTGCCAGGTACAATATTCCGGCAGGCATATTACTTAACAAGTTGTAGCTGTAGGATAACGACCGTCTGAACTCTTGGATGAAACCGGCAAATAAACCAGTAGCCACCAGATCGGTCTTCACAACTCAAATCTGGGACATTACTGGAGTAACTCAACCTCGACTCAAGACGGCTGAAAAGCAGCTCAGAGCATGAGACGGTGTCGATAAGAAGAAAGTAGCAGTTCCCTAAGACGGCCGAAAACAGCTCAGAGCATAGGGTCGCTGCTACGAAAAGAAATTCAATCGCTGCCCGAGACGGTCGAAAAACAGCTCAGAACACGGGCCAGTTGCTGACAAGAGAAATAAAAATCGGCATCCACCCTGGACGGCCGAAAACAGCTCAGAACACAGGCGTGGTGCCGTTACCAAAGAAAGACGGGCAAGGGTTCATCCGTGTCCCATACAGCTTATCCATAGGTTGTTGGTCATCTCATTGAAGTGTATAACTGGCGTTCATAGCTCATGCAATGGTCAGATTCTCACTGGGCTGGCATCATTGTATGATTGACTCATATGGCCTTGGCAGCATGTCCACCGTATCTATTAAGTATATGCGGCTGAGCGCTTGATTCCTGAAGCAGGCTTGTGTCCTAACTGACCCTTTGCCTTCTGATTAACTGTTGTGGATCTGATCCTTGGAATGCATGGTCATATGCTGCCAACTGTCGGTGGAATAGCTTGTACTGATGTCGATGCGATACTTTGCTGGCGAAGATGGCATAGCTTGTGCTGGGAGCCATCGAGATCTTCTCGCTGAGGAAGACTGGATTGCTCGTGCTCGAAGTTTTTATCAAAATGGCTTCCTAAAGAAGACTGGGTACCGTACCTCAGAAGCTCTCCCTCTCAAGGACTTGCTAGGGAAGACTCGGTACCTTAGAGACTGCAGCGGTATCTTATTGAGGAAGCTCGAGTACCTTGCATCATAAGCTCCTCTGATAGCTTGCGGAGAAAGACTGGGTTGTTCATATCTAAAGCTTTCGCTTTGGCCTCATGCGGACTGAGCGCATATATATATATATATATATATCCCTTAATGTTCCTGCTATCGGTTACTTGTTGTATGCAATAGGGTATTCAGCTATCCTTCTTGCTGAACACTAAGTTCATAGCACATTCTGACTTGCTTCCGAAATAAAGCAGGTTTCAAATTGTACTCATAGCAGACTCAACCGCGTATGTAAATCATACCTTTGACACAGAATGTACTATGGATCGGGCACACAGTCTGTTGTCTTGCTGATTCGATGATTACTGCTGTGAGGGTTACACTGATGTATACTTTGATGCCGATAACCAATCCAGCCAGGATATCATTTATATTCAGGCCCAACATTCCTGATATAATGCAGTCTGCTGAAGATTCCATATTGCTGAGCTGAGCTTCCAAATGACTGCCTCTTCACTGATTTCTTTGAGTCCAATGTCGGTGAGCAACTTCCATAAGGGGAAAAATAAGGTAACACCAAGGGCCCAAAGAAAGAAGCAAACAAAACGACTAAAGCAAAAGCACAAAAGATCACACACAAGCAGTAACATGCATTCCTACTTAAGCACACAAATCTCGCAAGAACTCCGGTATTACGGTCTACATGCTATGGCGGTGTGCATGAAAGTGAATTCATGTGTGGAAGGAGGGTGGTGTAAACAAAGCTACACCAAACAGGGGTTTACACCGGTTCCATCTGAACGAACACGGTGGCGAGGACGAACTTGGTGATCGTGGGTTCGAACACAAGGGTCACGACCACATCATCATCAAGTGGACGGAAGAAAACCGTACTCGTCCAGAGGATGGATGGAAGGGAGGGATGGCGATGCAAAAGAAGGCTTGTGGGCATTGCCCTTTCCTGATAAGCAAGACCAGTAAGGGTTGCCAACACGGCTAATGAAAGGGCAAGATCCGGGATAGAAACATGTCTATCACCGAAACAATAGGGGTCGGAAGAGAATACATTGGTGGGGTACTAGTGCATCAATCCGTCAAGGGATCGACACCACCAAGCACCTTGGCATCACTCCGCTGGGACGGAGATAACACCACACCAAGGAACAAGCATGCAAACTGGGGAGCGCAGGTGGTGAATCGGAACCGATGCCACCTACACTCACCAGACCAACCGTTAGCGATAAGATATCTAGTCTATATGAATGCTATGCACAAACAAATGCAACAAACAAGTGCAGCAAACCAACTGAATCCTATACTACCGGTTTCTAACGCTCGCGCGGTCTAGGGCGTCCTACAGCCAGACCTGCTCTGATACCAACTCTTGTGGCACCCCGGCTCAGAGGGGACCAGAACGCCCCGTATTCCATCCCAACGAGAAGTCTTCTGGAATACGGCACTGTTGGCATAGAACAAATCCGCTCTTTATTACAATGCATAAAATTACAAGGGTACCTGGATTACATCGACATGGCGATACTATGCCTACCTAGGTTAGCTCTATGCTAAAAGCGGAACAATCCGAGGAAGCGGAGTAATCTTGGCAGCGGAACAACGACTGCGGTGATGGACTCCACTCCGCAGGGACTCTGGCTGGAACGCTTATCCTAGCTCGCAAACTCGACATCCACGACAAGCAAGCAATCATGGCATGACCTGCAAACTGGCATGATACGCCAGGTGAGTACTTTGAATGTACTCGCAAGCTCACGACAACCAAACAATGCAGCAAACAATAGCATTGCAAATATCATATTAAATACTTAAGTGCTTCACTTACTGTTACCAGTCATCAACTTACTCTCTTCTGGGTTGTCCCACAACCCTCGGAATACTCACTGAGTACTTCCTATCACAATACGAGTTCATCCATCCTTAACATCATTATTCTGGTTGACCATCTAGTGAGGTCTGGACGGGCTGCCCAATACCGTGGACGCGGCTATTCGAATAGATTTTTACACTCTGCAGAGGTTGCGCACTTTACCCACACGATGAAGCACCTGGCCCATGGCCTCGAGATTCGCCTCGGGTGGACCAGCGTTGCTTCAACAAAACTTGCCTGACTCGTGACTCTTTCATCGTACCACCGACACTATTCCTCCCCCGGAGGTCAGCCTTGGGTGGCCCCTGTGTCCTCATGACACCTGCCACCGTCGTGGCCAAACTCTGTAGACCCAAACGGGGCCTACTGTCCCAAACGGGGACGCCGGCACAAACTCAACTATCAACCGGGCTCACAGGGTTATCACCGCTTACCTGATCAGGGTAGCACGCCGTGCATAACCCTCCCTCTTTGGAGGTACCGGTGAAAGATCACGCAGTCAGACCCGGTCAGGGCCGTCCCATACCGGCAAATGTGGTTGCACGAGTATGCCTGGACAGGTGACTCAAGATAAACCACTAAGTTCATTTAGCCAATATAGTGGTTCAACATAATACTTAGAATGGCAGCAACTAGGCGTTTAAATTAATTACTATGAATTATTATATAGCAAGTAGATGAAAGCAATTCATTTGTAAATGCACGTAATTCAATTTAAAAAGGAAATGCTATTGAAAAGCTTCATGGAATGGGTGTCCTGGCTTGCCTGGGATGAGGGATCCACCAGGAAGAAATGCGAGAAACTCGCGGAAGGACTCGCCGGAAACAATTCTCTCTCAGAGGGGAACTGTTTACGGACAAGGGCAAAAGGGTCATTTTCACTGTGTGATCACACAATGAAAATGGTACGAACATGACGGGCTCGACGAGACGAAGACGAGGGCTTTGGAATCACCTCGATTGGAGTCTCGAGCAAAAAGATATGGCCGATTGAGGTACAGGGACCAATCTGCAAATAAATATTCACAGACAGGCCCCTGGCGGCTTTAACCGAAGGCGCATTGGGCAGATTACGCTTCGTGAAAAGGAAAGCGCACTCACAGCCGTAGAGTAAAAGAAATCCGCCTTCGATAAATGGAAGCGTAGTCCGGGGAGTACGTCTCCACTTAAACCGCGCGGGCCCTGGGCCAAGTCAACGCCAGAGGCTGACAGCAGGCCCCACCGCGCCCTCTCTCTCCTCTCGCCCCCTGTCTTCTTCCTCCCTACGCTGGACGCAGAGGAGGCCCGAGGCCGAGCGAGCGCCGGCGCTCTCCGGCGGCACGGGTCACCCCCGGTGAAGCTTTGCACACCGGCGAGTGCGGAACGAGGCGCCGCATCCGTCCCAGCTAACCACATACGCCGACGAAGCTCGGAGCAGTGGCAGCTTGGGGTGGCCGCGGGCGGGATAGCCGGCCGGACTTGCTGCCGCGCACATGGGCACCCAGGGGATGAAGCGAAGATATGGGGGGGGGGCTCGCAGGGTCTCAGGGAGCCTGCTGGTGGCTACAGAAAGGAGGGAGGGGCTTGGCTTCGAGCCAATTTAGGCCGACACCGACGGTGGGCATGGCGGCCATTGGAGGAACAGAGAGCTCCTCGAGCTCGCGCCAGAGGCTGAGAAGGGGAAGAGGAGTGCCGCTAGGGCGATGAGATGCTTGGAAGGGGCTTGGGAGGCCTTTAAATAGGCGGAGCAACGCCGGGCTCGGCCACGGCCGCGGCGACGCGTGCGCCGTGTGCCGGAGCTTCGGGAGTGCTCATGGAGGAGGGGAGAGGATTCCAGAGAGGTCAGAGAGGAGAGGGGAGGGCTCGGCGCACTCTGGGAAGCTCGAGAAGGCTCGGGACGGCGCAGGCAACCGGACACGGCGGTGACAGGACCGGCCATGTCACGGGCGCGGCTACTGCACCACCATGGAGGGGACTTGAGAGGGGGAGAGGGGTCCAGGAGGAAGGAGACGACGAGGGGGAGCTGCTGGACACGACAGGGCGTCAAGGGAGCGAAGAACCGGACGAGGCCGGGGGTCCCAATGCACAGAGAGCACATATTGCACGCCAGACGCGTGGTCACCACGTGAACTGGCGCACGCGGTGCACCTTAACCGGCCTAATCATGTCCAGAGTGTTGTCCCTCCAAGGAATAGTCTCAGAGAGGAGACATATCGACAAAATAAGCCAAGAGGAGATGGGAGAGATCACCTGAAGTTTGCTGTTGCAAACTTGACCACACCACTGAGTTGAACAGGAAAGAGATAAGAACCAAATATGATGTCTGGGAAATTTAAGATAGGAAGTAATCCAATTCTGGAAAAATTGAGAGGAAGAGGACCTAGATTTAACAGGGTTGCTTTGCAACTGACCAATCTGGTCCAAAAAGCAAAACTAGATTTGGAACTCACATACTTGATTGGATGGGGCTGAGACTTGTAATAGATGATTGATTTAGGCATTTGAGAGTGCCATAAAAATTTCATACCATTTGCATGAGCACAAATGGTACTTCCTTCATAATGGACCTCTCTGACCAGAATCTTAGGAAAATTCTTGAGAGAAAATGGCTAAATGAAATGAGGCCAAATTTGGAGGATATGGATTATATGGGTGGAATAATGCTCTGGTACATTTCCAGAAATTACGAAGCAATATAAAATATAGTTGCTTCACAACAGGGAAATATGACCAGAAACCAAGATTTGAAGCTGAGGTCACATAGAAGATAGGATGATGCTCAAATCTTGAGGAGAGTCATTATTTGGGCATATGAAGATGGATGCAAAATTTCAACTCATTGGCATACTCTTAGCTAGCACTTGCTTCACAAAGCTTCCTCTGGATCAGAAACTTTGGAAATTTTCCAAGAAATATTTACTAGCCAAATTGAGTTGAATTTTGGCATGACACAATGATATGGATAGGAAAGAGTGCCCAAAAAGTTTGAGAGCAAGCAAGCAAAGATAAATGGCACTTGCTTCACAAACTGTCATTTGGGACAGAATAGGAAAAGGAATATTGGTGGGATATTTTTTAACATGGCAAGGAAGGGTTTTGACATATCTGAGGAATATTTGACCCAAAGAATTTATGGGAATTATTTGGGAATTTTTAGAATGATGGAAATGTGGGTTGCTTCACAACCCAGGGCAAACAGGGTTATTCCTTTGATAGAAAAAGGAATATTCCCAAGAAAAAGATTATTGAGATTGGGTTCAAGATGGAAATGACAAGGTCTTGGGATGGGTTTAGAGGTTGGCAAGCCACTAGGGAAGAGAAATCAAGGGTGATCCTTCCAGGTTCCAAGACTACCAAACCACGGAAAAGCAAAACCAGACCAAAATCGAGAGAAAAAGAAATGGGCAAAATCCAGGGTGTTACACATGTTTTGCACTCCATGTCCATAGATATCCTTGTATTTGTCTCTTGTGTGTTGGGACTAACCCATGTAGGTGAGAAGAGTAAGGAAACAACAAGGATGCTCCCAACTCTTGGTGATCTTCATCAACCTTGAGCATCCACCACTACCTCACCAACATGAAGTCTTCATCGACAAAACCCAAGGTTAGTCTATCCCTCTTATGGGGGGGGGGATGTCACATCAAGGGGGAGCTTTACTCTAAGACTTGAGTCAAAGCATCTCTTAGTATGTGACAACATTAAATGCTTTATGTAAAAGTGGTAACCCCACTTGTGCATAAACGATGAGTATGACCTATGATCAAGTATTCTTACTTGGCTCCTAAGTCAAATACTGATATATAGATGACTTCGTCATCGCCCTAGTGCTTGTTAGATGCTAGTGTGTATGTGCATGTTTTTCATGATTTCATTTGACATCTAATTGTGTGAGCATGTTGATCTGCATTTATTTTCTCATTCGAGGACATCCAATTGTTGCTATTTGGCTTTTGTTTTATCTTTTGCCAATTGGATGGACAAGAATGCCTAGGACCACTCTTTAGCTATCTATGCTTTCTCACCTCATATTCTATTCATGCTGCATCACAAAATTTGAACAAATACTTTTCGATCCCTCTGTGTGTGGAGCACTCGGAGTTCCGTATCGACATGGACTGACCATTAAAACCTCCCAAGGGCATCTCGGTGGAACCAACCCCAAAATCTCGGTCTCACCGAATGCCTAGGGTTGATCTGTTTTCTATCTCGGTACTACCGATTCCATATTCTCGGTTACACCGAGTTTCCCTGTCAGCTGACAGTTGAGGAACTCGGTGACACCGACAATTTAGACTCGGTATCACCGACAATGAAGGGTATATAGTCTGTGGTCTCGACGGTTCGAAATTTCAATCTTCAAATCGTCACGCCTCAAACCCTAAGCTGCCGCAGAAGGACCCCCTGGTCACCGCCTTGCCTTCCCGAGCCTCTCCGCCACTGGGAATCCTCGCCGTCGATGGGCATCTTCACCGCCGTCGCCGCCGTAGCGGATCCGTCACCGAGCTAGGGTACGGATTCGATCTTTCTTGCGCTCCCGTCTGATTCTTGCGCAATAAAGTTGTTTTTCTCTATAAGCCATAGTTTGCTCATCGTTCTATCCACGAGAAAACTCCGTAGATTAGCGAACCATAGATCTTCTAGGGTTTGCCTTCCGCCCGATGGAACTCGGTAGAACCGAAGTGAACACATTGGTCTCACCGATTTGTCTGTCTGTGTTGCTGAGAACTGTCTCGGTGAAACCGAGTACTTCTTTTCGGTCCCACCGAAAAGAGTGCCAAGTTTCTGTTAATGAGATAGTCAGTCTCGGTGGCACCGACAATTTTACTTCGGCTGTACCGATTTGCATGTGACAGAATGCAAAACTTTGAAAATCTTTTGTTCAATCTTTCAAAAACCAGCCACATTTTGTGATGACTTATCCTTTTCTGCTCCTCTATACTCTATTCACAGGGTCAGTATGTCAAGTGCTGAGGACAGTGAGAATAACTTCAGAGAGAAGAGTGTTGAATTGGATTCTGGCACTAGTCCTGAATCTAGTTCATCTTCAGATCTAGGCACCCCCAGTTCTCATGGGTTGCCCAAGGCTGCTACAAGGGCCAGGAAGAAGCTGAATTCAGATGAGGAGGATTCAGACTTCGTTCTAGAAGAGATTCTTGCTAAGAAGCAAGAAAAGGCTGCCAAGAAAGCTGCAAATGAAGCTACCTCTTCAAGGAGAGCTGTCAGGAAAGAGTATGCTAGCTCTGAGGCTATGAGAGCACCTGAAGGTGCTAGGACAAAGATGGCTCTTCACCTTGAGTCACCCCCTAAGAAGTCTATACCTAAGAAGGCAGGGGAGAAAAAGGGTGCTAGGAAGAGGATAGTTTATGTCACTGGCAGGCAGACCTCCATGTTTGAGGACCCTGAGGAGGCTGTTGCTACTATTGCTGCTGAGGAGGAGGAAGAACATGTTGAGAAATCCCCTCCCAACAAGAAAAAGAAGCTTATGGCTGATGCCATGCCAAAGACTGGCACATCCAAGAGCACTAAATCTGCACCCAAGAAGCCTGCTGCTGAGAAGCCCAAGAGATTGTCCAGGCAAATTCCAGCATCTGAGAAGAACAAAGTGACTGCCTCCAGAGTTGAGGATGAGGATGCTATGTCTGCCCTAATGAAGCTTAGGCCACACCTTCCAGTACATAATGCCAGCTACCCACTTGCTGAGGATATGAAGAAGAGGAAGGACTCTGGCTTGAGGGCATGGAGAGCTGCTGATCCATATGCCCAAAGGAAGAAGACAGTTGTGGACTACAGATTCTTCACCAGAGAGCAACAAGATTTCTATGAAACTGTGCTGTTTGACAAAAGTCCAGCTGTGAGTGATATGCGGTATGTGGACTGGAAATTCATCAAGGAGAATGAGGACTATTTTCCAAATGTCCAAGATAATTTCCACTGCATTGGTTTGGATGAGTTTGTTGGCAAAGAGTTCACTGCTTGGAATGATGAGATGATCATGCAATTCTGCTCCACTGCACATTTCTATGGAGATGGTAGGATTGTATGGATGACTGAAGGTGCAAGGTATGCGTCTACTGTTGAGGAGTGGGCTGAAATCTTAGGAGTCCCAGAGGCACAGGATGGTGACCTGGATGTCTACTCAGAATCCAAGACAAACCACAATGCTATGGCCAACATGTACAATGAGATTCCTGCTGCTAATGTGAAGTCTCACAGGCTAGGATCTATCTACTTTCTTCAGGCTGGCCTCCGCACCATGAACACCATTCTGAGGCATACCTTGATGCCCAAGTCAGGAGATGACAAGATGATCCGAGGCTACTCCATTAACATGTTGATCCACCTCGACAGACACACCAGGATCAGAGTCATGGACTTGATTGTTGAGACAATCAAGAGGGTTGCTGCTGATCAGAAGCGCTCTTGTTGTTATGCACCCTACATCCAGATGCTCATCAACTCAAAGTTGGAGAAGCACATATTTGCTCTAGATCGTCCCCACTTGCCCCTACAGCCAGATCTCGAGGACAACGTTGTGGTGATGAACCCAGATCATCCCATTTTAGCTGCAGCTCAGGCAAAGGCAGAGGCAGCTAGAGGCACTAGTGCTCAGGTTCCTAGATCCAGGAACGAGCAAATGGATCTTTTGATCTCATCAGTTCAGGGCATGAAGAAAGACATTAAGGGGATTCTGGACAACCAGAACAGTCTTGTGAGGATCTTTGAGAATAGGATCAAGACCCTTAATGATAAGGTGGATGGGCTGACTAGAATGGTAAATGAGCTCAAGAAGGAAGTTGACTCAGTGCCTCTTCCTCAGACTTCTTCCGATGATGATGATGATGAGGATGGTTCTCCTCTCAGGCCAGGCACACAGTTTACCACTCAGGCCAGATCAGGCACTGTGCCAGCTCCAGACTTGAGGCCCTCTTCATCAGCTCCTGCTACTGTCACCTCAGCTCCTGCTCCATCAGTTTCAGTTCCTCCAGTCGCCACTCCAACTCCATCTACGACATCTGCAGAGATCTTCGCCGACGCTGTTCTCTCGACTCCTTCATCAACAACCAGAGGAGATCAGCCCAACAACGCTTAGATATATGCCTTTGAACTTTTTGGTAACTTGTTGCCAAAGGGGGAGAAGTGTATATAGATCTTTAGGCTTCGAGTGAGAGAGCGTTTGGTGTTTATTGCTTTTTCAAAACATTTGATCTTTTGGTTATCAAAACATGTTTGTGGTGTTTGATCATACGCGTTATGTGTGATGCTACTATTTCCTATCATCTTATTGCTTATGAGATGATCATTCACCTTTGCTTGATTGTGTTGTGCTATGATGTTCAGTCTAATTACTCTCGCACACCACCAAGATGTATGTGATATGGAAGAAGTGCCCCATGTACCTAATCGATTGTGCATTTGCATTTAAACGCAAATTTAAAATAATGCACAAATTTAGGGGGAGCTCTTGCTTATCACATACTTCTCAAAGCGACGATTATATTCATTGATTATATCATATGTCGAAGCTTTGATCTATATGTTGTCATCAATTACCAAAAAGGTGGAGATTGAAAGCACATTTGCTCCCTTGGTGGTTTTGGTAATTAATAACAACATATAAATCATTGAACTAATGTTTCCACTAAGTATATTTCAGGAAATGTTCAATGATAGGATTGGCAAAAGGATTGTGGAGATTGTGGAATACCCCAAGATGCAAGGAAATAGGTTGGCAAAGCTTCAAGGAAGAGGACTCTACATTTTACATTTGTGAGGAATCACTTTGAGTCCATAGGAAAGCCAATACTATTAAACGGGGGTAAGGTTTTGTTGGTGAACAAAATGCTCATACGTGCACAAGTGATAGTCACCAAAAATACCCACAAGCTCTCCCACCAAAGTCTGTCCAAAGCCATATACTCAAAATCGGTGCAACCAACATTTCCATTCCGGTGCCACCGATTCTCAACCTCAGACAGACTCAGCCAAACCCTAACCACTTCGGGGCAACCGATTCAATCCCGGTGCCACCAAGTTTAGGTTGCCAACTTTCTATTACGCAAATTCACAATATCGGTACCACCGAGATTGTTGGATCGGCGTCACCGAGATTGTCAATCTGACCATTGGTCACCTTATCGGTGCAACCGAGTTTCCTATATTGGTCTCACCGAGATTCAAAAGTTGCCACCTTTTGGTCACTTCGGTACCACCGAGATTTACACATCGGTGTCACCGAGTTGGTCATTTTGTGTGTAACGGTTGGATTTTTGGGGATGCCTATATATACCCCTCCACCACTACCTACTCGAGAGAGAAGCACTTAGAACTATTCCATACTTGCCCCATCCAGTTTTCTGAGAGAGAACAACCTATTCTTGTGTTGAGATCAAGATCTTCCACTCCAACCATATGGATCTTGATTTCTAGCCTCCCCAAGTTGCTTTCCACCAATCCCATCTCTTCCACCAAGCCAAATCTGTGAGAGAGTGACTGTGTGTTGAGGAGTCTATCATCTTGAAGCACAAGAGCAAGGAGTTCATCGACATTACCGAGCCTATTACCTTTTGGAGGGTGGTGCCTCCTAGATTGGTTAGGTGTCACTTGGGAGCCTCCTACTTCGTGTTGTGGAGTTGAACCAAGAAGTTTGTAAGGGCAAGGAGATCGCCTACTTCGTGAAGATCTACCCATAGTGAGGCTAGTCCTTTGTGGACGGAAGCCGTTATGGAATAGTCAAGGTTGCTACTTCGTGGACCCTTATGGGTGGAGCCTTCCATGGACTCTCGCGACCGTTACCCTCCGTGGGTTGAAGACTCCATAAACGTGGATGTACGATAGCACCACCTATCGGAACCACGGGAAAAAATCATCGTGTCTACAATTGCGTTTGATCTTCCTACCCTATCCTTTACTACTCATGCTTGTTGTTACTTTCCGCTGCTATACTCTTAGACATGCATGTGTAGGGTGTACTTGACTTGCCATGAAATGCTAAAACTGCCAACTCTAAAATTTGGGAAAAGGAAAACTTTTATTTGGTCAAGTAGTCTAATCACCCCCCCTCTAGACATACTTTTGGTCCTACACGTGGGCCACCCGGGCGCGTGCCGCTCAACTGTGACATCTAAAGAGTTTTCGGGCGAATGTATGACGTAGAGTGCCCATACTGATTCCCGCATGGTGGTTAGTGCAAAAAATGCCAGAGGCCTTCTCAGATCACATATCCAAACCCATTAATGTTTTGTTAGCTGCGGTGACGAGCAATGATCCATGATATGTGGTCACGTCGCCCCGTCTCGAGGACTTACGGCAAGGGCCAAGAATGCCCGGCCGTGCCTCGTCATTATTATACAAGCACCCTCCAGGTTAACCCGACCTCAACATGGTTCTGTAGTAAAGTAAAATTAACCATGTGTCCATAACATCAAGGGGGAATCCGAGGAATCAACCTCGATGGATCCCACTCGATCTAACCATCATGGTGAGCTAGGAGGAATCACCCTCGAGGGTCCACACTTGAGGTGTTGTACGACAGAGTCGTTATCGGGAGTGGTAACGGAGGAATCACCCTCCGAAATACATGACCGACTAGTCTTTACTACAGAGTTATCATCATGAGTGTGTTACGAGGTATCACCCTCGTCACTCGATATTAACTATGCAGAGTCGTACAAGTAAGGGGTGTGAGGTGATGTGCCGGGCTCAGGGCTTGTCGATCATGTTGATCGAGTCTTTGAGTCTTCGGGTCTCCGATGATGAAGCAGGGGCAATAGGGACAAGGTGGGGGTCCATTGGTGGATCACTATTCTACCTATACTAAGCATATAGGATAATAGGTAAAGTAACAATAGCAGGTTACAAAAGCAGGCTATGCATCAGAATAGGAGCTATCAACAACAGTAGCAAAATCTAATGCAAGCATGAGAGAGAAGGAATGGGCGATATAGGAATGATCAAGGGGTTTTTCTTGCTTGGAAGCTCTGCTGAGAAGGACGGGTTGTCGTTGACGGAGTCATACTCGGGTCCACGGCAGCCTCGGGGTCTACTGATAAAATAGACGAGAGGGGGAACATAATAAATATGGGGCAATCAAATGCAACACAATGCTTGTCATGACAATATGTGTTGGTGATATGCTCTAATGCATCACTAAGAATTTTAAAATAGGGGGAAAATACTTGATAATATTTTCCTGGCTCCAGGTATTATTCGGACAAATGACTCTGATGCAAAATGTCCAAGTACATTATGTTAGAGGGGTGTGACAGGTATTTGAATGGCATATTCAGATTCGTTATATTTTTTGAGCAACTTTCATATATAAATTATTTTCATCAAAGTTACGGTTTATTTTATATGATTTTTGAAGTTTAAATGATATTCTTTATTTCTTCTATCCTTTCTTCTAATTGTTAAATAGGCAGAATACTTATTACACCCACAAGAAGCTAGCCATGTGCATGACAATGAGGGCCCCGGGGTCCAGTCAGCGGTCTAGTCAAAAGTTGACCAGTCAAACTTTGACAAGTCAATATGGGCATGGGGTCCACAAGTCTAGACTATTAGGCTAAATAATTTATTAAATAGTCTAACTAAACACATGGGACCACTTAGCATAGACTAAATTATTCCCTAATTAATCCACAAACATATACTGAACTAGACGATGCCCCGCGCGTTGCTGCGGGAACCTTGTGAAAAAATGTATGATTAAGAGATATAAGACTAAAACGAATGCAAAAATAATAATTTAGAACTGCCTTACATGACTTAATTCTCTGGAAAAAAAGTCATGCATGAGGTGGTATGTTTTGCATGAAGAGATTAATGAAAAAAGTAACTTATGGCTACATGCATGGCTTGATGATGTGACATTATTGCATGGAGAGAAAAATTAGGTAATGGGTTATAGCTATTTAAGAACAGAGAATTAGTCCTAAACTAATCCTACGCCGGCCACACTCACACACTCACACGCTGCACACACAGCCCACACACATGCTGCACACACAACGCACACACACTCACGGCCATGGCCGGTAGTGGCTGTAGCGGCAAGCAGCAGCAGCTAGCAGCGACGGCAACCAGCGGCAATAGCAAGCGACGGGCAGCAGCGGCATCTGCAGAGAGCAGCAGCAAGCGGCAATAGCCAGTAGTGGGCGCACGGGGCGCAGCTATGGCATGGCCAGGCAGGGGCCAGAGGCAGCAGCGAGCGGGAGCAGCAGAAGCAACACAAAAGCAACACAGCAGCAGGGTCGTGAGCGCGCGCGACGCAGGAGCCTCAGGCGGCCAAGGCAGCAAGCGCAGAGCAGCAGCACGCACGCATGTATGTGCGCGTACGCTCGGACGAGCTCGGTGACGGCAGCTACGGCGACGGATCGAGGTGGGGAAAGGGGGGATTTGGAGGAGGAGCTCACTGCGAACTCGGGGGTGTGGTCGGGGAGGCCGGGGATGGAGCAGAGCAGTGGCAAACGATGACACACGTCGGTGATTTACACGAGGAAGACGAGCTCGATGGCGAGCGTGCGGTCTGCCTCAGCTCGATTCGGTGTCCTGAATGGACGAAGTGGACCGTGGCGGTTCTTCTCGACATCTTCTCAGGCGACGAGGCGCGCGGTGGTCGCGGCTACGACAACGGCCAGAGCGGCTGCGTACTCGGGCACGAACAATTTTTGGGAGAGAGAGGGAGCGTCTTCGCATGTTTCAACCATAAGGCGCGGTTGCCGGGCCACCCGGCAACCCCTTTGGTATAAGTTCGCCGGCAAGGCGTGTAATCCTTTGTACAAAGCTAGGCGATGACCCTGTGCATAGTCAATAAAGCTAAGTATTCTAGAACTCTTTGGCAAAGTACATATTTATCTTATGTATCTTATGTGAGATGTTGTGATCACTTTTTACTTGTGTAAGGTGGCTGTCAAACCACTTACGTTCCTAGCCTACTCTATTTTCTCTTCTTTCTTTTTCTCAAAAGGGGGAAGGGAGGCCTCCGCGTGCAAGTCTTTCCGGGGGGAGAGGTGGCATGGACACCTGCAGACGAGTTCAAGGATGATCTCTTTGCGGCAAGAAATGCAACGAGAGAAAGCTAAGTTGCAGAAAATCTTCGAATTTTTTTCGAGCTTTTCCCTCGAACAAATTTGGTGCTTGTGAGAGAGAAACCTGCACGCTAAGGGCCCCTGTCGAAATCGTTGCGCACTTAGGTGTTGAAAGTGTGCCCAACATCCTAAGTAGTCGCGGCAAGGACGATGAGGTAGCCTTGCCGGCAGCGGCGCCACCGGAAGGGTGCTCGGGACCTATCCTTAGAAGCGCCCGTGGTAAGGATGTGTAGGCCGGCAAGCATACCCGTCAAGCGTAAGGGTCAGAAGGACATGCAAGCAGAGTTTTTTGTTTGCTGAAAGGGAAATGGCCACCCATAGACACATGACGAATCCTTGATATGTTAAAGATACCCAATACTTTCTCTTCATTTCCTTGTAGGGTTACATTGGGTAAGATTTAAACACAAAAGCAGATCTGCCACTATGATGCGGCGAATGATCCGGAAACGAGGTCTCTGATACTTCTGATCTGCTTTGGGTTTTCCGTGAAGAGGAACGGGTAATTGCAGCACAAAGCGGATAAGTATTTCCCTCAGTTATGAAACCAAGGTTTATCAAACCAATAGGAATATCAATCCTCAACCGTCTTCAGCGGCTGCACACAAATGAACAAACAACTTGCACCGAACGTGGGCAAGAGGGTAGTCAATCCCCTTGATATCGTTATTTGCAAGAAAATGAGTTGTGTAGATAATTGTTGATAAATATAAATTGCCAAATAAATAAAAGGTAATTCTAGCATTTTTAAATATATAAGTGAATAGACCCGGGGGCCATAGTTTTCCCTTGCGGCATCTCTCATGTAGGCAGCATACGGTGGGTACCAAATTACTGTTGGGCAATTGATAGAAAAGCGGATAGTTATGCGATGTTCACGGCAATGATCATGTATATATAGGCATCACGTCCATAAGCAAATATGCCGACTCCTGCCTGCACCTATTACTATAACTCCACTCATCGACCGTTATACTGCATGCATCTAGAGTATTAAGTAAAATAGAATGCTTGGAGAACGATGACATGATGTAGACAAAGTAAACTCAAACAATATGCACTACTGGAATCAGGGACTTTGCCATCTGCCAGCTCTTTGCCGTCTACTGGCAGACGGCAAAGAGGTTGTTTGCCGTCTGCTTTGGGAAAGCAGACGACAAAGATCTGGCTGATGGCAAAGACACGGTTTGCCATCAGCCAGCTCTTTGCCGTCTGCTAGCGGACGGCAAAGTTTCTTTGCCGTCCGCTAGCAGACGGCAAAGAGGTGGGGTGGGGCCCAGTGGAGGCCAGTTAACTGCAACGGCCCACCCCACCTCTTTGCCGTCTGCTAGCGGACGGCAAAGAATCTTTGTCGTCTGCTAGCAGACGGCAAAGAAAATACCTACTAACGGCCCTAACGGGCCACCCACCCCCTCCACTCTCTCCACTCTCTCTGCCTCTCCCCTCCCGACCCCGACCCCACGCCGCCGCCGCACCCGCCGCCGCACCCGACCCGCCCCGGCCCGCCGCCCGCCGCTCGCCGCCGCCGCACCCGCGACCGCCGACGCCGCCCACTACGCCGCCCACTACCCCGCCCCACTGCCCCGCCCCGTGCCCGCGCAGCCGCGCCCAGGCCTGCCCCTCGCCGCCCCGTCGCGGCCCGGACGCCGGCCAGCCCCGTCGCCGCCCCCTTGCCGGCCAACCCCTCTGCCCCCCTCTGGTGAGCTCCCCCTCCTGCCCCTTTTTTCTGTTTTTTTTATTATTTTTTCTGTTTAGGTTTTAGATATTTAGACATTTAGGAGTTTAGATACTTAGATGTTTAGGTTTTTAGATATTTAGACATTTAGGTAGAAAAAAACCTAGAAGAAAGAAAAAGAAGAAAAGAAAAAGGAAAAAAAGGAAAAAGAAAAAGCAAAAGAAGAAAAAATAAGAAGAAGAAGAAGAAGAAGAAGAAGAAGAAGAAGAAGAAGAAGAAGAAGAAGAAGAAGAAGAAGAAGAAAAAGAAATAGAAGAAGAGGAGGAGAGAAGAAAAAAAAAAGAAGAAGAAGAAGAAGAAGAAGAAGAAGAGGAGGAGGAGAGGAGGAGAAGAAGAAGAGGAAAAAGGAAAGGAAGAAGAAAAGAAGAGGAGGAGGAGAAGAAAAAAGAAGAAGAAGAAGAAGAAGAAGAAGAAGAAGAAGAAGAAGAAGAAGAAGAAGAAGAAGAAAGAGGAGAGGAGGAGAAGAAGAAGAGGAAAAAGGAAAAAGGAAGAAGAAGAAGAAGAAGAAGAAGAAGGAAAAAAGGAAGAAAAGGAAGAAAAGGAAGAAGAGGAAGAAGAAGAAAAGGAAAAGGAAAAAGAGGAAAAAAAGACCCCGACACCCGGACCCCGACCCCGACACGACACCCCGACACCCCGACCCTGACATGACACCCCGACCCCGACATGACACCCCGACACGACATCCGACACACCCCGACACCACGACACCCCGACACCCCGAACCGACACCCCGACACCCCGACACCACGACAGCCCGACACCACGACACCCCCGACGCCGACACCTCTTCGGCCTCTTGTTGACCGAAAAGGTGCTATTCGGCCTTCCAGAGGCCGACGGGGTCATATATTTCCCTATTTTGTTATGAAAAACATCATATATATTTGTGTTGATCGGGTGGATTTAAATGTGCAGTTCTTTCGTTGCTGCGAGGGTCTGGTGTTCGACGACCTCCCCGTGCGTACGACGAGCTCCGCCCCTGCGTTCGTGGGTGAGCACAAATGACATCTCCTCCTCCCCCCTTCATTTGCTCTGTTCCGGTCTTCGTGCCGATGAAACTTGCTAGCTATAGGTGTCAATCATCAGTATGCGTGACCACTATGCGTCTCCCGTTCGAAAGGGTTACATCTATAAATATGCATGCATTTGCATATTTATAACCGTGATTCTTTCGAATTGTCCAACGTTATCCATGGACAGCCCGAGTATGTGTAGATTGGGTTCATTTTCCCATATGCTCTACTCCGGATCCGATGCAGAATTTCGTCAGTGCCTCCCTGTTGTTCTCCGGGTACACATCCTCTCTGCTTATTGCCGAGACGTGTATCAGGAGAACAGCGGGGAGGTGCTGCCGAAATTTTGCGTCGGATCCGGAGCCGAGCATGGGAAAACGAACCCAATCTACACATACTCGGGTGGGATTAGGACCTATCTTTACCTACTAGCGTCTAGGTTGCATGGACATAATAAAACTGACAAACTCTATTAACTAATGAATATGGTTTGCTGGATTATGTATATATTTCTTGTGTGTCCAGTAGCTAGGCAAGATGAGTGATCGTGCGTGGATGTACACCGGTCACACTAGTCAGAAAGACATGACCCATGAATGGATAAGAAAAACCAAGGGGTTTGTGAGAGCCGCATTTGCAAATGGACAGGAAACAACCTGGTGCCCCTGTGTTGAGTGCGACAACTTTCATAAGAAGTCAGAGTTTGAAATGATCAAACACCTGCAGAAGTTGGGTTTTACGCCTAATTATACGGTCTGGACATTTCATGGTGAGTCTGCCCAACGTGCCAGAGCTGAGGAGGGCCGTCGTCGCACCGACGAGCATGGTACCGGGATGGAAGACATGGTGGAAGACTTTGTTGATGCTCGGGATTCGGACGATGAGATGGAGGAATCTGCAAAAGCCTTCAATGATATGTTGGAGTCTTCAAAACGTCCTCTCCACGAGCACACTGAGCTATGTCAGCTGGATGCCATCGCACAAGTAATGGCTCTGAAGGCTCAATTCAACTTGGGCAGAGAATGCTACGACGCGATGATGACACTATTTGGACGTTTTCTACCCAAAGGCCATGTAATGCCTGCAAACCTGTACCAGTCGGACAAAATCCTCCGTGTACTTAAGATGCCCTATGAGAAGATAGATGCCTGTGAGAAAGGATGTGCCTTATTTAGGCTTGAGTATGCGGACTTGAAGTATTGTCCCATTTGCTAGTCTTCCAGGTATGTTGAGGTAGACAACGGTATGGGTGAGAAGAGTCAGACAAAAATCCCAGTTAATGTTCTTCGGTATATGCCAATCATACCAAGTCTTCAACGTCTTTTCATGGTCGAAGAGACGGCCAGACAGATGACATGGCACAAATTGGGCAAAAGAACCGAACTAGATGCAGATGGGGAGCCGATGTTGGTACACACATCGGACGCTTTTGCATGGAAGCGCTTCGATGCAATACATCATGCTAAAGCGGCAGATCCAAGGCATCCTCGAATCGCCATAAGCACGGATGGGTTCAATGTGTTTGGTATGATGGCAGCCCAATACAGTTGTTGGCCTGTATTTGTCATTCCACTCAATCTCCCCCCCGGACAGATTATGCAAAGAAAGAACATTTTCCTGACGTTGATAATTCCGGGGCCCAACTATCCGGGGAAGAGTATGAATGTGTACATGCAGCCGTTTAAGGATGAACTGCAAGAAGCTTGGGATAATGGGATCAAGACATACGACGCCACTACAAAAAAAACTTCCTAATGCGTGTGTGGTACATGTACTCGATGCATGACTTGCCGGCGTATGCACTATTCGTTATCTGGTGTGTGCATGGAAGGTTCCCATGCCCCACATGCAAGGAAGCTCTTGAGTTTCGTCGGCTGCAGGCGGGTGGCAAGTTTTCTTGCTTCGACATGCATAGACAGTTCCTGGATCCTCGCCATAAGTTCAGAAAAGACAAGAAGAACTTCATCAAAGGTAGAGTTGTCAAAAACTCTGCACCACCTGCGTTGACAGGCCAACAAACCCTGGATCAGTTAAACTCTCTCGAGCCGGATCCAGAGCGTCCAGGGTATTTCAAGGGGTATAATTCGAAACACGCCTGGACTCACAAGACATGCTTGTGGGATCTGCCTTACTTCAAAGACCTCCTTTGCCCACACAACATCGACGTGATGCACACTGAAAAGAATGTCGGCGAGGCCCTCTTTGGTACATTGTTCGGCAGAGAGGGGAAAACAAAGGATAATCCTAAGGCTAGAGTCGATCAGCAGGCTCTATGTGATAGACCACTACAAAACATGCGACAACCGAAAGGAAAGAAGAACTGGACGAAGCCAAAGGCATGGTTCAATCTTGGAAGGCCAGTTATGAGGGAAATACTCCTGTGGGTGAAAAATGAGTTGATGTTCCCCGATGGGTATGCAGCGAATCTAAAGAGGGGAGCGAACCTTGAAAAATCTAAAATATTTGGTCTCAAGAGTCATGATTGACACATATGGCTTGAGCGGGTAATGCCAGTGATGTTGCGTGGATTTATCCCTGAGGATGAATGGCTAGTACTGGTAGAGCTGAGCTATTTCTTCCGTGTTCTTTGTGCGAAAGAACTATCGCCTGGCTTGCTAGAAGAACTAGAAGAGTTGGCACCGGAGTTGATCTGCAAGTTAGAGAAGATCTTTCCACCGGGCTTCTTTAATCCAATGCAGCATTTGATTTTGCATCTCCCGACTGAGGCACGATTGGGGGGGCCCGAGCAGAATCGTTGGTGCTACGCAACTGAGAAGATGCAGAAGACGCTTCGAGAAAAATGTAAAAATAAACGTCGAATTGAAGCATCGATGGCCGAGGCATTCATTACTGAGGAGGCGGCAAACTTCGTGACAGCACACTACGAAGCCAAAAATCGTCATTTGCATAATCCGAAGCCTCGGTACAATGCTGGCGACCCTAAAAAGGGTGGATCCAACCTCAGCCTATTCAAAGGGAAGCTCGCACCAGCCGGTGCTTATACTTCCTTACCGTTGGATGTCGACGAATGGCGGACCATTACGTTGTATATCTTGAACAACCTAACAGAAGTGCGGCCGTACATCGAGTAAGTTCTCGGTACATTGTTTCGCAACCTCTAATTCCTTTGAACTGCTCTTATTCCCGTATATTTGATACAGTCGATACGTCACCGAATTCTCGTATGGAGCGGTGATCCAAAAGGATTCCGTCAAAGAGTATGAGCTTCTGGCAATGCATGGAGGCGGCTATCCCGGTTTCATCTCTTGGTTGAAACAAACGGTAATTTCCATTAGACCATTTCATTTCTTCGTCTAATTTCCGGCTAATGCAACAATCCTTTCGTATTAAACTTGTAGGCTAGTTCAGAGTCTATGGACGCCGAATTGAGACAAGTCGCAAATGGTTTTGACTATAAGGTCCGTTCATTTGACAAATACGACATCAACGGGTATCGCTTTCGTACCTATGGCAAAGAGCTATCTATGGCCGACCGAAAGTCTACAAATTGTTGTGTCTCTACTATCGGCGAAGGAGGTACCGAGTATTATGGAAGAGTTGAAGCAATTTGTGAACTTCTATTCTATGGTGCAAACCCACCGAACGTCGTAGTCTTCAAATGTTATTGGTTCCAGCCGAAGGAGACTAGAAGGACTCATGAACATCTAGGGCTAGTCGAAATCAAACAAAGCACCCATTTGGATGTCCCCGATGTCTATATTATGGCTCAACAGGCGACCCAAGTTTTCTATCTACCGTGGGCCTGCCAAACTGATCCAAATCTGAATGGTTGGGATGTCGTTTATGAAGTGCCGCCACGTGTTAGACCACCTCCCCCCAATGAAGAGGATTATGAACCTCACATTAACCCAGACACATATGAAGGAGAATTCTTCCAAGAAACACGTCTTTCCAAAAAACGTTTCAAGAACCTCTCTACTTCACACCAGAACATTGAAGTAGACAGCGGCAGTGAATCCGAGCCTGAGCCGGAACAAGAAGAGCCGGAACAAGAAGAGGTTACTGCAGCAGATGACCTGTCAATGCTTGACCGATTACGTACAGGAGGCCTTCCACATGTTGATGCATTTATTGATGATGATGATGAGCACGTCATTACTGATAGTGATGATGATGATGATGCATTTATTGACCCCGAAGCATATATAGACGATGATGATGCATTTATTAATGATGACGATGAAGATTAATATTATAGTTCATGCCAGGTATTCAATTATTATTATGTAAATATATATTATTAATTAGTTCATGTTAGGTATTCAATTTTTTATGATGTTCATGATGATGATACACTTAAATTATATACATATTATTCATGTCAGGTATTCATTCTTTAACCTAGGATAGCTCTAAAATGACCTATACTTAGCATTTATTCCTCCAAAATGAATTTATATGCTTAGCTAGCTCAAAAATTACATAACAACCTTAATTAGCTCCAAAATGACCTATTTAACCTAGGATAGCTCTAAAATGACCTATACTTAGCATTTATTCCTCCAAAATGACTTAATATGCTTAGGTAGCTCAAAAATGACATAATAACCTTAATTAGCTCCAAAATGACCTATTTAACCTAGGATAGCTCTAAAATGACCTATACTTAGCATTTATTCCTCCAAAATGAATTTATATGCTTAGCTAGCTCAAAAATTACATAACAACCTTAATTAGCTCCAAAATGACCTATTTAACCTAGGATAGCTCTAAAATGACCTATACTTAGCATTTATTCCTCCAAAATGACTTAATATGCTTAGGTAGCTCAAAAATGACATAATAACCTTAATTAGCTCCAAAATGACCTATTTAACCTAGGATAGCTCTAAAATGACCTATACTTAGCATTTATTCCTCCAAAATGAATTTATATGCTTAGCTAGCTCAAAAATGACATAATAACCTTAATTAGCTCAAAAATGACTTTTTTAACATATGATAGCTCTAAAATGACCTATACTTAGCATTTATTCCTCCAAAATGAATTTATATGCTTATCTAGCTAAAAAATGGACCTATTTAACCTTGGATAGCTCTAAAATGACCTATTTAACCTAGGATAGCTCTAAAATGACCTATACTTAGCATTTATTCCTCCAAAATGACTTAATATGCTTAGCTAGCTCAAAAATGACATAATATGCTTAAGAAATGACCTATTTAGCTCCAAAATGACTTAATATGCTTAATTAGCTCAAAAATGGCATAATTACTTATGTTAGCACAAAAATGACCTATACTTAGCTTTTTTAGTTCATTTATGATATACTTAGCATATTTAGGTCAAAAATGGCCTATTTACCTAGGTTAGCTCTAAAATGACACAAGTAAGCAATAAGAAGAAGAACAAGAAGAGGAGAAAAATTCTAGTCTTCTTATTCTTCTTCTTCTTCTTCTAGTCTTCTTCTTCTAACTTTCTTCTTTCTCATTTTGCAGATTTGATTCACTTCACGAAAGCTTGCGTTCATGGAGTCCTTGTCCTTCCATTTTGTTTTGATTTTGTAGGATCAACAATGTGACACTTGCATATGTATGTATAGATGAATGAAACTTGCATATGTATGGATGAGACTTGCATATGTTTTGATTTGGTATGTGTTGGATGATCATATCCATATGGCTTGCATATTATTTGCATATGTGTTGTTTATTATGTGGTGGATGAGACATATTATGTGGTGGATAAGACATAATGTTTTGCCTTATTATGTGATTCTGAATATATATATATGTGTGTGTGTTTGAATTTCTGTGAAAATGAATTGATATAAGAAAAAACAGAAAAAACAGTTGCTATATAGCCACTTTGCCGTCTGCTAGCAGACGGCAAAGAGGTTTGTCGTCTGTTAGCAGACGGCAAAGTGGGCACGTGGCAGCAGCCTGTGCAACCTGGGCTGGCCTATTTGGCCTCTTTGCCGTCTGCTGGCAGACGGCAAAGACCTTTGCTTCTTTGCCGTCTGCTGGCAGACGGCAAAGAGCGCCGTTAGCCCCCTAACGGGGTTGGCACCTTTTGTCTGCCATCCAGGTGCTTTGCCGTCTGCCAGCAGACGGCAAAGAGGCCTTTGCCGGAAGCCGTTCAGCCGGAGTGTTGGCCGTCTGCTAGCAGACGGCAAAGGCTTTGCCGTCCGCAAAGTATGCCTTTGCCGTCTGCTATGGCAGACGGCAAAGCAACTGATTCCTGTAGTGATGAATGAACCCCATCATTTTATCCCCAGTAGCAACAACACAACGACGCATCTTGTCACCTACTTTGTCACTGGGATATAGAAACTCGCCAGGTTGAACCTACCACAACGCACCACACCCACCGATGAAATATCAATCTACTTGGCCAAAGCATATCAATAGATCGGAGAGCATTACGAAGCTATAATGATCATGCAATTAAGAGACAATATATATCATAGGTATCTCAAATACATTTCATGAATAATCTGAACATAAACCCATAATTCATCGGATCCCAACAAACACACCGCACAATAGGATTACATCGGATAGATCAAAGCGAAGATGCGATGATCATTGTATTGAAGATCATAAGAGAGAGAGAAATTGCCATCCTAGGTACTAGCTATGGACCCGAAGGTCTGTGGTGAACTACTCACACATCATCATGAGGGCAGCAAGGTTGATGAAGAGGCCCTCCGTGATCGATCCCCCTCGGCAGGGTGCCGGAACGGAGCTTTAGATGGCCTCGCGACGGAACAGAGACTTGCGGTGGTGGAAAAAGAGTTTCAGGACTGCCTTCAGGGTTTTTGGAATATTAGAGAATTTGTAGGCCGAAGTGGGACGTCGGGAGGCAGCTGAGGGGGCCACCACATATCAGGGTGCGACCCCCCTAGGATGTGCCCTGATGTGTGGTGGGGCCCTCGTGCACCTCCTGGTTCCTTCTGAAGCTTCTAGGTCTTCATATAGTCCAGAAAAAATCATCAAAAAGTTTCGTGGCAATTCGACTTCGTTTGGTACAGTAAACCTAAAAAGGCAAAAACATGCAGAAAACAACAACTGGCACTGGGCACTGGGTCAATAGGTTAGTGCCCAGAAATATTATAAAATGGTAAATAAAGACCCCAAAAATATCCTAGAATGATAATATTTCAGCATGGAACAATCAAAAATTATAGATACGTTGGAGACATATCAAGCATCCCCAAGCTTAATTCATGCTCGTGCTCGAGTAGGTAAATGATACAAAAGAATTTTTTGATGTGACATGCTATCCACTATGTAATCTTATGCATGTATGCTCATTGAGAAAAGATGAATCAACAAATATTAACATAGCAATAATTAAAGTGTAAGAACCAGAATTGTTAATTCCTAAAAGTATACGATCCTTAAGAAAAGTTTACCCCCCATTCATCTTATTGTATTAGCAAGGCATGGCTCCATCTTCACCACATTAATGCAAATGTTAAGCACCACGGTGTCCAAGTCAGGCAATTGGTTCGTACTTTTTCAATATGCATCATCTTTTTATTCTTCACGCAATACATGAGCGTGAGCCATTGGACATAGCATTTAAGTGGAATAGAGTATGGTGGGAGATATCAAATGGGTAAAAATTGGAGAAGACAGTCTCACATCAACTAGGCGTACCAACGGGCTATGGAGATGCCCATCGATAGATGTCATTGCAAGGAGTAGGGATTGCCATGCAAATGATGCACTAGAGCTATAAGTGTATGAAAGCTCAAAAGAAGCTAAGTGGGGTGTGCATCCAACTTGCTTGTTCATGAAGACCTAGGGCATTTGAGGAAGCCCGTCATAGGAATATACAAGCCAGGTTTGTGATAATGAATAGGTAATTCCCACTAGCATATGAAAGTGATATATCATTAGACTCTCTACATGAGGAACATGGTGCCACTTTGAGGCACATGTGTGGTAAAGGATAGTAGCAAAGTCCCTTCCCTCATTTTCTCTCATTTCCTTTGAATGGATGGTGGGCTCATTTGGCCTCCCCCATCTTTATTTTCGTCCGGAGTCTCATCTCGACTTATGGGAGAATCATCGTCTCCATCATTATTTCCTCACTGGGACAATGCTCTAATAATGATGATCATCACACTTTTATTTACTTACAACTCAATATGGAGAACTGGTATGAAGATATGACTCTGTATGAATGCCTCTGGCAGTGTACCAGGATGTGCAATGATCTAGCGTGACATGTATCAAAAATATCATGAAAGGTGGCTTTGCCACAAATACTATGTCAGCTCTATATGATCATGCAAAACAATATGACGATGAACGAACTAGTCATGTGAAGTGATGATGGTATTTGCATGGCCATATATCTTGGAATGGCTATGGAAATGCCATGACAGGTAGGTATGGTGGCTGTTTTGAGGAAGATATAAGAAGGCTTATGTGCAAAAGAGCGTGTCATGTCACGGGGTTTGGATGCACTAGCGAAAGTTGCACCGATCCTCGAGGTGAGAACGGGCTATGCACGGTACCGAAAAGGCTAGCAAATTATGAAAAAGGTGAGATTGTGTATGTCCATGGTTTCACATTAGTCATAAAGAACTTATATACATATTGCAAAGTTTTATTAGTTTATCATAGATCAAAGTACTAATCGCATGCCCCGAGGGAAGAGGCTGGTAGGAGTTAACCATCGTGTCCTTCCGACCCGAAACAACACTAGGATTTCAACCAGGAATAGAAATGCTCAAACATCATCACCATGGCTCTTTAATTTTTAGATGAACAAAAAGGTCAACCTTTCTTAATATCGACACTTCTACAGTTTAACAATTATGAACTCACACCTATTTCATATTACTACATCAATATCATTGGCCCACAATTTTATTATATGTGCTACATGATGGTTTTGATTATCACTCATTAAATACCTGATATTTTTGGACTAGTCTTATGGCCCATGCAAATTACCTTCACTATTTATTAACTCTCAAACAAATATAAGTGAAGGATGAGAGTGAAATCATTTCTATAAAATCTACACGCCACCGTGCTCAAAAAGATATAAGTGAAGTACTAGAGCAACTGCTAAGCTCAAAATATATAAGTGAAGCACATAGAGTATTCTATCAAATTATGATGAAGGTGTGTCTCTCTTAAATAGATGTGTACAGCAAACAATGATTCTGGCAAACTGAAAGTAAAAGCAAACAAAAGCAAATGATGCTCGAAGCAAAACTCATATCATGTGACGAATAAAAATCTAGCTTCAAGTGACATACCGATGGATTTGAGACAAAAGAGGGGATGCCTTCCGGGGCATCCCCAAGCTTAGACGCTTGAGTCTGCCTTAAAATATTACCTTGGGTTGCCTTGTGCATCCCCAAGCTTAGGCTCTTGCTACTCCTTATTCCTTTGTCCATCAATATAACACCCAAAACTTGAAAACTTCAATCACACAAAACTCAACAAAACCTCGTGAGATCCGTTAGTATAATGTAACACCCCAAAAATTTAACCATAATTTTGTGAAGTAAAAATTGGCCAGAAATAAAATTTTGAATTATAATAGGTTCTATCATAATTTTAGAACCCTTTCTGCTTCTGTCTTTCAAAATGTTCCCACCATATAGAGGAATATTTGGGAATAATACTGTGGCTTGGTAGTTTTCCTAAACCATTTCATTATTACTTTAATAACTGTAAGAATTATTGTCATAATAAAATTTGCCCCAAAATAATTATTTTGACAGTATTTTCAATACTTTAAATGCTTCTGTTGCACTACAACTACTTTAAATAATTCTTTAAAAATTCCAAAAAAATTATGGGAGCTCATGTGATGCCTATATATCACTTGTATGCAAAAACCCAACTTGATGTTTTGGTAAATTTGAGCAAACCATCTTCATTTTCATTCTGGTCCAGTTTGGCAGTTTGTACTGCACCCATATCTTATATTGCTCTAGTGACCCTGGTATTTTTCCTTCTTGTAGTTATCCCTATGAAACCCTTAAGTCCAGGAGATGAGCCTCATTAGAATAATTTAAACGCATGCAATAATACCCTGTACTTTCTGTCCAGAAACAAGTTTTGAAAACAATTGCACTATCAAGTTTTTGATTCTTCCAAACTAACCTTGCCATCATCACCCTCATCTAAAGAGACCTCAATCTGGAAAGTTTGGTGACCAGAATAGTCTTCTAGGTGTCTTTGGCATTTTGTCAAACACCTTGTGAGCCTGGCCAGATTTGGCATAGTGATAAGATTGTATTATGTACTTGCTCTTATGCTCAAACCAGCAAGTCCACTGGATCCCTAGAACCCACATTAGTTATCCCGTGAATTGCCAGCCTCATCCAAGCCCCCTAGAGCACCCTGTCATTTCGTTGAACACTCTGAGCGTGCTCTGGGCATGGCCAGAGCGCACCCACAGCCGTGCCGACGCCCGGGCCACTGCCGTGCCCGGCTTCGCAGCTGCTGCCCTCCCCGGGCTTGCCCCGCACGCTCCACGGGCCACCTGCACCAGCCGCAACCTCCCCCGCACCGGAGCTCTCCCCCTGGCACCGCCCTCCACCGGCCAGCCGCCGTCCAGCGCTGCCACCCGTCGCTGTCAGCGCCGACCAGGGGCACCTGGCCCAATCCACGGACGCCACCACCTCCTCGCCTTAAGTTCCAACCACCTGAACCCATCCGCGCTGCCGCCGTCCTCAACAACCTCTCCTACTACAGTAATGGCCGTTGCCGCGTCGGTTGGATAAACCACCGGATGAACCGCCTCTCCGGTGCTATAAAAAGGGCCCCCGGAGCTCCACTCGACCAGGACCAACCTCCTTCGTCTCCTCACAGGCCTCCCCGAGCACTCTATCACCCAGACGAGGCCGTCTTCTCCATCTCCGGCAGTTTCTGCCGCCGCCACCTTTCGGATCAGTCCGCCGCAACCACGGCCCCTCACTCTCCATTTTCTTCTCTAATAGTCTCCCAGAGCGCCCACGGATCCTTCCCCATTGTCAATTTCTCCGAAGGTGACTCGTGGGCGAAAGCCCCCTTTCGAGCTCCGCCGGGGCAGCTCGGGATAGCTCACCGCTGGTGATTCCGTTCCTCCCTCCGACCGTGGCGAGTACCGGGAGGACCGCCGTACTTCACTGGTCACGATGGTAACCTCGGCAACCCGAGAGCTGCCGTCGTTCGCCGGCGCGAGCTGCCGGAGTTCCGCCCCCGTCCGGTCAAGAGAAAGGAGAAGACGCGCGCAGCGGTGACCAGTCAAACCTGACTGGTGGGCCCGCGGGACCCACCGTCAGTGACTGGAGGTCACGGCCCGCGGCTATAAGGGAAGGCGTATTCCGGAGATTACGTCTTCTCGTCTGGAAAGCGTATTCCTTCCCGAAACGTTTTCTTTTCTGATTTATTCTAAAACAGAATATTGACCAATCTTTGACTGGCTATAACTACCAAAATAAAAGTCCTATTGAATTGATTCTTTTTCCTACCTCTCCCAAATTTCACCTTGTTTATTTTAGGATTTATTTGAAAAATATTTAGGCCAACTTTTGTACTGTTTTTGAATTGCATGTTAATTCAAATATTTTCAAAATAGGAAATGGAGAAAGAAGAAAACTTTAAAAAGTTTTGGAGTGCACCCCACCCTTCTGCATGCTCAAGGCAAGCATCTTGAACACTTGATATGGTGATTGCATGATTAAATGTTTACATGAATAAATGAATCTTGCATAGGTTGAATTCGAATAAAGTTTGCATGCATGTAGTGTTGGCATGTTACCGTGCATCATATGCTTGTCATGACTAAATTGCAGGAGCAGGTATAAGTGAAATACCATTACTAGCAGAAGGATGATCACGTGGGAGCGTGATCATGCCTTGTTGGTTATGCATGTTGGAGCATGCAAGGGTTGTGGCCCTGTCCTGGTGTTACTGTTGAAGAAATACTTTGTCGTGCTAACCACTACAGGAAATATTAAGCCTCCTGAGTCGACCATAGATCGAGTCTTGTCACCGGTAACCCCTATACTTGATTCGTGCTACCACTTGTCCCTGCCTCAGGTGGGGTATGGTTCAGCAAGTTGTTAACCCCTTTCCTTGCACACACCGTACAGAGGGCCACGATGAGGGTTTCCAAGGCCATGGACTAAATCTGGTCATCGGGTCAGGGGGCATGGGTGTTTCCGGCAGTGTAGCCGAGAGGGGGGCACCCCTTGGAATCCGCGCGTATGAATAGTGATCCCATGCAGAAACGTTGGTTTTCACCCGTCTTAAAGTTTTTCTGAAAAGATGCTGTGGGTGATTCCTGGCATCCAGACAGTTAAGCTGGTGTGCTGGTCAGGTGTGTTTCAACCTAAAGACCGTAATGAGAATTAGTCATTGTCATGGTACTGGCTATAGAAACCTCATACACGTGGGTAAAGAGTACACCCTCTGCAGATTTATATCCATTCGAATAGCCGTGTCCGCGGTTAAGGACTACAGTCTGGGTTGGTCAAGTGTCGGTCTTAGAGTCGGTCTCCGGAGGAAATAATTAAAATTGTGCATGGTTTATTTTGCAGAATAATTACTACTACTACTGATGTTATCATGAATATTATTGATGCTATGATCATTATTATGGACTAACCCATTTCTCTTATTTTAATTTTCTCAATGTCTCAGGGGCTGGCTAGACTACCCCGAGCATTCAGTTTTATTTTCAAGACCTTACGAGCCGTCTCTCGAGTTTTCGGGCGGTCCTGTCTCGCCCGACTCTCTTGTAGATACCCGTCTGGCATTTCTTTTCAAGACCTCGCGTGGCGTCGCTTGAGTTCTCGGATGGTTCTGTCTCGTCCGATTACTCTTTTAGACACCCGTTTGGCATTTCTCTTCAAGTCCTACTGTGATGTCACTTGACACCCAACCGGCATTTCTTTTATATTTTCTTTGGAATCTCGGATGGTTCTGTCTCGTCCGATTTTCCACCAACCTTCTTTGTTTGCCGCTAACACGTTACCTCTGCACATGCTAATATGTCATCATGCCATGATTCAATTCCTGTCAGCATGCATATAGTATAAACCAGTGTGAGCATAAGCAAATAGTTTAGTTCATCATGATCATATATTATCTGCTGCATTCGGTATATCATTTGTTCATAATGTTTGCGAGTACATTCAAACGTACTCACTGGCTTGTCCCTGGTTATTTCATTGGCCAGGTCAGAAGAGTATTATGACGACGTCCATGCGGAGCCTAGGATAGTAGCCACGTGGGATAGGAGTTATCCAGGTCAGCCGTTCCTATGGGAATGGAGTCCCATCGACGTTGGAGAATTCTCAAATCGCTTCCGTCATCCACCACCAAAATCATTGTTGTATCTTTAGACCATTACGGTCTTGTATCCAGTTCTTGTAATTGCTTGGTAATCTGTAACAAGGACGTGTCCACCAGTAACAGCAATCCTGGGCTGGTGATGACACGAGGGGTTAATTTCTGGGATATTATGTTCCGGAAATCCGGCCCCGACAGCCTTGGTATCAGAGCCAGGCTGACCATTGTCTAATCCTATCTTAGCCTGGTCATTATCCTTAGGTTTCCACACCGTCCAAGCCTTTCTTGTCCGTAGCTAAGCCCATCACATCCGATAAGCCTACACAGTGGGCAGCCGACATCTTTTGACAGTCGGTGCCCAACCTATCAGTCTATCCATAGGCCATGTACCTGTGGCCGACACCTGAGTTGTCCCATCCGCAAGCATGCGATGGAAGACTCCGATGGTTTATAAAGGAAGCCTTGCCCCAAGAACAAAACATCACAGCCTCACTCCTAGTTAGATATCCAACCACCAAGATGCCAGACCCCATTATTCACAGCGAGACCACCGCAGTCGAGCATGAAGGCTTTGTAGCCGTCCTTGCCAATCTCACCCGTCGTGCTTTTGGCAGCGAAGAGCCGCCGGAGTATGTCATGTACCGGGGGCACACGAGTGATTCCATCCATCACTTCTGGGCCACGGTGCACATCTACGGGAGGAGCATCACATCGGAGCGCCCCTACCGGTTCACCGGGAGAACGACCTCCGTCGAACCCCAAGCCATCCAACTTGCAGCCCGAGAGGCTATAGTTCACCTTCGGCATCTGCCGCCGAGGGTTAACTGCCGCTCTTTCTACTACTACCCTAGTCGTGAAGGCTATGGTAGACCGACCCAAGTTACCAATTGAGCCCAAGAGTCGGATCCTGCCCTGGTGCATCTGGTGCGCTACCGGAGAGCGCAAGAGGCACTGTTCGATCAGGTCACTCTTGACCTGATTGAGACCCGTAGGGCGCTTGCTCTCCTGACCCCAGCAAGAAGTGAAGCCGCACCTGCCACCGACACCCCGATAGTGCTGCTCGGGAGACCGATCAGCCCTCGGAACCTGCCCCTGTTGTCCACCCGGGCAATGCGTTTGTCACCCCAGGGCAACTTCGTCACATCTTGGAGACCTACTCCAACGGGACGGTGACCTCGACACCCCGTGAAGGACACCACCGCTACTCCAGTCCTGTAGCTCCCCATCCGACCCCGGCCAGCTCCGACGCAGAAGCCCACGAGGAGAACTCAGCATCCTCCAGACGCGCCCGGCTAGATGTCAACAAGGTGGACTGAGTCCACTGGATCCGTGTCAAGCCCTAGTGGCTCTGTCACCCTGTAATTTTTTCTGTAGTAGCAGCCGTATGTTGTAGCAGGTTTGTGATTTACTGGTGTACCACTGTTTTAATAGTACCATGTGTGAACCAGCGTAATTTATTTGACGTATGGTTGCACAGTAAAATTCTAGACGTAACTACTATAGTCACCCTGGCCGACACACACCGCAACGCGTCGCATTCCTTTTGGGGATTGAGGACCGAGACTTTAAACCCATGACAGGACCAATACACAAGTCGTATTGGCGCCGCATCATGTCTCATACCCAGGCACTCTATAAGAAGCCACATCCATCACTAGCCCCCGTCAAACTAGAACACCACTCCTTCCCAACCTGCACTCCATGTCTCACCCCAGTTCCCACCTAATAACTCCAGATGCAAGTCCTGGCAGTTTTGTTAAAGTTTTGTGGGATTTTACCCGCAACACTTTTGGTTCCAGCCAACCACCCCAGTACGAATTGTTCAAATTGAGGATCACCTCTAACTCCTCGAAATACTGGGCAGTTGTGCACATCCCACCAGCAGACCCAGACCAAGGCCCTCCATATATTGTCTACATCAGGAGATCCATGCCAACCCCAGGCATGGCCATTGAAGCTGCTGCTTATGAAGCAGTTACCCATCTCCAATTCGCGGTACCCACTGCCAGCGAAAGGAGATACTGCTATTTCCCGAGCCGTGCAGCATCAGGGGCAAATGCAACATTCCGCTGTGAACGTATAGAAAGGGATCCAGCTCTGGCCAATCGCATTCAATATGTGATGGCTCAAGAGCGTTTGACCCAGCAACTAATGGATTACCTCTCTTATCTACCTTTTCTGAACCCTCAGATAGCCATTGGCGGACCTCCTCTGCCAACTCGGGAGGGACACGTTCTTCGTTTGCTCCCTCAACTGCCTCCACTTCCTCCGGAAGAAGAAGAAGGTGCTCCAGCACCCGGAACTTTTCCACAAGACCTTGTAGATTTCACTTTCGAACCATAGACGATTATGAGTGTATTTGGGTAGCGTGTAGTGCTTGTTTGCATGATGTGACCTTTGTATTGTTCTTAAGGTGTATGTCATGAATAAAATGCCCTGATTGCATTTTGCATATGAGTGCTATATTTGTTGTGTTATGCATTTAATTCTTCCGTCCTTAACAAATCACGAGGACGAGATATCTTAAGGGGGGTAGAGTTTGTAACACCCCAAAAATTTAACCATAATTTTGTTAAGTAAAAATTGGCCAAAAATAAAATTTTGAATTATAATAGGTTCTATCATAATTTTAGAACCCTTTCTGCTTCTGTCTTTCAAAATTTTCCTACTATGTAGAGGAATATTTGGGAATAATACTGTGGCTTGGTAGTTTTCCTAAACCATTTCATTATTACTTTAATAACTGTAAGAATTATTGTCATAATAATATTTGCCCCAAAATAATTATTTTGACAGTATTTTCAATACTTTAAATGCTTCTGTTGCACTACAACAACTTTAAATAATTCTTTAAAAATTCCAAAAAAATTATGGGAGCTCATGTGATGCCTATATATCACTTGTATGCAAAAACCCAACTTGATGTTTTGGTAAATTTGAGCAAACCATCGTCATTTTCATTCTGGTCCAGTTTGGCAGTTTGTACTGCACCCATATCTTACATTGCTCTAGTGACCCTGGTATTTTTCCTTCTTGTAGTTATCCCTATGAAACCCTTAAGTCCAGGAGATGAGCCTCATTAGAATAATTTAAACGCATGCAATAATACCTTGTAGTTTCTGTCCAGAAACAAGTTTTGAAAACAATTGCACTATCAAGTTTTTGATTCTTCCAAACTAACATTGCCATCATCACCCTCATCTAAAGAGACCTCAATCTGGAAAGTTTGGTGACCAGAATAGTCTTCTAGGTGTCTTTGGCATTTTGTGAAACACCTTGTGAGCCTGGCTAGATTTGGCATAGTGATAAGATTATATTATATACTTGCTCTTATGCTCAAACCAGCATGTCCACTGGATCCCTAGAACCCACATTAGTTATCCTGTGAATTGCCAGCCTCATCCAAGCCCCCTAGAGCACCCTGTCCTTTCGTCGAACACTCTGAGCGTGCTCTGGGCATGGCCAGAGCGCACCCACAGCTGTGCCGACGCCCGGGCCACTGCCGTGCCCGGCTTCCCCGCTGCTGCCCTCCCCGGGCTTGCCCCGCACGCTCCATGGGCCACCTGCACCAGCCGTAACCTCCCCCGCACCGGAGCTCTCCCCCTGGCACCGCCCTCCACCGGCCAGCCACCGTCCAGCGCCTCCACCCGTCGCTGTCAGCGCCGACCAGGGGCACCTGGCCCAATCCACGGACGCCACCACCTCCTCGCCTTAAGTTCCAACTACCTGAGCCCATCCGCGTTGCCGCCGTCCTCAACAACCTCTCCTACCGCAGTAATGGCCGTCGCCGCGTCGGTTGGATAAGCCACCGGACGAACCGCCTCTCCGGTGCTATAAAAAGGGCCCCCGGAGCTCCACTCGACCAGGACCAACCTCCTTCGTCTCCTCACAGGCCTCCCCGAGCACTCTATCACCCAGACGAGGCCGTCTTCTCCATCTCCGGTAGTTTCTGCAGCCGCCACCTTTCGGATCAGTCCGCCGCAACCATGGCCTCTCACTCTCCATTTTCTTCTCTAATAGTCTCCCGGAGCGCCCACGGATCCTTCCCCGTTGTCAATTTCGCCGAAGGTGACTCGTAGGCGAAAGCCCCCTTTCGAGCTCCGCCGGAGCAGCTCGGGATAGCTCACCGCCGGCAATTCCGTTCCTCCCTCCGACCGTGGCGAGTACCGGGAGGACCGCCGTACTTCACTGGTCACGATGGTAACCTCGGCAACCCGAGAGCTGCCGTCGTTCGCCGGCGCGAGCCGCCGGAGTTCCACCCCCGTCCGGTCAAGAGAAAGGAGAAGACGCGCGCAGCGGCGACCAGTCAAACCTGACTGGTGGGCCCGCGGGACCCACCGTCAGTGACTGGAGGTCACGGCCCGCGGCTGGAAGGGAAGGCGTATTCTGGAGATTACGTCTTCTCGTCTGGAAAGCGTATTCCTTCCCGAAACGTTTTCTTTTCTGATTTATTCTAAAATAGAATATTGACCAATCTTTGACTGGCTATAACTTCCAAAATAAAAGTCCTATTGAATTGATTCTTTTTCCTACCTCTCCCAAATTTCACCTAGTTTATTTTAGGTTTTATTTGAAAAATATTTAAGCCAACTTTTTGTACTGTTTTTGAATTGCGTGTTAATTCAAATATTTTCAAAATAGGAAATGGAGAAAGAAGAAAACTTTAAAAAGTTTTGGAGTGCACCCCACCCTTCTGCATGCTCAAGGCAAGCATCTTGAACACTTGATATGGTGATTGCATGATTAAATGTTTACATGAATAAATGAATCTTGCATAGGTTGAATTTGAATAAAGTTTGCATGCATGTAGTGTTGGCATGTTACCGTGCATCATATGCTTGTCATGACTAAATTGCAGGAGCAGGTATAAGTGAAATACCATTACTAGCAGAAGGATGATCACGTGGGAGCGTGATCATGCCTTGTTGGTTATGTATGTTGGAGCATGCAAGGGTTGTGGCCCTGTCCTTGTGTTACTGTTGAAGAAATACTTTGTCGTGCTAACCACTACAGGAAATATTAAGCCTCCTGAGTCGACCATAGATTGAGTCTTGTCACCGGTAACCCCTATACTTGATTCGTCCTACCACTTGTCCCTGCCTCAGGTGGGGTATGGTTCAGTAAGTTGTTAACCCCTTTCCTTGCACACACCGTACAGAGGGCCACGATGAGGGTTTCCAGGGCCATGGACTAAATCCGGTCATCGGGTCAGGGGGCATGGGTGTTTCCGGCAGTGTAGCCGAGAGGGGGGCACCACTTGGAATCCGCGCGTATGAATAGTGATCCCATGCAGAAACATTGGTTTTCACCCGTCTTAAAGTTTTTCTGAAAAGATGCTGTGGGTGATTCCTGGCATCCAGACAGTTAAGCTGGTGTGCTGGTCAGGTGTGTTTCAACCTAAAGACCGTAATGAGAATTAGTCATTGTCACGGTACTGGCTATAGAAACCTCATACACGTGGGTAAAGAGTACACCCTCTGCAGATTTATATCCATTCGAATAGCCGTGTCTGCGGTTAAGGACTACAGTCTGGGTTGGTCAAGTGTCGGTCTTAGAGTCGGTCTCTGGAGGAAATAATTAAAATTGTGCATGGTTTATTTTGCAGAATAATTACTACTACTACTGATGTTATCATGAATATTATTGATGCTATGATCATTATTATGGACTAACCCATTTCTCTTATTTTAATTTTCTCAATGTCTCAGGGGCTGGCTAGACTACCCCGAGCATTCAGTTTTATTTTCAAGACCTTACGAGTCGTCTCTCGAGTTTTCGGGCGGTCCTGTCTCGCCCGACTCTCTTGTAAATACCCGTCTGGCATTTCTTTTCAAGACCTCACGTGGCGTCGCTTGAGTTCTCGGATGGTTCTGTCTCGTCCGATTACTCTTTTAGACACCCGTTTGGCATTTCTCTTCAAGTCCTACCGTGGTGTCACTTGACACCCAACCGGCATTTCTTTTATATTTTCTTTGGAATCTCGGATGGTTCTGTCTCGTCCGATTTTCCACCAACCTTCTTTGTTTGTCGCTAACACGTTACCTCTGCACATGCTAATATGTCATCATGCCATGATTCAATTCCTGTCAGCATGCATATAGTATAAACCAGTATGAGCATAAGCAAATAGTTTAGTTCATCATGATCATATATTATCTGCTGCATTCGGTATATCATTTGTTCATAATGTTTGCGAGTACATTCAAATGTACTCACTGGCTTGTCCCTGGTTATTTCATTGGCCAAGTCAGAAGAGTATTCTGACAACGTCCATGCGGAGCCTAGGATAGTAGCCACGTGGGATAGGAGTTATCCAGATCTGCCGTTCTTGTGGGAATGGAGTCCCATCGACGTTGGAGAATTCTCAAATCGCTTCCGTCATCCACCACCAAAATCATTGTTGTATCTTTAGACCTTTACGGTCTTGTATCCATTTCTTGTAATTGCTTGGTAATCTGTTACAAGGACGTGTCCACCAGTAACAACAATCCTGGGTTGGTGATGACACGAGGGGTTAATTTCTGGGATATTATGTTCCGGAAATCCGGCCCCGACATATAAGAAACATATTGCATATTTTAAGTACCGTTGTAAATTGATTCAGATTTCATAAATGCATAATAGGTACCGTATTCTAACTTCTCCATGGCTTATACCCCCCGATACAATCCATAGCATAATCAAAACAAGCAACGATGCAAGCAAAAACAGAATCTGTCTAAAACAGAACAGTCTGTAGCAATCTGTAGAGAGCCTACTTCTGTAACTCTGAAAGTGCTGAAAAATTAGGACAACCTCGAAAATTTTTATATCAACACTGTGTAAGAATTTCAGATTATTATCACACTCCAGCAAAAAATCAAAATTCCTGTACTGGAGTCAAAAGTTTCTATTTTGTTTCAGCATCGATTCTACTCATCTTGTGAGTCACCCCAAAGGCTTTACTTGGCACAAAAACTAATTTAAACACACAAAAAATATATTATAGAGGCAATAATCATGCTATTAAAAATAAACAGAAAGTTTAAAGCAAAAATTTAAGATAACTATTGGGTTGCCTCCCAACAAGCGCTATTGTTTTATGCCCCTAGCTTAGCATAATGCATAGTTTCAAGTATTGGCATCCTTGACCCTTAGGATGTATTGTTCAAGCTTGCAATTGAGAGTCTTAATTTCATCCTTCAACAAGCTAAGGGCAACAATCTTTTGGTCCATAATGTCCAATTTGTTTTTTTGCAATACCACGTTCCCAATGGTTTTAGTGCACATGTTGTACAACCCCTTAAAATTAGCTTCCATGACGGTCTTAGTTTCTTTTATTAACTCAGTTTGACGGAAGCATACCAATATGGGTGGTTCAGTGGTTAATATTTTGGGTTGTCCAAATATATTTTCCATCTTATCATAGGTGTCAAAAGCATTGTTCCCAAGAAAATCTTTCTCAAACATAGATCCAAGACACGCCTATGAGAAAGGGATAAACCAACATAAAAACTTCTGAGGAGCAATTTAATGTGGCTCTTAGGACTAGCTCTTGCTAGTATTTATAATAATCTATCCCATGCCTCTTTAAGGGACTCATCACCTATTTGTTTAAAATCTAAGATTGGGGAACCCTCTCCCAAGTAGGGAGATTGAGGCATATCCGAAGAGGAACTAGCCATGACGATGAACAAACTGGTAACAAGCAAGACAAGTAAACTAGCAAGCGAAGAAGTAAACTAGTAACAAGCAAAGATAAATATTTTTGTATTTTTGATTTTTATGAGACAAGCTAAATATAACATCAAATAAAAAGAAGAACAAGTGAATGAAAATTTCTGTGAAGTTACTTGGTAGTTGATGATGATATTCCCCGACAACGGCGCCAGAAATCCTTCCTGATACTTGTGATCTGCGTTGGGTTTTCCATGAAGAGGAACGGGTAATTGCAGCACAAAGCGGATACGTTTTTCCCTCAATTATGAAACCCAGGTTTATCGAACCAATAGGAATATCAATCCTCAACCGTCTTCAGCGGCTGCACACAAATGAACAAACAACTTGCACCCAACGCAGGCAAGAGGGTTGTGAATCCCCTTGATCTCTTTATTTGCAGGCAAATGAGTTGTGTAGATAATTGTTGATAAATATAAATTGCAAAATAAATAAAAGGTAAATAAAGGCATCAAGGTAATTGTAGTGTTTTTAAATATATAAGTGAATAGACCTGGGGGCCATAGTTTTCCCTAGCGGCATCTCTCATGTAGGCAGCATACGGTGGGTAACAAATTACTGTTGGGCAATTGATAGAAAAGCGGATAGGTATGCGATGTTCACGGCAATGATCATGTATATATAGGCATCACGTCCATAAGCAAATAGGCCGACTCCTGCCTGCACCTATTACTATTACTCCACTCATCGACGTCTATCCACCATGCATCTAGAGTATTAAGTAAAACAGAGTAATGCTTGGAGAACAATGACATGATGTAGACAAAGTAAACTCAAACAATATGAATGAACCCCATCGTTTTATCCTTGGTAGCAACAACAAAAAGACGCATCTTGTCCCCTACTTTGTCACTGGGATATAGAAACTCGCCAGGTTGAACCTACCACAACGCACCACTCCCACCGATGAAATATCAATCTACTTGGCCAAAGCATATCAATCGATCGGAGAGCATTACGAAGGTATAATGATTATGCAATTAAGACACAATATATATCAGAGGTATCTCAAATACTTTTCATGAACAATCTGAACATAAACCCACAATTCATCGGATCCCAACAAACACACCACACAATAGGATTACATCGGATAGATCAAAGCGAAGATGTGGTGACCATTGTATTGAAGATCATAAGAGAGAGAGAGAGATTGCCATCTAGGTACTAGCTATGGACCCGTAGGTCTATGGTGAACTACTCACACATCATCATGAGGGCAGCAAGGTTGATGAAGAGGCCCTCCATGATCGATCCCCCCTCTGGCAAGGTGCCAGAACGGAGCTCCAGATGGCCTCGCGACGGAACAGAGACTTGCGGCGGCGGATAAAGGGGTTCGAGACAGCCTTCAGGGTTTTTGCAATATGAGGGAATTTAAAGGCCGAAGAGGGACGTCGGGAGGCAGCTGAGGGGGCCACCACATATCAGGGCGCGACCCCCCAGGGCGCACCCTGATGTGTGGTGGGGCCCTCGTGCACCTCCTGGCTTCCTTCCGAAGCTTCTAGGTCTTCATATAGTCTAGAAAAAATCATCAAAAAGTTTCTTGGCAATTGGACTTTGTTTGGTACAGTAAACCTGGAAGGCAAAAACATGCAGAAAACAACAACTGGTACTGGGCACTGGGTCAATAGGTTAGTGCTCAAAAATATTATAAATTTGTAAATAAAGACCCAAAAAGTATCCTAGAATGACAATATATCAGCATGGAACAATCAAAAATTATAGATACGTTGGAGACGTATCAGTCTCGTGGATGGAGCCTCGTTCCCGCATCAGTCCTAAGCCCTAGCTACGGCACCGTGTGCGTCTAGTCGGAGTCCTCCTTCTTGATGCCGAAGGTGCTGCCGTCATCGTCACTGTCACTGGAGGAGTCGTAGTCGCTGTCGCTTAAGCTCTCCGCGCAACACTCCAGGCTTACGTCGGAAACCCCGAGGATCTTCACGAAGAGGGTGGCGGAGCCGTCGAACTTGAAGTGGAGGAGACGCCCGGGTACAAGACCCCCACGTCAAGAACATGGCGCTTCCGCTGGAGAGATCGACGCCCACCCAGGCGGGCCCGTTGCAGCAACCGTTCGCCTGGAGCCATCGACCTTGGGGCCGGCTGCTTTCCATGGCCTGCGCAATGGGGTCGGGGAGGCGAAGCCAGCTCTGTTGCTGTCGGGAGAGCGCCACGACGAACTCTTGCACCTCCTTCTCCGCATGGATCCCCGCATGGGGCTGCGGGAGGTGTGCACCGCTACGACTGCTGCGGTTGGGCGGGGCCGTTCCTCCATGGCCCCGGGATGTCGTCCTACCATGGCCTCCGTACACCGTCCTTCCACGGGAACTAGAGCCAGGCCCCACCGCTGTCACCACAATCCGCATCGGGCTCTGGGGGTGCCCGTCGTGGCGGCACTGGACCCACGAGCGCAACTACGACCCCTTGCCATCTCAAGAATGTCATGCTAGAAGAGATGGCGGAGGAAGGGAGGAGAAGGCACTGTTCAATGGACTAGAGCAAAAGAGCGTGAATGAGCAGTGCTTCGCCTTGGCCCCCCTCTATATTGGGACGGGGAAGAGGAGGGACTGGCTCTTCGCGACCCGGGGCAAGCGCGCACTGGCACACAGCCAGCACCAGCAACCGCCCCTCCCAGCTAATACCAGGGCCCGCATGTGACACGCGTCACGCGGGCTACAGTCAAAGGAGGAAGACGGAGTGGAAGGGGCGAAGACACTCAAGCGAAGTGGGACGATTTGGAGGCTGGCTGTTCGATGCCAAGCACACTGCTTGGGCGACCGCCTCTCTCCCCCAATACCGAGCTTTGTGTGGAAACGCGCGACGCATGGGGCGCCTCTACCAGTCCGATGTGGCGCGGCTTTTCACGCACATCCTTTCAAACGTCATCTTACCCCGCTTCCCATGGCTCACGTTCAATGCGCGTCTTCAGAAGGAGCGGGGAAAATAATCATCACAACTGCAGGTAATTGCGGTCATGTGTGCCTGTGCATGGTTTTTGGGCCTAGCCCAACAAACGTCACGGACACAAGTGTCGCCCAGGCCCGGGGGCTCATGTCGGTGTACTAAAGAACGGGGCTCTTAGTACCCTGACTTGTGCACCAGACGACCGTGACCACGGACCGGCAAGACCCTGCCGGGCTGGATCTAAACACCAAGCCACTCCAAACAAGGATTCGAGCGAACCGGCAAGCCCTCCTTGCCGATGGACTCGACTGCTAAGGCACCCGCCAAGCCATCGCTCCACGTCGCCAGGCTACTTGTCTAAATCGCCTAGGTGTCCAGCGAGCATGCGGTTAGGTGGAGCTGGTCGGGACGCGTGGCAGCTCACTAGAATTATAGCAGCCTTAGTGACACCCATCGTACGGCGTGGCAAAGGAATAAGAGGAAGCTGGGCGAACGACACAGAAGGAGAGGCAATCCTTGTCGGGAGACATCGCCAGCGCGCCACCTCGCGGCGCATTAAATGTGCCCATCCTAGTCCGTCAGAGTTAGGTGTTTTTCCACTATAGCAATCGCCAGCAATTTTGGAAGAGGGATATACATTGTTTATTCTATGTAAAGATCATCTTAGCCACTGTGGTAGCCCCTTGAATTAAAAAGGTGGCACATGGCTACCTTTACAAGGGTCGACACTCCGTTCATTTACATGCGCAGCGACACTCCCTGAGCATCCGTGCCGTGCTATGACGCTCTTGAGAATTACATGACGTACGGTATTACGCTCCGGCGACCCGAACCTGTCTAAACCCTCGTGAGCGCATGGTCCGGTGATGCTCTTTGCATCAGAGGATCTCCCTTGCCAAACAACGAAAGGGGCCTTCCGGCCCCATAGATAGTCGTACCCTAAAGGAGCACCGGGAGACGCTCGAGGGGCCCACCACATAACAGGGCGTGACCACCCCCCTGGGCACGCCCTGTTGTGTGGTGGCTCCCTCGTGGAGCCTCCGGCCTCCTCCCAAGCTTCCAGGTCTTCTTTTGGTCTATAAAAAATCATAAAAAAGTTTTGGGGCAATTGGACTTCGTTTGGTACTGTAACCTGAAAAGTCAAAAACATGTAGAAAACAGTAACTGGCACAAGGCACTGGGTTAATAGGTTATTGCTCAAAAATAATATGAATTGTTAAATAATCCTCTAAAAAGCATCCTAGAATGATAATATTATAGCATGGAACAATCAAAAATTATAGATACATTGGAGATGTATCAAGCATTCCCAAGCTTAATTCCTGCTCATCCCCGAGTAGGTAAATGATAAAAAACAGAATTTTTGATGTGACATGCTACCCAACATGTAATCTATTGTAGGCATGATCACTGAGAAACGATGAATTAACAAACATCAACATAGTAATACTTATAAGCACAAGAAACATAATCATCAAGTTTCAAAATATACGATGCTTAAAGAATGTTCACCCCTTATTCATTTTATCATATTAGAATAGCATGGCTCCTTCTTCACCACATAATACAAATGTCAAGCACCACGGTGTCAAGTGTAGCAATTGGATCGTACTTCTTAACGCGCTTCAGCTTTTTATTACTTACGCAATATATGAGCGTGAACCGTGAATATAGCATATAGGTGGAATAGAATATGGTGGTAGGTTTCAAAGGGGTAAAAGTGGAGAAGAAGGTCTCGCATCAACTAGGCGTATCAACGGGCTATGGAGATGCCCATCAATAGATATAAATGCGAGGAGTAGGGATTGCCATGCAACGGATGCACTAGAGCTATAAGTGTATGAAAGCTCAAATGAAGCTAAGTGGGTGTGCATCCAACTTGCTTGCTCATGAAGACCACGGGCATTTGAGGAAGCCCGTCATCGGAATATACAAGCCAAGTTCTATAATGAAAAAATCTCACTAGCATATGAAAGTGATAAAACAAGAGACTCTCTATATCAAGAACATGGTGCCACTTTGAGGCACAAGTGTGGAAAAAGAGGTAGTAGCACTGTCCCTTCTCTCTTTTCTCTCATTTATTTCTTTTTTTATTTTATTTTTTTCTTTTTCTTTCTTTCTTTCTCTCTTTCTTTCTTTCGTTTTCTTTCTTTCTTTCTTCTATTTTGCGTCCGGAGTATCATCCCGACTTGTGGGGGAATCATTGTCTCCATCATCCTTTCCTCACCAAGACAGTGCCCTAATAAGATGATCATCACACATTTATTTACTTACAAATCAATATGAAAAACTATAATATGACTATATATGAATGCCTATGGCAGTGTACCAGGATGTGCAATGACCAAGCGTAACATGTATAAAAAATGAGGAACGGTGGCTTTGCCACAAATACTATGTCAGCTTACATGATCATGCAAAGCAATATGGCAATGAAAGTACTAGTCATATGATGTAACGGTGGAAGTTGCATGGCAATATATCTCGGAATGGCTATGAAAATGCCATGAAAGGTAGGTATGGTGGCTGTTTTGAGGAAGATATAATAATGTTATGTGCAACAGAGCGTATCATGTCACGGGGTTTGGATGTACCAGCGAAAGTTGCACCGATCCACGAGGTGAGAATGGGCAATGCACGGTACCGAAGAGGCTAGCAAATATGAGGTGGTGAGAGTGCGTACATCCATGGATTCACATTAGTCATAAAGAACTCACATACTTATTGCAAGATTTTATTAGCTCCCTCGAAGCAAAGTAATACTCGCATGCCCCTAGGGAGGAGATTGGGAGGAGTTAACCATCGCGCCCCTCCAACTTAAACAGCACTAGGATTTCAACGAAGAATAAGTATGCTCACACATCATCACCATGCTATAAAAAATATTTAGAGGAACAACAAGTTAACACACTATAATTCACGATTCTTTTACTAACCAATGATCATGCACTCATGCCCTTTCATATTACCACATCAATATCATTAACCCACAATTTCTCTTTTATGTGCTACATGTGGTTTTGATTATGCACTCATTAGCTACCTATTATTTTTGGACTAGTCTTATAACCCATGCAAATTACCGTCACTATTTATTAACTCTCAAACAAATATAAGTGAAGAGCGAGAGTGCAATTATTTCTATAAAATCTATACGCCACCGTGCTCTAAAAGATATAAGTGAAGCACTAGAGCAAGTGCTAAGCTCAAAAGATATAAGTGAAGCACACATAGTATTCTAATAAATCATGGTGATCTTGTGTCTCTCTCAAGTGGGTGTGTCCAGTGAAACAATGATTGTGTAAAAGAAAAAAAACAGCAAACTAAAGCAAACGATGCTCCAAGCAAAACTCATATCATGTGATGAATAAAAATATAGCTCAAGGTGACATACCGATGGATTGAGACGAAAGAGGGGATGCCTTCCAAGGCATCCCCAAGCTTAGACGCTTGAGTCTTCCTTGAATATTACCTTGGGGTTCCTTGGGCATCCCCAAGCTTAGGCTCTTGCCACTCCTTATTCGTTCATCCATCGTGATAGCACCCAAAACTTGAAACCTTCAGCACACAAAACTCAACAAAAACTTCATGAGATCCGTTAGTATAGTAAACATATCAAATACTTTAGGTACTGTTATAAATTGATTATTTTTATTATTATTTCATAAGGTACTGTATTCTAACTTCTCTATGGCTTATACTCCCTAATACAATCCATAGCATCATCAAAACAAGCAAACTATGCAAGCAAAAATAGAATCTGTCTAAAACAGAACAGTATGTAAAGATCTGTAGAGAACCTATACTTATACTCCCTAACAGTTATGAAAAATTATGAAAACCTGAAGAATTTGTCTAGCAATACTGTGTAAGAAATTCAGATCAAAAAGACATTCCAGTAAAATTAGAGAAATTCTACACTGGACGCTAAAGTTTTTGTTTTTGCTCCGTATCGATTCTATTCATCTTGTAAGTCATCCCAAAGGCTTTACTTGGCACAAAATCTAATTTAAACTTAAAATCACAATCATTACATAGGAAATAATCAAACCAACAGAAAGTATTGGGTTGTCTCCGAACAAGCTCTTTTTTATAGCCATTAAGATACGCTTGGGATAATAGTGATGCTCGTATAAAAGACAAGAATTTAAGCACAAAGAGAGCATCATAAAACATTTGACAAACACATTTAAGTCTAACATACTTCCTATGCGTAGGCATTTTGTAAGCATACAACTTATCAAGAAAATAAATGTCTAGCATATGCAAGAAGGAAGAATGAAGCATTAACAATTTGAATATCAAGAGAGGTAAGTGAGTAACATGAAAATTTCTATAACCATATTTGCCTCTCTCATAATAATTACATGTAGGATCATATTCAAATTCAACAATAAAACTATTGTATAAAATACTTTCTCCATGATCCACATGCACAAAAGTTTTACAATCTTCCAAGATAATGGGATTAACATTAACTAAAGCCATGACCTCTCAAAACCCACTTTTATCAAAAAATTCATAAGATTGATCATTCTCGAAATTAGTGAGACCATCATTTCCTAAAGTTGACACTCTTCCAAACCCAATTTTCGTAGTATTGCAAATATCATTATCAATAATAGATTCAACATGAAGCTCATAATTCTCAAGATCACAAGAAACATCATGACTATCACCCCAATCATGATCATTAGCACAATTGATATTCATAGAATTCATACTAACAAAATTGCAATCATGCTTTTCATTCAATAAATATATCTCAATAGCATTTTCATTATTCACTTCATTATGAGCTATTGTTTTACAATAAGCAGCAAGTTTGAAAAGATTAGCAAGTGGATGAGGATCCATTTATCTTAAATTCTTGCATTTACTTTCTGTTTGTGTGAGACAAAAATAAAGATAACTCAACTGGACAAGCAAGCAAATAGAAATATTTTTGTTTTTTATAGCAAGAAAAATATAGTAGCAAATAAAAATTAGAACAAGTGAATGATAATTTGTGAGAAGGTACTTGATAGTAGGTTGGTGATACTCCCCGGCAACGGTGCCATAAATCCTTCCTGATACTTGTGATATGTGTTGGGTTTTCCTAGAAGAGGAACGGGTGATGCAGCACAATATAGATAGGTATTTCCCTCAGTTGAAAACCAAGGTTTATCGAACCAATAGGAGTAGCATGCAACCCCCGTCTTCAGCGACTACACACAAAGAAGCAAACACATGCACCCAACGCATGCAAGAGGGTTGTCAATCCCCTTGGACTCTTTATTTGCAAGCTAGTGAAGTGTGTAGATGATAGTTGAATAAAGTAAATTGCAAAATAAAATAAATACAAATAAATGACAGCAAGGTATTGAAAGCTTTTTTAAATACATAAGTTAATAGACCCGGGGGCCATAGTGTTCTCTAGTGGCATCTCTCATGTAGTAGGCATACAGTGGGTAAACAAATTACTGTTGGGCAATTGATAGAAAAGTGCATAGTTATGTAATATTCGTGGCAATGATCATGTGTATATAAGCATCACGTCCATAAGGAAATAGTACGACTCCTGCCTACACCTATTACTATTATTCCACGGCTAGAGCGCTTATATGATTGCCTCTCTAAGTATTAAGTTCATGACAAACAGAGTAATGCTTGGAGAACGATGACATGATGTAGACAAAGAAAACACAATCAATATGAATTATCCCCATCGTTTTATCCTTAGTGGCAACAATACAAAGATGTGTCATGTCCCCTACTTTGTCACTAGGATATAGAGCACCGCCATATTGAACCCACTACAAAGCACCCCTCTAACTGAAGAAATATAAATCTAGTTGGCCAAACTATTTCAATATATCGGAGAGATTTACGAAGCTATAATAATCATGCAAATAAGAATCATAATAGAAATCGGAGAAGACTTAAATCTTTTTCAAGAATAATCTGAACATAAACCCACAATTCATCGGATCCCAACTAACGCACCGCACAAAGTGATTACATCGAATAGATCAATGCGAAGATGTGGTGAACTTTGTATTGAAGATCAGGAGAGAGAGATAGCCATCTAGGTACTAACTACGGACCCGTAGGTCTGTAGGGAACTAATCACACATCACCATGGGAGCAGCAAAGTTGATGTAGAGGCCCTCCGTGATCGATACCCCCTCCGACAGGGCACAGGAACAGAGCTCCAGATGGGCACACGGTGGAACAGAGACTTGTGGGGGCGGAAAAAGTGTTTCGGGAAGGCTCTCTATGTTGGGGAACGTTGCATGGGAAACAAAAAATTTCCTACACACACACAAGACCTATCCATGGTGATGAACATCTACGAGAGGGAGAGTGGATCTACATACCCTTGTAGATCGCTAAGCGGGAAGCGTTAAGAAATGTGGTTGATGTAGTCGAACGTCTTCGGGATCCAAATCACTAGCCGTCCCGCGATCCAATCACGATCCATCCCGATCTAGCTCCGAACGGACGGCACCTCCGCGTTCAGCACACGTACAGCTCGATGACGATCTCCGCCTTCTTGATCTAGCAAGAGGGGGCGGAGAGGTAGATGAGATCTCCAGCAGCACGACGGCGTGGTGGTGGTGATGGTGGAGTTATCCCGGAAGGCTTCGCCTAAGCACTACCGGAATCTATTTGGTGGAGGAACTAGAGAATAGAGAACTAGCACGTGGCCGTGGGTTTTGGGGCTCTATTCCTCTTGTATGTGTAGGAGGGAGAGGGAGGAGCAAGCCTCCCTAGGGTTTCCCCTAGGGGTCGGCCGAACGAGGGCAAGGAGGAGTCCAATCCACTTCCTACTAGGAAGTGGATTCATATTAGGAAGGAGTCTTATTCCTTCCTATCTCCACCTTTTTTCCTCTTGGGCATATGGGCCCTTATGGTGTCGGTTCCCCAGCCCATTAGGGGCTGGTGCGCCACCTCTTGGGCCCATGGTGCCCCCGGGGTGGGTGGGCCCTACCCGGTGGACCCCCGGAACCCATTCGTCACTCCCGGTACACTACCGGAAATACCCGAAACTTTTCCGGAACCCAAATACCACTTTCCTATATATAAATCTTTACCTCCGGACCATTCCGGAGCTCCTCGTGACGTCCGGGATCTCATCCAGGACTCCGAACAAACTTCGGTCACCAACACATATATCTCAATACTACCAAAACGTCACCGAACTTTAAGTGTGCAGACCCTGCGGGTTCGAGAACTATGTAGACATGACCGAGAGACCTCTACAGTCAATAACCAATAGCGGGACCTGGATACCCATATTGGTTCCTACATATTCTACAAAGCTCTTTATCGGTTGAACCTCTATGTCAAGGATTCAGTCAATCCCGTATGATGTTCCCATTGTTTATCGGTATGTTACTTGCCCGAGATTCGATCGTCGGTATCTCTATACCTAGTTCAATCTTGTTACCGGCAAGTCTCTTTAGTTGTTCCGTAATACAAGATACCGTGGCTAACTCTTTAGTCACTTTGCTTGCAAGGCTTATTGTGATGTTGTATTACAGAGTGGGCCCTGAGATACCTCTCCGTCACACGGAGTACCAAATCCCAGTGTCGATCCATGCCAACTTAACAGACACCTTTGGAGATACCTGTAGAGTATCTTTATAGTCACCCAGTTACATTGCGACGTTTGATACACACAAGGTATTCCTCCGGTGTCAGTGAGTTACATGATCTCATGGTCATAGGAATAGATACTTGACATGCAGTAAACTATAGCAATAAACTGACACGACCATATGCTACGTTCATAGTTTGGGTCTTGTCCATCACATCATTCTCCTAATGATGTGATCCTGTTATCAAATGACATCTCATGTCTATGGCTAGGAAACCTTGACCATCTTTGATCAACGAGCTAGTCTACTAGAGGCATACTAGGGACACAGTGTTGTCTATGTATCCACACATGCAATTGAGTTTCCAATCAATACAATTATAGCATGGATAATAAACGATTATCATGAACAAGGGAATATAATAATAACCACTTTATTATTGCCTCTAGGACATATTTCCAACAGTCTCCCACTTGGACTAGAGTCAATAATCTAGTTCACATCACTATGTGATTTACATTGTAATGAATCTAACACCCATACAGTTCTGGTGTTTATCATGTTTAGGCCTTGGAAGAGGTTTAGTCAACGGGTCTGCGACATTCAGATCCATGTGCACTTTGCAAATATTTATGTCCTCCTCATTGATCTAATCGCGGATGGAATTGAAGTGTGGCTTTATGTGTCTGGTCCTCTTGTGAAACCTTGGTTCCTTGGCCAGAGCAATGGCACCAGTGTTGTCACAGAACAGAGTCATTGGGTTCAGTGCACTGGGCACTACTCCAAGATCTGTCATGAACTCCTTCATCCAGACACCTTCCTTCGCCGCCTCCGAGACAGCGATGTACTCCGCTTCGCATGTAGAATCAGCTACCACGCTCTGCTTGGAACTGCACCAGCTTACCGCTCCCCCATTGATAATAAATACGTATCCGGTTTGAGACTTAGAGTCATCCGGATCAGTGTCAAAGCTTGCATCGACGTAACCCTTTACGACGAGCTCTTGATCACCTCCATAAACGAGAAACATGTCCTTAGTCCTTTTCAGGTACTTAAGGATATTCTTGACCGCCGTCCAGTGTTCCATTCCTAGATCACTTTGAAACCTTCCAGCCATACTTATGGCAAGGCTGACATCGGGTCTTGTGCACAGCATTGCATACATGATAGAGCCTATGGCTGAAGCATAGGGGACGACACTCATCTTTTCTCTATCTTCTGCAGTGCAGTCACTGGACATTGAGTCTTACTCAACTTCACACCTTGCAATACAGGCAAGAACCCCTTCTTGGACTGATCCACTTTGAACTTCTTCAAAACTTTGTCAAGGTATGTGCTCTGTGAAAGTCCTATTAAGCGTCTCGATCTATCTCTATAGATCTTGATGCCTAATATGAAAGCAACTTCTCCTAGGTCCTTCATTGAAAAACTCTTGTTCAAATATTCCTTCACGCTTTCCAACATTTCTATATTGTTTCCAATCAGCAATATGTCATCCACATATAATATTAGAAACGCTATAGAGCTCCCACTCACTTTCTTGTAAATATAAGCTTCTCCGTAAACTTGTACAAACCTGAACGCTTTGATCACCTCATCAAAGCAAAGATTCCAACTCCGAGATGCTTGCACCAGTTCATAAATGGATCGCTGGAGTTTGCAAACTTTGTCAGCATTCTCTGGATCGACAAAACCTTCTGGTTGCATCATATACAACTCTTCCTTAAGGAAACCGTTAAGGAACGCTGTTTTGACATCCATCTGCCAAATTTCATAATCGAAAAAGGCAGCTATTGCTAACAAGATTCTGACAGACTTAAGCATCGCTACGGGTGAGAGTGTCTCATCGTAGTCAACTCCTTGAACTTGTGAAAAACCCTTTGCCACAAGTCGAGCTTTATAGACGGTGATATTACCGTCGCGTCCGTATTCTTCTTAAATATCCATTTGTTCTGAATGGCCTTTCGCCCTTCAAGTAATACTTCCAAAGCCCATACTTTGTTTTCATACATGGATCCGATCTCGGATTTCATGGCCTCTAACCATTTCTCGGAATCCAGGCCCATCATCGCTTCTCCATAGCTTGTAGGTTCATCGTTGTCCAACAACATGACCTCTAAGATAGGGTTGCCGTACCACTCAGGAGCAGTACGCGTCCTTGTCGACCTATGAGGTTCGATAGTAACTTGATCCGAAGCTTCATGATCATCATCATTAACTTCCTCTTCAACTGACGTTGGCTCCACAGAAACAACTTTCTGCGCTGCGCTATTCTCTGGTTGAAACAAAGGTTCAACAACCTCATCAAGTTCTATCTTCCTCCCACTCAATTCTTTCGAGAGAAACTCTTTCTCAAGAAATGTTCCGTTTTTAGCGACAAACACTTTGCCTTCGGATCTGAGATAGAAGGTATACCCAACTGTCTCTTTTGGGTATCCTATGAAGACGCATTTCTCCGCTTTGGGTTCCAGCTTTTCAGGATGAAGCTTTTTGACATAAGCATCACATCCCCAAACTTTAAGAAATGACAACTTTGGCTTCTTGCCAAACCACAGTTCATATGGTGTCGTCTCAATGGATTTCGATGGTTCCCTATTTAAAGTGAATGCAGTTGTCTCTAATGCATAACCCCAAAACGATTGTGGCAAATCGGCAAGAGACATCATAGAACGCACCATATCTAATAAGGTTCGATTACGACGTTCGGGCACACCATTACACTATGGTGTTCCAGGCGGTGTCAATTGTGAAAAAATTCCACATTGTCTTAAGTGTCTGCCAAACTCATAACTCGGATATTCTCCTCCTCGATCAGATCGTAGAAATTTAATCTTCTTGTTACGATGATTCTCAACTTCACTCTGAAATTTCTTGAACTTTTCAAACGTTTCAGACTTGTGTTTCATTAAGTACATATACCCATATCTACTTAAGTCATCGGTGAAGGTGAGAAAATAACAATATCCACTGCGCGCCTCAATGCTCATCGGACCGCACACATCAGTATGTATGATTTCCAACAAGTCACTTGCCCGTTCCATTGTTCCAGAGAACGGGGTTTTAGTCATCTTGTCCATGAGGCATGGTTCACATGTGTCAAGTGATTCAAAATCAAGTGACTCCAAAAGTCCATCAGCATGGAGCTTCTTCATGCGTTTTACACCAATTTTACCTAAGCGGCAGTGCCACAAGAAAGTGGTACTATCATTATCAACTCTACATCTTTTGGCATCAATGTTATGAACATGTGTATCATCACTATCGAGATTCAACAAGAATAAACCCCTCACATTGGGTGCATGACCATAAAAGATATTACTCATATAAATAGAACAACCATTATTCTCTGATTTAAATGAGTAACCGTCTCGCAATAAACAAGATCCAGATATAATGTTCATGCTTAACGCAGGCACTAAATAGCAATTATTCAGGTTCATCACTAATCCCGATGGTAATCGAAGAGCGAGCATGCCGACGGCGATCACATCAACCTTGGAACCATTTCCCACGCGCATCGTCACTTCCTCCTTTGCCAGCCTCCGTCTATTCCGCAGTTCCTGTTTGGAGTTGCAAATGTGAGCAACCGAACCGGTATCAAATACCCAGGCACTACAACGAGAGTTGGTAAGGTACACATCAATAACATGTATATCATATATACCTTGTTTGGTGTTGGCCGCCTTCTTGTCAGCCAGATACTTGGGGCAGTTCCGCTTCCGGTGACCAGTTCCCTTGCAATGAAAGCACTCAGTTTCTGGCTTGGGTCCAGCCTTGGGTTTCTTGACGGGAGGGGCAACTGCTTTGCCTTTCTTCTTGGAGTTACCCTTCTTGCCCTTGCCATTCTTCTTGAAACTAGTGGTTTTATTGACCATCAACACTTGATGCTCCATTTGAATCTCAGACTCAGCGACTTTTAACATCGCAAACAGCTCGACGACTGACTTATTCATCCCTTGCATGTTATAGTTCAACACGAAGCCTTTGTAGCTAGGTGGCAGTGATTGAAGAACTCTGTCAGTGATTGCCTCTGGCGGGAGAACAATTCCCAACTCCGCCAGATGGTGGAATACCCAGACATTCTGAGCACATGTTCGCTGACAGACCCGTTATCCTCCATCTTGCAAGCATAGAACTTATCGGAGGTCTCATACCTCTCGATCCGGGCATTCTTCTCAAAGATAAACTTCAACTCCTGGAACATCTCATATGCTCCATGATGTTCAAAACGTCTTTGAAGTCCCGGTTCTAAGCCATACAACATTGCACATTGAACTATTGCGTAATCATCAGAACGTGCCTGCCAAGCGTTCGCAACGTCTGCAGCCTCTACTGGAGCAGGTGGTTCACCGAGCGGTGCATCAAGGACATAAGCCTTTTGGGAAGCCGTGAGGATAATCCTCAGATTACGGGCCCAGTCTACAAAGTTACTTCCATCATCTTTCAACTTGGCATTCTCTAGGAACGCATTAAAATTCAAGGGTGCTATTGCGCGAGCCATTGATCTACAACATAAATTTTGCAAAGACAACTTAGACTATTGTTCAATATAATGAGTTTAGTTAATCATATTACTTAAAAACTCCCACTCAAATTGACATCTCTCTGGTCATTCGAGTGTCACATGATCCAAATTCACCAACCCAAGTCCGATCATCACGTGAGATGAGGTGGTTTCAATGGTGAACATCTTCATGTTGATCATATCTACTATATGACTCATGCTCGACCTTTAGGTCTCTTGTGTTCCGAGGTCATGTCTGTACATGCTAGGCTCGTCAAGTTTAACCCGAGTGTTCTGCACGTGCAACACTGGCTTGCACCCGTTGTATGTGAACGTAGAGTCTATCACACCCGATCATCACGTGGTGTCTCAAAACGACGAACTTTCGCAATGGTGCACACTCGGGGAAAACACGATTTTATCTTGAAATTTTAGTGAGGGATCACCTTATAATGCTACCGTCGTCCTAAGCAAAATAAGATGCATAAAAGGATTAACATCACATGCAAATCATAAGTGACATGATATGGCCATGAACTTGTGCCTTTTATCTCCATCTCCAAAGCACTGGCATGATCTCCATCGTCACCGGCATGACACCATGATCTCCATCAACGTGTCACCATGAGGTTGTCGCACCAACTATTGCTTCTACAACTATTGCTAACTCGTAGCGATAAAGAAAAGCAAAACGGCAAAAATAAATTAAAGACAACCCTATGGCTCCTGTCGGTTGCCGTACTCATCGACATGTAAGTCGTGATTATCTATTCATAACATGATCATCTCATACATCACATATATCTCATCATGTCATTGGCCATATCATATCACAACATACCCTGCAAAAACAAGTTAGACATCCTCTAATTGTTGTTGCATGTTTTACGTGGCTGCTATGGGTATCTAGCAAGAACGATTCTTACCTACGCAAAACCACAATGGTGATACACAAATTGCTATTCAACCTTCTCAAGGACCGCCTTTGTCAAATCCGATCCAACTAAAGTGGGAGAGACAGACACCCGGCAGCCATCTTTATGCAACAAAGTCAAATGTCAGTTGATGGAACCGGTCTCTCGTAAGCGTGCGAGTAAGGTTGGTCCGGGCCGCTTCATCCCACAATACCGCTGAATCAAGAAAATACCAAGGGAGGAAGCAATCTGAGCATCAACGCCCACAAACTCCTTTGTGTTCTACTCGTGATATCATCTACGCATAGACCTGGCTCATGATGCCACTGTTGGGGAACGTTGCATGGGAAACAAAAAATTTCCTACGCACACGCAATACCTATCCATGGTGATGCACATCTACGAGAGGGAGAGTGGATCTACATACCCTTGTAGATCGCTAAGCGGGAAGCGTTAAGAAACGCGATTGATGTAGTCGAACGTCTTCACGATCCAAATCGCTAGCCGTCCCACGATCCAATCACGATCCGTCCTGATCTAGCGCCGAACGGACGGCACCTCCGCGTTCAGCACACGTACAGCTCGATGACGATCTCCGCCTTCTTGATCCAGCAAGAGGGGGCGGAGAGGTAGATGAGATCTCCAGTAGCACGACGGCGTGGTGGTGGTGATGGTGGAGTTATCCCGGAAGGCTTCGCCTAAGCACTACCGGAATCTATTTGGTGGAGGAACTAGAGCATAGAGAACTAGCACGTGGCCGTGGGTTTTGGGGCTCTATTCCTCTAGTATATATAGGAGGGAGAGGGAGGAGCAAGCCACCCTAGGGTTTCCCCTAGGGGTCGGCCGAACGAGGGCAAGGAGGAGTCCAATCCACTTCCTACTAGGATGTGGATTCATATTAGGAAGGAGTCCTATTCCTTCCTATCTCCACCTTTTTTCCTCTTGGGCATATGGGCCCTTATGGTGTCGGATCCCCAGCCCATTAGGGACTGGTGCGCCACCTCTTGGGCCCATGGTGCCCCCGGGGTGGGTGGGCCCCACCCGGTGGACCCCCGGAACCCATTCGTCACTCCCGGTACACTACCAGAAATACCCGAAACTTTTCCGGAACCCAAATACCACTTTCCTGTATATAAATCTTTACCTCCGGACCATTCCGGAGCTCCTCGTGATGTCCGGGATCTCATCCGGGACTCCGAAAAACCTTCGGTCACCAACAAATATATCTCAATACTACCGTAACGTCACCGAACGTTAAGTGTGCAGACCCTGCGGGTTCGAGAACTATGTAGACATGACCGAGACACCTCTACAGTCAATAACCAATAGCGGGACCTAGATACCCATATTGGTTCCTACATATTCTACGAATATCTTTATCGGTTGAACCTCTATGTCAAGGATTCAGTCAATCTCGTATGATGTTCCCTTTGTTTATCGGTATGTTACTTGCCCGAGATTCGATCGTCGGTATTTCTATACCTACTTCAATCTCGTTACCGGCAAGTCTCTTTACTCGTTCCGTAATTGTAGGACCGAAAGTATGTCTAGAGGGGGGGTGATTAGACTACTTGACCAAATAAAAGTTTTGCCTATACCAAATTTTAGAGTTGGCAGATTTTAGCATTTCATGGCTAGTCAAGTACACCCTACACATGCATGTCTAAGAGTATAGCAGCGGAAAGTAACAACAAGCATGAGTAGAAAGGATAGGGTAGGAAGATCAAACGCAATTGTAGACACGATGATTTTTCCCGTGGTTCCGATAGGTGGTGCTATCGTACATCCACGTTTATGGAGTCTTCAACCCACGGAGGGTAACGGTCGCGAGAGTCCACGGAGGGCTCCACCCATAAGGGTCCACGAAGTAGCAACCTTGACTATTCCATAACGGCTTCCGTCCACGAAGGACTAGCCTCACTATGGGTAGATCTTCACGAAGAAGGCGATCTCCTTGCCCTTACAAACTTCTTGGATCTACTCCACAACACGAAGTAGGAGGCTCCCAAGCGACACCTAACCAATCTAGGAGGCACCACCCTCCAAAAGGTAATAGGCTCGGCAATGTCGATGAACTCCTTGCTCTTGTGCTTCAAGATGATAGACTCCTCAACACACACAATCACTCTCTCATAGATTTGGCTTGGTGGAAGAGATGGGATTGGTGGAAAGCAACTTGGGGAGGCTAGAAATCAAGATCCATATGGTTGGAGTGGAAGATCTTGACCTCAACACATGAGTAGGTGGCCCTCTCTCAGAAAAATGGATGGGGCAAGTATGGAATAGTTCTGAGTGCTTCTCTTTTGAGTGGGTGGTGGTGAAGGGGTATATATAGGCATCCCCAAAAATCCAACCATTACACACAAAATGACCAACTCGGTGACACCGATGTGTTAATCTCGGTGGTACCAAAGTGACCAAAAGGTGGCAACTTTTGAATCTCGGTGAGACCGATATAGGAAACTCAGTTGCACCGATAAGGTGACAAACGGTCAGATTGCCCATTCTCGGTGACGCCGATCCAACAATCTCGGTGGTACCAATATTGTGAATTTGCGTAACAGAAAGTTGGCAACCTAAACTCCGTGGCACCGAAGCAGAATCGGTTGCACTGAAGTGGCTAGGGTTTGGCTGAGTCTGTCTGAGTTTGGGAATCGGTGGCACCGAGTGGAAAGTGTTGGCTGGACCGATTTTGGATATTTAGCTATGGACAGACTTTTGTGGAAGAGCTTGTGGGTGTTTTTGGTGGCTAACACTTGTGCACGTATGAGCATTTTGTTCACCAACAAAACCTTACCCCCTTTTAATAGTATTGGCTTTCCTATGGACTCAAAGTGATTTCTCACAAAGTAAAATGTAGAGTCCTCTTGCTTGAAGCTTTGCCAATCCATTTCCTTGCATCTTGGGGTATTTCCACATTCCTTTTGCCATCCCTATCATTGAACTTTTCCTGAAATATACTTAGTGGAAACATTATTTCAATGACTTATATGTTGTTATTAATTACCAAAACCACCAAGGGAGCAAATGTGCTTTCAATCTCCCCCTTTTTGGTAATTGATGACAACATATAGATCAATGCTTCGACAAGGATATAATCAATGAATATAATCGTCGCTTTGAGAAATATGTGATAAGCAAGAGCTCCCCCTAAATTTGTGCATTATTTTAAGATTTGCGTTTGAATGCAAATGCACAATCAATTAGGTACATGGGGCACTTCTTCCATGTCACATATATCTTGGTGGTGTGCGAGAATAATAAAAGTGAACATCATAGCACAACAAAACCAAACAAGATAATGATCATCTCATAAGCATTAAGATGATAGGAAATAGTAGCACAATCACATAAAGTGTATGATCAAAACACAAAGCATAGCCAAAAGGTCAATGAACTATGTGTGTTTTTGAAAAGGCAATAAAAAACCAAATGCTCTCTCACTCGAAACCTAAAGATCTATATACACTTCTCCCCCTTTGGCAACAAGTTACCAAAAAGTTCAAAGGCATATATCTAAGCGTTCTTTGGCTGATCTCCTCCGGTTGTTGATGAAGGAGTCGAGAGAACAGCGTCGGCGAAAATCTCTGCAGATGTCGTGGATGGAGTTGGAGTAGCAACTGGAGGAACTGGAGCTGATGGAGCAGGAGCTGAGGTGATAGTGGCAGGAGCTGATGAAGAGGGCCTCAAATCTGGAGCTGGCACGGTGGCTGATCTGGCCTGAGTAGTGAAGTGTGTGCCTGGCCTGAGAGGTGAGTCATCCTCATCATCATCATCATCATCTGAAGAATGAGGAAGAGGCACTGAGTCAACTTCCTTCTTGAGCTCATTGACTGTCTTAGTCAGCCCATCCACCATATCATTAAGGGTCTTGATCCTGTTCTCAAAGATCCTGACAAGACTGTTCTGGTTGTTCAAGATGTCCTTAATGTCCTTCTACATGCCCTGAACTGATGATATCAACAGATCCATTTGCTCATTTCTGGATCTAGGGACCTGAGCACTAGTGGCTCTAGCTGCCTCTGCCTCTACCTAAGCTGCAGCTGATGTGGGATGTTCTGGTTCCATCACCACAATGTTGTCCTCGAGATCTGGCTATAGGGGCAAGTGGGGTCTGTCCAGAGCAAATATGTGCTTCTCCATCTTAGAGTTGATGAGCATCTGGATGTAGGGTGCATAGCAGCAAGAGCGCTTCTGATCAGCAGCAACCCTCTTAACTATCTCAACAATCAAGTCCATGACTCTGATCCTGATGTGTCTGTCAAGATGGATCAGCATGTTGATGGAGTAGCCTCGGATCATCTTGTCATCTCCTGACTTGGGCATCAAAGTATGCCTCAGAATGGTGTTCATGGTACGGAGGCTAGCCTGAAGAAAGTAGATGGATCCTAGCTTGTGAGACTTCACATGAGCAGCAGGGATCTCATTGTACATGTTGTCCATAGCATTGTGGCTCTCCTTGGATTCTGAGTAGACATCCAAGTCACCATCCTGTACCTCTGGGACTCCTAAGATTGCAGCCCATTCCTCAATAGTGGACGAATATCTTGCACCTTCAGTCATCCATACAATCCTACCATCTCCATAGAAATGAGCAGTGGAGTAGAATTGCACGATCATCTCATCATTCCAAGCAGTGAACTCTCTGCCAACAAACTCATCCAAACCAATGCAGTGGAAATTGTCTCGGACACTTGGAAAATAGTCTTCATTCTCCTTGATGAATTTCCAGTCCACATACCTCATGTCACTCACAGCCGGACTCTTGTCAAATAGCATAGTTTCATAGAAATCCTATTGCTCTTTGGTGTAGAACCTGTAGTCCACAGCTGTCTTCCTCCTTTTTGGGCATATGGATCAGCAGCTCTCCATGCCCTCAAACCAAAATCCTTCCTCTTCTTCATGTCTTCAGCAAGTGGATAGCTGGCATTATGTACCGGAAGGTGTGGTCTAAGTTTCATCAAAGAATACATAGCATCTTCATCCTCAACTCTGGAGGTGGTTCCCTTGTTCTTTTCAGAAGCTGGAATTTGCCTTGACAACCTCTTAGGCTTTTCACCAGCAGCCTTCTTGGGGGCAGACTTGGTGCTCTTGGATGTGCCAGTCTTTGGCATAGCATCAGACATAAGTTTCTTTTGCTTCTTCTTGGGAGGGGCCTTCTCAACATGTTCTTCCTCCTCAGCAGCAGCACCAGCAGCCTCCTTAGGGTCCTCAAACATGGAGGTCTGCCTACCAGTGACATAGACAATCCTCTTCCTAGCTCTCTTTTTCTCCCCTACCTTCTTAGGCATAGACTTCCTTGAGGGTGACTCAAGGTGAAGAGCCATTTTTGCCCTAGCACCCTCAGGTGCTCTCATAGCCTCAGAGCTAGCATACTCATTCCTGACAGCTCTCCTTGAAGAAGTGGCTTCATTTGCAGCTTTCTTGGCAGCCTTCTCTTGCTTCTTAGCAAGAATCTCCTCTGGCACAAAATCTGAATCCTCCTCATCTGAATTCAGCTTCTTCCTGGTCCTAGTTGCAGCCTTGGGCAACCCATGAGAACTGGGAGTGCCTGGATCTGAAGAGGAACTGGACTCAGGACTAGTGCCTGAACTCATCACAATGTTTTCTTCTTGGAAGTTGTTCTCACTGTCCTCAAAACTTGACATACTGACCCTGTGAATAGAGTATAGAGGAGCAGAAGAAGATGAGTCGTCACAAAATGTAGCTGGTTTTGAAAGTTTGAACAAAAGATTCTCAAGGTTTACATTCTATCACATGAAAATCGGTACAACCGAAGCAAAAATTTCGGTGCTACCGAGACTGACTTTCTCCTTAACAGAAACTTGGCACTCCTTTCGGTGAGACTGAAAAGGAGTACTCGGTTTCACCGAGATAGTTCTCGGCAGCACAGATAGGCAAATCGGTGACACCGATTTGTTTGCTTCGGTTCTACCGAGTTCCATCGGGCGGACGGTAAACCCTAGAAAATCGATCATTCTCTAACTACAGGAAGTTTTAGAGGATTGAAGGGATTGCAAATGGTGGCTTATAGATAAAATCAAATCCAATGCACGAGAATCAGACGGGGAGCGCAAGGAAAATTGAATCCGTACCCTAACTCGGCGACGGATCCGCTACGGCGGCGACGGCGGCGAAGATGCCGGTCGACGGCGAGGATCCCAGCGGCGGAGGAGCGCGGGGAGACAAGGGCGATGACCAGGGGGTGCTTCTGCGGCAGCTTAGGGTTTGGGGCGCGATGATTGAAGATTGAATTTTCGAACCGTCGGGACCACAGCTTATATACCCTTCACTGTCGGTGACGTCGATTCTAAATTTTCGGTGTCACCGAGTTCCTCAACTGTCAGTTGATAGGGAAACTCGGTGTAACCGAGAATATGGAATCGGTAGTACCAATATTGAAAACTACATCAACCCTAGGCATTCGGTGAGACCGAGAATTGTGGATTGGTTCCACCGAGATGCACTTGGGAGGTTTTAATGGTCAGTCCTTGTCGATACGGAACTCCGAGTGCTCCACACACAGAGTGATCGAAAAGTACTTGTTCAAATTTTGTAATGCAGCATGAATGGAATATGAGGTGAGAAAGCATAGATAGCTAAAGAGTGGTCCTAGGCATTCTTGTCCATCCAATTGGCAAAAGATAAATCGAAAGCCAAATAACAACAATTGGATGTCCTCGAATGGGAAAATAAATGCAGACCAACATGCTCACACAATAAGATGTCAAATGAAATCATGACAAACATGCACATACATACTAGCATCTAACAAGCACTTGGGCGATGACGAAGTCATCTATATATGAGTATATTGACTTAGGATCCAAGTAAGAATACTTGATCATGGGTCATACTCATCGTTTAAGCACAAGTGGGGTTACCACTTTTACATAAAGCATTTAATGTTGTCACATGCTAGGAGATGCTTTGACTCAAGTCTTAGAGTAAAGCTCCCCCTTGATGTGACATCCCCCCATAGGAGGGATAAACTAACCTTGGGTTTTGTCGATGAAGACTTCATGTTGGTGAGGTAGTGGTGGATGCTCAAGGTTGATGAAGATCACCAAGAGTTGGGAGCATCCTTGTTGTTTCCTTACTCTTCTCACCTACATGGGTTAGTCCCAACACACAAGAGACAAATACAAGGATATCTATGGACATGGAGTGCAAAGCATATGTAATGATGTCCATTGATTTGTTGATTACCTTGTCCCTTGCTTACCTTTGAGGGAATGTGTGACTCTTTGAACTATTGCATAGAGTTGATGTTGATTGCAAATTGTTCTTGCCAATAATGAATGTGAGTGAATTTCATTGGCGGAGTCACCCCTCAAGAACTCCCTAGTTCTTCTTCTTGGGGACCCACATCAAGTTGATGGGGATCCTTGGTGTTGAAGTAGCCTTTGTAGAAGTTGAGCTTGACGTAGCTTTGGGAACCCACTCCACCAAAGCTAGGGATTCATCTTCATATGAGTCAATGTCCTCTTGAAGCTTGTTCTTGCCCTTGAGCTTGTGGTCTTGTGGTGGAAGGTCATCTTGTTTGTTTGTTCCCTTGGGAAGAGTATTTTCATACTTGTCCTTTTGAGGAACAAACTTGGGCTTGGGGTATTGACCTTCTTACCATTCAACTCCATTAGCGTTGAAGTAGCCAAGACCATGGTTCTTTCGGTATGCTCCATGCTTGCGTACAATTTCCTCAAATTGCTTACAATCGGCAAGACTCTTGTAGATACCTTTCTCTATAATTCCTTTCAATAAAGCATTTTCTTGCTCAAGTGTAACTTGGCTAAGAGAATCATCACTAGTGGAATCAATGGAACTACTAGAAGCAAAATCATTAGGTTTAGCATTTTTATTGTTGCTACTAGATGAAGAACTTTTCTTGCCTTTGTTAGTAGATTGCTTAGTTTTAACTTGAGGCATGAATGTAGACAAGAGTAGTCGTTTGGCTAGATAAGATGAAGTCTTCTTTCGGAGATCGTCATTGATAGCTTTAAGAAACTCATGCTCTTGCTCCAAGTTGAGCTTCTCGAAGCGTAGCTTCTCATGAGTTCTTACAAGCTCTCTATGATCTTCAAGAGTAGATTCATGAGCTAACTTAAGAGTGCTTAGTTCTTTAGTTAGTTCTTCTATTTTCATCTTATCATCATCAATTGACTTATCTTGACTAGCATGAGAATTATCAAGTTCACTTTGACTAACATCACTAGTTTTATCAAAGAGCAAGTCATCATCACAAAGCAGTCATCTTCATCACTATTGAAATCAAGATACTCGGGGTGTGATACCTTGGGGCCTTTAGCCATGAAGCAACTTCCACTCCCTTCGTTTGGTGAATCAAATAGATCATAGGAGTTGGTAGTCACTAGCGCAATTCCGGCAACACCATCATCTTGACTATAGTCGGAGTCGGAGTGATAGCTTCTCTCGGAGTTGTTGTCGGAGTCGGAGCCGGAAACCCATTCACCAACATGAGCTTGATGTTTTCTTCTTGTGTAGCTCTTGGTGTACTTGTCCTTCTTCTCCGAATCTCTACTTCTCCTTGAGGGTCTTCGTTCATAACGATCATCTCTACTCCTTCTCTCCCTTTGAGGTGATTCATTCCTTGAGCTTCGTCTTTGAGGTGACTCTTCTCTTCGTTTGTAGGGAGCCATGCACTCATTGGAGTAGTGTCCGGGCTTCCCACAATTGTAGCAATTGCGGTCACGACTTGACGAACGCTTCTCATCATATCTTGAGTTGGAGCTTCGTTCTTTGCCTCTATTCTTGTAGAACTTGTTGAATTTCTTGACCATGAGGCTTATCTCTTCATTGGTGACAAGTTTATTGCTTGAAGTTGCGGGAGCATCACTTGTGGCTTTGTAAGCACCGCTAGACTTGTGGTGAAGCTCTTCTTTGTCTTTGAGTGTCATCTCATGAGCAACAATCCTTCCAATGACTTCCGTAGGCTTGAGATCTTTGTAGTTGGGCATCATTTGGATCAATGTGCACACGGTGTCGTATATCTCATCCAAAGCTCTAAGTATCTTCTTGATGATGAATTTGTCGGTCATTTCTTCGCTTCCTAAGCTGGCAATCTCATTGGTGATGAGATCAAGCCTAGAGTACATTTCACAAACTCCTTCACCATCCTTCATCTTGAACTTGTCAAGTTGACTCTCTAGCACATCCAACTTAGATTCCCTAATGGATTCGGTTACTTCATGCATATAAACCAAAGTATCCTAAATTTCCTTTGCATTCTCAAGACGGCTTATCATGTTGAACTCTTCGGGGCATAGGTAGTTGAATAGAATGTCGCATGCTTGAGCGTTGTATTGCAACATCTTCAATTCTTCTGCGATCGTTTCTTGAACCGGTTCCTTTCCATCACCAAAGAGTTCACCTTGCAATCCAATATGAACAACATCCGAAACGGCGGGGTTATGACCAAGAATATGCATTTTTATTTTGTGCTTCTAACTAGCAAATTTGTACCATCAAAATATGGACCTCTACGATGATAATTTCCCTCACTAGACGTCATACTCTCCTAGGTTGTGAAACCATTGCAATGGAGACCAATGCTCTGATACCACTTGTAGGATCGAAAGTATGTCTAGAGGGGGTGATTAGACTACTTGACCAAAATAAAAATAAAAAGTAGAGGGAAGGGATAGGAGGATCAAACGCAATGGAGACTCGAAGATTTTTCCCGTGGTTCCGATAGGTGGTGCTATCGTATGTCCACGTTGATGGAGACTTCAACCCACGGAGGGTAGCGGTCGCGAGAGTCCATGGAGGGCTCCGCCCATAAGGATCCACGCAGTAGCAACCTCGTCTATTCCATCACGACTTATGTCCATGAAGGACTAGCCTCACTCGGGGTAGATCTTCACAAAGTAGGCGATCTCCTTGCCCTTACAAACTTCTTGGTTCAACTCCACACAAGTCGGAGGCTCCCAAGCGACACCTAACCAATCTAGGAGACACCACTCCCCAAAAGGTAATAGATGTGGTATGAATGATGAACTCCTTGCTCTAGTGCTTCAAAAGATAGTCTCCTCAACAAACAATCACTCTCTCACAGATTTGGCTTGGTAGAAGAGGTGTATTGGGTGGAAAGCAACTTGAGGGAGGCTAGAAATCAAGATTCATATTGTCAGAGTGGAAGATCTTGATCTCAACACATGAGTAGGTGGTTCTCTCTCAAAAAATGGATGGGGCAAGTGTTGGTCTGTTCTGAGTGCTCTATCTACGAATGAGAGGGAGGTGGAAGGGTATATATAGGCTTCTCAAAAAATCCAACCGTTACAACATTATTGCCCAACTCGATAAAACCAAAGAAAAAACTCTGTTGCACAGACTAGTGCAAAATGTGCCAACTTTTGGCATTTCGGTGAGACCGATATATAATTCTCGGCGAGTCCGATTTTGGATGGCCTAGGCAGTTCCCATTTTCTGTAGCACCGATTCCTAAAACTCAGAAATTACGATTCTTAGAAATTGGATACCCGAAAGTTGGTCACTGATTTTGGTTGCACCGAAATCAAACTTGGTGTCACTGAGGGATTAGGGTTTGGCACTGGCTTTGTCTAGGGTGAAACTTGGTAGGGCCGATTTGGAAATGTTGGTGGCACCGAATTTGAGTGTTATGGTTTAGACAAAATATTTTTGTGGGAGAATTCATGAGTGTTTTTGGTGGCTACCTCTAAGCACTTGAGCAACCATATCATCATGGATACCTCATCCCCTTTTAATAGTATTGGCTTTCCTATGGACTCAAATGTGATTTCTCACAAAATGCAAAATATAGTCTTGAATCTTGTTGCCAATTGATGTTCCATGCATCTAGGAGATCTCCTCACAATCCTTTACCAATCCATTCATCGATCTTTTCCTGAAATATGCTTGATAAGATCATTAGTCCAATGAAATATATGATGTTATCAATTACCAAAACCACCTAGGGAGAAGTTGTGCTTTCAAAGCAGAACTGGGAGTGGAAAAAGTGGCACAATATAACAATCCCATGGAATGCCTTGAAATCCATCTCACGGAAATTACTTTGAACGAGTACCGAGGCACCAATCCAGATATTCAATTCGTCAGTTTCTTTGTTCAGAGAACAAGGGTGCTCAAGGTAATGAGGTTTGCACTATATTTAGTGCGGCACAATGGATGTTTTACTGATCAGCGGAGGCGTCTACAGCGGAATGGAAAGGGCTTTGTAGAAGCTGATTTTCATTTTGGAAGTTCATATGGCAGATTATTCGAAAGGCATGGAGCCGATATATGACTTCTCAGTGGCTGATCCCTTCACAGAAATATTTCATGCCATAGATTCTGAAGATTGGATTTGATTTCTAATATCAGTTTGTACCTTGTAATCTTGGAATTTGGGCCTTGTAATGCTGGAATTTGAACCTTGTAATATTTCTGGTATTTGTGGTACACTATTTGAAATGGCATTGTGTTCTTTTTTGGTTATGCAATAATGTTCTTATAAGTACATATGTTGTTGTTCTGTTGGCACAACATAGATGTTACAGACAGAGGAAACCACAGTACACATGGACTAAACTACAACACCCATCGGTGATGATTTCATCAATCGCTCACAATTGTATACCAGCAAGCATATTCCCACGACACACACAGGTTATTAGCACCAATCGACTGTGTTATTTCTGGTGTTCGCATACTTTTCTGATTACTCACCTGTTTGCTGCATATCACGCACATCTTCATATACCGAATCGTTTGTGTTCTAATGTATCATCACACACAGTTTATGGTAGTGAACAGTGTGCCCTCTATTGCACACATCTGGATCTCTGTAACCGTTTGTGTTATTTTAGCTAATCGCAAACAGTTCATACGGAAGAACTATATGGCACAAATCGCACACGTAAGTCTTTTCTGAATCGTATTTGATGGGTCCACCATCACACACAATTCGCATTATTAGCGAGGGAGCTAGTACTATACCATTTGCGATTCATGCATCGCACACAGGCCGAAGGGTCTCTAATTGATGTGTCGTCTTTGGACCTTCCTGCAGTAGTGAAAGTAGAGGTGCCTAACTTGATTTTGCAGGGTACACTACTAAGAAAAACACTACGAGTAGCGTGGGTATTTTGCATACCAGTAGCGCGGGTACCCGCGCTACTAGTAGGGCGCTACAGCTATTTTTACCGCACGCTACTGGTAAACAGATATACCAGTAGCGCTGGTTACACACGCTACTACTATTTCAACCGACGCTACTACTATCGGAATAGTAGTAACGCATCTATAGTACCCCCACGCTACTAGTAACTAATTAGGATTTAAAAAAAAATCTACCTATTCCAGTTTAGACATACATTTCATAGTACTCACAAACATGCATTTCATAATATGTACAGGTTATGCATACAGTCAATCACACATATCTGATATAGATAATGAATACAATATAGGCCACGCGTATATGTTGTTGGCGTAGGAGCCTCCACAAGCCCGTGTTGATGTCGTCATCGTCGCCGCCGCCGCACCACCATGATGATGTCGTCGTCGCCGCCACGGCACAGTGTCATCATCATCGCCGCCGCGACACCGTGATGATATCGTCGTCGTCGTCGCCATGGCACCGTGACAATGCCGTCGTCATCGTCGCTGCTGTAGCCCCGTGTCGATGTCGTCGCCGCCGCAACACCGTGACGATGTCGTCGTCGTCGCCGCCACCGCAGCCGCATGTCGATGTCGTCGTCATCGTCGCCGTAGCCCCATGTCGATATCATCGTCGTCGCCACCACAACTTCATGGTATAAAGTGTTCCCTACTAGGAACTCACAAATCCTGGAATTAAACAATGAACCATGACCACTACTAGGAACTCACAAAGAACCTGGAGCATTACTACAGTATAGCAAACCTATAGAGCACTAAGTAACAATAGTAGAAACAAAAGCATATAGCAGCAACATAGTATATGTGAATTATAAGCAGTACCAAACAGACCAATCCTAGCAATTGGGGAAAACCCAACTTAAGAAGGATACAGTGCTAGGCATGACCACAAGTGAATGGAGATAAGGAATTCCAAGGCAGTACCAAATCTTATTATAGATTTTGAATCTGAGTTGTTGAGGCAAATAGCAACAAGCAAAGGTTGTGCACCAAGTAGAAGTAATTTCTAGGTCATTCGCAAGCAAGCAAGCAAGCAAGAAGGCATCAGCAACAGAAGATGTATTACCCTAATAGTTGTACACTGTATTAGTGAGATTATGTCAAAACAAATAGGGAAACTTCAGGTGAGATTGTTTTATCTAAAATAAAGCTACAAAAATGTTTTTCCCTAGTGTTAGTGCACCAAGTTCTGATTGTCTCCTTCCATACGTTGGAGTGAAATTATCTTTACTAACTTGTTGCAAAAAAATATATCATTGAATACAAGATGTGATTTGATATATATGTATGTTGTGGTATGATATGGCCAAGATGTGATTTGATATATGTTGATGTACGAGATGATCATGTTTTGTAATAGTTGTCACAACTTGCATGTCGATGAGTACGACAACCGGCAAGAGCCATAGGGTTGTCTTCAATTTATTGTATGATCTACATGTCGATCCTTAAAACGCCATGTAATTGATTTACTTTATCGCTTTGCATTAGGAGTAGTTGTATAAGAAATAGTTGGTGGAGACAACCACATGAAGGCACAATGATGGAGATCTTGATGATGGAGATCATGGTGTCATGCCAGTGACGAGGGAGATCATGTCGGTGCTTTTGAGATGGAGATCAAAAGCACAAGATGATGATGGCCATATCATGTCACACATTGATTGCATGTGATGTTTATATTTTATGCATCTTATTTTGCTTAGGACGATGGTAGCATTATAATATGATCCCTTCACTTAATTTCAGGAAAATGTGTTCTCCCTATGTATGCGTCATTGCGAAAGTTCGTCGTTTCAAAGCACCTCGTGTTGATCGGGTGTGATAGACTCTTCATTCACATACAATGTGTGTAAGCCAGTTTTACACATGCAAAATATTTGGGTTAAACTTGTTGAGCCTAGCATGTACAGACATGCATGGCCTCGGAACACGAATGACCGAAAGGTCAAACATGAGTGATACTTGTGATCTGCGTTGGGTTTTCCGTGAAGAGGAACGGGTAATTGCAGCGCAAAGCGGATAAGTATTTCCCTCAGTTATGAAACCAAGGTTTATCGAACCAATAGGAATATAAATCCTCAATTGTCTTCAGCGGCTGCACACAAATGAACAAACAACTTGCACCTAACGCGGGCAAAAGGGTTGTCAATCCCCTTGATCTCGTTATTTGCAAGCAAATGAGTTGTGTAGATAATTGTTGATAATTGTAAATAAAATAAAAAGTAAATAAAGGCAGGGAGGTAATAATAGCATTTGCAAATATATAAGCGAATAGACCCAGGGGCCATAGTTTTCCCTAGCGGCATCTCTCATGTAGGCAGCATACGGTGGGTAACAAATTACTGTTGGGCAATTGATAGAAAAGCGGATAGTTATGCGATTTTAACGGCAATGATCATGTGTATATAGGCATCATGTCCATAAACAAATAGGCCGACTCCTGCCTGCACCTATTAGTATTACTCCACTCATCGACCGCTATCCAGCATGCATCTAGAGTATTAAGTAAAACAGAGTAATGCTTGGAGAACGATGCCATGATGTGGACAAAGTAAACTCAAACAATATGAATGAACCCCATCATTTTATCCTTAGTAGCAAAAACACAAAGACACATCTTGTCCCCTACTTTGTCACTGGGATATAGAAATTCGCCAGGTTGAACCTACCACAACGCACCACTCCCACCGATGAAATATCAATCTACTTGGCCAAAGCATATCAATAGATCGGAGAGCATTACGAAGCTATAATGACCATGCACTTAAGAGATAATATAATCCAGAGGCATCTCAAATACTTTTCATGAATAATCTGAACATAAACCCACAATTCATCGGATCCCAACAAACACACCGCACAATAGGATTACATCGGATAGATCAAAGTGAGGATGCAATGGCCATTGTATTGAAGATCATAAGAGAGAGAGATTGCCATCTATGTACTAGCTATGGACCCGTAGTTCTGTGGTGAACTTCTCACACATCATCATGAGGGCAGCAAGGTTGATGAAGAGGCCCTCCGTGATCGATCCCCCCTCCAGCAGGGTGCCGGAACGGAGCTCCAGATGGCCTTGCAATGGAACAGAGACTTGCCGCGGTGGAAAACTGGTTTCGGGGCTGCCTCCAGGGTTTTCAGAATATTAGAGAATTTATAGGCCGAAGAGGGACGTCGGGAGGTGTGCGAGGGGGACACCACATATCAGGGCGCGCCCTGATGTGTTGTGGGGCCCTCGTGCACCTCCTGGCTTCCTTCCAAAGCTTCTAGGTCTTCATATAGTCTAGAAAAAATCATCAAAAAGTTTCGTGGCAATTGGACTTCGTTTGGTACAGTAAACCTGCAAAGGCAAAAACACACAGAAAACAACAACTGGCACTGGGCACTGGGTCAATAGGTTATTGCTCAAATATATTAGAAATTGGTAAATAATGACCCAAAGAGTATCCTAGAATGATAATATATCAGCATGGAACAATCAAAAATTATAGATACGTTGGAGACGTATCAAGCATCCCCAAGCTTAATTCCTGCTCGTCCTCGAGTAGGTAAATGATAAAAACAGAATTTTTGATGTGACATGCTATCCAGTATGTAATGTTATTCAGGTATGCTCATTGAGAAAAGATGAATCAACAAATATTAACATAGCAATATTCAACGTGTAAGAAACATAATTGTTAATTCCTAAAAGTATACGATTCTTAAGAAATGTTTACCCCCCCATTCATCGTATTGTATTAGCAAGGCATGGCTCCATCTTCACCACATTAATACAAATGTTAAGCACCACGGTGTCCAAGCCAGGCAATTGGTTCGTACTTTTTCAATATGCATCAACTTTTTATTCTTCATGCAATACATGAGCGTGAGCCATTGGACATAGCATTTAGGTGGAATAGAGTATGGTGGTAGATATCAAGGGGTAGGAAGTGGAGAAGATAGTCTCACATCAACTAGGCGTACCAAAGGGCTATGGAGATGCCCATTGATAGATGTCAATGCAAGAAGTAAGAATTTCCATGAAATGATGCACTAGAGCTATAAGTGTATCCAACTTGCTTGCTCATGAAGACCTCGGGCATTTGAGGAAGTCCGTCATAGGAATTTATAAGCCAAGTTTGAAATAATGAATAGGTAATCCCCATTAGCATATGAAAGTGATATATCATGAGACTCTCTACATGAGGAACATGGTGCCACTTTGAGGCACAAGTGTGGTAAAGGATAGTAGCAAAGTCCCTTCTATCATTTTCCCTCATTTTTTTGAATGGATGGTGGGATCATTTGGCCTCCCCCATCTTTATTTTCATCTGGAGTCTCATCTCGACTTATGAGAGAATCATCATCTCCATCATTCTTTCCTCACTGGGACAATGATCTAATAATGATGATCATCACACTTTTATTTACTTACAACTCATCATGGAGAACTGATATTAAGATATGACTCTGTATGAATGCCTCTTGCAGTGTACCAGGATGTGCAATGATCTAGCGTGACATGTATCAAAAACATTATGAAGGTGGCTTTGCCCCAAATACTATGTCACCTCTATATAATCATGCAAGGCAATATGACGATGAACGAACTAGTCATGTGAAATGACGATGGAATTTACATGGCAAAATATCTTGGAATGGCTATGGAAATGCCATGTGTCGGCGTTCTGGGATCGGGGGTACCCAGACCTGCCTGTCTCTGGCCCAATGCGTGGCCCACCATGACAGCCCTGTACGGCATGGCAATGGACCCTGCAAGACAAGACCCTCGAGAAGGGCCCGGCCTCGCAAGGGGAACGATGCTAACACCTCCAAGGGGGCGGCCTCCCGAGGAGCGGAGATTCCTATGCAGGTACCCAGTCTCAGGAGGCTGCAATGACGTGAGCCATGATGACCATGGAAGGCGGGAGCCAGCGAGCGCAGCAGAGACAGTTTCCCCTTTTGTGCTAAGGAGGCAAGGATGAACGCGGGTTCCCAAGGAACCCCCCAAAGGTTTCCATTCCGGTGCAACAAGACCAAGACCACAAGCTCGGCAGGGAGGAAGTCATCACTGAGCCCACCTCTGCGTCACGCCAGGAGCTTTGCAGAAGAAGACCACCTTTAGTCAGGATAAGCTGTACCTCGTGTCCCCTTTCAAATTCGGCCGTTGTGGGATCCGTTCCCGCCAGTGCGATAAGGGAAGAGGACCAAGGCCCGCTATAAATAGGGACTAGCCACCACTGTAGTTCAGGACCAGATCCACCCACACCCAAGAGCCCTCGCGAGGTCACTCAACCACTGTACTAGTTCATCCAAAAACCTGTTCGTGAGGCCAATTCACCAAAAGCAGGAGTAGGGTTTTACACCGCAAGGTGGCCCAAACCTGGGTAAATTTTCCGTGTTGATCTTCTCGCGCTCTCACACATCTTCGGCAGGGTCTGGCTATGGAGCGGCAGTCCTGGGGCTTGAGCTGGTTGGGATCTTCGCACACGCCTAGAGTTCGAACCTTCTCGGGTCGGCGGAGCCCTAAATCTGACATTTGGCGCACCAGGTAGGGGCGTGTCAAGGTCTCCCTTACGGTTCCACTTCGTCTCCGCTTCGCCGCTCCCATGGACGAGGCCCGCTGAGTCCGCGCCGAGCGCCGGGCCGCCTGTGTCGCCCAGACAGCGCCCGTGGGCCGCGACGCCCCGCGCTGCTCTACTTCTCCCGCAGCCAACGTTGCCACTGGTCCAGTCGTTCAAGAGCGGCAGGACTCGTCGCAGCCACCCATCGCAAGGCGCGATGGCCGTACTGCTACCCCGTCCCTCGTCCCCGCCTCGGCGTCGTCCTCTCACGCTCGCCACGTTCCAGCGCCTCGCGCAGACTGCGTTTGCGTCACACGAGGCCCGATGCCGCGCGGTCCTTCAAGAGGTCCCGGACTCTCGCGAGCCACATGGGCCTCGCGGGCCCCTCGAGCCTCCGGAGTCTTCAAGCTCATGAGGATCAAGCTTCAACGACTACCTCGACGCTTCAGCAGCATGTTTACCAGGTGACCTTTTAGTTTGTTCATTTGAGGGCGCCCCCTGGGCTGCATCATCCTCAGGCTGTTAGGACTCACCCCGGCAGCTGTATCGTTTTGCGCATGTATTAGAACTCGTTTTACATTTGATGAGTTTTTCAAGTATTTCAAATTGCCTGCCCGGTGCTTCGTCGCCATGAATGTCGTCGCGCCCTAACAACGCCGCCCTCGACCGCCTCATGATTAAGGGCTGGCACAACGTCTGTGCTCGGAGCCGTCCCTGCAATGTTGTTAAATCCAAGCGACTTAGCTCTGTCTTGCGGGCCGGTCCCGTGCACGTCACCTCCCATGGTCCTTGGTGCTTCATCCTTGCGTGAGCTAATCGGGAGTGGCTGAGTCAGGGCACGCGGCCCGGTTCATATAACCGCAGTCCGGCGTTTCATCGTCGCGGGAGCCGTGCGCTAGGTGATTTTCCTTAGACTAGGCACGGCGTCTGTGCTCGGGTCCGTCCCTGCGGCGTCGATAAACCCAACGGCTGAGCTCTGTCTGACGGCCCGGCCCCGTTCACGTCACCTCCTAGGGTCGTTGGTATTTGGCCTTCTCATGCGGTGACCTCTGGAGATTCATTCGGCGCAGGTTGCATCACACAGGTTTTGTAAGCGCGCCCCGTGCCAGAAGGCCCAGGCGCAACCCGCCTTGAGGTAGGGCCTTGTGAGACCCGTGTTGGCTCACTGGTGCCCAGATACACCTCCTCCAGTTCTCCCGTGACACTCTCACGTAATAACGAGTGGGTTGTATACGCCCGGGGTCCCCCGAGGACGCGGAGGGGCCCCCACCCACGCCCAAGTGGAGGCCCCATGCTCCACGCTGGCGGACGACACGGTCCTCCAATGACTATGCCCACGCAAGGTGGAAGCCCCATGCTCCGCGCTGGTGGATAAACAACTGAGGGCACCCTAGCAGCTGCACCAACCTCAGGATGGCCCTTCGGCCCCGTCATGCAGCATTACCCTGGGATGCGCGCGCGAGGGGGCTGGACGGGGGCTACGCTCAGGCCACGCCTGGTGCGTGCCGCCTCACCAAGTCCCTGGTACCTGGTCTTCTCGCGCCCCTCCCAAATGAAAGCTGATGAGGAAAGGTATGGGAGCCGCTCGTACGTCTAGGGGGACCCCTGGGCATCGCGACCCAGGGGCCTCACTAGTCACGTAGCCCCTTACCCCTTGGTCTCGTACTGGTGATCCGGACGCCCCAACGGCGGTCGAGGTATGCGTGGGATTGGGCCCTGCCGATGCAGAGCACCAAGGCGCTCCAATTCGACTCCGTTGTTGCCATGTATCCTTCATGAGGGCTGCTCACACGTCAAGCGGGACCCCTGGGCATCGCGACCCAGGGGCCTCACTAGTCACGTAGCCCCTTGCCCCTTGGTCTCGTCCTGGTGATCCGGACGCCCCAACGGCGGTCGAGGTATGCGCGGAATTGGGCCCTGCCGACGCAGAGCACAAAAGTAAGCACGAAGGAAACAAGGCGCAAAAGGAAATCACAGAATTCAAACAAGTTATTACAAACACAGGATGTTTTGCAATTCAAACAAGTCTTATGCCTCCACGAGGCACAATAAATGTCGCAGGTTGGAGTCTAAGAGGAGGGGCCGTCATCGCTAAGGCCGCTGCCGCCGATCGCCTCAGTCACTTCGAGCTCGTCGTCAACATCGTCGTCGATGCTTTTGTCGCCGCTGATCGCCTCCACCACAGGGGGCTCGGTGTCGGGTACGCAACCGAACTTCTTCATCAGAGCGTCCACGGAATCCTTCACGGCTGCCTTTTCCTCAGCGGAACTCAGGGGCAATCGAGGCCATCACCGCGTTGAAATCAAAACCTGGTTCGCGGAGGTAGAGTTGGCTGAAGATAAGCGTCGCGGCCGCAGAGAAAAGGCCGCGACACTCGTTCTCTAGGATGGCGTCCACCTTGGCGACCGCACCTTCGAGCGCCTCGGCGAGTTTGGAGGAGAGCCTGGCGTAACCTCCCTCGAGAGCTGCCAGCAACTCCCCGAATCCTCCCCTGCAAATGAAGCACAGAGCCCGGCGAAGCCTGAGCTCAACGGAGGGTAAGGCATCGTGCTCCGCGGCAGCCTTTTCCTCAGCAGCGGCAAGGGTCTTCTCCCTAGCATCCAGCTGGGCCGTCTTGGCGAAGATGTGCCGGGCGTGAGACGTCTGGGCCTCTGCTACCTCATCCTTCAGCTTGGCCAGACGCTCGCCCTCCGCAACTTGGTCATAGGCCGCCTGTGACAGCACGGAGGCACGATCGGCGAGCTTCGCCTCACGAGTATTAATGTCTTCCTCCCGCTGGTGAAGCTGTTGCGCGTGCGCGGCTTGCTCCTTCTTAAGGTATTTCAGTTTGGCTTCAGCCTCACTGCAGCGCTCCGTGGCAGCCGCAGCCTTGGCCAGCGCCGCGTCGCGGGCTGCCACAGCCTTCGCGGCCTCCTTCTTGCTCTCCGCGGCGGCAGTCTCAGCCCGGCCCCAGGCCGTCTTGATGGCTTCGTCGGCCTGGAGCCACCCGGAGATAAGCTCCAGGCATGCCCCCGCTAAGGAGCGCCTGTCGGTGCCTTGGAGGTCGGCCCGGATCCGGTCAAGCGCGGTGTAAGCCTCATCCAAGGTGCCGGGTCTAGCCAGAGGGCCGCTGCCCGCGAGCACGAGAGCCTGACCAGGAGGCGGCGCCGACACCTCGACCGGCGTTGTATCCAAGGGAGCTGCGGCGCGATTGGCTTGGCACGCTTGAGGCTCCGGTCTCCCCTCGACCACGACTAGAGGGGACGACTTCTCGGCCTGATGGCGCAAGGGGGCTGGCTCCTCCCGAGGTCGCGCCGCGGCGTCCTCAGGAGCGGACTTCGTCAGGAGGGGGCAGGAGGTCGCCCCCTCCATCTGCGTTGGAGACGCCACGGCCATGGCGAGGGGCACCGCTTCGTGAACTTCCACGCTAACGGAGGCTGGCCCCCCGGTCGGCGTCGCCACAACGCCAGGAGGAGGCGTTATTCCCACAAGCTCGGGCGTGGTGGGGATGGAGGCCGAAGGCGCCCTCCGGGCAAGGGGCTCCTTCGGCTCGGCGCCCGCCTTCCTCTTCTTCGGCTCTACAACGACCCTAGCCACCAAGGAGAAGAGGCCGTGAGCATACGCACAATTTATAGTCAACCAAGGCGAGGAAAGTTACTTACTCGTCGACCACGACCCACTTGCTCTTCCTTTCCGCGTCGTCGAGGGCCGGGATGCTCCCACCTTTCTTCAGCGTGGCGTGGTCGTCTGGAAGGGTGGCGGCATCGCCCCGAGGGGCCGTGGCCGGAAGGGCCACGTCTGCCCTGGCGGTGGCCGCCCCGTCTTTCGGCCGCGGCTCGGATGGGGATGAGACCGGCATTTCGAGCGCCGTGCCGGAGCGCGGGGAGTCCGCCGGAGGAGCCGCGGCCACACGTTTCTTCGGGATCTCCCGTCTGAGTGCCGGCGTTGCCTAGGAGGCATGCCTTGGCTTCCTGAGGACCCTGGCGAAGCACAGAGAGCCCGCGGCCGGGGGCTCATCGGCATCGTCGTCATCTTCGAGATTGCGACGGAGGAGACGCCTCTTCCAAGCCGTCATCCGCGGTCTCCTCCGAGACTTCCTCACCGCTGGCGCTGCCTGAGGACACTGGCACCGGAGAGTTGGGGCGCTCGGGAGGCGTGAGCCCGCGCTCGTCAATGGCGGGCATGGGGGCAACCAGTTCCCCCCTGTCGTCACGGCGGTACAGTGGGGCGTAGGCCTCGGGGAGGTCCCCGGGTTCGCCATGGAGCAGAGTAACCACGGCCCTGCCCAAATCCTCACCGGTCAGGCTGACGGACCGAAGCCTGATGGTGTCCCTTGCACCGTCGAACTCCCACATGGGCTTCGAGTGCGCCTGGAGCGGCGCCAAGCGCTGCATCAGGAACTCCTTCACTATCATCGCCCCGGTCAATTGTTTAGCCTCCATGTCCTGGGAGATCCGCTCCAAGACGAACTTCGCCCGGGGACCGGTGAGCTTCGCGGAACCCCATGCGAGGGCTTTGTCGGGCAGCTCCGTTGGGAGATCCAGGCACGAATTGAGGCCCCGAGTATCCATGAAGACCCAGCAGTGCCTAAAGCCCTCCACCTTCTTCCCAGCCTTCAGGGGCGAGTTCTCGCTCTGGACCGCGACGAAGGAGGCGCACACCGATCGCTGCGCGCAGTCGTGAAGCCGCAGGCTCAAGTAGTTGTGGAAGAGGGCCACCGAGGGCCTCACGCCCACGAAGGCCTCGCAGTAGAAGGCAAAGGCGGACAGGAGAAGGATGGAGTTGGGTTGAAGGTGGAGTGCCTGGATCCCATAATGCTCGAGGATGGCGGTGAAGAACCCTGAGAAGGGCGGGACAAGCCCAGAGAAGATGCTGTGAAGGAAGAAGGGGTAGACTGTCTTCGCCAAGGTGCGCGGCTCTGCGGAGCCTCACCAGACCAGGGTCTCCCCCCCACTCGTTGGTGTCACCCGCCGTAAACGGGAGCACGGGGTTGAGGTCCCCTTCCTTGGCATTGGTGGAGGCCGAGAGCGCCGGCAAAGGGGAAGAAGAGGACGAGGCATGAGCCTCGGGATTCGACTTCCCAACGGCCGCCATCTGCAAGGTCCCTAAGGGAAAGGAGCAAGAGGAAGGGCGGCGCAGCGTTGAGATCTGGAGGAGGTTCTCGCAAGGGAAAGGGGGTCTGACCAAGGAAGCAAGGGCGCAAGGAAGGTGAACAATAATGGCTCGGCAGCGGGCGCCAGGCTTTTGTCGGTCTGGGCAGTTGCCGAGGCAACATGGGGGCGAAAGCGCCCGTGTCCTGCCGCGCGCCACGCAGATTGGCCCACAGGCGGTTGGGGCCCACGGCGTTCTGGCCTCTTTACCTTGGTTGCGCCCTGAAGATAGCCCGAGCGCGCCTTGGGCCCAGGGGTACTGTCGGTGTTCTGGGATCGGGGGTACCCAGACCTGCCTACCTGCGGCCCAACGCGTGGCCCGCCACGACGGCCCTGTACGGCCTGGCGATGGACCCCGCAAGAGAAGACCCTCGCGAGGGGCCCGGCACGCGAGGGGAACGATGCCAAACCTCCAAGGGAGCGGCCTCCCGAGGCTGCCTCCGGAGGAGCGGCGATTCCTATGCAGGTACCCAGCCTCAGGAGGCTGCAATGACGTGAGCCATGACGACCATGGCAGGCGAGCGCCAGCGAGCGCAACAGAGACAGTTTCCCCTTTCATGCTAAGGAGGCAAGGACGAGCGCGGGTTCAGAAGGAAGCCCCCAAAGGTTTTCATTCTGGTGCAACAAGACCAAGACCACGAGCTCGGCAGGGAGGATGTCATCGCCGAGCCCACCTCTGCGTCACGCCAGGAGCTTTGCAGCCGAAGACCACGTTTAGTCAGGATAAGTTGTACCTCCTGTCCCCTTTCAAATTTGGTCGTTGTGGGATCCCTTCCCGGCAGTGCGATAAGGGAAGAGGACCAAGGCCTGCTATAAATAGGGACTAGCCACCACCGTAGTGCAGGACCAGATCCACCCACACCCAAGAGCCCTCGCGAGGTCGCTCAACCACTGTACTAGTTCATCAAAAAACCTCCTCGTGAGGCCAATCCACCAAAAGCAGGAGTACGGTTTTACACCGCAAGGTGGCCCGAACCTAAGTAAATTCTCCGTGTTCATCTTCTCACGCTCTCACACATCTTCGGCAGGGTCTGGCTGTGGAGCGGCAGGCCTGGGGGTTGAGCTGGTTGGAATCTTTGCACACGCCCCAGAGTTCAAACCTTCTCGGGTCTGCGGAGCCCGGAATCCGACACCATGATAGGTAGGTATGGTGGCTGTTTTGAGGAAGATATAATAAGGCTTATGTGCAACAGAGCGTATAGTGTCACGTGGTTTGGATGCCCCGGTGAGAGTTACACTGATCCTCGAGGTGAGAACATGCTATGCACGGTACCGAAGAGGCTAGCAAATTATGAAAAGATGAGATTGCGTATGTCCATGGTTTCACATTAGTCATAAAGAACTCACATACTTATTGAAAAGTTTTATTAGTTTATCATAAATCAAAGTACTAATCGCATGCCCCGAGGGAAGAGGTTGGTAGGAGTTAACCATCGCGTGCTTCCGACCCGAAATAACACTAGGATTTCAACGAGGAATAGAAATGCTCACACATCATCACCATGCCTCTTAAATTTTTAGATGAACAAAAAGGTCAATCTCTCTTAATATCGACACCTCTACGGTTTAACAATTATGAACTCACACCTATTTCACATTACTACATCAATATCATTAACCCACAATTTCTTTATATGTGCTACATCATGGTTTTGATTATCACTCTTTGAATATCTAATATTTTTGGACTAGTATGTATGACCCCTGCAAATTACCATCACTATTCATTAACTCTCAACTAAATATAAGTGAACAACGAGAGTGAAATCATTTCTTTAAAATCTACACGCCACCGTGCTCAAAATGATATAAGTGAAGTACTAGAGCAACTGCTAAGCTTAAAAGATATAAGTGAAGCACATAGAGTATTCTAACAACTTATGGTGAAGGTGTGTCTCTTTTAAATAGGTGTGTCCAGCAAACAATGATTGTGGCAAACTGAAAGTAAAAGCAAACTAAAGCAAACGACGCTCCAAGCAAAACTCATATCATGTGACGAATAAGAATATAGCTTCAAGTGACATACCGATGGATTTGAGACGAAAGATAGGATGCTTTCCAGGGCATACCCAAGCTTAGATGCTTGAGTCTCCTTTAAAACATTAACTTGGGGTCCCTTGTGCATCCCCAAGCTTAGGCTCTTGATACTCCTTATTCCTTTGTCCAACAAGATAACACCCAAAACTTGAAAACTTCAATCACACAAAACTCAACAAAACCTCGTGAGATCCATTAGTATAAGAAACATATTGCACACTTTAAGTACTGTTGTAAATTGATTAAAATTTCATAAATGCATAATAGGTACTGTATTCTAACTTCTCCATGGCTTATACCCCCCGATACAATCCATAGTTTAATCAAAATAAGCAACTATGCAAGCAAAAACAGAATCTGCCTAAAACAGAACAGTCGGTAGAAATCTATAGAGACCCTATACTTCTGTTGCTCTAAAAATTCTGAAAAATTAGGAAAACCTCTAAAAAATTTATAGTAGCAGTGTGTAAAAGTTTCAGATCATTATCATGCTCAAGAAAAAAATAAAATTCCTGTACTAGAGTCAAAAGTTTCTGTTTTGTTTCAGCATCGATTCTACTCATCTTGTGAGTCATCCCAAAGGCTTTACTTGGCACAAACACTAATTTAAACACAACAACATAATCATTACAGAGTCAATAATCATGATATTAAAAATAAACAGAAATTCTAAGAAAAATTTTAAAGATAACTATTGGGTTGCCTCCCAACAAGCGCTATTGTTTTATGCCCCTAGCTAGGCATAATGCATGGTTTCAAGTATCATCGTATCTACGGAAACGATCCGTCATGCTATAATCATATTCCCTTCTTTCAGCAGCAAGATTTCTAATGTGTAAGCAAAAATAATTGAAGGGACTAAACTTCTCAACACAAGGATCCGAGAGATCTATTTTAGGAGGAATAGGAGGCTCTTCTTTAGGTTTCTCATAGGTGATAACCATTTCCTCATTGTATATATTTCAATGAAGGTATTTTCTTATTTCTCTCTCAAGCTCATAACCCATTCCAAGTTTTGGTATATCAAATTGATCATTATGTTCAAAAAATTTATCAACTAGGACATTAGGTGGAACCTTCTTTCTAAGGTTTTCATCATAAGCAACATAGTCCTTTGATCTTAGTTTTCTCGCCCCTTCCATTTCATAGAGAATTACTTCTATTGGTGGGTATTCACAATTAATCCTATGATAAGCAAATATATCTCTAGCCTCTTGTATGATATTGCCAAATTCTTGAACAAGAAATATAGTAGCTAGACGCTTAGTAGGAGTTTCCTGATTATTACAGAACTCTAAAAACAACCATTGTATGAAGGGGTGCACGTGGACAAATTGTCTTTCCAATTGTCCAATAAGCATAGATATGGCATCTGCATAACTTATAATTCTAGTAACAATGGAAACTCCCATCAATGGTAATGATCCCGCACAAGTGAAAAAAAATTTGAATCACACTCTTTCCAATAATATTCCCACTGCCTATACGGAGTTTCTTTGTTTGCATAGTGGGTTAATTTTTACAAGGATCATCATCCGCAAGATTATCAAGTTTTTCCTTAGCAACTTCATCAAAATTTCTTCTAGCATTATTAGCACAAGGTGAAGTTGGGTGCGCAAGGTTATAGAGTTATTTTTCATAGTCCAAAATAATTTATCAAATTAGTTAGAGATAAAAATTGGGGCCATGTGTAGCTACCACCATGGGCAGCAAATTATTTTTGAATCTCAAAATCAGACATGATAGCTACTTCAAACAAGCAAAAGAGCAAACTAGCAAGCGAAGAAGTAAACTAGTAACAAGAAAAGGTAAATATTTTTGTATTTTTTATTTTTATGAGACAAGCTAAATATAACAGCAAATAAAAAGAAGAACAAGTGAATGAAAATTTGTGTGAAGTTACTTGGTAGTTCATGATGATATTCCCCGGCAACTGCGCTAGAAATCCTTCCTGAAACTTGTGATCTGCGTTGGGTTTTCCATGAAGAGGAATGGGTAATTGCAGCACAAAGCAGATAAGTATTTCCCTCAGTTATGAAACCAAGGTTGATCGAACCAATAGGAATATCAATCCTCAACCGTCTTCAGCGGCTGCACACAAATGAACAAACGACTTGCACCCAACGCGGCAAGCAAATGATTTGTGTAGATAATTGTTGATAAATATAAATTGCAAAATAAATAAAGGCAGCAAGGTAAATATAGCGTTTGTGAATATATAAGTGAATGGACCCGGGGGCCATAGTGTTCCCTAGCGACATCTCTCATGTAGGCAACATACGGTGGATAAACAAATTACTGCTGGGCAATTGATAGAAAGTGGATAGTTATGCGATGTTCATGGCAATGATCATGTATATATAGGCATCACATCCATAAGCAAATAGGCCGATTCCTTCTTGCACCTATTACTATTACTCCACTCATCGACCGCTATCCACCATGCATCTAGAGTATTAAGTAAATCAGAGTAATGCTTGGAGAATGATGACATGATATAGACAAAGAAAACTCAAACAATATGAATGAACCCCATCATTTTATCCTTATCAGCAACAACACAAAGACGCATCTTGTACCCTACTTTTTCACTGGGATATAGAAATTTGCCAGGTTGGACCTACCACAACGCACCACTACCACCGATGAAATATCAATCTACTTGGCCAAAGCATATCAATAGATCGGAGAGCATTACGAAGCTATAATGATCATGCACTTAAGAGATAATATAATTCAGAGGCATCTCAAATACTTTTCATGAATAATCTGAACATAAACCCACAATTCATCGGATCCCAACAAACATACCGCACAATAGGATTGCATCAGATAGATCGAAGCGAAGATGCGATGACCATTGTATTGAAGATCATAAGAGAGAGATTGCCATCTAGGTACTAGCTATGGACCCGTAGGTCTGTGGTGAACTACTCACACATCATCATGAGGGTAGCAAGGTTGATGAAGAGGCCCTCCGTGATCGATCCTCCCTCCGGCAGGGTGCCGGAACGGAGCTCCAGATGGCCTCGCGACGGAAGAGAGACTTGTGGTGGCGGAAAAAGGGTTTCGGATTGCCTCCCAGGTTTTCAGAATATTAGAGAATTTATAGGCCGAAGAAGGACGTCGGGAGGTGCCCGAGGGGGCCACCACATATTAGGGCACCCCCCAGGGCGCGCCCTAATGTGTGGTGGGCCCCTCGTGCGCCTCCCGGCTTCCTTCCGAATCTTCTAGGTCTTCATATAGTCCAGAAAAATCATCAAAAAATTTCGTGGCAATTGGACTTCGTTTGGTACAGTAAACCTGCAAAGGCAAAAGCACGTAGAAAACAGCAACTGGCACTGGGCAATGGGTTAGTAGGTTAGTGCTCAAAAATATTGTAAATTGGTAAATAATGACCCAAAAAGTATCCTAGAATGATAATATATCAGCATGGAACAATAAAAAATTATAGATACATTAGAAACGTATCAATGAGTCATATAGTAGATATGATCAACATGGAGATGTTCACCATTGAAACCACCCCATCTCACGTGATGATCGGACGTGGGTTGGTGAATTTGGATCATGTATCACTTAGACAATTTGAGGGATGTGGATTTAAGTGGGAGTCATTGGTAATTTGATTAACTAAATCAATTATCATGAACATAGTCCAGATGTCTTTGTAGATCAATGGCTCGCGATGTAGCTCCCCTGAATTTCTAATAAGTTCCTAGAGAAAGACTAAGTTGAAAGATGATAGAAGCAATTGCGCGGACTGGATTCGTAATCTGTGGATTGTCCTCACTCCTGTATAGAGGGGTTATGTCCTTGATGCACTACTCGGTATGTCATCCCCAACAACATCATTTGTGGATGTTGTGAACGTCTGTCAGGCACATTCTGATGACTACTTGATAGTTTAGTGCACCATGCTTTACAGCTTAGAACCAGGGGTCCAAAGATGTTTTGAGCACTACAGAGTATATAAGATGTTTCAAGAGCTGAAATTAGTACTTCAGGCTCATGCCCTGGTTGAGAGGTATAAATCCTCCGATAATTTCTTTGGTTGTAAGATGGAGGATAACAAATCAGTTAGTGAGCATGTACTCAGAATGCCTGGGCACTACAATCGCTTGAATCAGTTGGGAGTTAATCTTCCGGATGAAATGGTGATTGACAGAGTTCTCCAGTCACTGCCACCAAGCTACAAGATATTCGTGATGAACTATACCATGCAAGGGATGGAGAAGACGATCCCTGAGCTATTCGCGATGCTTAAGGCCGCGAAGGTAGAAATCAAGAAGGAGCATCAAAGTGTTGATGGTTAATAAGACCACTAGTTTCAAATGGGGCAAGAGTGAGAAGGGAAACTTCAAGAATGGCAAGCTAGTTATCGCTCCAGTGAAGAAACCCAAGGCTGGACCCAAACCCTAGACTAAGTGCTTCTATTGTAAGGGGAACAATCACTGGGAGCGGAACTGCCCCAAGTACTTGGCAGATAAGAAGGCTGACAACGTCAACAAAGGTATAGTTGATATACATGTTATTGATGTGTACCTTACCAATGCTCATAGTAGTGCCTAGGTATTTGAAACCGGTTCAATTGCTAATATTTGTATCTTGAAGCAGGAGCTGCGGAATAAACGCAGACTAGCTAAGGGTGAGGTGACGATGCGCGTTGGAAGTGTCTCCAAGGTTGATGTGATCGCCATCGGCACGCTCCCTCTACCTTTGATATTAGTTTTAAACCTAAATAATGGTTATTTGGTGCGTGCGCTGAGCATGAACATTACATCAGGATCTTGTTTATTGCGAGGCGGTTATTCACTTAAGTCAGAGATTAATAGTTGTTCTGTTTATATGAATAACATCTTTCGTGGTCATGCACCCAATGTGGATCATTTATCCTTATCGAATATCGATCGTATGGATACACATGTTCATAATATTGATGCCAAAACATGCAAAGTTAATGATGATAGTACCACATACTTGTGGCACTTCCACATAGGTCATATTGGTGTAAAGAGCATCCAAAAATACCATGCTGATTGACTTTTGGAATTACTTGATTAAGAATTGTTTGAAACATGTGAACCATGCCTGATTGCAAGATGACTAAGGCCCCATTTTCGGTACAATGGAGCGTGATAGTAAATTGTTGGAAATAATACATACTGATGTATGCAGTCAAATGAGTGTTGAAGCGAGCAATGGATATCTTTATTTTCTTACCTTCACGAATGATTTGAGTAGATGTTGATATCTTTACCTATTAATAAAGGAAGGAGTGCTTCTGCCCGTACGTCATCGAAATTGCCTCTAAAGTTGCAAAATATTACCCACCAATGCCACAGTGATAAAAACGTTTCATAAAGAAAAATCTTGGATTGGGCCAGCCCATGCAGTAGGAACCTTCTATACTGCGCTCTGCGCGCTAGGAGAAGACACGACACACATGTTTGTACCGGCCCATGTATGAGCGACCTGTTTTTGAAATTTCTTTTTTCTTTTCCTTCATTGTTTTTTCTACTTTATATAATTTGCGAATTTGCAAATGTTTGGAAAAATAAAAAAGAATTTTCAAATAAATATTTGATAATTCATAAATGTTTGTGGATTCAGAAAATGTTTGCGATTTTAAAAAAATGTTCGCATATTCAAGAAATGTTCACAAATTTTTAAAGAAATGTTCGGGAAATAAAAAACCGCTCATGATTTTTCAAAAAGTTCAATATTAAAAAATGTTAAATAAATTGAACAAATTTTTTCCAAATCCAAAAATGTTCATGAATTGCAAATTTTCCTAAAAATTCAGAAACTATTAATAAATTTAAAAATAGTTTATTAATTCATAAATTGTTCGATGATTCAAAAATTCGTGCAATTAAAAAAATCATCTATTTCAAAAATTCTTCCACCAATTTCGAAGAAATGTTCGTCGACTCTAGATATGTTCGTCGATGCAAGAAAAATGTTTTAAAAAATGTTCACATTTTTAAAATATATATTTCAAATAGTCTATAATGTTCATGAATTCAAAATTGTTCATGATTTGAGAAAATGTTCGTAAATTTGAAAAATATTCATGATTTCAAATATGTTTACGAGTTTAAAACAATGTTCATGATTTTCAAAAAATATTTACGATTTCACGAAAATGAAAGTGATAGTGTATCTCGGTGATGCAGCAAAATGTGATCATGGCCATTGGAGATTATGAGTTTTTTCTCCCGTTGCAACACATGGGCTATTTTGCTAGTATTTAATTAATTTAAGACAAGTCTGAACTTTTGAAAAGTTCAAGCTATTTCAAAGTGAAGTTGAAAAACATTGTAATAAGGAAATAAAATTTCTAGATGTGATCATGGTGGTGAATATCTAAGTTACGAGTTTGGCACACATTTAAGACTATGTGGAATTGATTAACAACTCACGCCACCTGGAACACCACCACGTAATGGTGTGTCCGAGCGTCATAATCGTACTCTATTGGATATATGGTGCATTCTCTGATGTCCTTATCGATTTTCGACTATCGTTTTGGGGCTATGCATTAGAGACAACTACATTCACCTTAATTGGGCACCATCTAAATCCGTTGAGACGATACCATATGAATTATGGTTTGGCAAGAAACCTAAGATGTCGTTTCTTAAAGTTTGGGGTTGCAACGTTTATGTTAAGAGGCTTTAGCCTGATAAGCTCGAACCCAAAGCAGAGAAGTGTGTCTTCATAGGATACCCTAAAGAAACAATTGGGTATACCTTCTATCACATATATGAAGAAAACATCTTTGTTGCCAAGAATGGATCCTTTCTAAAGGAGTTTCTCTTGAAAGAAGTGAGTTGGAGGAAGGTAGAACTTGATGAGGTTATCGAACCTTCACTTGAATTGGAGAGTAGCGCAACACAGAAAGGTGTTCATGTGATGCCTACACCAGTTGAAGAGGAAGCTAATGATGATGATCATGAACTTCGGATCAAGTTACTACCGAACTTCTTAGGTCGACAAGGACATGTATTGCCCCTGAGTGATATGGTAATCATGTCTTGGAAGTTATGTTGTTAGACAACGGTGAGCCTGCGAACTATGAGGAAGCAACTATGGGCCCGGATTGCGACAAATGGCTAGAGGGCATGATATCTGAGATCGGATCCATGTATGACAACCAACTATGGACTTTGGACGACTTAAGATGACCATCAGGCCATTGAGAACAAATGAATCTTTTAGAAGAAGACAAATGCTGATGGTAATGTCACCGGCTATAAAGCTCGACTTGTCACAAAGGGCTTCTGACAAGTTCAAGGAGTTCACTATGATGACACTTTCTCACACGTAGCGATGCTAAAGTATGTTAGGATTATGTAAGCAATTGCTGCATTTTTTGATTATGAAATCTGGCAAATGGACGTCAAAACGATGTTCCTTAACGGTTTCCCCAACGAAGAGTTGTATGTGATGCGACTGGAAGGTTTTGTTGATCCTAAGGATGCTAAAAGGTATGCAAGCTACAACGATCCATTTATGGACTAGTGCAAGCATCTCGAAGTTGGAATATATGCTTTGATGAGATGATCAAAGCTTTTGGGTTTATAAAGTTTGTGGAGAAGCATGTATTTACAAGAAAGTGAATGGGAGCTCTGTAGCATTTCTAATACTATATGTGGATGACATGTTATTGATTGCAAATGGTATAGAATTTCTAGAAAGCATATAGGGTTATTTGCAAGGAATTTTTCAATGGAAGACCTGGGTGAAGATGCTTACATATTGGGCCTCAAGATCTATAGAGATAGATGAAAGAAGCCTGATAGGAATTTCACACAACACATACCTTGACAAGATTTTGAAGGAGTTACAAAATGGACCAGTCAAAGAAGGGTTTCTTGCCTATATTGCAAGGTGTGAAGTTGAGTAAGACTCAAAGCTCGACCATAGCAGAAGAAAGAAAAGGATGAAGGTCGTACGTCCCCTATACCTCATCCTTAGGCTCTATAATGTATGACATGCTGTGTACCATATCTGATTTGTGCATTGCCATGAGTCTGGCAAGGGGGGTACTGGAGTAATCGAGGAGTAGATCACTGGACAACCATCAAAAAATTATCCGTAAGTACCTAAAGAGGACTGAGGAAATATTTCTCGTTTGTGGAGGAAATAAAGAGTTTGTCGTAAAGGGTTACGTCGATGCAAGCTTTGACACCGATCCGGATGACTGTGAGTCTCAAACCGGATACATATAGAGCAGTAGTTTTGAGTAACTCCAAGCAGAATGTGATAGCAGCATCTACATATGACATAGAGATTTGCAAAGTACATGCGGTTCTGAATGTTGCAGACCCTTTGACTAAAACCTCTCTCACGCGCAACACATGATCAGCCCCAGAACTCGTTGGGTGTTAAATACATTGTGATGTAAACTAGATTACTGACTCTAGTGAAAGTGGGAGACTATTGGAAATATGCCCTAGAGGAAATAATAATTAGTTAGTATAATATTTCCTTGTTCATGATGTTTATTATCCACTCTAGAATTTTATTGACCGGAAACTTAAATATATGTGTGGATACATAAACACCACCATGTCCCTAGTGAGCCTCTACTAGACTAGCTCGTTGATCAAAGATGGTTAAGGTTTCCTAACCATAGACATGAGTTGTCATTTGATAATGGGATCACATCATTAGGAGAATGATGTGATGGACAATGCCCACAATGCCCAACCGTAAGCTTAGCATATGATAGTGTCACATTGTTTAATTGCTACAACTTTCTAAATGTCAGGTATTTGTTCCTTAGACCATGAGATCGTGCAACTCCATGACACCGGAGGAATATATAGTGTGTATCCAAAAGTCACTTCATAACTGGGTGATCATAAAGGTGCTCTACAGGTGTCTCCCAAGGTGTTTGTTGGGTTTGCGTGGATCAAAACTGGGATTTGTCACTCCGTGAGACGGAGAGATATCTCTAGGCCCTCTCGGTAATACAACATCACAAGAAGCTTGCAATCATGTGACTAATGAGTTTACTCATGGTATCTTGTATTATGGAATGAGTAAAGAGACTTGCCGGTAACGATATTGAAATAGGTATGGAGATACCGATGATCGAATCTCGGGCAAGTAACATATCGCTGCACAAAGGGAACTGCATACAGGATTGATTGATTCCTTGACATCGTGGTTCAACTGATAAAGATCTTCTTGGAATATGTAGGAACTAATATGGGCATCAAGGTCCTGCTATTGGTTATTGACCGAAGAGGAGTCTCGGTCATGTCTACTTGATTCTCGAACCCGTAGGGTCGCACGCTTAACGTTCGATGACGCTAGAGTAGTATTGGGTTAATTGCAATGGTGACCAAATGTTGTTCAGAGTCCCGGATGAGATCCCGGACGTCATGAGGAGCTCCAGAATGGTTTGGAGGTATAGATTTATATATGGGAAGTCATATTCAGTGTTCCAGAAAATGTTCTAGTTTTTTCGGTATTGTACCGGGAAGGTTCTAGAAGGTTCCGAAGTGGGGCCCGCCTGCATGTTGGGACCCACATTTACGTGGGGTATGGCTCCACACACCTGGTCTAGGCGCACCAAGATCCACCCCCCCTAAAAGGAATAGGATCATACCCCGAAGGGGTCAAGATCCCTAAAACGAGGATAGCGATCGGTGGGGAAGGAAAGGATGGATTTCCTTCCTCCCCCTTGGCCAACGACGCTAGGGGCTTGGAGGGCAATCCACCAACCCCTCCCACGCCTATATAAAGGTGGGAGACGCAAGGGGGCAGCATCCCTTCCCACGGCCGCAGCCCCTCTCCCGTCTCTCCCGTTTCTTCCTCAATTTCGTCGCGACAGTGCTTGGCGAAGCCCTGCCGGTGCTGCACTACCACCATCACCACCACGCCATCATGATGGTTGTGATCCCATCAACTTCTCCACCCTCACTTGATAGATCAAGGAGGAGGAGACACCATCGATCCGCACGTGTGCTAAACTCGGAGGTGTCGTTCGTTTGGCGCTATATCGGTTTGGATCGTGATTGGATCGCGAAGAGTATGACTACATCAACCGCGTTATATATGCTTTCTCTTAACGGTCTACGAGGATACATAGACACACTCTCCCCTCTCGTTGTTATGCATCTGCTAGATTAGATCTAGGTTGTTTCATAGGAAAAAAATGATTTTCATGCTACGTTCCCAACACTTCCGCGGTACTTATTTTGTCCAATACTTTTTATATATTCCAAAATTGATCTCCGCAAAATTTCAAGTCATTTGGAGCTCCGGAGAATAGCTATCTCTATTGTAGCTCTTTTAGGTCTAGAATTCCAGTTGCCGTCAATTTCCCTCGTCAAGTAAATCTTGCAATTTAAGAGAGAAAAGGCATAAGAGTTGCATCATAATAATCAAAGACATTATAAATAATAGTAGGAAATCATGATGCAAAATGGACGTATTAACTCCCCAAGCCTAGACCCCGCTTGTCCTCAAGCGAATACTGAGACTCGATTATCATGACCACATGTTCATCATCTTTACGGGGCGAGTCAACGTAAGATATTTTGGTTAAGAAAATTCCACATACTCAACTATCATATAGTCTTCCATGATTGCTGACACTCAAAGCATATTTTTAGAACAAACAATCTCAGTCAGTGTGACGCCCCCGATCTCGACCGTACGCTAAACATACACGCAATGCGTATGACCAAGATTAGGGACTCACAGATTGATATCACAACACAACACTAGACACAAATTAAAGTCATACAGCTTCATATTACAAGCCAGGGGCCTCGAGGGCTCAAATGCAAAGCTCAACAAGCACGAGTCAGCGGAAGCAAATAATATCTGGGTACAGACATAAGTTAGACAAGTTTTGCCTTAAGAAGGCTAGCACAAAGATAAGCAGCGGATCGAAAGAGGCGAGGCCTCCTTCCTGGGAACCTCCTAACTACTCCTGAGCGTCGGTGTTCTCCACGTAGTAGTAGGCTCCAGCGGTGGTGTAGTAGTCGTCGCCGTCGTACTCCATCACCTGGGCTCCATCGTTTGAACGTAGAATCGTATCGAGGGGAAAGAGAATGCAAAGCAGCGGTGAGTACTCATCCAAAGTACTCGCAAGACTGACATCAGAACTATGCTAAGTATGCATCAGTATCCAGGAATGGGGTTATATCTGGGCTGACTGCAGAAAGCAAGAATAGGGGGAAGGCCTAGTCCTATCGAAGACTAGCATCTTCAGCATCTAGCAGCATTAGAAGAGAGTAGACTGGTATCTCATATATAGTCATATTATTGTAGCAATTTTATTAAGTAATCATGCCCAGAGATCCTCCCTCGACTCCCTGTGAGGAAGCAATCTCGGAGCCACATTCATTTCAAATTAAATCACAATTATAGTTGCATAAGGTCAAGGTACAACTCCAAGTCGTCCTGTTACCGTGGACACGGCTATTCGAATAGATTATTCATCCCTGCAAGGGTGCACCGCATTTCCAACACGCCTGATCACCTCCAGCCGGACACACTTTCCTGGGTCATGCCCGGCCTCGGGATAGCAGCACGTCGTCGCCCCACCTAGGCTCAACGAAGAGGCCAGCCCGCCGGTCTAAATCCTAAGCGCGCAGGTTCGTGGGCCCACTTGCCCTTGCACTCCTGCACGATGCGTACGCGGCCAGAAGCAGACCTAGCACACTCCAATCCAAGAGCTGTACCGTCCAGTCCAATCCGGCGCGCGCCCCTCCATTGCTGACGTCCGAAGAGCTTCGGCTGATACAACAACGCTGAGTACCCATAACTTCTCCCACGCGATGGTTTGGTGCGTAAAAAGGCCAACGACCCAACACAGATCAAATACCCAACCCATTAGCATTTTATTAATGCGGGGCAAGCGCGACCCTCAAAGTGCGGTCCCATCACCCCGACTCGAGGATGTGTGGCAAGGGCCTCTCCTCCCCGTCCACGCCTCAACATAACCCTTTGGATGCCTTACCGGTGCATCCCACCACATCTCATACACGGGTACCCTTGGGGCCGACCCGTCTCAAGACTGTCGGGAACTCAGGTCCACCTCAACCAGGGTGGTACCGCCTGTCCCTCCAGTCCCATCTTTCACATTTAAACAATGTCAAGTAAAAGTAACAGTGTGTTTTTACACCAAGTGGAAATCCGAGGAATCACCCTCAATGGATCCCACTTGAGGTATGTGTATGACAAGAGTCGCTATCGATAAATGGGAAGGAGGAATCACCCTCGAAACCCACGACCGATTAGCTACGCTACAGAATTAACACCGGGAGTGCTAAGTGAGGTATCACCCTCGACACTCGGTAGTAGCTCTGCAGTGCCATACTTAAGGGGTGTGCGGTGATGTGAGGGGCCTAGCTCGTCGGTCGGTTGACCGAGTCTTCGGGTCTTCGAGTCGTCGAGTCGTCGATAAAGAAGCAGGGGCAACTGGGACTAAGGGGTCACTGGGGATTCATTGATCAACCTATACTAAGCAGTTGATATGATTGCAGGTATAGTATCAGTTTATCAAAACAGGCAATGCACCAGAATAGGAGCTAACTAATACACTAGCAAAATCTAATGCAAGAATAAGAGGGAAAAGAATAGGCGATATCGGAATGCTCAAGGGGGGTTTGCTTGCCTTGCTCTGCGGCAAAAGCCTGATCGTCAACGGCGTAGTCGTACCCGGCAGCACCGTCAGTCTCGGGGTCTACCGGAAAGAAGAGGGGAAGAAACAATAAATACAAGCAAGCAGATGCAACACGATGCATGACATGGCAATACGCAGTGCTAGGGGTAGTCTAACGCAGTACTACACGTATCAGACGGAGCGGGAGAATATCTGACGATATTTCCCGGGTCTTTGGATTTATCGGACAGATGCAAACGATGGAAAAAGTTCCATGTTTGCTATGCTAGAGGCATGTGACAGACTAACGGGCTGCCTAATCGGAACCGTAGAATTATTCTGAGCAAATTTCATTTTCAAAACTTTTTAATCCGAACTACGGTTTATTTTATATTAATTTTTAAAGATTTAATCAATTTCTGGAATTAACAGATGTAATTAAATTTGAAAAATAACTTATTGCGGCATCATGACGTCAGCAGTCAACAAGACTATTGACTGGGTCAAACTGACGGGTGGACCCGTCTGTCACTGACTGCTAATTAACTAACAGAATTAATTAGTCTAATTAGGTTTAGATTAATTAAGTTAATTAATTAACCTATTAATTAATTACTCTGATTAATTAATTGTTAATATTTAATATTTATATTTATTTATTTATTTATTAATATTATTATTAATTAAACACGTTTTAGGGGGCTGTGGGGCCCCCATGTCATTGGGCCAGTGGAGGTTAGTGGGGGGGCTAATCCCCCACTAATCTGGATCGGACCGGGGCGACCGAGGGCATGACCACGTCGGGGGTCCGACGGCGGCCGTGGCCGGGCCGGTGGCCACCGCGGACGGTGCCAGTGCGGCCAGGGGCCAACGGCGGGCGGGGGGGGGGGGACGGCGGGAGATACGGCGGGATGCGGGCCGCGGTGACGAGCGCGTGCGGGTGCGGGGCTAGGCAATGGCCGAGGCCACGCGCGACGGTCGGGCAGTGGCCGGCGGTGGGAACGGCAAGCGGCGGCGGCCATCACCGCGGGGCAAGGCGGGGGCTGCAAGCGGCGAGGGAGGCGCCGGAGCGCGCGCGGGGGTGGCCAGCGCTACGGGCGCGCGCGTGCTAGCGAGCGGTGAGCGGGGCCGCGGTGAGGGGGAACGCGGCGACTGGGGGAAGGAAGGAGAGGGGAGGAGCCCCGGAGCTCAGAGCTCACCGGCGGGAGGAGCGGCGGGTGGCAGTGAGCCTGGGGAGGGGGCGAGGAGGCGACGTGGCGAGGAGGTGGCGGCGCAGCGCGGCGACGGGGTCGGCAACGGGACGGCTCGACGCGTCGGGCCCGAGCTCGAGCTCGGGCAGAGGGAAAACGGGGGCCGGGGGGCGCTGGGAGAGGCGAGGCGGCTGTGCAGCGCCGGCGTGCGGCAGCGCTGGTGGGGGGAGAAGGGCCGGCATCGGGCGCGGGTGGGGGTGGGGGAGGGCGCCGGCGGCGGGCTCCAGAGGGAGGGAGGAGGAGATCGGGGGAAGTGGGGGGCGAGGGATTTAGGGTTCGGTGGGTGGGGCCGGGGTATAGCCCCGAGGTTGGGCCGGCCTGTTGGCCAGCTGGGCCGATTGGTCCAGTTGGGCCGGGGGGGATTTTCTTTTTGTTTTATTTTCTTTTCCTTTTATTTATTCTTTTTCTCTTTTCTTTTTAGCTTTCTTTTAGTTGTAGTTTTTGAAAATATAAAAGTGGTACCTAAAATAGTACAACTAATTATACCACTGCGACATTAATTTGTACAGCTAAATAAAATAGTTTAATATTTTATTAATTTGAAAAATGTATTTAATTGAATGTTTTGCTGCTGTTTTAATTACTTCAGTGCATTTAAACACTGTATAAAAATGTGGTTTCAGCATGACAAATATCGAGAGAATATTTGCAACACTTTGAACATTTTTGTTTTCATATTTGACAAAAATTGAATTTTGACTTTATTTTGAATTTGAATTTGAATAGGATTTCGATTAACGTGAGATTAACAACAGTAACAATGGTGACATGGCATCATTAGCATGGGATTACTGTAGCTTAATTATCCGGGCGTCACAATTCTCCTCGTCTAACAAGAATTCTCGTCCCGAGAATTAAGAGGTAGAGTAAGGGAAAAAAATTCTGGTTATGAAATTCTAACGAGTCTTATAGTTCTTGGTTGTTCTTCTCGAAGAGGTTGATCCATGGCATTGATGTCTTTAACTTTCTGTATCAGGGCATCATGATGAAGTCGTTATCCTTTCTTCGGGATCTTCATCGTCCTACGAATGCGATGAGAGGGAAAACTTTGAAAGAATGTATCTCCACAAAATTGGGCACCTGACAGTGAACTCAAGGAAGAAGACATGAATTATTTCTCGAGTTGTTACTCAGGGAATTTATTAAGAGCAAAATGCGGTGGTACCAAAGTTTCAAAAGGGTAGGCAATCATTCGATGCCTGATCAGAAGGTGAAAGGGGCTCAGAGCAACGAGAATAATTATTGCGTCTGATACCAGAATAGATCATCTCTTGGTCGGTGGCTCGGAAATTACGTACGAATCCAAGTGCAAAGGATACTTTGGAATTAAAGATGTACACGAGAGTCAGGTTTCGATCCTGTGGAACTATGGGTTAAGGGCCCATCATGTGGGTTAAAATATGGAGAGCGATGACATCTTGTACGGTCATGGTAGCAAGACATGTCGGAGGAAAATCTGTCAATTATGTCAGCAACAACTTCGGTACCAAGGGCGGGGGACGAAGAGAACCATCTTCCTGCTCGTAGAAACGAGGCGGACTAATAGGCAAAGTTATCGTCCACCAGCGGTTACCAGAATGTTATCAACAATAGTAACAGGCTCTTACTGACAGACTTGTTCACCGAGGTGTTTACCTAAGCAGAGAATTATTACTGCTTAGATCATATAATCTCAAGAAAGGTTAAACAGACCAATGGAAAGGAAAATATGATTATTAGATCAACCAGACCAATGGAAAGGAAAATGTGTCTATCACATTAACAGACCAATGGAAGGGAAAATGTGGTTATACTCAAGTTTTAGGAGTATATCTTTCCCAAGGAAAAACAGAGCATGATATACATGACAGAATTAGCAAGTAGATAACCATTTAGGTAAAAGGGGCGAGGAAAATCCATGACATGCCCATACAATGGGGGTTTGAATAATTGATCAAGAAACAATTAGCATTAAGCTTACATTATTCCTTTTGATGATCGATATACCACATCCGTGCATTCGGAATAGTACTGATAAGGGGTTTCGAGTAAAGGATGGAGTTTGGATACACAAAGGATCCAGTAGGAACAACTTATAAAATAAGTTTTACAATTCCCCCATGGAAGAATGGCAACCCTAGCTGAACAAAGCATTATAACAATAGGTCATCCGGTCAGGTGTGCTAGCTACAACATCACCTTACCGAGTAATAAAGACCAAAGTTGTAATTCTTTATAATGTCCCAACCATCATATCTGTCCGAGATTCAGATCTAGTTGGTGTCAGGATACTTCAGACATAGAAGGCCTGAGAAGAAAAGGATGCAAGACAGACCTACGAGATGATGATGCAAGAATCTCGGAATGAACGACATAAGCATGCCTTGAATAATGAGTCGGATTGCAAGACAAATGAACAATGTCAATACAATCGTGCCCACGAGGAACCTTTAGACTGGAATGCAATCAAGTTCTGGTTGGGAACCATCATAGATGATATCAAAGTTCCATGTGTAAGTCGGGTTAGCTCTTATGAGGAACTTCCTTTTCCAAATCAAAACAATCAGTGACTTGGTGTGCTAGGAAATACATATGGAGTGAAGGTAGCAAATCTATCAAACCATAGAATACTTCGCACATGCCTGAATTAATTGGAACGATTCCAGAGGAAGCGAGACAAAATTTTCCCATAAGCACGGTGGCAAAAATGCACGTGAACTTATAGAAAAACACTTCTTTTATCAAACATATTCTTCATGAACTAGGCACAAAGATAATGCTTTCAAGGTTTCCAACACTAGCTTAAATGTTCATCATGAACCACGAGGGAGAAGAGGATGTGGCTGATGGGCTCAGCAACAATTCGTCGAGATTCCCACAAAGAAGGATCTCCACGATTGAGTGAACAAAACCAGATGATATATTGAGGTATGCCCGTGTTGACACCCGATTTTGGCACGATACAAAACACAATTAAGAAGGCCTCAAATGGAAAATTGCTCAAAGTAAGAAAGTTCTGTATTGTCGAAAGGAGAAAGTTTGAAGTTTGGGCCATTGCCATCCGATCTCATCTCGAAAACCGAAATTGTGTTCGAAATACTGAGATTTTATATCCAGAACACTATTTGGCTGATTACGCCCCCAAGACGGCCTCATATGGGAAAAGTTTCTACGCGGATTGTCTTCGTCTTGTCGAAACGGTCGATTTTGATATAAACATCGTCTCAATCCGAGTTCGTATGAAAAAGTTAGAGCTATCGGAAGGCAGCCCTGTCGGAGGCGAAATATGGCGCGCCCCACCAGACATATGTCTGATGGGTAGCGCCACAATTCAGATGTTTTGCGCGACCGTTTTGGCCCAGAAGATGGCTTCGAATCGAAAACCTTTCAACATAAAAGTTGTTCGTCTCGTCGAAACGGTCAACTTTGCTTTTGGACGCATTTTCATCCGAGGTCGTTTACTGCCTCAAAAAAGACCCGCAAGGTGCAGCCAGAAAGTTTGCCGGGCAAAGAACTTGCCGGGTGAAAAAGCTTGCCGGGCAAAAAGCTTGCCGGGTGAAAAGCTTGCCGGGCAAAGACCTTGCCGGGGTGGAAAGCTTGCCGGGAAAAGGCTTGCCGGGGTGGAAACTGTCAAGGCCAATCCGACCAGAAGCTGAAGATGGGCTCAAATGATTATCTAGAAAGCCTCGGATGAAAAAGTGTTCAACATGAAAGTTGTTCATAACGTCGAATCGGTCAACTTTGCTTTTGGAGTCATCGTCATCTGACGTAGTATTCGACCTGCAGAGACGTTACAAGAGTCGGACGGTCCAGTCAGCTACATGACCGAGTCCGACTCGAAATTAAAGATGACCCCGTGGAGTATTCAAGATAGCCTTATTTGGAAAAGTGATCAACATACAGATTGTTGGACTCGTCGAAGCGCACAAAATTGGTATTTGAACCGTCTCCATTGGAAGTCATATGCAGATTCCACGTCCCACGCAAGGAGCAAGATAGAAGATTGGGCCAGATTCGGGCTGAATCCGAGTGGGACCAGAACTAGGACTCTAGGACGTGAATTGATGTAATTTTCTTGTAAGGAAAGCCTAGATGAATCCTTTGCTTGTACGGAAAGTCCAGCCGCCTCTTATATACGTTGGGGGTGATGGCCGATTGAACAACACCAATCGAACCAATCTATCAATCTACTTTTTCGTGTTCATCTATCTCCTACCCTTGTATCTTTCTTTCTCGTTCTTCGCTAGCCTTCCACGCCGGAGGGCTGCGGATCCATGAGGCTCTAGGGGCGAGCGAATCGACCTAGGGCAGCCCATAGCTACCGCGAGCCCTGACGGGGTCCCTCCCGGGTAAGCGGGGCTTCGGGTCTACAAAAGTGCCCGCTGACTGTCTTGCGTATCGCGCTGTCGGTCGGGTCTCCTTCGACGTGAGCTGCGGTGCATCACCCTCGACGTTGGAGGTATACGGTGACGTGTTCGTGTGCGAACACACTTTTTGGCGACTCCGCTGGGGAAGAAGCTTCGAACGGTCTCCAGCCTGTTCTTGCTACGAGGAGAGCGTCATCAAGCGGCTGCAATCTACGACGGTAATATGTATCTTCAATCTCCTTATGTAGATGCAAGTAGCCAGTATGTTGGTGTCACTAGATCCTTTGATGGGCATACCATGTCGGCTAGCCCTAACGAGCAAAGGCCGACTAAGTATCCTGTTGGAGAAGCTTGGAAATTAAATAATCATGACATGCAACTTATGGATCCGAACTTTCGTGCATCGGCAACTCCCTTCAATATGCCGATGAACAACACGATGTGTTCGAGTGATCAATATAGGACACCTCATGTACAGGAGGTTGTCTCACAGTTATATCCATCGGCAGCCGGCTTGCAATATGCGGGTTCATCCCCAAACATGCCGATGGATGGGGAAATCGGCCATGCTTCCATTAGCTATTTGGCCGGTTATCTTCAATCATCATATACCACACCTCGTGAGATTAATTGTTCAGCATCATATGCAACTAAAAGTATTCATGACTCGTCTCACTTTTATGGCCGAGTGAATGGTGATTCTACAGGAGCGTATGTGCCTAGTATTGCAGGAGATGAGGTGGCTTTGGCTGCATTAAAAAGCTTAGCGCAAAATAAGAAGATTACCGCTCTTTGCCTTGAGCAACATGATAAGGGGCTGGTTCCTGATTATGAGGCAATAAGAGCTAAGGTTTTGCAAGAAGACAACGTGTTGCCAATTGACCAAATTGGCGAGAGGAAATATGGTTCAACAACAGTGCATACGTCTTCACCTATCATTGCAGCGTGTCATACACCCCCTATACAATTGCAAAATTTCGGCAACATCAGTTCATTGCCGAAAGATCAGAAAAGCATTGGGGGGCAAGCCGAACCAAGCAGGGCCGAATTTAAAGAAAAATATGTGGCCCGAATGGACAAGGTCAAGCCAAAGCTCACAGGCAATTGCGTCAACAATTTTATCACACCGACTCTTGAGGAGTTACCAGCAGAATATCGACAGGCTTATGAAGCACTCAAGAAGAAGCGTGAGGAGGAAGATTTGCAGGAATACGTCAAGTCCCTTCCTCTATGCAGCAACCATGTTGGACCTTCCACGATGTTGAGGCAAGATAAAACAGAAGCTATGCAAGCCGAACAACAAAAAAGGATCTACTCGGCTAATTCGGTTGATTCGGTTGAAACCGAGTCAAATATGAGTAAGTCATCTATAGCCGAGTTGAATGATTCCTTTGAAGCCAAGACAATGGTAGGTTCGGTTGAAACCGGATTGAGCACTGAGATGGCTAAGGTCGAGTGCATAGTGTCAATATCGAATGCATCGAGTCATCCGAGTGCATCTCCGGCTAATGTCGAGTGCATCAAGCAAATCATAGCTTAGTGTACCAAAACAAAAGATGCAAGCTTGACTGAGCGAAGGAATGGCAAATGCAGCAAATTGGTTGTGCTCGATTTTTCTGGATGTAAGGGAGCTTACATGCTGCCCTATGAGTTTTGTGCTAAAGAAATTTATGAGCATCAAGAACAAAGTGGTATGGCTGAACACAGTTCAGTTAACGATGAACATCAAGAACAAGAACATGCAGCCAAGCAAAGTTCAGCTGACAAAGAGCGTTCCTTTCGAGAAAGGGGCTTGGCTATCTCCATCTCCATGTTATAGCTTTTACCAAAAGTTTATTGTGATCTTTTTGTTCAAATAACAATTAAGGTGAAGCAGGGTCAGGAACAACGAATCTCTTTATGATAAACAGATCCATTTTGCAAGTTCGTTATTACGCGAGTGGAATCTATTCGGGTAATCCGAGTGACGAGGCACGAAATCTAGAAGAAGAAGATGAGGCGTTGGAGGATCATCTTGGGGTGGAGCAAGACATTGTTCCACATATACGATCATCATATTCCACCAACCTTGTCGCAAAGGTACGTCTAGCAGATAATTTACTCGCTTTCCGATTCGGTCAAAAATATATCATTGATGCATCCATTAGCAAGATCATAATTAACTTGGAAAGACCAATCAAGATGAGTAACTTGTTTGTTAGAAATAGTTCTGTCACTAATCATGCTAGTCAACATATTGTAACATTCATAGAGGCTTCTAGTGATAGATTATCGCAACCAAAGCTTTTCCCATTATGCCGACTGAAAATTATGTTCATATGGGTAGCTTTGCTTGTTTCATGCTTGGCTAACATTTTGTATCAAATGAGACGTATATTCTATAATTACTTTGGATGCAGAAACATAAAGCCAGGTCCAAAGTCCTTCGGGATAGCCGATTCCAGAGCATCGGAAAAGGAGGACGAAAATCGATGCGTAGTCGAGTCGGATGACCCTAAGCTGGCACCACTCGGTTGGTTTGCTCCAGAGCCGGTATCACAATATCGGTTAATGGACGAGGAGTGTACTTTCAGTCCGGGCATAAGTGATCACATCGTCGGTGCGTCGCCAACTAATCCTATTATTATAATTGATCATGATGTCGAGCCATCAAGACAAGAGCAAATGCAATGTTCGTTTGAACAGAATGTCAAAGACAATAATGTGATTCATCAAGCCACACAATCGGCCAACACAGGACGATTTGAGCTCATTGAGGCACAAGCATACGGCCAGTCGACTCAGATTGGTCTCGATGGCGATCAAGCATTGTTTCGGCTACCTCAAGCCGGCTCATCCAAAGACAGACAAGTATACGCTAATGATGATGGGATCAAATCTTCGAGCAAGGCAATCATTCAAAAGTGCATCAACAACAACACTGAAGACGGGAATTCCATCAAAGCTGCAACTGACACATTTAGTACTGGGGGGCAACAAGAAAATTCAAAGACCGATGCACACACAACCAAAGAAAGAAAAGGCCGCAGTAAGCACAAAGGTAAAAAGCCGAAAGTCACTTTTGCGCAGTTATTGGAAAAATATCAGAAGCTAAGTGAGGACAAGAGTGCTTATCGGTCGAGTGAAACAAAAGAATCGAAGTCACCCCCAAAGCATAAATCTGAAGACCGGGATTGGCGAAAGGAGAGGTCGAACAAGCCAACACCATATCCTCCTTTTGGGCCACCAACTCCTATGTCATGGACACCTCCCCACGCTGACTATTATTCATATCAATCACGGGATAGGTATAAATCAAGGGCACACCGTCCATCATATTCTAAACCACCTCACCAAAATTATGCAGCTCCGAGAGGATCATTGTTTGTTCAACAATCACATGTTAAAGACCGACTCAACCAAAAAGAATCGGTCCGGAGCTCGGCGAAAAATATGGGCGCGGTCAAGCAAGTTTACCGAGTGAAAAAGGATGGCCGCAAGTGTGCTGTTTTAGATCCGACTCCGGATGTAAAAAAGCCAGCCAAGTCTACGTTGGCTACTAAGGGAAAGGAAGTGAAGCGAGTAACTTTCAAGGACCCAATCGCCGAGTTTGGACAGGCCAAGCCAGAGGTGCCAAAAGCCAGGAAAGAATTGCTAGTGCATAAAAGAAAATCACAGTCAGGATGTTCACTCGGCTTATCACATTGGCAAGAGAGGAAGCTGAAGCGGCTCAGAGCCAAAGAGTTAGAAAAGAGGAACATGGCATGGGTTCCCAAGGGATGCCGTCGAGGTGAGAATGATGTGCCTACTCCTGTTGTGAAGCCGGCAGGAGTAAGGGAGGACAAGCGTGAAGCCGGTAGGCAAAAACAACGATTTCAATGCCACTATACGAGACTCCAAACGGCGCATCATCCATGTTCTGCAACTGTCCCATCAGAGTTTGTGCCCAACAATATATCCCCAGCTGAAATATCTGATTTATTTCGGCTATTCACACTTTGGTGGGCGGATTCCCAAGCTCCTTTGAGATGAGAATGCATGGCCGATATTTTCATATCGCCCTGAGAGTTCATTGTATTGGCAAAGTAGGGCATCTGGTTAACGGTGTTCATCATGTTTATCTTGTACTCCTATAGCCGATGCTCGGTGTTTGCCAATACCAGCAAGGCCGACGTAATTATTGATTCGGCCACTGATCAAGGGTTTAGTGCATAAAAGCTCTGACTCATGATGATAGTTATCTGCAGGATCCATGTTAGGAGACAGACGATGTTCGGCGGAGGCTTGATGGTGTACTTTGGTCAACAATGAGTTGAGTCACCAAACAGTTGTTGGTATTCCTTTGAGGTGCATGGTTATAATTGCTCGGCAAGTCGGCTTGGCGATGTATCGTCGAGCGGTTCTAATATCCCCAAGGAGTACCTGGACAAAGTAAGGTTAGAATTGACATGAGAAATTTATGTGGAGGCCTTTGTGACATCCAATGGTTGTTCTCAGACGACTATCATCCGAAGAAGTTCTACTCAAGCAGCAACAAGCCCGAGCATATGGCCGATAACAATTATCGTCCTCAACATACACAGCCGATGGAGTGTTGACATCGTGCTTCAACAATACCCGAGGCAAAGTATTTTCTGGCACGCAAGCTCTGCCAGAAAACAGGGGGGCATGTGTTGACACCCGATTTTGGCACGATACAAAACACAATTAAGAAGGCCTCAAATGGAAAATTGCTCAAAGTGAGAAAGTTCTGTATTGTCGAAAGGAGAAACTTTGAAGTTTGGGCCATTGCCATCCGATCTCATCTCGAAAGCCGAAATTGTGTTCGAAATACTGAGATTTTATATCCAGAACACTATTTGGCTGATTACGCCCCCAACACGGCCTCATATGGGAAAAATTTCTACACGGATTGTCTTCGTCTTGTCGAAACGATCGATTTTGATATAAAAATCTTCTCAATACGAGTTCGTATGCAAAAGTTAGAGCTATCGGAAGGCAGCCCTGTCAGGAGGCGAAATATGGCGCGCCCCACCAGACATATGTCTGATGGGTAGCGCCACAATTCAGATGTTTTGCGCGACCGTTTTGGCCCAGAAGATGGCTTCGAATCGAAAAACGTTCAAAATAAAAGTTGTTCGTCTCGTCGAAATGGTCAACTTTGCTTTTGGACGCATTTTCATCCGAGGTCGTTTACTGCCTCAAAAAAGACCCGCAAGGTGCAGCCAGAAAGTTTGCCGGGCAAAGAACTTGCCGGGTGAAAAAGCTTGCCGGGTGAAAAGCTTGCCGGGCAAAGACCTTGCCAGGGTGGAAAGCTTGCCAGGAAAAGGCTTGCCGGGGTGGAAACTGTCAAGGCCAATCCGACCAGAAGCTGAAGATCGGCTCAAATGATTATCTAGAAAGCCTCGGATGAAAAAGTGTTGAAGATGAAAGTTGTTCGTAACGTCGAAACGGTCAACTTTGCTTTTGTAGTCATCGTCATCGGACATAGTATGCGACCTGCAGAGACGTTACAAGAGTCGGACGGTCCAGTCAGCTACATGACCGAGTCCGACTCAAAATTAAAGATGACCCCGTGGAGTATTCAAGATGGCCTTATTTGGAAAAGTGATCAACATACGGATTGTTGGCCTCGTCGAAGCGCACAAAATTGGTATTTGAACCGTCTTCATTGGAAGTCATATGCAGATTCCACGGCCCACGCAAGGAGCAAGACAGAAGATTGGGCCAGATTCGGGCTGAATCCGAGTGGGACCAGAACTAGGACTCTAGGACGTGAATTGATGTAATTTTCTTGTAAGGAAAGCCTAGATGAATCCTTTCCTTGTACGGGAAGTCCAGCCGCCTCTTATATACGTTGGGGGTGATGGCCGATTGAACAAGACCAATCGAACCAATCTATCAATCTACTTTTTCGTGTTCATCTATCTCCTACCCTTGTATCTTTCTTTCTCGTTCTTTGCTAGCCTTCCACGCCGGAGGGCTGCGGATCCACGAGGCTCTAGGGGCGAGCGAATCGACCTAGGGCAGCCCATAGCTGCCGCAAGCCCTGACGGGGTCCCTCCCGGGTAAGCGGGGCTTCGGGTCTACAAAAGTGCCCGCTGACTGTCTTGTGTATCGCGCTGTCGGTCGGGTCTCCTTCGACGTGAGCTGCGGTGCATCACCCTCGACGTTGGAGGTACACGGTGACGTGTTCGTGTGCGAACAGCCCGAAGGAAACATCCACAATTAAACATTAATCGAAAGGTGCACCCAAAATACATACTAAGTAGCACGACCAATGTTAGAGTGCTGACTCGACATCCAATGCACTAAGAATGGACTTATTGTTCATTAACTCCAAGGTGATAGAGTTGGTATGCCATAATTATTGAACTTACACATCACATTCCATTTGTCAGTATTCCGGTTAGAAACAACACGGGAACAACGAAATGAAAGGTGATGGCAAGGATGTCGCCAACGACAACACCAATTACCCAGGACAAGGATGCTACTCTCATCATGAATTTAATCGATATCCTGGAAGAGCCCAGAATGCTGATGAGGGTCACGACCCATTTGTCGCGAAGTCTCATTTGAATGTAATCGATCAGCGACGACATCAAGCAAAGAAATGATGAAGCGAAGGGTGGTCGGAACCACAGTTTAGAGTGCTAGCTCAGAGTCGAAATTGCCTTCAGGACAACCAACATGACGTTGCAAACTCGATGTAAGCTTAGAGCACTGTTGGAATCGTGTTCTGAGGATGAAGGATATAAATAGCATGGTCAAGCCTTAGCATGACAATGATGATGTAGCCAAACAGCTTGGAAAGACATGATCGAGCACAAACTCATATGCAAGGAAGATTACTAAGAGTGGTTGAATCGCAATGTGGACTCGATTCAATTATTGGTGTCCTTGATAGTCCAACAACTCAGAACACGAGGAAACTGGAATCAGTGAAGGGAAACATAGCTGATGAGGAGCTTATAAGAAGCTATGTAGCTCCATGATTTTCTCGAGATACCAGGGTTAATACTTGGATGTAGATCTGAATTAAAGCTTGGACCGATGTATTGATCTGCAGAAGACAATTTCTTAAACTGGTCTAAAAATGGGATCAAAGAAAAACAATCATGGTCGGAACCACGGTTGTAAAGTACCAAATCAGGTTGTAGCTTTGAAAGATTATCCAGCAAAACACCAGAAGAGTAGGACTCGTGAAAACTCTTGAGTTCACACGAATTAAGGAAGGCATAGGTTCAACCCATCGGGGCATCTTAGAAACATATACCACAAGCTTCAAGAGTAATTAACACATGCTTGACAAAAGAGCATGGCTGACGAAGGCATAGGATACAACTTATCAGAGGGAGAAGACACAGTTTACCAATGGCATCATGTATCAGGGGAAGAACATCACAAGAATTTTGAATGTGAAGGATGCCATCGGGTAATAACCCAACACTGGGTCTGGCGGCCCACAAAGGACCTGATGTGAGTATCGGTACTCAATCAGAGGGAGAAAGAATGCAAGGCATCAGATTATAGAACATCCAAATAATTTGATGCTTAAATAACCAAAGGAATTAAGATTCCCAAATTGATGTATCGGAAACAGATGTTCCGATCAAATACAAGTAAGACGAAAAGACTTAGATGGGCAATCAATCAAGGTTGATTTGTCGGGAACCAACTCATGTTTGGAAAGACGTCTGAGCCGGACGGATAATATATGATAACAACTGATGGCTGCGTGCATACACACACAGGTTGAATCAATAAGATCAAATGAAAACCACAAAGGGTTTACTTAATATTGCTAGACATATGGAATTAACCACCATGTAAGCAGGTGAGAAAAGGTCAAGAGCAAACGGCTACAGAGGATTACGGAAGATCGAATAGCGTTTCAAAGAACTCTGTGAAACACATGATCAAACGAGGAAGAACGAATCTCCGGTAAGATAATTCGATGTACTTTGTAATAACAAGAGCAACTGGATATGAAAGTATGAGCGATAATTGTATGTAATCATCCATAGGGGTTGACGGAGAAAGGAAATCGCAAACGCGATGAGCACAAGTTCTCGAGAGAACTTCGGAGAGTATCTTCGGAGTCTTCTGATGAATCGAGCCATCGTCTGAAATGAGGGGCTCTTCGGGGGAAGTAGTTACGAGAACCTAGAGTTATAGCTAATAAAATCTTTAACCCGAAAGAGGAGAGAGATCAGAACCCAGAGTATAGACGAAGAATAAAAGATCCTAATACCACCCGATTGAGATGTGGGCCCGTAAGCCACACAACAATGTTAGTAAAAGTTTTTCAAGTACTAGACTCAACTTCGGCCAAGGAGTTGGAAAGGGGGCTACCTACAGGCAGTTGGCTCTGATACCAACTTGTGACACCCCCGATCTCGACCGTACGCTAAACATACACGCAATGCGTACGACCAAGATTAGGGACTCACTGATTGATATCACAACACAACACTATACACAAATTAAAGTCATACAGCTTCATATTACAAGCCAGGGGCCTCGAGGGCTCGAATACAAAGCTCGACAAGCACGAGTCAGCGGAAGCAAATAATATCTGGGTACAGACATAAGTTAGACAAGTTTTGCCTTAAGAAGGCTAGCACAAACATAAGCAGCGGATCGAAAGAGGCGAGGCCTCCTGCCTGGGAACCTCCTAACTACTCCTGAGCGTCGGCGTTCTCCACGTAGTAGTAGGCTCCAGTGGTGGTGTAGTAGTCGTCACCGTCGTACTCCATCACCTAGGCTCCATCGTCTGAACGCAGAATCGTATCGAGGGGAAAGAGAATGCAAAGCAGCGGTGAGTACTTATCCAAAGTACTCGCAAGACTGACATCAGAACTATGCTAAGTATGCATCAGTATCAAAGAATGGGGTTATATCTGGGCTGACTGCAGAAAGCAAGAATAGGGGGAAGGCCTAGTCCTATGGAAGACTAGCATCTTCAGTATCTTGCAGCATTAGAAGAGAGTAGACTGGTATCTCATATATAGTCATATTATTGTAGCAATTTTATTAAGTAATCACGCCCAGAGAACCTCCCTCGACTCCCTGTGAGGAAGCAATCTCGGAGCCACATTCATTTCAAATTAAATCACAATTATAGTTGTATAAGGTCAAGGTACAACTCCAAGTCGTCCTGTTACCGTGGACACGGCTATTCGAATAGATTATTCATCCCTGCAGGGGTGCACCGGATTTCCAACACGCCTGATCACCTCCGGCCGGACACACTTTCTTGGGTCATGCCCGGCCTCGGGATAGCAGCACGTCGTCGCCCCACCTAGGCTCAATGAAGAGGCCAGCCCGCCGGCCTAAATCCTAAGCGCGCAGGTTCGTGGGCCCACTTGCCCTTGCACTCTTGCACGATGCGTACGCGGCCGGAAGCAGACCTAGCACACTCTAGTCCAAGAGCTGTACCGTCCAGTCCAATCCGGCGCATGCCGCTCCATTGCTGACATCCGAAGAGCTTCGGCTGATACAACAACGCTGAGTACCCATAACGTCTCCCACGCGATGGTTTGGTGCGTAAAAAGGCCAACGACCCAACTCAGATCAAATACCCAACCCATTAGCATTTTATTAATGCGGGGCAAGCGCGACCCTCAAAGTGTGATCCCGTCACCCCGACTCGAGGATTTGTGGCAAGGGCCACTCCTGCCCGTCCACGCCTCAACATAACCCTTTGGATGCCTTACCGGCGCATCCCACCACATCTCATACACGGGTACCCTTGGGGCCGACCCATCTCAAGACTGTCGGGAACTCAGGTCCACCTCAACCAAGGTGGTACTGCCTATCCCTCCAGTCCCGTCTTTCACATTTAAACAATGTCAAGTAAAAGTAACTGTGTTTATACGCCAAGTGGAAATCCGAGGAATCACCCTCGATGGATCCCACTCGAGGTATGTGTATGACAAGAGTCGCTATCGATAAATGGGAAGGAGGAATCACCCTCGATACCCACGACCGATTAGCTATGCTACAGAATTAACACCGGGAGTGCTAAGTGAGGTATCACCCTCGGCACTCGGTAGTAGCTCTGTAGTGCCATACTTAAGGGGTGTGCGGTGATGTGAGGGGCCTGGCTCGTCGGTCGGTTGACCAGGTCTTTGGGTCTTCGAGTCATCGAGTCGTCGATAAAGAAGCAGGGGCAACTGGGACTAAGGGGTCACTGGGGATTCATTGATCAACCTATACTAAGCAGTTGATATGATTGCAGGTATAGTATCAGTTTATCAAAACAGGCTATGCACCAGAATAGGAGCTAACTAATACAGTAGCAAAATCTAATGCAAGAATAAGAGGGAAAAGAATAGGCGATATCGGAATGCTCAAGGGGGTTTGCTTGCCTTGCTCTGCGGCAAAAGCCTGATCGTCAACGGCATAGTCGTACCCGGCATCACTGTCAGTCTCAGGGTCTACCGGAGAGAAGAGGGGGAAGAAACAATAAATACAAGCAAGCAGATGCAACACGATGCATGACATGGCAATACGCAGTGTTAGGGGTAGTCTAACGCAGTACTACACGTATCAGACGGAGCGGGAGAATATCTGACGATATTTCCCGTGTCTTTGGATTTATCGGACAGATGAAAACGATGGAAAAGTTCCATGTTTGCTATGCTAGAGGCATGTGACAGACTAACGGGCTGCGTAATCGGAACCGTAGAATTATTCTGAGCAACTTTCATGTTCAAAACTTTTTGATCCGAACTACGGTTTATTTTATATTAATTTTTAAAGATTTAATCAATTTCTAGAATTAACAGATGTAATTAAATTCGAAAAATAACTTATTGCGTCATCATGACGTCTGCAGTCAACAGGACTGTTGACTGGGTCAAACTGACGGGTGGACCCGTCTGTCACTCACTGCTAATTAACTAACATAATTAATTAGTCTAATTAGGTTTAGATTAATTAAGTTAATTAATTAACCTATTAATTAATTAATTACTCTAATTAATTAATTGTTAATATTTATTATTTATATTTATTTATTTATTTATTAATATTATTATTAATTAAACACGTTTTAGGGGGCGGTGGGGCCCCCATGTCATTGGTCCAGGGGAGATTAGTGGGGGGGCTAATCCCCCACTAATCTGGATCGAACCGGGCGACCGAGGGCACGACCATGTCGGGGGTCCGACGGCGGCCGTGGCCGGGCCGGTGGACACCACGGACGGCGCCAGTGCGGCCAGGGGCCAACGGCGGGCGGGGAGGGGGGGGGGGACGGCGGGAGATGCGGCGGGATGCGGGGCGTGGTGACGAGCGCGTGCGGGTGCGGGGCTAGGCAATGGCCGAGGCCACGCGCGACGGCCGGGCAGTGGCCGGCGGTGGGAACGGCAAGCGGCTGCGGCTAGCACCGTGGGGCAAGGCGGGGGCTGCAAGCGGCGAGGGAGGCGCCGGAGCGCGCGGGGGAAGGCCGGGGTGCGGCGCGTACGCGCACGGCGTGGCGAGGGGCGCACGCGTGCTAGCGAGCGGTGAGCGGGGCTGCGGTGAGGGGGAACGCGTCGACTGGGGGAAGAAAGGAGAGGGGAGGAGCCCCGGAGCTCGGAGCTCACCGGCGGGAGGAGCGGCAGGTGGCAGTGAGCCTGGGGAGGGGGTCGAGGAGGCGTCGTGGCGAGGAGGTGGCGGCGCAGCGCGGCGACGGGGTCGGCAACGGGACGGCTCGACGCGTCGGGCCCGAGCTCGAGCTCGGGCAGAGGGAAAACGGGGGCCGGGGGGGCTGGGAGAGGCGAGGCGGCGGTGCAGCGCCGGCGTGCGGCGGCGCGGGTGTGGGGAGAAGGGCCGGCATCGGGCGCGGGTGGGGGTGGGGGAGGGCGCCGGCGGCGGGCTCCAGAGGGAGGGAGGAGGAGATCAGGGGAAGTGGGGGCGAGGGATTTAGGGTTCGGTGGGTGGGGCAGGGGTATAGCCCCGAGGTTGGGCCGGCCTGTTGGCCAGCTGGGCCGGTTGGTCCAGTTGGGCCGGGGGGATTTTCTTTTTGTTTTATTTTCTTTTCCTTTTATTTATTCTTTTTCTCTTTTCTTTTTAGCTTTCTTTTAGTTCTAGTTTTATAAAATATAAAAGTGGTACCAAAAATATTACAACTAATTATACCACTGCGACATTAATTTGGACAGCTAAATAAAATAGTTTAATATTTTATTAATTTGAAAAATGTATTTAATTGAATGTTTTGCTGCTGTCTTAATTATTTCAGTGCATTTAAACACTGTATAAAAATGTGGTTTCAGCATGACAAATATCCAGAGAATATTTGCAACACTTTGAACATTTTTTTTTCATGTTTGACAAAAATTGAATTTTGACTTTATTTTGAATTTGAATTTGAATAGGATTTCGATTAACGTGAGATTAACAACAGTAACAGTGGTGACATGGCATCATTAGCATGGGATTACTATAGCTTAATTATCCGGGCGTCACAGTCAAACACATAGGAAGATAGGGGTTTAATATTTCATGTCCCAACTTATTTATCTCTGGGATAATGTCAACAATAATAGCTCATAGTCACCTACATTCAACTTGATATATATGCTTGGATCTTTCCCCACCACATGATGCTTGCTAACTAGAGAATAATTAAGAGCGGAATAAGGATAAACACTATTGAATCTTGCATAAAAATAAAGACTAAACATAAATAAAGAATAAACATTACAATATAGGCGCTTTGTAGAGGAAACCAAAGGTTGTCATGCGTTTTTTGATTTTTGGGTGCGCAATCTCTTAACGTAAAGGAATGTTACTTTATATTGCCCCTTATGATAGCAACCTTTATTATGCAGTCCGTTGCTTTTATTGCGTTACCATTACAATTTTGTACAAAGCATGTTTTCCCTTACAATAAAAGATCATACATATTTAGGAGCAATTTTTATTGCTTTGCAGCCATGACAACTTACTTGAAGGATCTTATTCAATCCATAGGGAGGTACGATGAACTCTCATGGAAAGAAACTGGGTTTAAGGTATTTGGATGCACAAGTAGTATCTCTACTTCGTATGGAATTTTGGCTAGCAAAGGATTAGGGGAAAGCACCACATGTTAGAGGATCCAAAACAATATAACTTCAATGTGAATGTAAGCAAACATAAGTCATTACATTGTCTTCCTTATCCAACCTCAACTGCTTGATCAAGTTTGTAAATAATAAATGGGGGCTCACAATCATAGAAGATGTCCAAGATAGTATATTTATATTTTAGATCTTTGTCCCTTTATTATTCTTTCATGAACTGCATCAATGACCAATGCTATTTTTGTTAACTTCTAATCAATTTTACTAATCATACTCCTTATATGTGAAGTCATTATTCTCCATGAGATTGGCATATGAATTTTTATTATTTTTGTTACGATTGCGACAAGGAGGAAAAACACTCAAACTCAAACTAATCTTTACTTTATAAATCTCGCACATGATTACATACATAGATTGATCACGAAACAAGCACTCGAAAACTAATTCATGCTAGTACTTTATTCTTCTAAATCATGAAATAACTAGGGACCAAACTAAGATAGGTAATGATGATAAAAGTGATGGTGATACGATGTCGGGGCACCTCCCACAATCTTGGAACAGGCTAAGGGTGGTGCCCATACTCGTGTAATCAAGTTTGCTTCTTCGGTGATGGTGGTGACGAAGTGGTGGCTTGGTTCTCCTCCTTCCAAGGCATGGGCTCCCCATTGATGAAGGAAGAATGAGTCTTCAGAATCCTGAAATCTGTACCTAGGCTCATCCTCTTAAACCGGGATTCATACTCACAGTTTTGGTTTTTTAGATCAAAGATTTGAGCTTGGAGATCTTGAATCCAGGCATGGATTAAAGATGACCTCTGCAATCTCCTTGATGTCCATCTTATGCTCACGAATAAAATCTGTGGCCATGGAGTGGATAGCACTGAGTCCTCGCTCCACCATCCCTTGACACTTGAAGATTTCCTGCTCCACAGCTTCAATCCCGGACTTCTTGCTTCCCTCCTTCTTGGGTCCTTGAACATCTCGGATGTGAAGCACGCTTCATGCATCTCAATAGTTTGAGGGTATTTCATCACCTCTGGAAGGCAAGGGTTGATGACATTCTCGAAGAACTTGTCCTTGGACAGCTTGATGGTGACATAGCGATCTAGATTTGTCAGAAAAACAGCCTGAAAGAAGAACAAAGGAGCAATTTGCGATACAGTGGTCAAAACATCAGGGAGTATATAAAATGATTTTTTATCTTACAGGACAAGCACACGGAAGGAATACAGAGTCGAGAAAGTGCATGAGGGGCCCACAAGGGGGCAGGGCATGTCTAGGGAGGTAGGGTGTGCCCCTGCCCTTGTAATGTCCTCATGGAAGTTCTTGTTTGTTTCTTCTATTCCTATTTTCTAATATTCCAAAACTAACGAAAATTATTCTTGCAGAATCATTGTAGTCGGTTTACATACCGTATCACATACCTATTCCTTTTTCACGATTTTGAAGGCGTTCCGGAAGGTCACTTCCAGGTATTCTTCCGATGTAATTACTTCAATAACGTTTGTTACACATTAATGGAAGTACTTGTAATATAATGTTTATTTTTTTTGTCCATTAACCACCTTCGGGTTGTCACTTTTTGCATTATTGATCTTGTTGGCTTTTGACAGGTAAACTTCTTCGATGATATATGGGCTTTCACATTTGGAGAGAAGTTTGCCTGCAAAATTTCCAAAACGAGAATTTTACAACAGAACTTTTTCACCGATGTTATATTCTTTTTTTTAACTGTGAGTGACTGTAGGAGAGTTTCCTACAGTCTTTTTATATTAAAACATACAAAGTGTCAAGTACAGTACAGAGTACAGGGGGATGTTAGGGGAGAGGTTAGGTCCACCACCTATCTAACAAATCAGTGGTTCAAGAATACATCAGTGACATCTAAGGGGGGTCATACAATCTTGTCATGCGATCATGCAGCATTCTACACATTTTGTGATCTATGAGTGGAGGCTGGCAACAAAAGTAGTGATGAAATCTTGCGCCCCTCTCCAGCTCTATGCTTCAGCGCATCAAACTCCATCTTGAATCGTCTCAACCAGGATGCGCGGCAAGGAGGGATATGTTTGAAAACAAAATCATTCCTTTCCATCCAGATGGACCAGGCCGCAACCACAAACACTTCCATGAACATGGGCCTGGCCCAGTTGCCCTTCGCGTTAGACAACTATTCAAACCTCCCGCTTCCCGTGCCCCAGTCTATCTGTAATTCCTCCCATCGGCTTGTGGAGAACGGGCACAAGAAGAATAGGTGTTCGAGCATTTCTGCTTGCTGATTTCTACAGAGAACACAGTCACCCGCTCGAGACCCCTGCTCCCCAACTATGAAGTGCCTCCAGCGCAGCATATCTTTTGTATTCAGGCGGTCCACCAGGAGCTGCCATGCAAAGACTTTTAGCTTCTTGGTGCATTTGGATTTCCAAATCCATTTATAAGATTAATGCACCGAGATCTCCCTGAAGCAGAATTGGTAGAATTTTGACGATGTGTATTTATTCCCCCAGACATAGATCCAAGCATCCTTCTGATCAGGTGTGATTTGATATCCACAACTTCATCCTGGATCTGCCTAACCTTCATCTGAGCTTGAGACGACAATGGCAGATGAAAGTTGTCCCCATGCGAGGCAGAGGGCAGAAGATCATGAACGGACACATCCTCATCAACAGCGAATGAGTATGCTCTCGGGTAGCTCTCGGACAAAATGTGCTCACACCACAGGTCTTTCCAGAAGAGCGTGGACCGACCGTCCCCCACTTTGATAGTTGTGATTCTTCTGTATATCGGCATCAGCTGGATTAGTTCTCTCCACCAAAAGGATCCGCAGGGCCCTGTTGCATGGGTGACAGAGTGCGTGTAGTACGTGTCCCACACGAGCTTGACCCATGGTACATCATGTCTATTGAAGAATCTATCCAGAAATTTCAGTAAAAGGCCAGTGTTGATTGTTTTTGTATCAATGATCCCTAACCCTCCCCTGAGTTTCGGTTTGCAGACCATGGTCCACGCCGCCAGCGATTGCGAGGTTGTCCCTTGTTCTGTTCTTCTTCTCCACAGTCACAGACGTCTCAGTTTGTCCAGATGGGTTAGTATCTTCAGAGGGAGCCTGATGGTGACCGATGTTAAATTCTTGTTTCTGAATTCTTTTATCATGCCTTCTTTTAACTTTTTCTTTAAATAATTTAGCATTTTCATAAGCTTGTGTTGTCCACACATCTACAGAGCTAATGTCAAACAACCTCTTTTCACTGGCAAGTTTGAAATCGTAGTTAAGCTCTTTTTTTCCCAGTCAGTTTTGTTCTAACTCAAGAGGTAATTGGCATGCTTTTCCATAAACCATTTTATACGAGGACATACCCATGGGATTTTCTATAAGAAGTTCTATATGCCCACAATGCATCATCCAATTTCTTAGACCAATTCTTTCTTGACTTATTAACATTCTTTTGCAAAATTAATTTTATTTCTCTTTTTCTTAGCTCAACCTGTCCACTAGACCGAGGATGATAAGGTGACTCTATTCTGCTGTTTACATCATATTTAGCTAGAGATGCACCATGAATAAAATGTGAACCACCGGTCATTAAGTATCTAGGGATTCCAAACCTCGGGAAAATAACTTCCTTAAGCATTTTAATAGAGGTATTATGATCAACATTACTAATTGGAATGGCTTCCACCCACTTCGTAATGTAATAAAAAACAACTAGGATATGAGTATAACCATTAGAGGAAGGAAAAAGTCCCATATAATCAAAGCCCCAGATTTCAAAAGGTTCAATAACAAGTGAATAATTCATAGGCATTTCTTGACATCTCCCAACATTACAAATTCTTTGACATTCATCACAAGAGAGGACAAACTTACATGGATCTTTGAAGGGAGTAGGCCAATAAAAACCAGATTGCAATACCTTATGGACAGTCATGTCTCCAGCATGGTGTCATCTGTATGCATCGGAGTGGAACTTCTTTATGATTATTTCCAGCTCATGATTAGGTACACAACGTCTAATAATACCTCTAGTCCTGCTTTATATAGATGTGGATCATCCCAGAAGTAATGTATTAAATCAAAGAAAAACTTTTTCTTTTGTTGATAAGTGTAACTAGTTGGTATATGTTTAGCAATAATGAAATTAGCATAATCTACATACTAAGGATTATCACGGGAAGTAGAAGCTTTTATAACAGCTAATTTCTCATCAGGAAAACTATCATTAATTGGTATTGGGTCATCAAGAATATTTTCCATCCTAGATAAATTATCAGCGACAGGGTTTCAGCTTCCTTTCTATCAACAATATGCAAATCAAACTGTTGTAATAAAAGAAACCAACTAATGAACCTAGGTTTAGCATATTTCTTATTCATGATATATTTAATAGTAGCATGATAAGTATGAATAGTAACTTTAGAATCAACAATATAGGGTCTGAACTTGTCACATGCAAACACAACTGCTAAAAATTCTTTCTCAGTAGTAGCCTAGTTTCTTTCAGCGGTGTCCAAGGTCTTACTAGCATAATGAATAACGTTCAATTTATTATCAATTCGTTGACCTAGAAGAACACCAATAGCGTAATCACTAGCATCACACATTATTTCAAAGGGTAGGTTCCAATCAGGTGGTTGAACAATTGGTGCAGTAATTAAGGCTTTCTTAAGTATTTCAAATGCTTCTACACAATCATCATCAAAAACAAATAGAACATATTTGTGCAGAATATTAGTAAGATGCTTAGAAATTCTAGAGAAATCCTTAATAAACCTTCTAGTGATAATATTAATGATGATGTTCATGTTGATGCTCAACCTAGTAATGATAATGATGTGCAGATTGAACCTGCTGTTGATCTTGATAACCCACAACCTAAGAATAAAAGATATGACAAAAGAGACTTTGTTGCTAGGAAGCATGGTAAAGAAAGAGAACCTTGGGTTCAGAAACCCATGCCCTTTCCTCCTAAGCCATCCAAGAAAAAGGATGATGAGGATTTTGAGCGCTTTGTTGAAATGCTTAGACCTGTCTTTTTGCGTATGCGCTTGATTGATATTCTGAAAATTTCTCCTTATGCTAAGTATATGAAAGATATTGTGACAAATAAAAGGAAGATACCGGAAGCTGAAATTTCCACCATGCTTGCTAATTATACTTTTAAGGGTGGAATACCAAAGAAACTAGGAGATCCCGGAGTACCTACTATACCATGCTCTATTAAAAGAAATTATGTTAAAACTGCTTTATGTGACCTTGGAGCTGGTGTTAGTGTTATGCCTTTCTCTTTGTATCGTAGACTTTATTTGAATAAGTTGACACCTACTGAAATCTCTTTGCAAATGGCTGATAAATCAACTGCTTTACTCATCAGTATTTGTGAGGATGTGCCTGTCTTAGTTGCAAATGTTACTATCCTAACAGACTTTGTTATTTTTGATATTCCCGAGGACGACAGTATGTCGATCATCCTGGGAAGACCTTTTTTGAATACTGCAGGGGCTGTTATTGATTGCAACAAGGGAAATGTCACTTTTCATGTTAATGGTAATGAGCATACTGTACACTTTCCGAAGAAACAACCTCAAGTTCATAGTATCAACTCCATTGGAAAAATTTCAACGATTATTATTGGAGATTTTGAATTCCCTCTCCCTACTGCCAAAAGGAAATATGATATACTCATTGTTGGGGACATGCATATCCCCATTGAGTTAACCTAGTGTTATTCGAAAATTCTTCAGTTCCGTATCATCCAAAAAAAGTTTGTCAATAAGACTTGATCAACCTTATTGATGGATTCTTTTTGACGGGCATGAGATGGATGAATCTAGAAAGCACAACCTTCTGTATCCAACTTTTACTTTGTGTTATTTAGATTAAATAAAGCAAAAATGCTATTATTTTTTTGTTTTCTGATTTATCCATGCAATAAAAAAGTGACCTAAAAATAAAAGTTCTCCAAATGCCCTGAAAATGTTGTATGATTTTTTCTGGAATATTTAAGAATTTCTGGCACTGAGAACACATCAGGGGGCTGCACCAGTGGGCCAGAAGCCTACAGGACACGCCCCCTGGCTTGTGGTTCCCACGTAGGCCCCCCTCACTTATTCCAGCCACCATCCACTTCGTCTTCCTCAAGAAAAAAATCCCACCATTGCTCAAACCCGTGTTCTAGCTCATTTTGCTGCCATTTTCGATCTCCTTGTGCAAAGCTCCATTTGCAAAACTGTTTTGGGCGATTGTTCTTCGGTATGTGACTCCTCCAATGGTCCAATTAGTTTTTGTTCTAGTGCTTTATATATTGCAAATTTTTGCTATTGTGGTGACATTGTTCTTGAGCTTGCATGTCAAATTTGTATGGTCCCAAATAGTTTTGATGCATGATATAGCCTCTAGGCACTTGTGGGAGTAGTTGCTATAAGTTTTGTTGAGTTTTGTTCACCTTTATTTTGAGTCACTAAAAGTTTCAGAAATTTTTCAGAGAAAGAAAGATGTTGAGGAGAATATACCAAGGTGGTTCCTCGAGCAAGAAGACCCCGAGACTCGCGATACGTGAGCCCGACTTTGAACCACCGAGGGAAGCTCAAGTGCGGCCTTGTGAATGGCCGTCAGATCAATTCATGGTTCATGCCGGTTTCAAGGAAGTGTTTTACGCGTACATACGAAATGCTAGCTTTGAAGATTTCGTTTCAGACCAATGCAAGCAATATTATCAACTCACTGATTCCTTCATGCGGAGGTTTGAATTTTCATCCAGGCGTAATACGCATTCTGTTCTATTTAATCTTTATGATGAATCCTATACTATGGACCTATAAGATTTTAACCGTGCATGCAAAATTCCGCAATGGGGCAGCTATAGTGATCCTCACAAAACTGAATATAGTGACTTTCTTGCTAGCATCACTGTGGGAGAAACTAGAAACATTACACAGGCTACCTTGGGGAGCATTCACTTTCCTGCTATACATTATTTTGCTCTCTTCATAGGTAGATGTATTAACGGTAAACATGATCATAGCCACCTTTGCGTACCTGATTTTAGTATTCTTAAGAGTGCGGTCATGGGTGATAGACGATATAACTTGGGGGCTATTATTGCTAGGAGGCTACATAAAAATGCTAAGGAAGGAGATTTCTTTGGCGGGATTTATGCCACTCGTGTAGCTAATTATCTTGGGGTACCCATAAGGGAGAATGATATTGAGTTACCACCTGCTTTTCTTGATTATGAAGCTATGGTGTGCTACCAGTTTCTTGAGAGGAACGAACAATCCTTCCTATACCGACTAATTTTTGATAGACAGCGTGCTGTCCATATTACCCTTCCTGCTCCTGCCTTCTCTAACTTTCAGGAAAAACGGAGACACTTTATAACTAGAGAGGAGGCAGACGAGTACGAGAGAGAGGCGGAAGCCGCTCGCCTCCGCGCTGCAGCCGTTCAGGCGGTAGCCGCTACAGCCCAGTACAACCCCAACAACTTAGGCCAGAAGACTAAGCTTGTGGGAGTACGTATTTCTCACCGACATTACATTCATGTTCACACACTCATCTTAGTAGTCGATGCTTATACTTTTTCATTGAATCATCCATGGTAGTTTATTTCTTTTTTCTCGCTTTCTACTTGAGCGTTTAATTAACCTTGAGAAAAATCCAAAAAAAAATAGTTCTAGCTTTACCTTTTAGTTGTTTAGTTGTATCATTAAAAAGAATACCCAAAAAGATTTCTCGTTCTTCTTTTGCTTGTTGGGAGCTTTCTCGTGTAAATAGTTTTTCTCATTCTTGTTTTGAAATTTCTTTTCTTTGGGTCGTAAGGAGAAGACCAAAATGAAAATGTTGAGTGGCTCTCATATGCATTATTGTTTATCTCACAAAGAGCCCATATTACCATGCCTTCTCCTTTGAGTTATTGTTTGCAGATTTCCAGCTTAGTCCAATGCACGTGCACTCTTATTATTATTCACACCGTTCGGTCGTGCAAGTGAAAGGCAATAATGACGACATATGATGAAGTGATTGAGATGGAGAAAAGCTGGTATGAACTCGACCTATTTTGTTTTTGTAAATATGACTAGCTCATCGTTCTGGATTTAGCTCATTATGGATGAAACATGTTTGCAATGACAATTAGAGATTATAGTTACTCATGCCATGCTTAATTAGCTAAGAGTGTATAATGGTTTGTCTTGAGTGCCAACATGCATTTTAAAATGGTTGTGATGTAGTATGATAGAATGGTATCCTCCTCTGAATGATTCAAGTGGCTTGACTTGGCACATGTTCACGCATGTAGTTGAAACAAAATCAACATAGCCTCCACGATATTTATGTTCATGGTGATTTATATCCTACTCATGCTTGAATTCAATGTTGGTTAATCTCAATGCATGTTTATGACTGTTGTCGCTCTCTAGTTGGTCGCTTCCCAGTCCCTTGCTAGCCTTCACCTGTACTAAGAGGGAATGCTGCTTGTGCATCCACTTCCATAAACCCAAAGTTGTTCCATATGAGTCCACCATACCTACCTATATGCGGTATTTACCTGCCGTTCCAAGTAAATTTGCATGTGCCAAACTCTAAACCTTCAAATAATATTCTGTTTTGTATGCCCGAATCGCTCATGTAGTGACTAGGGGATGTCAGTATCTTCCATGCTAGGTGGGTTATTCTCATGATATGTGTTGATTCACTATCATTCACGAGAATGTGGCTGGTATTCGGGATGCCCAGTTCCATGCTCAAAAATCAAATCAATATATAATGAAACAAAACTCCCCCAGGATTGTTGTTTGTATGGACGGTACCCGTGGATTCGGCTCGCCGTGGAGTGTGACTGATTGGTGGAGGGGGAGTAAAAACTTTACTATTCTGTTTGGGAACCGCCTATAATGTATCTAGCATGGAAGATACCGAGATCTCTCGGTTGTTATGTTGATAATGAAAGCATACCGCTCAAAATTATTATTCATCACTGTTTTAAAAGCTCGAGCTCTGGCACCTCTGCAAATCAATGCTTCCCTCTGCGAAGGGCCTATCTACTTTACTTTACTGTTGAGTCATCCTCCTCTTATAAAAAGCACCAGTTAGAGAGCACCACCGTCATTTGTATGCTTTGCTATTAATTGATATTGAGTATGATTGTGACTGGATCTCTTTTACCATGAATTACAATGTCTAGTCAGTCCTTGTTCTTCAGTGGTGCTCTGCATTTATGTTTTGCGGTCTCAGAAAGGGCTAGCGAGATACCATTATATCATATTGTATCATGATTGTTTTGATAAAATTGTTGTCATCCGAGACTTATTATTATTGCTCGCTAGTTGATTATGCCATTGATATGAGTAAATGTGAGACCTAAATGTTATTTTGAATGTGGTTAGTCTATAATCTTTGCTGAAAATCTAAACATCAGTTAAGCATATTTACAACAACAAGATCAAACAGAGTTTGTAAAAGTTTTTCTTTGTCACTTTCAGTTTATCAACTGAATTGCTTGAGGACAAGCAATGGGTTAAGCTTGGGGGAGTTGATACGTCTCCAATGTATCTACTTTTCCAAACTCTTTTGCCCTTGTTTTGGACTCTAATTTGCATGATTTGAATGGAACTAACCCGGACTGACGCTGTTTTCAGAAGAATTGCCTTGGTGTTATTTTTGTGCAGAAATAAAAGTTCTCGGATTGACCTAAAAATTTACGGAGAATATTTTTGGAACTAATAAAAAATACTGGCGAAAGAATCAACCAGAGGGGGCCCACCCATTGGCCACAAGCCTGGGGGCGCTCCCCTAGGGCGCGCCCTGCAGGCTTGTGGGCCCCCTGGAGCTCCTCCGACCTCAATTCCAACTCTATATATTCCTATTCGGGGAGAAAAATCAGAGAGAAGAGTTCATCACGTTTCACGATACGGAGCCGCCGCCACCTCCTGTTCTTCCTCGGGAGGGCAGATCTGGAGTCTGTTTTGGGCTTCGGAGAGGGGAAATCGACGCCGTCGTCATCACCAACCATCCTTCATCACCAATTTCAAGATGCTCTCTGCTGTTCATGAGTAATTCCATCATAGGCTTGCTGGATGGTGATGGGTTGGATGAGATTTACCATGTAATCAAGTTAGTTTTGTTAGGGTTTCATCCCTAGTATCCACTATGTTCTGAGATTGATGTTGCTATGACTTTGCTATGCTTAATGCTTGTCACTAGGGCCAGAGTGCCATGATTTCAGATCTGAACATATTATGTTTTCATGAATATATATGTGTTCTTGATCCTATCTTGAAAGTTGTAGACACCTATTACGAGTTATGATCCGCATCCCCCAGGGTGACAATAACTGGGATTCTTTCCGGTGATTACCGTAGTTTGAGGAGTTCATGTATTCACTAAGTGCTAATGCTTTGGTCCGGTTCTCTATTAAAAGGAGACCTTAATATCCCTTAGTTTCTATTAGGACCCCGCTGCCACGGGAGGGTAGGACAAAAGATGTCATGCAAGTTCTTTTCCATAAGCACGTATGACTATATATGGAATACATGCCTACATTACATTGATGAATTGGAGCTAGTTCTGTGTCACCCTAAGTTATAATTGTTGCATGATGAATGTTTTCCGACATAATTATCCATCACTGATCCATTGCCTACGAGCTTTTCACATATTGATCTTTGCTAAGTTACTTTTCCGTTGCTACTGTTACAATCACTACAAAACTGCTACTGTCACGTTTGCCATCGTTACCGTTACTTCCATACTACTTTCCTACTAAATACTTTGTTGCAGATATTAAGTATTTCAGGAGTGGTTGAATTGACAACTCAGCTGCTAATACTCGAGAATATTCTTTGGCTCCCCTTGTGTCGAATCAATAAATTTGGGTTGAATACTCTACCCTCGAAAACTGTTGCGATCCCCTATACTTGTGGGTTATCAAAGTTGCCTGTGGAACCAGGTAATTTTGTACTTCGACTGGCTCAACCGTCTGTCACGCCATCAGTGCGGCAAGCGAAGAAAAGAAAAATCAGTTCTGGTGACTATCTCTCTGCAGAGCTCCCAGCCGCCGCCAAGAAGGTCGCCAATGACAGTGAAACGCTTGCCAGAGGGCAGCAAGCTCCGGCAGGCCATTTGGCCCTTGCCATCAGAGCTAGTGCTCCCGTAGCAGAAGAAATGCCATTAGTCCTTGTCGTCGAGCCCCGGGCTCTGGCATGGTTGCAGCAAATTGTCTATTACCTCCAGACAGGTGAACTTCCCGAAGAGCAAGAAGAAGCTGAGAAAGTAGCCCGTCAGTCAAGCACGTACCAATTCGTGGACGGCGCGCTTTATAAGAGAAGACCGATTGGGATGAAATTGAAGTGTATTCTCCAGGAAGGAGGACAACACCTGTTGGCAGAAATACATGAAGGGATATGTGGCTCCCACATAGGGTCATGTGCTCTTGTCGGGAAAGCGTTCCGACAAAGCTTCTATTGGCCGACAGCCCTTCAAGACACCTTGGCGGTGATGACAACATGTGAAGAATGCAATTCCACGCCAAGCAGATACATCAACCAGCACAAGCCCTTCAAACCATACCACTTTACTAGCCATTTGCAGTCTGGGGGATCAACATCGTCGGCCCTTTACCCCGTGCTACCGGGGGCTTTGAATTCTTGTTAGTTGCAATCGACAAGTTTATGAAGTGGACTGAGGTGGAACCAGTAAGAATGCTAACATCACAAGCAGCATTCAAATTTATCAAAGGATTAGTTTGCCGATTCGATGTTCCCAACAAGATCATCACTGGCAACGACACGCAGTTCACCAACAACCTCTTCATGCAATACTGCCAAGATATCGGTGCCAAGATCTGCTTTGCTTTGGTTGCCCACCCCAAGAGCAACGGCCAAGTAGAGAGGGCGATTGCTAAAGTGTTGCGGGGCCTCAAGACAAGAACTTTTGACAACCAGCGCAAGCATGGAAGGCGCTGGACTGATGAGCTGCCGGCCGTTCTTTGGTCGATTAGGACGACACCAAATCAAGCCACCGGCAAGACACCCTTCTCCCTGGTCTATGGTGCAGAGGCGGTGCTCCCCATGGAACTCACATACGGGTCACCTCGAGTACAAGCTTTCGACAAAGAACAACATGAGAAATTGCGGCAAGATGATGCAACGCTCCTCACGGAAGATCGTCTCCAGGACGCGTTGCGTGCCGCCCGATACCAGCAAACCTTGCGCCGCTATCATAGCCGTAGGGTGCGCGCCAGGAGTATTGAGGAAGGTGACCTTGTTCTTCGCAGGATTTGGTCTGCGACGGGATTAAACAAGTTGACGCCGAAGTGGGAAGGCCCTTACCAGGTAGTACGAGTCACCACGCCCGGCGCAGTCCGCCTGGAGACCGAAGATGGCACTCCAGTGCATAACTCATGGAATATTGAACATCTTCGCAAGTTCTACCCGTAAGGCACGATTGCCGCTACTCCTGGTAACCCCTTTTGTACGAGTTCGCCGGCAAGGTGTCTAATCCTTTGTACAAAGCCAGGTGAAGACCTTGTGCGTAGTCAATAAAGCTAAGTTTCCACAACTTTTTGTCAAAGTACATATTTATCTTATGTATATTGCAAGAAATGTTGTGTTTATCTTTGCACAAGGATGGTTGCTAAACCCAAGGTTCCTAGCCTTCTCTTTTTCTCTTCTTCCTTTTTCTCAAGAGACAGAAGGGAACCCCGCATGACAGTCTTCCCGGGGGGCATGATGGTATAGCTACCTACAAGTGCGTTCAAGGACAATCATTCCACGGCAAGGAACATAACAGAGAGAAGCTAAGTTACAAAAACCTTAAAAAAATCTCTTTGTTGTGGCAATTTTCCTTAAACGATATCGACACTTGTCTTAGAAAACCTGCACGCGAAGGGCCCTTGTCGAAATTGTATGCGCTCTTTGGGAGCTTCGAGTCCGATCGGCAACCGAAGTAGGTGCGGCAAGGACGGCAAGGAGGTCTTGCCGACAGCAGCATCGCTAGCAAGCTGCTAAGGACCTGCTCCTAAAAGCGCTCGTGGCAAAGATGTGTGCACCGGAAGGCGTTCCTAATAAGCATAGGGGCTAGAAACATGTAAGTGCAAAATCATACACAAGGAAAAACAATTCATTCATTGAACATGACAAGCATCAATATATCTAATAAAGAGCGCTCAACCGCTTTTACTTGCGTCCCCGCAGGATTACATTGAGTGTGATCTAAACACAAAAGGACATCTACCACTACGATGTAGCGATTGATCTGGAAACGAGGTCTCCCGGATGAAGTGCCACACCTGCTTCGGCCGTCTCCCAGCCCAGGTGGCCGGCAAGGAGATCACCCAGCTAAACGTGGCCACCTTCAAACCCTGCGAAGGCGTCACGTGCGCCTAGTCAGAGTCGTCGTCCTCGCTCTTGATGACGGGGGAATCATCTTTGTTGGAGGAGTCGAAGTCACTTCCGCTTGAGCTCTCCGTGCAGCACTCTAGCCGGCTGCCGGAAGCCCCGAAGAACATCACGGAGAGCATGGAGTCCCCGTCGGACTTGAACCGTAGGAGATGCTCCGGGCCCAGTCCGCGGGAGCAGGCGAATGACTTCCACCCTCGCGTCAGGAACATAGCGCCGCCGGGGGAGAGGTCGATCACCACCCAGGTAGGCCCGTTGCAGCTGCCGTCCGCCCGAAGCCATAAGCCCAGGGGCCTATTGCTTTCCATGGCCCTTGCGAAGGGGTCAGTAAGCTGCAACCAACTGCGGGGATGACGGCACAGTGCCAAGACGAATTCGTGCGCCGCCACTCCTGTGTAGGTCTCCACCCGAGGTGCGAGGAGAGGAGCGTGCCGTGGCCACCTCGGCCTGGCATGCCAGAACTTCCTTCGCCTCTGGATGCGGCCCCTCCGTGGGAGCTTGAGCCGGCCACCACGACGGTCACCAGAATGCGCGTCTGGCCCCGGAGGGAAGCCTTCGAGATGGCGGCGGATCCTCGGGCTCGGCCTCTACCCCTCGCCATTTCAGATGAGATCTTTTAGAAGAAGTGGCAGAGTGTAGAAGGCGAAGGAAGAACGCGATGGTGGCTGGCTGACTGGAGCAAGGAAGTAAGGATGAGCAACACCCTCCGCGGTGCATTCTTTATATAGGGAGGGCGCGGGGGCTGGCTCTCCATTGTTCTTTTGAAATGACTACACATTGGCGAGCGCGCTACTCCAAGCGACCGCCTTCTTGGCCAATGCCGCGCCTTGCATGCAACACACATCATAAAAGGCGCAGTAATAAAGGAGAATACGAAGGGGAATGGTAGCAAGGGGAGATAGGTGGCCGAAGCATGTTGCGCCCCTGCAAATCCCCCTATCAGGAGGAGGAATACGCAGAGGTTGCCTCTCCCAAATCCAGCATGCCCGCTCCTTTTTAGGCGCGTCCCCATGGCGCCGTTCCAAACCACCTCTCCCACGCCCCGCACTTAATGCGCGTCATGGGCGAGGTAGTCAAAACCATCATTGCAACCGCAATCCAGATCAGGTAACACGCCTGCGCACTTCTCTTGGGCCTAGCCCAATGACGTTGTGGACTCTGGTATGGCCTAGGTCCGGGGGCTCCTGTTGGTGCACTAAAGAATGGCCGTTTAGCACCCTGACTTGTGCACAGGCGGTAGCCTCCTTCGGCTCGGCAAGCCCTGTCGGGCGACACAACATCCAGTCGCACGTTGCACCACAAGACTGAGCCATCGGCAAGCCTTCTTGCCGGTGAAGAAGACTTGGCGCACGGCAAGGCTACACTACTGAACCCCCGCTCCACCTCATTGTGCCGGTCATCGCCATCGATGAGGTGTCGAGCGGGCAGGCTATTAGGTAGACCCTGTCAGGGCGTGTGGCGACTCCAGGAAATTACAACAACTTTAATGACACCCGTCCGGACGGTGTGTTAAGATAATAAGAGGTAGCTGGGCGAACGACATAGAAGGAGACGCAATCCTTGCCGAGGAGCATCGCCAGAGCGACACCTCACGACACATTTAATGCGCCTATCCTAGTCCGTCACGGTTTGGTATTTCCCAGTAGCATAGCCACTATTCACCCTAGTATATTTTACAATTTTAGCCACTGAGGAAACCCCTTTCATATATAAAAGGAGGACCATGGCTACCTTTACAAAGGTCTAAACCCTGTTCAATTGCCTGTGTAGTAGTACTCTCAAGCGTCTTGCCGGGTGATAGCGCTCCTTGTAACTTGAACACATACATCCAATCATAAAAACACAGGACGTAGGGTTTTACGCTTCCGAGCGGCCTGAACCTGTCTAAACCCTAATCGCACTTGAGTTGGTGTTGCTCTGTGCTCATGTAGATCCCCACTGTAGAACCGGAAAAGGGGCCTCAATGGTCCCATAGATGGTCGCTACCCCGACAAAGTCGTTATCTTTATCCACACATCTTTTGCATCATCTTCTTCCTCCCATGGGACCTTCTTAAGGACCCTCTCCTTCAAAGCCTAAGATGCTTCCCCTTGAGCTTCCACCACTTCGTTCAGTGACATTGGCACACTTATCCCATTGGACACAATCTAAAAGTGGAAATCAACCATGAGCTTATGTCGAGGGACAACACTCTCTCCAGGCATAACCTCACAGTCTAGGCAAGCACGCTTATCTTGTATTCATGAGAGGGCGAAATCAATATGGATAGAGTGTTGACCACTATTAAAAGTCAATAGATGTGATTCTCGCTTTATAAAGAGGATGAGCACGATCATGTTGTAGGCTACAATGAAGTTCACGCCATCTTCTCCTTGTTGTCTCCTGATGCCATAGCCAAAGCCCCCATGCATCCATTCAAAACCTAAGTTAGATGTAACCATGTGGACATTGAGTTCTCCTCCTACGAGGAGCTTCTTGCTAATTGATCTGTCACTCAGCTATCAAAATGTTTTTTGGGCCAGACACTCGAGTGGGTAGATCAGGAAAGGAAATGTAGACATTTGGCAGTTCCTGGATCATGAGTCAATGTGGGCTATTCTCTTGGGGTGCGCAAGTATTATATTTATTTTCCATGTCGGTGTGAAGATCACATCTGGGATTAGTCAAAGTAACAACCTAGTTCGTCGGTTGTCAAAAGGAAATAAAAACTAACCCATTTCCTCGAAATAAGAAGGATGCCATATAACACCGTGTCACTAGTTTAGGAACAGCCTGGAGCGAATGATTCAGTTGCCCCAACTGCCTGCTAACGCAAAAGAAGGATCGAGCTCGTAAGCGCTAACGCATGAACGAGCACTAGTTTGGCTCAGAGACCTGTAGCTTTCCTGTTGGGCCTCCTAAACAACACTTGATAAAACTACACCCAATAAATACACACATGAAAATTGTAATGATATATACTACAAAATTAGGAAATACTATAGGAAATTGCCATGCTCAACTACAAAAAAACTTACATGCAAACAATATCCATAGTAAATTTAGAAAGAAGAAAACAACCAAACATTGCCATGGAGCACTACAAGAAAAATTATGCATCACAATTTGAATGCTAATTTAAAAAAGACATATGTCTTACCATGTTTGTATAATTTAAGTTGCCATGACAATGAAAATTGAGTTGCCCTGGCAAACAGTAACAGTTAGTAGTATCGATGGTGATCATGCAACAAATGAAAATGTTGTACAAATAAAAAATTCCCATGATGGAAATACTAAGATTACTATAACTTTAAAAATATAATTGTCGTACTCTTCATAATAAATGGTCATGTTGAATACTTTGTCATAACAAAAAAATCACATACAAAAAACTGCCATCAGCAAAATAATGAAATTATCATGTCATTTAATATAAAATTACTAGGATAGAAATAATAAATTTTACATTATTTTATAAGAAAATTACCATAGTATATATTTTCTTTGTCATAACATAAAAATCACACAAAATAAAATTGACATGGTAAAAATAATAAAATTCCCGTGGGATGTACAAACAAATTGTCATGGTAGGTAGAATGAAATTTCCATGGAAAGATTGAAAAACAAAGATGCTACATTACACAAATGTGCAATGTTTCGTCTAAAAATTTAAGACAATAAACTGTTCACTAAAAGAATCATGGCAAAACATTTGTAAATAAAAACATGTTTCTAATGGCCAGATGGCCAAAAACAATGCATAGAAAGAATTTGCCACACTAAGTACAAATGCCATGCTAAAATAAAAATGCAAATTGCCATGGTCAAAAAAGCAAATTGCCATGGTCTAAAATAAAAATGCAATGGACACTACAATAAAGTTTCCATGATCCAGCTAAAAAAATAATACGTACACTTTCCATGTGATTATTTATTCAAAAATGTAGTATAGAACTTAAAGTGCCCATGGAAAAACATCAGAAAGTTTGTTATGGCTAGTTTATAGCTAAAAACTACTCCCTCCTATCAATTTTAATTGTCTCTCAAACGTATGTATCTAGCGCTGAAATACGTCTAGATACCTCTGCTTGTGAGACAACTAATATGGATCGGATGGAGTAGTAGATTTGAATTGAAAGGAAGGTAGATCTCCTATACAAATTAAGATGACATGAAATAAACATCTTAAAAGAGTTTTTCCATGGCCTGTCTATATATGTATTAAAAAACTTAAGTGCCATGGCAAAAACACATATTAAAGTTGCCAAGTCTATTATATTGATGTAGTACAAAATTTAAAAGACCCTCGAAAAAATATCAGAAAAATGCCATGGCAAAGTTTATAGTCAAGAAAGCAAAAATAAGAATGCCATGTCAGGTTTGTAGTTGGAGCCTAATAAAAAATCATAAATAGTTAAATAGAAACAATCATAACATGGCAGCAGAGTGTAAACCTAAAAACAAATCACAAAAATAGTTGCCATAATCCTGACCAAAAAATCGAGATATAAGAAGGGATTTCACATGCATAGAGTGAGATAACATACAAAAAAACAATGTTCATAATGCATAGACACTATCGTGATTGTTGGCAAAAACTGCATCATCGAGACACACTAGTTGTGTAGATTTGACGTAGTCCTAACATACTAATTGTCATAATGCTTATTCACTACTTGCCATGCTCTAGATAAATTCATAGTTGATGGCCAATTATTAAAAAATAGCTATATTATTGATGACTAATTAATAAGAAGAAAATTTTCATGATTTTTCTTAAAAATAATTAAAAATATATACGTTTACCATTTAATAGGTAGAAAAATATCCAAAATTTCCATGATTTTAGGAAAAAATCATAGACTTGTCAAGTGAACATTAATATTGTACATTTGCAATGTTTTGGAAAAAAGAAAAGGGTTTTAATTTGCCATGTTACGATTAGTTTTTTTCTTCAAAATTTACCATGTGTGGAGAAAAAATCTTCTTACAAATTTCCGTGGCCCTGGATAAAACATTTTCCATGTTCCCGCACCCAATATAGTCAGCCCACTCTGAAGTATTGCACAAAGTACATAATGGAATTTGCCATTCATTTAAAACTAAAATGGACATTCATGCACGAGTAGAAATTTGCATTGTTTTTCTAAAACCAAGGTAGATAAAAAAAACATGTGAACATAACGAATTTTCATAAACTTGCAATATGAACAAAAAAATCTTTCTAAAACTTGCCATGCTAACAAAAAAGGTGGTATCTAATCGTGAAGTATATGGCAAATTGCTAAAATTTGTAACGTTTTGGGAAACATAATTTTTTTGTATTTGCCATGTGATCACATTTTTTGATTTGTTATTATGTGTAGAAGATGCATAGACATCTCGAGTTGTCATAAGGTGAATTGAAAAAGGCATACAAATTTCACACATTAAAATTGCCATGCTGATAAATTAACAAATCTGTGGATGTGTTATTTAACAATACTACAAGTGATTGTCTGGAAATTTACTAATAGAATGTCAATACAAAATGCATGTTGTTTAAATCAAGAATCTGTCGATTGATGTGCCTCTCCTAGGTGATGGCATGACAATTTGTGGAGGTAATCACGATTCGTAAATATGCCTCTCCCAGAGGACATGATGGTCACTTTCTTTAGCTCAAGCTAGAGCGAGCGAATGGTGATGTCATGGGAGGCTAATGAAGGAGTTGGCCCAGAGGTGTAACGAAAACTTGAACATGATCTACGCTATCCATGTCACTAGGAAAGAGAGAAAGTGCATGCTAAGAAATGTTTATGTCTTAGAGCCTGTAGCACCAACGTAAAACCCATGGTCGGAATTCCCGATCATTTTCGGCCGAAGAGACCATCCGACCAGTATCTAATCCGATCCTCATGGACATAGGTAGCAGTCTCAACCTTATCTATGCTGACATAGTCAAAAAAATGAACATTGACCCAGCAAGTATTAAGCCTAGGACCACCACTTTTTCAAGGGTATAATACAAGGTGTGGAGGTGAAGTGTTCAGGGGCTGTAACCTTGGATGTACTTTGCGGCACTCCCGATAACTTTTGAAGTGAGGAGTTAATCTTCGACAACCCTTTCGCAGCGGCTATCACATACTTCTCGGGAGAACTACTTTCGCTCGATTCAATGACGTCCCACATTATGCTTATCTAAAGCTTAATATGCTAGGGCATAACGGCGTTATCATAGTCAATGGAAACACGGAACGCTCCGTCCATACAGAGGAGCAGATCGCGGCTTTTGCAGCCAAGGTCCAAGCTACAGAGGAGGCTTCCAGGGCCCACACCGCTTCAAGCATGCGAGGCCTCGTAAAGTGTTCACGAAGCATTAACTTCACCTCCAAATGGTCAGCTGGCTACATGATCGAGGACTATGCTTCTCATGCGCATAATTTCACGCTAAAAATTCAAGGGGAGGCAATGGAGCACAAACAAATTATAGCACACTGCTCGGCTAAACCGATAGGTGTTCAAACAAACCCCGACCATTTAAGTCGTACTTTGTTAGCTTGGTGCTCAATGATCATATGTTTGTGATGTTTTCCACTATGATGTCTTCAGCAGGCTATGATGGTCGATACTCGCTGACTCCTCCCACGACTACCGTGCGCGGTGGTGACCGCTCTACGCAGACTCCTCTCACGGCTTCCGGGCGCGGTGGTGACTGCTCTACACCGGCTCCTCTCGCGACTTCCGCGCACGACGGTGACCTCTCTACATTGACTCCTCTCACAGCTTCCGTGAGCGACGGTGGCCATTGTACATCGACTCCTTTCGCAGCTTCCGCGTGCGATGGTGACCTCTCTTCGTCGACTCCTTCACTGGCTTCCACATGTGGCTCTACATAAAATCGCTACTCTCGGTTGTATCTACACATGACTTTCACGAGTGGTGGCGACTTCTCATCATCTGTAGGTGCTTCTACCTCGACCTCTTTTGTCATGTCCCTGTATGCGCATGAGATTGCGCAGCTTTGATGCCTACTTGCTGCTTCGGATTCTTCACCGACAGGTTCGGCGGGTTCCGTGACTGACTCTTCTGGCACTAAGAAACCACCTTATACTCATTCAGGTAAATCCACATGGATTCTTGATACTGAAGCATCTTTTAATATGACTTATGATTCTTCCACTTTGACCTATGTTCGACTTGTCGAGTCTCATGTTTCTTACGGCTGATGGCATTCCCCTTCGTGTAGGTAGTCGTGGCACCCTTAGCACTTCTTCATTCCATGTTCCCTTTGTCACTCATATTCCTCGACTTACCATGCAACTCATATCTGGTGGTGAGATTGTTGACTCTAGTTGTATTGTCAATCTTGACTTTGATTCATGTTCTGTTCAAGATCGTCACACAAGCTTTCTGCTTGGTGGTGGCCCTCGATGTTCTGATGGTCTCTGGGATCTTGACTGGCTTCCCCTTCCCTCTGCTGCCACCGCCGCCAGTCTTGTAGCCACTGTTGTTTCATATACCATCTCTTTTCAGAAGTGGCATCATCGTCTTAGCCATTTATGTGGTTCTCGTCTCTCATCCTTGGTTCATCGTGATGTTCTGGGGTCTGTCTCCGGTAATTCTTCGTTGGATTGTCTCGGTTGTAGTCTTGGTAAGAAGATTCAACTATCCCACCTTCATAGTGAGTCAGTGTTCGAGCGCCCTTTTGATCTCGTTCACTCTGATATTTGGGGTCCAGCTCGCTTCACTTCGAAAGGGGCTCATCGCTACTATATTATCTTTATAGACGAATTTTGTCGGGACAATTGAATCTATTTCATGTCTTCTCGTAGTGAGGTCTTATTTATATACAAAAAAAACTTATGCCATGGTTCATACCCAATTTTCCACTCCTATTCGTGTTTTTTGCGTAGATTTTATTGGTGAGTATATCTTCCTTGCACTGCAAGGATTTCTTGTTGCATAGGTACTCTTACTCATTTCTCTTGCCTAGGTGCTCATGCTCAGAATGGTGTGGCCGACCACAAGCATCATCACCTTCTTGAGACGGTGCATGCGATAATGATCATTGCCTCATTTCTGAGCTGAGCCTGTTACCACTTCCACCTATCTCATCAACATTCAGCTATCTGCTGCTCTACAGGGTGGTATTCTTCTAGAGAGTCTTTCTGGTCGTTTTCCTGATTATTCGACGCTTCGTTTGTTTGGTTGCGTTTGCTATGTTTTGCTTGCCCGTCGTGAACGCACCAAACTAACTGCTTAATCTATTGAGTTTGTGTTTCTCGGTAACAGTGGCGAGCATAAGGGTTATCGGTGTTGGGATCCTATCGGTCGCCGGATGCGTATTTCCCGGGATGTGACCTTTGTTGAATCTCGTCCCTTCTACCTGCGTCCATCCTCCTCGTCCTTTTCCACAGAGGACATCTCTTTTCTTACATTTCCGGATACACCTCCCTCTGTGCCCAGTATTCCTACTCCTCGTCCCACTATTGCAGATCCAATGTCATCCTCTCCTACAGTTTTGTCTCACCCCTCATCACATGATTCTCCACCTTCAGCACCGATACATTTCCCTTATCCACCTTCATCCCCGATACATTCCCTATCTCCACCTTCATCACTGATACTTCCCCATTGAGGGAGTCCTGGAAGGTGATTTAAGGATACCAGGGGTCCCTAGGAGGGCCCGAACCTCTCCGACGATCCATAGGAGGGCCCTCATCGGATGTAAAGACACCGATCCTCTCATCTTCAGTAATGTCAGTGTCAAAACCGGCAGATCTCGGTAGGGGGTCCCGAGCTGTGAGATTAGGATCGATGGGTAACAGGAGACGAAGGAGACGATGTTTACCCAGGTTCGGGCCCTCCTATGAAGGTAAAATCCTATGTCCTGCTTGATTATATTGATGTGTATGAAGATTACAGAGTCGATCTACCTGGAGATCAAGTTGCTAAACCCTAGATGAGCTTGTCTCTCTTCTACGAACTAGACCCTCTGGCTTATATAGATACCAGGGGTCCCTAGGGTTACACGTAGTCGGTTACTTGTCGAAGGAGTAAACATGCCTATTCTACAATCTTAAGCTTGAAGGGCATGCCACGGCTCCTTAGGCTTCCTCCCTGGTCACGGGATATTCGGTCAGTCCGATCCTCCAACGAGTAGCCCATGAGTCCGGCCCATAATGAATAGGCCGGTAGTCCGAGGACCCCTTAATCCCGGACTCCCTCGGTAGCCCCCGAACTAGCCTCCAATGCTGAGGTATGTAGTCCGGACGGTCCTATGCTCCAAGGTCTTCGGCTTGCAAGGCGAGTTCTTCTCCCTCTCTATGCTCGGTAAACAATAATCCGGTCTCGATCGTCGAGACGTCGCGGGGCCCACAGCATTAACTCCACCGCCCCTCGATTCGGGTGCGCCAATGGGAGACGGGCGGCCCAGCAGCCTTTTACAGGACTGCCTTTCCTGCAAGCGAAGGGGAGGAACTGCCCATTTAAGCAAGCGCAACCATGGCCTAGGCAACTCCTTCCTCTTCCTCACCATCGAAAAGCCCTAAGCGAAAAAGCTTGAAAATATGGCGAGCGTCCCTGGCTCCTCCTCGCGTCCTCACGGTCCCCTTCCTGGAGATTGGGCAAGTTGTTCAGTATCTCTCCTCCAGCTACGCAACCTTGAGACCCAGGGTTATCTTCCCGCCTCGGATCTGGCATTTACCCGTGCCGGATTGACTTCTTTTAATGGCGAAGCCTTCGCAGAGAATTTTCCTGTTCCACACTAGGGAGAGCGGGTATGTTTCGTGTCCTTCCTCCTACGGGGCCTAGGATTCCCCATTCATCCCTTCTTGAGGGGACTATTGGAATTCTACGGGATCCAACTCCATCATCTCACCCCTGGATCCATCCTGCATATTTCGGGCTTTGTGGCCCTTTGCGAGATGTTCTTGGGCTGCAAGGCCCATTTTGGTTTATGGCGGAGGTATTTCTGCCTTGTCCCCCGTACCCGAGGTGGGACAATTCGGGAAGTGGGCGGAGCCGAAGTATGGCGTATAGCCGGGACGGGGTATCCCGTGGGGACTCCGAAGAAAGAGTCCGAAGAATGGACCACGGAGTGGTTCTATATAGAGGGCGTTCCCCTGTTCGACCCAGCTCTGAGGGGTCTGCCCGAATACTCCGACGCTCCTTTGAAGAAAAGGTTCAACTGGCGACCAAAGAGTCCATCCCAGGAGGAAAGTGCCGAAGTAAAGCGCCTAGCTGCCGAAGTGAGGCTACTAGTTCACAACAAGCTAACCATCATCGACGTGATGGCAGCCGTCATTGCTCGATGCGTTCAACCCCTTCAGCAAAGGATACACCCCCTGTGGCATTACAACGGAACAAGTGACACCACACGTTCCCAACGGCAGGGTCCTGCCAATCAGGCGGCAATGGCGGCCATACTGGCCGATCTTTTTCTCCTTTGCCGGCGGCCCGAGGACCCCTTAGTCAGGATGAGAGGGCCAGGATATGCGGCGACCCCGTATTCTATAAGGAAACCTCCGAAGACGCGGCGTGCACTCCAAGTCAAGATGAGAGGCTCGGTGTCTTTACATCCGGCTGAAGACTTATCATGTGTAAACCCTAGGTACCCCCGGTGTCTATATAAACCAGGGGGTTTAGATTGTATAGGGCAGACAAGATCATCTAGGGTTTTGGCTACTTGATCTCGGGGTAGATCGACTCTGTAATCTTCATACACATCAATACAATCAAGCAGGACGTAGGGTTTTACCTCCATAGGAGGGCCTGAACCTGGGTAGATCGACCCTAATCTCACAGCTCGGGACCCCCTACCCGAGATCCGCCGGATTTGACACCGACATTGGTGCTTTCATTGCGAGTTCCGCTATGGGATCGCAAGAGGAATTGATGGCTCGCTTAATCATTGGCGATGAAGTCCGTAACGGGGGCTCCTTCGCCCCTGGACATATCCTCGCTTTCGGCAGCTTCATGCTTCACGCTGACCCAACCGGCCACCCTGGCCGGACAGGGATTCTCGCCCCGATCAAGAGATCAGATTCGGGAACCTAGAGTTCTCCGTAGAATCCCGGGGCGATCTTTCGTTCTCAGGGCTTGTGATTCCATCTGATGAGCCCAGAGTCTCCGAAGCCTTAACTTCGGATCTCCCTCTCGACTTCGTCCTCGGGTCTATCTGTGCCGATGATCTGGCCCTTCATCCGGATCCGGTTACAGTACCTGAGGGCCAGGGGTCGGCCCCTGCGGAACACACTTTTTGTACGGACACTTTGGAGGTTAACTCCGAAAGTCCTAGGCAGATTGATCCGGTCAAGCTCTCGGTGCTCAGCGAGGCACTGGGTCGGATCCTATCCATAAAAATTACAGACAACCCAACCTCGACCCATACTTAGATCGGTCTGGAGGCGGGTAATGGGGAATTTTTTGACCCACTCACCACCCACTTGGTAGCGACTATCGAAGACTTAACCGATATGCTGGACTACGCCTCCGAGGAGGCAGAAGACATGGATGAAGAGGATGGCGCCCCTGCCCCTGTCAACACTGGGCGATGGACTGCCACCTCCACCTACGACGTCTACATGGTAGACACCCCCGACGCTAAGGGAGATCGCACCCCTAAGAAGAATGGTGACAAATCCGGTGAGGCGCTGTCAAGGCACCGGAAACAACGCAAACGATCTAAGGCAAACAAGGGAAGGGAAGCCATTACACGCACCGGGGAAAACGACACCCCGGAAGAACTCGGCGACCCCGAAGACCCCGAACAGCCACTGGAGGACCAGGAAAGGCCCGATGATCGGTGTGACACCAAGGATCCTAATGATTCCAAGTATGACAACTACCTTCCCCCTGTCAAGGAGGAAGACAGCCTGGAAGCCGAAGACCTCACCGTCCCCGAAAACCCTACGGATCAGGAACGGTTTAGGCGGCAACTTTTAGCCACCGCCCGAAGCCTGAAGGCAAAAGAACAGCAGCTCAAGGCCAAACAGGACACCCTCAATGATAGATGGACGAGGGTCTTGGCAGCCGAAGAAGGGTACGGTACCAATCTTCCAGACCAACCCAAAAGCTACCCGTGCCGGCGGCTGCTACCGCAATTCGATGATGAGGCCCTTGAAACATCGCCTCCCAGGCATACTCCATATGACTGGCCAGACCGCCCTCCCCGAGGACGGGATAGAACGGCAGGCGAGGGCGAGTACAGACCTGTGGTGCCCCGCAGGAGAGGAAAAGAGCCAGCAGGGCTTGAGGACAGGCATGACTTACGATAGGACCTGGATTACAGTGCAGGCCGCACAAGATCCATCTACGGATCTAGAGGGTACTCCCCCGCGCTAGACGGGACGGGCACCGGCCTTGGCTTGACCGCAGCGATAGAGATCGGGAACAATACCGGGCCCGACCTACCACCGATCATAGGCATGACATAGCTCGGGTGAGAGGCGCTGCCCACCCACTGTGCTTCACAGACGAGGTGATGCAGCATCAGTTCCCTGAAGGGTTTCAACCCGTTAACATAGAGCAATACGATGGGACAACAGACCCAGCCATGTGGATTGAGGACTTCCTCCTCCACATCCATATGGCACGAGGAGACGATCTTCATGCCATCAAATATCTTCCCCTAAAACTTAAGGGGCCAGCTAGGCATTGGTTAAATATTCTCCCCGAGAATTCTATCGGGAGCTGGGAAGAGCTCGAGGATGCCTTCCGATCTAATTTCCAGGGCACTTATGTCCGGCCACCGGACTCCTCCGACTTGAGCAATGTTGTCCAGAAAACAGAAGAATCAGCTCGGCAATTCTGGAATCGGTTCTTGACCAAGAAAAACCAGATCGTTGACTGCCCGAACGCCGAGGCAATAGCCTCCTTCAGACATAACATCCGGGACGAGTGGCTAGCTCGTCATCTCGGCCAAGACAAGCCGAGGACAATGTCCGCCCTTACCTCACTCATGACCCGCTTTTGCGCGGGTGAGGATAACTGGCTAGCTCGACGAAGCCATAACCCCGAAGATCCGGCACCTCCGAAGTCCGGGATGGAAATGGGAAACCACGACGTAACAAAAACAAACGCCGGCACAACAACAGCGATGCGGAGGACACGGACGTCAATGCCGGTTTCCGCAACCCAAAATCCGGACAGCGGAAGAAACCTTCTAAATGTAATAGAGACGGACATACCACGCTGGACAAAATCATGGATAGGCCATGCCAGATCAACGGCACCCAAGACAAGCCCGCTAACCACACCAACCGTAATTGTTGGGTATTCAAACAAGCTGGCAAACTCGCAGCCGAGGAGCAAGGCAAGAGCCCACGCAGCGAGGATGATGACGAGCCCCGCGGTCCAAGCAATGGAGGAGAAAAGCAGTTCCCTCCAGAGGTAAAAACTGTGAACATGATATATGCCACTCACATACCAAAAAAGGAGAGGAAGCGCGCCCTTCGGGAGGTCTACGCCGTAGAGCCCGTAGCCCCGAAGTATAACCCATGGTCGGCTTGCCCGATCACCTTTGATCGACGGGATCATCCGACCAGTATCCGTCATGGAGGTTCGGCAGCCCTTGTCATAGACCCCATTATCGATGAGTATCACCAAACTAGAGTCCTCATGGATGGAGGAAGTATCCTTAATCTGATTTACTCAGACACGGTGAAAAAGATGGGTATAGATCCGTCAAGGATCAAACCGAGCAACACTACCTTTAAAGGAGTGATCCCAGGCGTCGAAGCACGCTGCTCGGGCACCGTGAATCTGGAAGTAGTGTTCAGCTCGCCTGATAACTTCCGCAGCGAAGACTTGATCTTCGACATTGTCCCGTTTCACAGCGGTTATCACGCCCTACTCGGCCGCACGACATTCGCTCGCTTTAACGCCGTCCCCCACTACGCATACCTGAAGCTAAAGATGCCCGGGCCCAGGGGGGCCATTACTGTCAACGGCAACACAGAGCGCTCTCTCCGAACTGAGAAACACACAGCGACCTTGGCAGCTGAATCCCAGTACGGCGATGCAAGGCTGACGCCCAAATCAGCCATAAAGGCACGTCATGATAGCAAACGAGTTCGTTCTCAAACCGAACTCCCGGAATCATCTTCCGCCCAACAAAAATAGGGATTCGCCCCCCCACAGCACAACCCTAGCTCCCGCAAAATATGTGCCAAGAAGGCACAACTTCGCGCTCAAAATACCATGGCTGCTGTGGGGACCCACTATGAAAGGCAAAGTGTTCGGCTGGGCCGAACTGCTGCCAACACGTGTCTTCGGACAAACCACAGGTACCATCTAGGACCTTCCACGCGTAAAGCTCATCCACACTTCGGCGACTTCTCAAGATCTTCTTCCCAAGGTCCGTTTGCCGATAGCAATCACGTTTAAAGGAACGCAACCCCCTCGGGAGCAAAGGAGCGGACATGCGACAGGGCAAATTGAGGACGTCAAGCCACCTATCGAAGACCCCGGGTAAAAACTCTCCTTTGTAAACTTTATTTTTCATTTCAACATACCTATAACAATTGCTTCGGCAGTTTGAGTTGTAAGAATTCATCAGAAATAAAGATCATCCTTTACGCCCTCCTCGCTGTATTTTATGTCACATACTCTGTTCTCTACTCACCGGCGCCGATAGCAAGGCTATTCGGTACATGCTACGATGCGACCAACTAATAGACCGGGGGCTTGACTATAAAAATCGCTCCAAGCATCACCCCGGCACTATTGTTTATGTGTTCGGCGTCTCGGATGTCGTGTTATATGAATCGGTTCCGAATTATGTCTTGGGTCAATGGTTGGGTTGTCCGGCTCCTGTGTTTGCCCTCTTACGTTCCGCCCGATCGGCTAAAAGGGTAAAGGGAGAACCACTGCGATTGTGCTTCCAGCTCGCCTGGTCAAGTACCTCAGTGGAGAAAGCCGAAAACTGACTGTCATAATAAGCGAGAACCGGTCTGCAATCCGAGCATAAGTGTCAAACTAAAAATCGATAGAGGTTATTCCGTGTTATACGAAGGGTTTGTACTATTACAAACCATGTGATGGTGGTTTCAACCTCGGTGTATCTGAATATCACACAACACTGGGGGCTAGTCATCAGCTCCCGCAGTCAGGCTCCTATGGCTAAGTGAAAGCACTAAAGCATCATAGTCCGATTGCCTTGTTCCCCTCACACTACCGCCTTCGGGTACCGATACGTCGGCTAAGGTTCACAGTGCAGAGGTAGAAACACCTCGTGTAGTATCTACATCGGGGCTGAAGCCGACGACTCGCAACTTTCAGATAAAACAGCCACACAAGAGTCAAAATAATACAATGCTTAAAGACATGATAAACCATGCAATCGCATTATAAACGGAACAGTCATTGGATACATGACAAAATGTTCATTCATACATTACATCCTTAGGGCATTGAGCTTCTATCACCCGAGCACCTTCCATCACGGTGGCAAAGTATTTCTCGGGGCACCTATGCTCCTTCCCAGGGGGCGGAGGCGCGGTGGCCATCTCGGTCGGCTTGATCTTCGGCCAGTGCACCATGGTCCTTGCAAAGGCCATCCGAGCTCCCTCGATGCATGTAGAACGTTTTAGAGCGTCAATCCAAGGCGCACCGTCACACAGTCTCTGCACCAAGCCGAAGTAACTGCTCGGCAATGGCTTGGCAGGCCACAGCCGGATGCAGAGCTCCCTCATGGCCGGCTCTGCCATCCTGTGCAGCTCCATCAGTTGTTTCATCTGCTTGCTCAGGAGGGGAGGATGCTCGGGGGCTTGAAATTGCGCCCAGAACAGCCGAGGCTCAACATCCCCATGCCGAGAGGCAAAGTATTTGTTCGCGTCCGCTGCACTCATCGGGAGGTCCGTAAAGGCGCCTGAGGAACGCCACATCCGGGTGAGTGCTACTTCTCGAGCATGCGTTGGTTTCCGTGAAGAGGAACGGGTGATGCAGCAAAGTAGATAAGTATTTCCCTCAGTTGTTGAGAACCAAGGTATCAATCCAGTAGGAGATACAAGCAAGTCACCAATGGATGTACCTACACAAATAATCAAACACTTGCACCCAACGCTATAAAGGGTTTGTCAATCCCTTCACGGTTACTTGCAACGATGAGATCTGATAGAGATAGATAGATATGATTGCTTGAAAGTAAAGTAAAACAAAAGTACAAATATTGCAGCAAGGTATTTTTGGTGTTTTTCGTTTTAGATCTGAAAGTATAAGATGGAAAATAGACCTGGGCGCCATAGGTTTCACTAGAGGCTTCTCTCATGATGGCAAGTATTACGGTGGGTGAACAAATTACTGTCGAGCAATTGATAGAAAAGCGAATAATTATGAAGTCATCCAAGGCAATGATTATGCATATAGGCATCACGTCTGTGTCAAGTAGACCGAAACGATTCTGCATCTACTACTATTACTCCACACATCGACAGACTCCTGCCTGCATCTAGAGTATTAAGTTCATGAAGAACAGAGTAACGCATTAGGTAAGATGACATGATGTAGAGGGATAAACTCAAGCAATATGATGAAAACCCCATCTTTTTATCCTCGATGGCAACAATACAATACGTGCCTCGCTACCCCTACTATGTCACTGGGTGAGGACACCGCAAGATTGAACCCAAAACTAAGCACTTCTCCCATTGCAAGAATTACCAATCTAGTTGGCCAAACCAAACCAATAACTCGAAGAGACTTGCAAAGATATGAAATCATGCATAATTCAGAAAAGACTCAAATAATATTCATACATAATCTGAACATAAACCCACAATTCATCGGATCTCGACAAACACACCGCAAAAGAGTATTACATCGGATAGATCTCCATGAAGATCATGAAGAACATGGTATTGAAGAGCAAAGAGAGAGAAGAAGCCATCTAGCTACTAGCTATGGACCCGAAGGTCTGTGGTGAACTACTCACGCATCATCGGAGGGGCAATGGAGTTGATGTAGATGCCCTCCGTGATCGAATCCCCCTCCGACAGATTACCGGAAAAGGCTCCAAGATTGGATCTCACGGGAACCGAGGCTCCTGGCGGCGGAAAAGTGTTTTTTGGCTCTCTCTGGTATACAGGGAATATTTTGGAATTTATAGGCTGAAAATTAGGGTTGGGAGAGTTGCCGTGGGCCCACAAGCCAGGGGGGCGCGCCCTACCCCCCTGGGCGCGCCCCTGTGGCTTGTGGCCACACGGCAGCTCTCCTGCCTTGGTCTCCAAGCTTGGTAGATGTCTTCTGGTCCAAGAAAAATTATTCCAAAGATTTTATTCCGTTTGGACTCCGTTTAATATTCCTTATCTGCAATACTCAAAAACAAGGAAAAAACAGAAACTAGCACTAGGCTCTAGATTAATAGGTTAGTCCCAAAAATAATATAAAATAGCATATTAATGCATATAAAACATCCAAAACAGATAATATAATAGCATGGAACAATCAAAAATTATAGATACGTTGGAGACGTATCAAGCATCCCCAAGCTTAATTCCTGCTCGTCCTCGAGTAGGTAAACGATAAAAACAGAATTTTTGATGTGGAATGCTACCTAACATATTTATCCATGTAATATTCTTTATTGTGGCATGAATATTCAGATCCGTAGATTCAAAACAATAGTCTAATATTGACATAAAAACAGTAATACTTCGAGCACACCAACAAGGCAATCGTGTCCTTTCGAAACAACATGGCCTTAGAAAGTTATCCCTACAAAATCATATGGTCTGGCTATGCTCCATCTTCCCCACACAAAGTATCTAAATCATACACAACCCCGATGAACAAGTCAAGCAATTGTTTCACACTTTTAGTGTTCTCAAACCTTTTCAACTCTCACGCAATACATGAGCGTGAGCCATGGATATAGCACTATAGGTGGAATAGAATATGGTGGAGGTTGCAAGGAAAAAGGAGAAGATAGTCTCACATCAACTAGGCGTATCAACGGGCTATGGAGATTCCCATCAATAGATATCAATGTGAGTGAGTAGGGATTGCCATGCAACGGGTGCACTAGAGCTATAAGTGTATGAAATCTCAAAAAGAAAACTAAGTGGTCGTGCAAGATGAAACTCCACTAGTTATATGAAAGTGACAAAATAGGAGACTCTCTATCATGAAGTTCATGGTGCTACTTTGAAGCACAAGTGTGAAAAAAGATAGTAGCAATTGTCCCTTCTCTCTTTCTCTCATTTTTTTTCTTTACTTTCTTATTTTTTTAATTTTTTTGGTGGGCATCTTTGGCCTCTTTTTTTTTATTTGGGCTTCACTGGCCTCTTTTATTTTTTGTAAAGTCCGGATACTCACCCCAACATGTGAGGGAGTCATGGCTTCCATCATCCTTTTCTCACACGGGACCATGCTCTAATAATGAAAATCATCACACTTTTATTTACTTACAACTCAAAAGAAAAATTACAACTCAATGCCTATGACAAAATATGACTCTATATGCAATATGAAAGTGGTGGTGCATGTCATGAAAAGCGGAACGGTGGAAGTTGCATGGCAATATATCTCGGAATGTCTATGGAAATGCCATAATAGGTAGGTATGGTGGCTGTTTTGAGGAAGGTATATGGTGGCTGTTTTGAGGAAGGTATATGGTGGCTGTTTTGGGGAAGGTGGGTTTCATGTACCGGCGAAAGTTGCGCGGTACTAGAGAGGCTAGCAAAGGTGGAAGGGTGAGAGTGCGTATAATCCATGGACTCAACATTAGTCATAAAGAACTCACATACTTATTGCAAAAGTCTATTAGTTATCAAACAAAGCATTAGACGCATGCTCCTAGGGGAGAGGTTGGTAGGAGTTAACCATCGCGCCCTCCCGACCCTCACACAAAGGTCGACAATCATTAAACAAATCATGCTCCGACTTCGTTACATAACGGTTCACCATACGTGCATGCTACGGGAATCACAAACTTCAACACAAGTATCTCTCCAATTCACAACTACTCACTAGCATGAGTCTCATATTACCATCTCTATTATCTCAAAACTATATGCAAGGAATCAAACTTCTCATAGTATTCAATGCACTTGATATGAAGGTTTTTATTATATCCCTCTTGGATGCCCATTATATTAGGACTAAATTCATAACCTAAACAAATTACCATGCTGTTTTAAGAAACTCTCAAAATAATATAAGTGAGGTACGAGAGTTCAATAATTTCTATAAAATAAAACACCACCATGCTCTAAAAAGATATAAGTGAAGCACAAGAGCAACATTGCCTAGCTCAAAAGATATAAGTGAAGCACATAGAGTATTCTAATAAATTCATGGATCAGCGTGTCTCTCTCAAAAAGATGTGTGCAGCAAGGATGATAGTGGAAAACTAAAAAGCAAAGACTCATATCATACAAGACGCTCCAAGCAAAACACATATCATGTGGTGAATAAAAATATAGCCTCAAGTAAATTTACCGATGGATTGAGGACGAAAGAGGGGATGCCTTCCGGGGCATCCCCAAGCTTAGCCTTTTTGGTATCCTTGAATATGGCTTGGGGTGCCTTGGGCATCCCCAAGCTTAGGCTCTTGCGACTCCTTATTCCATAGTCCATCAAATCTTTACCCAAAACTTGAAAACTTCACAACACAAAACTCAACAGAAAACTCATGAGATCCGTTAGTATAAGAAAAATAAATCACCACTTTAGGTACTGTTGTGAACTCATTCTTTATTTATATTTGTGTAATACCTACTGTATTCTAACTTCTCCATGGTTCATACCCCCCGATACAACCCATAGATTCATCAAAATAAGCAAACAACACAAAGAAAACAGAATCTGTCAAAAACAGAACAGTCTGTAGCAATCTGTAGACTTCGAATACTTCTATAACTCTAAAAATTCTGAAAAATTAGGACAACCATGGAAATTTGTATATCAATCTTATGTAAAACATTCAGATCAAAAGCACGTTCCAGTGAATTTATAAAAATTCTGGACTGAGCGCAAAAGTTTCTGTTTTTTTTTAACAGAATCAAACCACAAATACCGTAGACCATCCCAAAGGTCTTACTTGGCTCAAAAACTAATTTAAACAAGAAAACACAATTATTACAGAAGTAATAATGTGAAAAATACACCAAAACAGAAAAAAAACAGAAAACGAAAATAAGATTGGGTTGCCTCCCAACAAGCGCTATTGTTTAACGCCCCTAGCTAGGCAAAACGCAATAGATCTAGGTATTGTCATCTTTGGTATGCAATCCATTCTCGACCATATCTTCTAAAACCCTCTTTAGCAAATCCTTTAATTTCTTTCTATCCTTTCTAATAGGAGAACTTATTTCATAAAAAGGACTTTGATTAGTAACTTTGATGTTCATAAACTCAAAATCAGGATCATCACCGTAAACATCATCATATAAAACGCGTATATCACTTTTAATGGGTTCCCTAATTTTTTCTTCTAACCAATCATCATTGAATCCTACATAAATGCCCCTAGTGATCCAATCAAATTCATCATAGGTTTCAAGGTACATGGTTTGGGAAATTTCGGGATAGGGAACTCTTCTTTTAAGATTATCACGGTAAGATTGATAGTCCCTAGACTCAAAGCTGCGGAAAGTTTCTTTATCATGTAAGATTTCTTCAATAGGAGGGTGCTCAATATCCTTTTTATAAAAATAAAAAATTTCCCTAGCTTCAAGTAAGATAAAATCAAATTCACGCATAAGGATGATGGTAGCAATCTTTTTAGCCTTAGGGTGATTAATGTTGGGAAGTTCATAAAACACCTTTTGCAAAGCGGGATGAAGATGCACAAATTTTCTTTTCAACTTTTCAATGAGCATGACAATAGCATCCGCATAACAATTTGTGCTAAGAAGAATAGATCTCTTATTCATCTGCATTACTCCCGTACAATCAAAGAATTCTTGAATAACACTCTTCCCAATGATATTACCGTCCCCAACTTGAAAAGTTTTACCTTTGTAATTAGGAGGAGATTCAGTTTCATGATTTAGAGAGCAAGAACCAAGTTTTTCCTCAATATTTGTACTAGCAACCCCCTCAAAATTTTCAATGGTAACCTTCCCAGATTCAGACATAGTGGCAACGAAACGATCTATCACGCAAGCAAACGAAAAGGCGGACGGAAGAAGGGCGAATAAAAAGGCAAATCTTTTTGGAAAATCGTTTTAGAAGTGGGGGAGAGAAAAACGAGAGGCAAATGGCAAATAAACTAAATGCAAGAGATGAGTTTGTGATGGGTACTTGGTTGGCTTGATGTAGATCTCCCTGGCAACGGCGCCAGAAATCCTTCTTGCTACTTCTCGAGCATGCGTTGGTTTTCGTGAAGAGGAACGGGTGATGCAGCAAAGTAGATAAGTATTTCCTCAGTTGTTGAGAACCAAGGTATCAATCCAGTAGGATATACAAGCAAGTCACCAATGGATGTACCTACACAAATAATCAAACACTTGCACCCAACTCTATAAAGGGGTTGTCAATCCCTTCACGGTTACTTGCAAGGATGAGATCTGATAGAGATAGATAGATATGATTGCTTGAAAGTAAAGTAAAACAAAAGTAAAAATATTGCAGCAAGGTATTTTTGGTGTTTTTGGTTTTAGATCTGAAAGTATAAGATGGAAAATAGACCCGGGGGCCATAGGTTTCACTAGAGGCTTCTCTCATGATGGCAAGTATTACGGTGGGTGAACAAATTACTGTCGAGCAATTGATAGAAAAGCGAATAATTATGAAGTCATCCAAGGCAATGATTATGCATATAGGCATCACGTCCGTGTCAATTAGACCGAAACGATTCTGCATCTACTACTATTACTCCACACATCGACCGACTCTTGCCTGCATCTAGAGTATTAAGTTCATGAAGAACAGAGTAACGCATTAGGTAAGATGACATGATGTAGAGGGATAAACTCAAGCAATATGATGAAAACCCCATCTTTTTATCCTCGATGGCAACAATACAATACGTGCCTCGCTACCCCTACTATGTCACTGGGTGAGGACACCGCAAGATTGAACCCAAAACTAAGCACTTCTCCCATTGCAAGAATTACCAATCTAGTTGGCCAAACCAAACCAATAACTCGAAGAGTTGCAAAGATATGAAATCATGCATATAAGAATTCAGAAAAGACTCAAATAATATTCATAGATAATCTGAACATAAACCCACAATTCATCGGATCTCGACAAACACACCGCAAAAGAGTATTACATCGGATAGATCTCCATGAAGATCATGAAGAACATGGTATTGAAGAGCAAAGAGAGAGAAGAAGCCATCTAGCTACTAGCTATGGACCCGAAGGTCTGTGGTGAACTACTCACGCATCATCGGAGGGGCAATGGAGTTGATGTAGATGCCCTCCGTGATCGAATCCCCCTCTGGCAGATTACCGAAAAAGGCTCCAAGATTTGATCTCACGGGAACCGAGGCTCCTGGCGGCGGAAAAGTGGTTTTTTGGCTCTCTCTGGTATATAGGGAATATTTTGGAATTTATAGGCTGAAAATTAGAGTTGGGAGAGTTGTCGTGGGCCCACAAGCCAGGGGGGCGCGCCCTACCCCCCTGGGCGCGCCCCTATGGCTTGTGGCCACACGGCGGCTCTCCTGCCTTGGTCTCCAAGCTTGGTAGATGTCTTCTGGTCCAAGAAAAATTATTTCGAAGATTTTATTCCGTTTGGACTCCGTTTAATATTCCTTATCTGCAATACTCAAAAACAAGGAAAAACAGAAACTGGCACTAGGCTCTAGATTAATAGGTTAGTCCCAAAAATAATATAAAATAGCATATTAATGCATATAAAACATCCAAAACAGATAATATAATAGCATGGAACAATCAAAAATTATAGATACGTTGGAGACGTATCAGTGAGCAATGCAAACCTATTACCACCAAAGGCACATTGCAGTAAGTACGGCTTACCATCCACGATCGCCTTGACTTGGCGGAGTTCTGCTTCAAAGAACCGCCTATCAACACGCTCCGCTTTGAGCTCGGATTTCAGCGTGGATAGTGTGGCGGCCTGGTCTTGGTTCTTTTGCTCAAGGGCCTCGCCCTTCGTGCTGGCATCCATGAGCTCCAGCTGCACCTCTCCCACTCGGGCCTCGTGCTTGTCGCTCTCGGCTTTTAGCGCCGAGAGTTCGGCTGCTGCTTGTTTGGCCGCCGCCTTCTCATCCACGGCCTCCTGCCCCGCCTTTCCAACCCGGCCTTAAGTTTCTCGACCTCCGCGGCCACAGCTGTGGTAACAAAGGGAAGATAACACTTAGGGATAACAATCCGGATATCTCAGTCAATGAGGATAAACCATAGCCCGAATAATACAATACAAACTCACCTTGCGTCTCGTCAAATCTCTTGTTCAGGCGATCGAGCTCTTCATCGGAGCTCTTGAGCTTCCGATTTAGCTCGGCAAGCTCCATTGCATTGGAGGCCGCCGCCGACGACGAGGCCTACGAAACAACTTTTGTGCATTAAAACTCCCGAGTTGTCAGATTCAGACCCTCTCCCACGTACTCTTCGGAGCTCTTAGAATAGTAAGGAACAAAGGGTTCCTGGGGCATCATTTCTGATTTTTGGACATTTGACCCCTGGGTGGGTTTTTCAAACTCACCCAGGGCTCAGGGGCTACTACACTTATAAGAGTTGCATAAATTCGGTAAGTTAACCTTTTCGGGAAGAAAGAGTATTACTTGGCTCACCTGGAAGCCCGTCAAGAGACCGTTGAAGGCCTCTTTCAGTCCGCTATCAACGGACTGAATGCCTTGCAAAACCGCACCCATTAGGGCGCGGTGATCTTCGGCGATGGAGGAGCCGGATAAAGCTTCCTCCATCATGGCCGGCCACCCGGTCATGGGCGGCACCGGTGTTGACCCGCTAGCCCTCCCTCCGGTCGGGGACTGGGCTGGCACCCCCAGAGGCGTAGAGCGCTCCGGAGATACCCTCGGAGGGGGCTGGGCCGAGCTCCGTCCCCCCTCTTCAGTTGCCAGGGGAGTTTCCTTCTCCTGGTCTTCAGCGGCCGAGGTATTAACCTCAGACATAACATCGTCACCCCCGCCGTCGGTGTTCGGCTCAGAAGGAGCCCGGTGCGATAACACCTCCGCGGCCTCCTTCGAGACCTCAGGAGGTGTAGGGTGTGACGCAGTCACACTTTCGGCCAGTTCGGCGAGCGGAGACTCCCCATCTGAAACTTGATCGGTGGGGAGATCGCATGGGGGGCTGCAAATTGAAAGACGCTCGTCCGTTAGGCATCAAAAGCTCTATATAAGTAATCCAGAGGGTCTTCGGATTCATACCTCTGAGCTGGGGGCTTAGCCCTTGGGTTCCTTTGGGGAACCCTCTCAAAAGACTCAGACTCCTTATCGGAGTCCGAGTTATCATCGGCGAGAACTGCCTTTGTCTGGCATGTCCTCTTCGGAGCCGGAGGAGGTAGATCCTCCGCGGCGTCCGCTGACGCTGCCCTTTTCCTTGTGACGGGGGATCCGCACTCCCCCTCGTCCTCGTGCTCTTCCTCGTGAGTAGAAGAAGCATGGGTCTCCTCGGACTTAGAGTCCGAAAGACCCCTTTGACGAAGACCCTCTCGGGCCTCCTTCTTCTCTCCTTTCTTCTTCTTCTCCTTCTTCTCTGGCGCCGAATACGGCGCCACGACGAGCATCTCCGTCAATAGATCCGACCGAGGGTCTTCGGGCTGCGGGGCCGGATAGTCGATTTGCTCGGCCTTCCTCAGCCATTTCTGCGAAGATGAGAGAGAAGGGGTTCAGCTGTTTGTCAAAAAATGGAGCCGGAGAATTAAAGTTTATCATACCTTGGTAGGAGGGGTTTCTGCGTCGAGACCGGTGTCCTCCTCCTCGGCCGTCCAGCTCTTCTGGGGCTTGAACAACGCTTTCCACAATTTCTCGTGGGTAGTGCGGAAGAATTGGCTCACGATGGCCGGGTCCTCGAGCTGGTAAGCCCACATTGGGGAGGCCCGATGCTGGCAGGGGAGGAGACGATGGCGGAGCATGACCTGGATCACGTTGACCAGCTCGATTTTGGCCTCGATCATCGAGGAGATGTGCTTCTGCAGCAATTTTGCCTTTGTGGCCGACCCCTAGTCAAAACCTTTTTTGAGCCACGAGGTTAGCCTCGCGGGGGACCGGATCTAAACTCGGTAGGTGCCGCCCAGTCCGCGCTCCTAGGTTCGGTGATGTAGAACCATTCCTTTTGCCAGATCTGGACCGTGTCGATGAAGGTGCCGTCTGGCCACTCGACACGGGGGAGCTTACTGATCACCGCCCCTCCACAATCCGCATGCGCTCTGCAACTGTCTTTGGCTTGACGTTGAATACTTTGAGCCACAGGCCAAAGTGCGGCTGTACCTGCAGGAAAGCTTCACAGACGGTGATGAACGCCGAGATGTGCATGAAGGAGTTCGGGGGGAGGTCATGGAAATCCAACCCGTAAAAGAACATGAGGCCCCTGACGAAGGGGTGAAGCGGGAAGCCGAGTCCCCGGATGAAATGGGGGACGAACACCACCCTCTCGCCTGGCTTCGGAGTGGGAACCACCTGATTCGCCTCTGGAGCACGGTGGGCGATGTCGGCGGAGAGGTAGCCGGCATGCTTGAGCTCCTCAATGTCGTTGTCAGTGACGGAGGAAACCTCGGAGGAAGGATTGTGGAAGAACTGGATCTAGGCTCTCGGAACTTGGGAAGGTTGAGGAGGCAAAGGGTGCGAATTTGGAGCGTGAATAGGCCTTGAGGGTTTTTCCCTTTTTATGGGGTGCCGTAATACCAAGAGCCACCCTTTTACTGCGCCGCGGGCCTCGCCACTTTCCGAAATAATCGTGCCGTTATGCAAGCATGGGATAACCCAGGGCATTGAGCATATCCCGTAATAAACGGGACACGATCTACACGTTGATAAGACGTGCCAATGGAGAAACGACCTCGAACCGCAAATCGAGTTTTGGTAACCGACTCAGCGGTCGTGATAGACCGCGACCCTTCGTCAGGAAGGTTGTCAGGAAATATTGTTCATACTTTAACGCTTCGGCCTTCGAGGTTAAGCGATTTAAGGCGTCCGGATAACTATATGTTCGGATAATTACATATCATCGGTGGCCGGACTGCAGCCAGCCGATCATAAAGGAGGAAAAGAACTCACCCCGCAAGCCGGAGACTCCGACCATTCGAAGCTGCTAGTGTCATGACCCCTGGCGTTGGGGGCTAGTTCGGGGGCTACTGAGGGAGTCCTGGACTAAGGGGTCCTCGGGCCGCCTGCCTATCTCTCATTGGCCGGCTCTGTGGGCCGCTCTCTGGTTGTCACAGGGAGGGTTTAGATTGTTGAGGGCACAAAAGCTCATCTAGGGTTTTGGCTACTTGATCTCGTGGTAGATCGACTCTGTAATCTTCATACACATCAATACAATCAAGCAGGACGTAGGGTTTTACCTCCATAGGAGGGCCCGAACCTGGGTAAACATCGTCTCCTTCATCTCTTGTTACCCATCGACCCTAATCTCACAGCTCGGGACCCCCTACCCGAGATCCGCCGGTTTTGACACCGACACCCATCTCCACCTTCAACACCGATACAATTCCTGTCTCCACATCCAGTGGTTCCACCTTTTCCCTCCTTTCCTTTCCATTATACTCGTCGTCCACGTGTTGTGGATAAGTCTATTGATGTGCCCTCTACTTCTAGTGTGTCGTCTTCCTCCTCTTAGGCGACTTATGGTCTTGGTTATCGACCTTGTCCTCCCCCTGACCTATATTCACCTTCTCGCTATGGTCTTTCGACTGTTCTTGATGCAGTTTGCGATGGCAGAGGAGATTATTGCTCTTTAGCGTGCCGACACATGGGATCTGGTTTCTCTTCCTCTTCGTGTGCGTCCCATCACTTGTAAGTGGGTCTATAAGATTAAGAATCGGTCTATTGGTTCTCTTGAGCGTTATAAAGCTCGTCTTGTGGCTCATGGTTTTTAGCAGGAGCATGGTCGTGATTACGACGAGACTTTCGCTCCTCTGGCCCATATGACCACTATCCACACACTTCTCGTCATGGCCTCTATTCGTCACTGGTCTGTGTCTCAGCTTGATGTCAAGAATGCCTTTCTTAATGGTGAGTTGCGTGAGGTAGTTTATATGCATCCACCACCTAGGTATTCCATTCCTGATTGCATGGTTTGTCGTTTTCGTCGCTCTCTCTATGTCCTTAAGCACGCCCCTCGCGCTCGGTTTCACTGTTTTGCCTCTTTCGTCACTATAGTTGGTTTTTTGCCTAGTGCTCATGATCGAACGCTATTAGTTCACCTTTCTGCTCGTGGCCGCGATCTTCTTCTTCTATATGTTGATGACATGATCATAACTGGTGACGACTTTGAGTACATTGCCTTTGTCAAGGCCCATCTCAGTGAGCAGTTTCTTATGTCCTCTTCATTACTTTCTTGGCATTGAGGTTTCCTCCACCTCTGAAACTTTTCTTATTTCCCACGAAAAGTATATCCATGATCTTCTTGCTCGTGCGGCTCTTAGTGATGAGCGCACTATTGATACTCCTATGGAGCTCAATGTGAACCTTCGCACTTGTGATGGTGCACCCTTGTCTGATCTGACACGTTATCATCATCTTGTTTGGAGTCTTGTCTATGTTACTGTCAATCATCCGGATATCTCCTATCATGTCCATATTCTTAGTCGGCTTGTTTCTGCTCCCACTTTAGTTCACTATGGTCACCTTATTCATGTTCTACGATATCTTCGTGGCGTGATCTCTCATCGTCTTTTTCCCTTCTAGCTCATTACAACTCCAGGCCTATTCGGATGCTACATGGGCTAGTGATCTTTCGGATCATCATTCACTTTTTGCTTAAAGTGTTTTTCTTGGTGGTTCTCGCATTGCCTGGAAGATGAAGAAACAGACTCTAGTTTCCCGTTTGAGTGCAGAGGCTGAGTTGAGAGCTATGGCTCTTCTGACGGTAGAGCTGACTTGGTTACGATAGTTACTGGAGGATTTTGGTGTTTCTGGCACTACACCTACCACCCTCTTGTCCGACAGTACATGTGCTATCAGTATTGCGCGGGAGCCCGTGAGGCATGAGCTTACCAAGCATATTGGTCTTGATGCTTCTTCTGTGTGCGCTGTTGTGCAAGATGATGTTATTGCTCTTCAGTATGTGCCTTCCGAGTTACAGCTAGCGGACTTCTTCATGAAGGCCCACACTAGAGCGCAACATAGATTATGTCTCTCCAAACTCAGTGTTGTGGATCCACCATGAGTTTTAGGAGGGTGTTAGAGTTACATTGATGATAGTCTTTCGCCTTTTGTATTCTACACTTTTGGCATCCTCTTGTACATATATATGCTGGTTTTGGCATCCTTGTAATACATGTTGCATATTCATAACAACAACGACTATGTAGGCACACCAATTTTCACCTTCACATTCTTCACTACTTCCCTATGCCATGAGGTTCTGTCATAACAGTTTCCTCGTAGTAACGCCAACGGATCTCGTCAAGAACTTTGTGCTTTGAAAACCAAAATAGGGATACATTTTTGTGCTTTGAAAACACTCTTGAACTTAATTAGACGATTGGTTGGAACTTTCCGTGCGATTTTCCTTAGCCCACTTTCCTTCTTCTTTATCCTAGGGATATACTTTACTAGTTTGAAACTTGTCATAAATAAGGTTATTCCTGCCTACCTTTACTTTATTTTGAATGTTTTTCTTCTTAATCTTTTTTTGAAACATTGACCGTAGACCAATAGTTTTATAGTAATTTTTTAAATCAAGTATGTATAGGATGCGAATACAATAAACCAAAATTCAGTCAATGCTCGTTCTAGGGAACATCATGAAATAAATTGCAAATGATTATCAATTTGGCACTGTAACTTCTGTGCTTTGCCTGGTGATGAGTGATATTTTTACACTCATTTCAACCTTGTTTAAACCGAGATATTTCATTAAAAGAGAGATATTTGCTCTGATATTGCCCTTAATGAATAATAAATGCAAAGGACTCCACAAATCCTCTCTTTAATGTTTTTCCACGGGAAATGGGCTAAAAAGGGAAGAAATCACATGGAAGAATAGAAAGGAAGGAAAACGGAGGAAGAATTAGTCACCAGGAGGCGCCAAAAGGCAACCAGAGCCAAAGACGACATTTCATGCGACCGCACGTGCTCGCATGAGCGGTCGTTTGGCATGGAAACTGAGGCAGGTCATCCACCTGAACAACTTCTATAAAGGGGACCACATCGAAATATCAACATAACAGCGTTGAGCACAGCCAGAACCTCTTCATCATCATCCAAAAACCCTAGCCACTGCCATTTTAATCTCCATAGCCATCTCCACCACCATAGTGTTCTCTCATACGTTCATACTTGTAAACTTGCATCTCACAAGGCATCCATTATAATACATATTACAATCAATCAATCCGAAGATGTGTTCTTTAATGTTTTCTTCTCGCGATCTGATCTTCATGTGTGAGTAGTTTGGTAAGGTATGGGGTGAGGCATGAGCCTTGAAGAAATTAAAATTGTCAGAAGCAACGAAGAGAAAGCTGAGGTGCTTGGCACAATCCATGTGCCAGAGTACAATTATACAGTTGCATATTTTGTCCAAATGATATCCATGAAGTATCCACTACCGGAGGTAACTAATGAAGAGGCATATAATGTCTTTGTTGAACAAGTTGCAGTCAAGGTATGTGAACTTGATGATGAAAGGAAAAAATATATTCAGTAAGTTATCAGCTAAGCAAGAGGATACTTTTGAACATACAATAGAGATTGAGATAGGACTTAATAAATTCAGTGCTTTATGTGATCTAGGGGCAAGTGTTTTCACTATCCCCAAATCTGTTTATGATAGTCTCAATCTTGGTCCTTATGCTAATATTGAGATTATATTGAATATGGCTAACTCTACTTTTACAGGCATTAAGCATGGAGTTATTTTTCAAATTAATGATTGCCCTGTGATGATTGATCTTGTTATAGTTGATATGCCTGAAGATCCAATTGCTCCTTTAATTCTTGGTAGACCCTTCCTAAGGACAATCAAAGCTGTGATAAATGTTTTTGAGGGGAATGTCTGTTTTGATGTACCAGCTAAAGATTCTTTTATAAGACATTTCCCCAGGAAAAAGAAATTAAAGACCTACACAGGAGGTGACATCATTTTGAATGTCAGAAGCTATGGTCTCGGTGTTCTAGCACCACCTTGATCACCACTACGATCGAGCTATCCGACCGAAAACAAGCACTTCGTGGGAGGCAACCCATGCGAATAAAGTAGACAAGTTAGTTCTTATTTTTGTTTTCATAAAAGAGTGATTAAAGTTACATATGAAGAAGGGAGTTTCGAAGAGTTGTTCTAATGAAGGAATAGCCTTGTCCAAGATGATTTATATGTTACATTGATGTTTGAATGCCTGAAATATGTCTATGTATTGCTATAGAACTAACACCATGGCAAAACGGAGAGAAAAGACAAGTTTTGGAAGAAACAAACCAAAAGACGGCCTACCATGCAACCACCGCGGTCGTTTGGGCGATCGTTTGCCCTGTAGGAGGTTCTAGCACAAAACAGCCAAAGACAACAGAGAGGAAGACGACGTATCATGCGAGCGTATGTTCTCGTTTTGGCGGTCGTTTGACTTCTTTGCAGAAAACAACTAAAGTATCGAGAGCGTTCGACGACGTTCCGAACGGGCGCATGTGCCCGGCCAAGCGGTCGTTTGACATCTTCGAACAGAAGAACAAAGAAAAGAACGAACGACGGTGTTCAAAACGGATGCTGGCGCTCATTTCAAAGGTCGTTTCATCCACGCGCAGGCAAAGATGAGTTAAACTGGGTTGAAGAAGGTGTTCCATACAGGTGCTCGCTCCCACATGAGTGGTTGTTTCGCACGCCGGTGGCTCCAATAAGCCTGAGGAAGGAGGTATTTCGCCCACATCTCTCTCTTTCCTTCTTCTTCTTCCTTAAAACCCTAGCAAAACATCGCCCGATCTCTCTACTTGTTTGTTTTCAGTTCGAATCCTTCTGTGTGATCGATCTACGGTATGTTTCTCCTTCGATCCCCAAGTTCTTTTTTGTGAATCCACGTTCTACATGCCTAGCATTGCCATGGCTAGGATACACATTTTTTTGATTCCAACTTGAGTTTAGCATGGATTTGTTGATGTTTTTAGAGGAGTATGAAGTTTTCAGTACTGTAGGATCATTATTGTTTAATTATATTGGACTGAAAAATTGTTTTATATATGTTTACACGGAGGTCTTCTAGTGTACGCGGTGGTTTGAGTTCATCCAACGCACAAGCGCAACCAGTTTTCACTCAGGGGATCGTCTTCACCAAGCGTGGAGCGAGGAAGAAGTTCTAGAAGCTCACCATAAGAAAGATCAAAGCAACCAAATGGGCTTGTGCGAATACTCTCGCCAAGCTAGGTATCACTCATGATTTTAATTTGCTTTGTCATAATGTCGGGTGGCATCATTTTGTTTATCAGGTATGTGAGACTTATGAATGATTGACGCTTGAGTTTCTTAGTACTCTCTTGCACAATGTTTGTTTAATGCCAAATACATATGAGGACGAGAGGATCACTTTTCGTCTCCTTGACCAAGAGTTTGCCATCACTTTTGTAGAGTGGTGTAATTACTTTGGATTCCCCAACAATGATGATGATATTAGATATGTTTATTATTTCACTGACCCGCACGCAAGGCAATCCTTTTACTAGATGAGTCATTGTGGCTCTAAGCAAAGATCCAATTGCATTGAAAGTCCTGCTATACATTATTTCTACTATGTTATCACTAACTCGTTGCAGGAACGAGGAGAAGTATCTAAGGTTAATGATGAGAACATGCTAGTTCTCGGGAGAGAAGCAAAAATGGACGTCAGGTACTCGCCAACTTAGGGGCAATACTTTTGCTTCACCTCGCGCATCAAGCAAACCATGCACAAGGAGATATCGTGTGTGGAGGAGTGATCACCATGTTGGCCAACTCCCTTGGTCTCAACTACAATCATCTCCGCCCCATTGTCAAAATACTCTTATTAACATTTGTGTTCTTACCAGCGCTGGTATGGTAGTAGTTCGCAATGGTCTTCATTGCATTAAAACTCCTGGAGTGGCGTACTTGTTACCCACACCAATGCCTAATCATTTCCCCATCGAGAATGGACAATTGCATTATGTTACATAGGCAGGAGATGTAGCTTTTAACTAAGAAGGGTCAGAACCTGAACAAGTAGATGAAGAAGAACTGACCACCGACAAAGAGGAGGAGCAGCCCCAACAAGACTACACCACCTACGCGTACCTCAACAACCTCCATGGCTCTATCCATGATATGAGCAACCTTGCATTGTCCCTAAAAGGCACATCCGCTTACATGAACATGAACTTCTCCGACTGGAGGCAGGAGTGGGCTCCTGACCAACCGCCACAATGAAATCACCGGTTTGGGCTTGCAAGAGCCTATGCTTGGGGGAGGTTATCACAACTTGTACATAAAGATGTGGCGGATAAATTGTAATGAGATTGTACCTAATCTTGAGGATATTCAAAACACTCGTGCTGGTCTGTTCCAACACTTTGTTTTTTATTTACTTTTTATTTTTGCCTTTGTGATTTTTTGGTTGCAATTTAGTTTTCAACCCCCCCCCCCAAAAAAAATATAATAAGCTTTGCTTTGCTCTTGTTCTTCATTTAGCCCCTTGGAGTTTGTTTGCATTTTGTTTTCAGATGATTTGATCTATGCCGGGCAACGAGGAATGCAAGAGTAACGAAGATGAGTGTGTAAATTCGCAACCGTGAAGGTATCTCCTACGACCCTCACCTTTTGCACTTGGATACTTAGAGTAGATTTAGTAGTTGTATGTGTGATATGTGCATATGGGAGTAAGTCTTGATAGTTGATACAAAGGTTTTGCTCTAGTAGCTGAAATAATTTTGCAACCTTTGTTTTCTTTAGTCTAGACAATTTAGACTTGCCGCGGGACCGTTTTTAAATGAAATAATAACAACCAAGTATAACTTTGCACAAGACAAAGTCTCTCAATACTTGGGTGTTGAGAAATTGTAGTGGAATTGGTGTTTAACATGCTCAACCCCATGTTATTAATTTTAATAGACTTGATAGCACATGTGGATTAAATTATCTAGAGGAACTTAGTGGAAAGGTGCGTGCGATTATGCCAAAAATACGTGTTGTATATCTCAACATGGTGTTACAGGCTCCGGCTGGTGCCCTGGCCTTTGGTACTGTATACGCATTTACGTGTGTAAATGTGGCTTTGTCACCCTTCTTGATGTTATGCTGGGGACTCCACTGGCCAATGAACGATCCACCAAGAGCGACAGCTTGGATTTTGTCTATGAATTTTTTACCGTACGTAGTGGTAACAGTACAAACGAATATTATTTGGCTTTCTTCTGACTGGGTGTGTGTCGGATTTCGGGCTCCGCAAAACCCTCAAGGTTCGAACACAGGGGCGTGTGCGAAGATCCCCTGCAGCTTCGCCCTACTTTGCTCACTATTCGATGGTTACTACGGCGGACTCGCACGATGACGAGGAAGAAGATGAACACAGTGGTTTACCTAGGTTCGGGCCGCTGCGAAGCGTAATACCCTACTCCTGCTTTGGTGGATTGCCTCTCGGGGAGGTGTGGTGGATGAACTAGTACAGTGGTGAGGAGCCTCGTGAGGGCGCTTCGGTGGTGTTCTTGGCCTTCTGCTAGCCTTGTAGTGGGGTCCAGTCCCTCTCTACGGTGCAGCCTAGCCTCTATATATAGCAGTGGCCCGGGTCCTCTTCCCTTATCGCAATGGCGGGAAGGGATCCCACAACGGCCAAATTTGAAGGGGGACAGGAGTACATCTCCGCCCTGTCCAAAGGTGGTCTTCGCCTGCAAAGTAGCTGTCGATGATGCAGAGGTGGGCTCGGCGATGACATCCGCCCGGCGGGGCTCGTGGTCGTGGTCTTGTTGCACCAGAATGGAAACCTTTGGGAGGCGCTTTGGGAACCCGCGTACGTCCCTGCTCCCTTTGCACCAAAGGGGAAACTGCACCGCCTGGCACGTTGGCGCCCGCCTGTCCTTCCTTGCGTCATCCTTGACTCCTGAGGCCGGGTTCTACATAGAGATCTCCGCTGCTCCGGACGGGGCCTGGAGAGGCCCACCCCCTGCTGGTCTTGGCGCTGTTCTTCCTCGCGAGCCTGGGATCCTCGCGAGGGCCTTGTCTTGAGTGAAGTCGTGCCAGGCCATACCGGCCGGCGGTATGGGCTGTGCCCTGGGCCACAGGCTGGCAGGTCTGGGTACCCCCGTTCCCAGAACGCCGACAGTAGCCCCCGGGCCCAAGGCGCGCCCGAGTTGGCTTCTAGGCGAAGCCGCTGAAGGTGCCCCAAAGCACCGCGGGCCCCGATCGCCTGTGGGCCGGGCATGTCACGCGGAAATCTCCAAGAGGCCGTCGGCTCCTCTTCTTCACGCCGGTTCGGCAATTTGTCAGATTTGTCAAATTGCTTGGCGCACGCCAGCAGCCGTCTTTGTTTCCCATCGCTCTCGCCGTCTGTCCCCCCCCCTCTTCTGCGGCTCTTGCCCTTTCCGTCAAATCCCTACGCGCGCGCCGCCCCGCCCCCTCGCCATGGCCCCCAAGAAGAGAGAAGGCGATGGCTTGAGCGTGCCGATGACCACGCCAGCGCCGGAGCCTGCGCTGGGCCGGTCCTTGGTGGTGAATCTTGAGGGGTTGGAGAAGGTCCAGCTGGTGGTCGCCGCCAGTTCCAACGAATGGGGGGCAACCAAGATCTGGCTGGGCTCGCGGCCTCAGAGCGAGCTCGAGACCTCCGCCATCCCCCGTCATCTCCATGCCCTTCTCTCGGGCTTGCTGCCGCCGTTCTCGAGTTTCTTCTCCGCCGTGCTCTCGCATTACCGGATCCACGCGCTTCACCTCGACCCTGGCTCCCTTGTCCTTCTCTTGGCCTTCGCGTTTCTGTGTGAGGCCTTCGTCGGTGTCTCTCCCTCCGTGGCCTTGTTGCGCCATTTCTTGTCCCTCGAGCTGACCTCGGGGGAACAGTGCTCTGGGTGTGTGTCCCTAAGGGCAGTAGACGCATCCGCTGCAGGGCCCCTTGATGCCGGACTCTATCCGGAGGCCGAAGGGTTCCGACGGCAGTCGGTGTACGTCAATGCCGTTGAGGCCGGCCCCCTGTTCCAACTTCCGTTGGCCCCCGCAGTGCCGAATCCCGGGTGGTGGCGTGAGGAGCTTGCCAACCCGCGGCTTGCGTAGGTCCTAGCCAGGCTGGCGAGGCTAAAGAAGGCGGGCGTGCCGATGGCGATGGTGGTGCGGGAGTTCACACGCCGACGAATTGCTCCCCTTCAACGCCATTCCCGCCCTATGTGGGCCTTCACTGGTCCTCTCGATCCCATGAGGATCCAGGTCCCGTCTCTTTCCCCCGGCGTGCTGCATGAGCTGCTTCGACGCCTGACCGGCGGTGATCCTGACGAGTTTCCCCAGGACGGCCTCCCCTTGTACAACTACAAGGACCGGGAATCCCTCGTCTTGAAGATGTCGTGTTTCGATGAGCGGGGACTCCTTCCTCCGGAGGAAGCGTGCGCCCAGGGCGCCCCCTTCGCGGGGGCCCCGATCCCCAGGAACCCTGAAACCACGGCCCCTCCCGTGGCTGAGGTGGGGCGTCCTTCGTCACCCGCTCCCCCGGCTCCTACCTCGGGTCGGCCCGGGGTCGAGGGTGACACCCCATCATCGATGGATGCCTCCGTCTCCGCTACTGGGTGCCAGGCGCCGGTCGTCAGTTCCTTGTCCCCCGGTCTCCGCGCCAGTCGGAAGAGGAAGGCGCCCAGGGGCGGCAGCTCCTCGGCGCTGCGGGCGCCGGTGAAGAGGAAGTGGATCGCCATGGATGAGTAAGTGCCTGCGTCCCCTCACCCTTCCCTTTTGCGCTCCCATCCTGAGTTCCTGTCCCACAGGCCCCCCACCGGTGAAGGAGGAGCCGGGCCGATACCGCCCACTCCTACGGTCTCCGAGCTCCTTGCGGCCTCGGCCTCCGTCAGTTGCAGGGTTCTGGCTTCCAAGGCGTCCTTACTCGAGCTTGCTCAGACCCCAGGAGGCCTCCAGCTCCCCGGGGCGGGGCCGCGCCCCCTGCTAGTGGCCTTCCCTGGGGGCGTGCCGCGCTGTTTCCTCGGTCCCCTTCGCTCGGTGATGTGGGGTCTCAGGTGGCGCGTCCTTCTTCTGGGGCGGTCAGGCGGGAGCCCCCAGCCCCCGGGCACTCGTCCGGGCTGGGCGGCCACCCGCATACCTCCTCTGTCCATCCCAGGGAAGGCAGAGACCCTGGCTGGGCCCTTGAGCTCACAGGTGATCGGAAGGCCATGCGGTGGGGTTTGCTCTAGACTGCGGCGGAAGCGCTAGGACACCTAGGGGTGGAGTTCGCCAATAATGATGCCCGCTTGGAGATGGAGCGCCAGCGCCTCACGCGGGAATGGCATTGTCTCGAAGTCGCCATGAATTTCGGCTGCCTGCAGCGCAAGCGCGCCTGTGCAATGGCCGAGGAGTCCCTTGCTGTGGCGGTGGAGGCTTGCGAGCGCGCCTTTGCTGAGGCTCAGGAACCGACTACCGGCGCTGGGCTTCCTAGGAACGCCTCGAGGAGCTTCAAGCCCTCAACGCCGCCCTTGAGAGGCAGGTCCAAGCGCGGAGGGCCACACTTGATGTCCTGGCGCTCGAGTCCCTCGCCACTGGTGCAAGTCCCCGCGTGCCCGTTGACGCATTGGCGATGGAAGCGCTGGAGCAGAGCCTGGAGCAGGAGAGGCTGGAGGTGAGGGAGCGCCAGGCATCGCTTGCCGAGGAGTCCCTTGCCTCCCGCGAGGCGAGGTTCCAAGAGGAGGTCGACAACAAGGTGGCAGAGGCTTGGCGTTCCCTTCTCCAGGACTATCGCGCGAAGCTGAAGCTCCAGGAGTCCCACTACTGCAAGCGACGTGACCACCTGAAAGGCGAGGTTGATGTCCTCAGGAAAAGGTTAGACCAAGAGGAGGGATGCCGGCGAGCCGCGATGGACGCCCAGGCCGCTGCCGAGGCCGAGCTAGCTTTTCTCTATAAACAAGTAAAGGGTGTTGCTTCCCTGGCGGAGAAGGCTTCGGACGAGGCGGACCGTGCTCGCGGCCTCCAGTACACGCGCTCCTAGATGTTCCAGTCCCTCGAGGGGAGGGCCAACCGGGCCTTGAGCGACATCTGCGGTGCGAGCATCTCGAGCCCCTTGGTTCCAGATGACGCTGGGTACCTGGGCTTCTTTTCTAGGGTCGTGGAGTGCCTTGAGGGGGGTGCCGAGAAGATCCGCATGCTTGTGGAGGAGAAGCGCCACGACCTCCTCGCGCGTGCGGCTTCGAACGTCTTCAGCCACCTCCTTCGTCTCGCCCCGCACTTCGATTTTGGGGCGGTGCTTGGTCCCGTGCCCGAAGTGACTCGCGCTGCCCTCGCCGAGTGGGTCAAGGACCATGTGGAAGACCTTATAGCAGAGCTTTCTTCCGACGAGGCCGAGGGCCATGCTGGAGCCGGGAAGCACAAGGCCGCCGGTGGCGGTGATGACGAGAGTGGCGGCGACTACATGTCCCCTTGAGCAGCCTTCTTGTTTTCCTGGCAGGGTTATGCATGTGGCCTAGTGGCAACCTTAATGTATTTTGGAAAATACCCTTGAATGTGCTCCCGAATGACGAGGTGTGTTGCGCCGCGCTTCCTTTTGCCCGGGGTTGCTGCCAATCCGATCGGCACGCTCGCGGGAGCCTTCTACGTTAGGGAGGTTTAGCAGTGGCACTTGGGGGGGGGGGGTCTGGACGCCCTGAGGGTTTCTCTTTCTTATGAGTGAGGCAAGTTGGGAGCCCTTTCGGCACTCTGTGTCTGCAGGCCCCAGTCCCGCACATTTCTCGACCACCGTAGTGTACGACCGGATCACCAGGACGCAACTACGAGGTGAGGCCTCGACATCCTTGATGCCGACCGAATCACCAGGATGACATCAAGGGGTGAGTGGCTATATGACCGGTAAGGCTCCTGAGGCGCGCTGCTCAGGAGCCCCCTTTGACGCTCGAGCGACCCCCATTCCGACATGCCGGGTACTGCCTTAGGAGGCACTGGGGCCTCCTGAGACTCCATGCTGTGGTGCCGCGCTGCGGTCGGAGCCACCGAGCGGGGGTCGACTGCCAAAAGATGCAAGTCCCTGAGGCGACAGGGCCTTGCTATCCAGCTCCGAGATGCCTCTGGGAGGGCCGGCCTGCACGGCCCCTTGTCAAACACCAATCCCGAAAAAGAGAATTCAAGACCGGTAAAACGAGAGAGCAATGAGAGAAAAGTCCCCGCCCCTTTTTATTTTAAATATAGAGTTCCGAAGTCCTCAAACTTCATTCCAAAAAGTGGCAATTCGAACACAAAAAGAAGCAAGCAACCGCCGCGTCCGGCACCTAGGCTAGTCTTCGTTTTCGTCTTCCCCTAGCGCTGAGTGTAGGGCATCCACGTTGCGTGGGCATAGCCATTGGTGGGCAGTGTTGTCCGCCAGCGCGAAGCATGGGACTTCCACATTGTGTGGGAAGGAACCCCTCCGCGTCCTCGGGGGGCTCCGCGCGTATACAGCCCACTCATTATTATGTGAGAGTGTCACGGGTTGGTCCCGGGGGTGTACAGGGAGCTCCATGCCTCGCGGACATGAAGCCCACTCCCAGCCCCCAGGCTTGGCAAGGCGAAGTAGGGTCGGGTCTGGACGGGCCCCCGAGCGTAGGGGGAGCCCCTCACGCTCTCCGATGGGAGGGCCCGCCTCGGAAAAGGGGCATGGGCACCCCAGAGCCCATGGCCGGGTGCCGTCGTCGTGGTGATGGCGCAACCCCCTGCGCCGCGGGTCGGGTCCAGTGGTGCCACTCCGTTGCGTGCGAGGTCGGCACCCCGGGCAGTGCCCCAGCGCGCCTCGCTGGGGTGCCCGGGGTCCCCATGCAGGTACCCGAGGCCCTGCCCCCAGGCTGGGCGAGCTGGGCCTGGGGACATGGGCGAGTACATGATCGCCCGCTGGTGATCGAACGAAACCCGACCCGGAGACATGGGCGTATGTTCCACCCTCCGTCTCCAAGCGGGCGTCGCGCGCCCCGGAGACATGGGCGTGTGTTCCACCCTCCGTCTCCAGGTTGGGATCATCTGGCCTGAAGACATGGGCGTGTGTTCCACCCTCTGTCTCCAAGCTGGGGCCATCTGACCCGGGGACGTGGGTGCACGCTCCACCCTCCGTTCCCAGGCGAGTGACCCCCGGTCCCCAGACCCAGATGCCTGCTCAAGGCAGCTCCCTACCAGCGGGTGTGCCTCGCGAAGCTTCCTACGCCGGGCATCCTCGCGAGGCCAATCCCGCAAGCCGCCCTCATGAGGCTGTGCATACCAGCCCGCGCGAGAGCCACTCGCGAAGTTGCGTACGTGCCTCCTGTCGCCGTGGTAGCCGGCGTTGCTTCCTTCGCGGCCCAGGCGCTCGTCAACATGGTCGTTGTAGATTTGCTCGAGCCCCCGGGCACCGGCGTAGTCAAGCCTCTGGTCCTCCTCCCTAGTTCTAGTGGGCACGCTGAGGGGCGCGAGGCGACGCCCCTCTCGCGTGGCTAGCACCTCCCACCGGTTTCTGCCGGCGCCTGCAGCCAGCTCCTGCGCCCCCGGCGACTCGGGCCAGGCCCTTGGCGAGCGCGGGTCGCCGCGGACGTCCCAAGCGCCCGTGCGACCCAGGCGCTGTGCCAGCCAGTTGAGCGAGTTCACGGGCACGAGCCACGCTGAGGTACACCTGGGTCTCGTCGGTGGCGGTGACGCATCTGGGGGCACGCCTGGCCCAGTCGTGGCGGCGATCGCGCGCAGCGTGTTGGCGCCGTAGCTCGTGCACCATGAGGAGCGCGACATGTCTGTGCGTCGGGTCGTGGCAGACCCGGAAGGGCGGCGGCGCGGCCCGGGTGCGGGGAAGGGCCGGGGTGGCAAGGGCTTGCCGTGTTGTCGGTGAAGGCGGCAGCCCCCGGCCCCTGTTGAGGGCCCGGCCGGTAGTGGCACCCACCGACGGGGAGGCAGAACGACGCGGGGTGCCAAGGCCCGCCGGCGCCGCCCGCGCCACGCGGGCAGCTCGCCGCTCAGCATGGGCTCAACGTCCTTTTGCCATGAGTGCGGCGAGCGAAGGCGAGGCGAGGCCTGAGGAAGACTTTGACACGCCCCCTACCTGGCGCGCCAAATGTCGGATTTCGGGCTCCGCAAAACCCTCAAGGTTCGAACACATGGGCGTGTGCGAAGATCCCCTGTAGCTTCGCCCTACTTTGCTTGCCATTCGATGGTTACTACGGTGGACTCGCACAATGACGAGGAAGAAGATGAACACGGTGGTTTACCCAGGTTCGGGCCGCTGCGAAGTGTAATACCCTAATCCTTCTTTGGTGGATTGCCTCTCGGGGAGGTGTGGTGGATGAACTAGTACAGTGGTGAGCAGCCTCGTGAGGGCGCTTCGGTGGTGTTCTTGGCCTTCTGCTAGCCTTGTAGTGGGGTCCAGTCCCTCTCTACGGTGCAGCCTAGCCTCTATATATAGCAGTGGACCGGGTCCTCTTCCCTTATCGCAATGGCGGGAAGGGATCCCACAACGGCCAAATTTGAAGGGGGACAGGAGTACATCTCCGCCCTGTCCAAAGGTGGTCTTCGCCTGCAAAGTAGTTGTCGATGATGCAGAGGTGGGCTCGGCGATGACATCCGCCCGGCGGGGCTCGTGGTCGTGGTCTTGTTGCACCGGACTGGAAACCTTTGGGAGGCGCTTTGGGAACCCGCGTACGTCCCTGCTCCCTTTGCACCAAAGGGGAAACTGCACCGCCTGGCGCGCTGGCGCCCGCCTGTCCTTCCTTGCGTCATCCTTGACTCCTGAGGCCGGGTTCTGCATAGAGATCTCCGCTGCTCCGGAGGGGGCCTAGGGAGGCCCACCCCCTACAGGTCTTGGCATTGTTCTTCCTCGCGAGCCTGGGATCCTCGCGAGGGCCTTGTCTTGAGTGAAGTCGTGCCAGGCCGTACCGGCCGACGGAATGGGCTGCGCCCCGGGCCACAGGCTGGGAGGTCTGGCTACCCCCGTTCCCAGAACGCCGATAGTGTGTATGTGGTAAATAAAGGGGACTGATCATAAGAGATCGAAAGAGACATTATTCCTAAAGGTCCATAGTTCCCAAACAATAAGCCACAGAGAATACCTATGCATGATCACTTATTTGTCATAATCTCCTTCACGTGACAATCAAAGTTCTAGCAAAGAATGATTGAAACAAAGTGTTTAATAGGCTATAGGAGGAGACAATTGTGGGTGTGATCATGAGCATTTGAGCATGATATTTTACTATTCCCTCTGTACCGGTGCATAAGTCATCTTACGTTGTGCGTCGTGACCAAGGTGGAGGGGAAAACGAGAGAACTTAATGTTTATTTGCTAATTAATACTATTGCATGCAATGAATTGACCACTTCATGTCATGCTTGGTAGTCTCAAGTCATTAAAAACATACATGACCCATGTTTTTTGTTGGTTGATTCCTTTATTCAGGTCAATAAACAAGAAACAAGGTGAGAGTTAATGCACCGCGCCTAAGTGTTTTGCGATTATTTGGTTTTCGTAAGATGACTTAGGCCTCTTCCAATCCAAAGGTGCGTAGATGAGGTGCTAAGTGCACTAAATAGCTTAGAAACTCAACTTATCAATACATAGGTGCTTAGCTTGTTGTTGCTAAGCTCACTTTATTTAATGATTTACCACCTAAACTCTTTCATGCATTGGCCAACTTCTCTCCTTTAAATGGTTTGCCTAGGTTCACGTGCTTGGCATTGGTTCTTCCTGGGGTCACCAAAGTGCTCTCTCTCCTCCTTAATTGTTGCGACATGTCATGTTTTGCCTATGTGGCATTCTTAGCATTTGTCCATGGTGGAGCACTGGGAAGGGTCTTATTCACCGGTACGGATGGAGTACATGCTTTCTACTCCCTTATTTATGTTTCCATGGCAAAATCTAAAGAAACTCTTCCATGCATTACCGAAAAGGAAGTGTTGTCTAGATTAAATGAAATGAAGTGTTGCAAAGTTGTTTTATCTAGTAGATCAAACTGTGTGTTGATTATCTTTGCCTCACTAACACTAGCCCTATAACCATGCCACCGCTATATCTATGCTAAGTTTTCTGGTCAAGAAGCGGAGGGCTATCTAGGCATACCAATCTAAGTGAACCGAAAAATTTCTTGTTATTTTGGTTTCAACAACTGAGTTCCTTATGCTTCAGATTTCTCTCTATGTTGCTCGAGGAAGATCAAGTTTAATCTTGGGGGAGTTGATGAGTGATATTTTTACAGTCATTTCTACCTTGTTTAAACTAAGATATTTCATTAAAAGCGAGATATTCGCTCCGATATTGCCACTAATGACTAATCAATGAAAATGATTCTACAAATCCACTCTTTAATGTTTTTCCACAAGAAATGGACTAAAAAGAGAAGAAATCACATGTGAGAATGGAAAGGAAGGAAAATGGTGGATGAATCAGTCACCAGGAGGCTCCAGAAGCCAACCAAAGCCAAAGACATCATTTCATGCGACCGCACGCACTCCATGAGCGGTTGTTTGGCATGGAAACCGAGGCAAGTCGTCCACCCGAACAACTTCTATAAAGGGGACCCCGTCAAAATGTCAACATAATAGTGTCGAGCAATGGAGAGCGCACGGCCTGTCAGCAAGCCCCAAGTCACAAGAGTCACCCGCGAAGCTCCCCACCCCAGGTGGATTATCGGCCCCACTCCCGTCTCCAAGCCGCGCGGCAGCAGGCACGTGTGCATCGACTTCATCTCCCTCAACTAGGCTAGCCTCGCGAGGCCCTTCCCTTCTCCATCTCCACTCATGCACGTGCCTTTTAGCCCGGAGAACGCCGCAACCATCTTCGTGAGGCTGGCGCGCATGAGCTTGGAGTCCCGCATTGAGGGCGTGGTTCACGACCACCAAACGGCCCACTGCGGCCCCGCTAATGACGGCGGAGGGTGTTCCGATACAAAACACATGGAACACCCTCCATCCCCGTAAGTTCTATCCGTGCTCCACGGATATGAGCGAGACGGAGCTGTACACGCTCCGGGGCTCCCTCTACCCATGCTGTCCTCGGCACGTGAGAATCCCTTCCCACCCTCGTGGAAGCCCCATGCTCAGCGTTGGTGGATACCCCATGATCAGACATGGTGGACTTTTTGACAATGAGGGCACTTTTCAGCTGCATCAATCTTAGGTTGATCTGTGTCCGTCACAGCATCATTTCTGTCATCCTTTGAGGGCACTTTTCAGCTGCACAAACCTCACGCCGACCCGTTTCGAACACGACGGCATGTATCTTTCTGTTATGTAATGAACCCGCTTCATGCATCAGTAAATATCATTTCCTTTGGATGTCCTGCATACTTGCAGCTGAGTATGCCTCATGAGGGGCACACGCTCGTGATCTCCCATGTGTTTGTCACACGAGCGGTGGCTAGGCACAATGTCTGTGCTCGGGTCAGTCCCTATAGCACTTCAAAACCCAAGTGACCAAACTTTGGCTCACGGCCTGCTCCCGTCTACGTCACCTCACCAGGTCCTTGGTGCCTTTGTCTCCTCGCGTAACACTCACAGGCGACCTCGCGAACGCGCCCTGCTGAGCTCCTTGCAAAACTTGTCAGTTTCCCTAGTGCAGGACATCGAAGGCTTCAGGAGCCCCCTCAGGAGGCCTCATGAGCGGCGTCCTGCAGATGGAGAGCTTCGCGAGGGTCCGCGCCTCACGAGCCACTCCCTACGGAGGGCTCGCTTCGACACCGCGCACCTTAAGGGAGCTAAGCCTAAAAACCCCTAGGGTTCCCTCACTCTCGTTTTCCTCCCAAGGCGTCCTAATTTCTTTGGCACGAGCCACCTGCGAGTCAAGGGTGGGGGGGGGGGTGAGCACCGAGCCTCAGGATCTCCTACCAGCCCGAAGAGCCCTGCACCCTCTGGCCTTGCTTAGCTCTCGCTCCAAGCATACCACCAACGGTGTAGCCAGCCTTGGCGGCTAGGACCTGATAACCCACAAGTATAGGGGATCAGTTGTAGCCTCTTTCGATAAGTAAGAGTGTCGAACCCAACGAGGAGCTAAAGGTAGAACAAATATTCCCTCAAGTTCTATCGACCACCGATACAACTCTACGCACGCTTAACGTTCACTTTACCTAGAACAAGTATGAAACTAGAAGTACTTTGTAGGTGTGATAGGATAGGTTTGCAAGATAATAAAGAGCACGTAAATAAAAACTAGGGGCTGCTTAGATAAACAAACAACTAAGTGAGTTTAACGACTGTGGAAAAGTTGTGGTAGGAGTTGCGGAATTGTCCCTAGGCAATTGATAACTAGACCGGTAATCATTATTGCAATTTTATATGAGGGAGAGGCATAAGCTAACATACTTTATCTACTTGGATCATATGCACTTATGATTGGAACTCTAGCAAGCATCCGCAACTACTAAAGATCATTAAGGTAAAACCCAACCATAGCATTATAAGGTATCAAGTCCTCTTTATTCCCATACGCAAACAACCTACTTACTCGGTTCTGTGCTTCTGTCACTCACGCCACCCACCATAAGCGAATCATGAACATATTGCAAACCCTACAGCGGGGATCCCTCATGCTTGCGCGACACGGAGAGCACCATAGGACAGCACCAATAATAAAACATGCAACTCAAACCAATCATGATCATGAATCAACCCATAGGACAACAAAAATCTACTCAGACATCATAGGATGGCAACACATCATTGGATAATAATATGAAGCATAAAGCACCATGTTCAAGTAGAGGGTACAGCGGGTTGCGGGAGAGTGGACCGCTGTAGATAGATGGGGGAAGGTGATGGAGGTGTTGGTGAAGATGACGGAGTTGTTGGAGTAGATCGCCGTCACGATGATGGCCCCGGCGGCGTTCCGGTGCCACCGGAGAGAGGGGGAGAGAGCCCCCCTCCTTCTTCTTCTTCCTTGGCCTCCCCCCTAGATGGGAGGAGGGTTTCCCCTCTGGTCCTTAGCTTCCATGGCGGCAGAGGGGCGAGAGCCCCTCCGAGATTGGATCTCTCTCTCTGTTTCCTTCTGTTTCTGCCTTCCCAGATTCTGTCCTTTCACCGTTTCTTATATTCCCGGAGATCCGTAACTCCGATTGGGCTGAAATTTTGAGGGGATCTTTATCCAAAAATTAGCTTTCTTGCGGCCAAAGGACAGCTCCAACCGACCTAAGGGGTGGCCACAAGCCCTCAGGGCGCGCCCAGGGGGGTAGGGCGCGCCCCCCTGGCTTGTGGCGCCCTCGGGCACCGCCTTCTGTTGATTCCACTTCCCAAAATTCACATATATTCCAAAAAAAATCTCCGTAAGTTTTTATCCCGTTTGGACTTCGTTTGATATGGATTTTCTGCGAAACAAGAAAGCATGCAACAAACAGGAACTGGCACTGGGCACTGGATCAATATGTTAGTCCCAAAAATAGTATAAAAAGTTGCCAAAAGTATATGAAAGTTGTAGAATATTGGCATGAAACAATCAAAAATTATAGATACGACGGAGACGTATCAGCATCCCCAAGCTTAATTCCTGGTCGTCCTCGAGTAGGTAAATGATAAAAAAGATAATTTTTTATGTGGAATGCTACCTAGCATAATCTTGATCATATAATCTAATCATGGCATGAATATTAAGACACGAGTGATTCAAAGCAATAGTCTATATTGACATAAAAATAGTAATACTTCGAGCACACCAACAAGGCAATTGCGTCCTTTCAAAATAACATGGCCTTAGAAAGTTATCCCTACAAAATCATATGGTGTGGCTATGCTCCATCTTCCCCACACAAAGTATCTAAATCATGCACAACCCTGATGAACAAGCCAAGCAATTGTTTCACACTTTTAATGTTCTCAAACCTTTTCAAATCTCACGCAATACATGAGCGTGAGCCATGGATATAGCACTATAGGTGGAATAGAATATGGTGGAGGTTGCAAGGGAAAGGGAGAAGATAGTCTCACATCAACTAGGCGTATCAACGGGCTATGGAGATGCCCATCAATAGATATCAATGTGAGTGAGTAGGGGTTACCATGCAACAAATGCACTAGAGCTATAAGTGTATGAAAGCTCAAAAAGAAAACTAAGTGGTTGTGCATATGAAAAATTCCACTAGCTATATGAAAGTGACAAAATAGGAGACTCTCTATCATGAAGATCATGGTGCTACTTTGAAGCACAAGTGTGGAAAAAGATAGTAGCATTGTCCTCTTTTTTTTCTTTTCTCTTTTTTTTTATTTATTTTGGTGGGCATCATTGGCCTCTTTTTTTTTTATTTGGGCTTCGCTGGCCTCTTTTATTTTTTGTAAAGTCCGGAGACTCATCCCAACTTGTGAGGGATTCATAGCTTCCATCATCCTTTTCTCACACGGGACAAATGCTCTAATAATGAAAATCATCACACTTTTATTTACTTACAACTCGATACCTAGAACAAAATAAGACTCTATATGCAATATGAAAGTGATGAAGCATGTCATGAAAAACGGAACGGTTGAAGTTGCATGGCAATATATCTCGGAATGGCTATGGAAATGCCATAATAGGTAGGTATGGTGGCTGTTTTGAGGAAAATATATGGTGGCTGTTTTGAGGAAGGTGGGTTTGATGTACCGGCGAAAGTTGCGCGGTACTAGAGAGGCTAGCAAAGGTGGAAGGGTGAGAGTGCGTATAATCCATGGACTCAACATTAGTCATAAAGAACTCACATACTTATTGCAAAAGTCTATTAGTTATCAAACAAAGCATTAGATGCATGCTCCTAGGGGAGAGGTTGGTAGGAGTTAACCATCGCGCGCTCCCGACCCTCACACAAAGGTTGACAATCATTAAACAAATCATGCTCCGACTTCGTTACATAACGGTTCACCATACGTGCATGCTACGGGAATCACAAACCTTAACACAAGTATTTCTACTAATACACAATTACTCACTAGAATAACTCTAATATCACCATCTTTATATCGCAAAACTATTGCAAGGAATCAAACATATCATATTCAGTGATCTACAAGTTTTATGTAGGATTTTATGACTAACCATGTGAATGACCAACTCCTGTTAACTCTCTAAATAGATATAAGTGAAGCATGAGAGTTTAATTCTTTCTACAAAAGATATGCCCACGCTCTAAAAAATATAAGTGAAGCAAAAGAGCATTCTACAAATGGCGGTTTTCTATGTGTAGAGAAACAGGCAATCCAAACTTCAAATGATATATGTGAAGCACATGAAGCATTCTACAAAGCCATACTCAAAAGATATAAGTGATGTGCAAAGAGCCTTCTATAAATCAACCAAGGACTTTCTCATACCAGCATGGTGCATTATTAAAAGAAAAATAAAAAGCACACGACGCTCCAAGATTTACGCATATCATGTGACGAATAAAAATATAGTTCCAAGTAAAATTACCGATGATTGTTAGAAGAAAGAGGGGATGCCTTCCGGAGCATCCCCAAGCTTAGTTTCTTGGGAGTCCTTATATATTACCTCGGGGTGCCTCGGGCATCCCCAAGCTTAGTCTCTTTCCACTCCTTATTCCTTCATCCATCGTGATCTCACCCAAAACTTGAAAACTTCAATCACACAAAACTTAACAAAACCCTCGTGAGATCCGTTAGTATAATAAAGCAAATCACAACTTTAAATACTGTTGCCAACCAATTCATATTTTATTTTTGCATTGTAGCTACTGTATTATAATTTTTCCATGGCTTATACCACCGATACAATCGATAGTTTCACAAAACGAGCAAAACAATGCATCAAAAACAGAATCTGTCTTAAACAGAACAGTCTGAAGCAATCTGAACATTGACTATACTTCTGTAACTCTAAAAAATCTGAAAAATTAGGAAAAAATAAAAAAATTTCATAGCAGTACTGTGTAAAAAATTCAGAAACTTTTGACATTCCAGTAAAAAATGTAAATTCACGCACTACAGACAAAGTTTCTGTTTTTGCACTGCACACACCAAACAAGCAATCTAATCATCCTAAAGGCAAATCTTGGCACATTATTTTTATAATACAATGGATTTATACAAGGGGATAATTATTTTTGTTGAAAAGTTTCTGTAATCAAGATTTGCAAAGTTTCCATGGGCATGAACAAAGTTCAAGGAGCTCCCCCACTTCAACGGTGCTCGTCCTTCTTACTTTCACTTCTCTTTTTGAAAAAGTTTTAGGTTCCCCTCTTTATTTTTTTGTTTTTAAACTATATAAAAGCACACAACAGAATAAAATGACTCTCTAAAACTTCCGGGTTGTCTCCCTGGCAACGCTTTCTTTAAAGCCATTAAGCTAGGCATAAAGTGCTCAAGTAATGGATCCACCCGGATCCCAAGGTATATCAAAGCCAATTTTAATTAACAATGATTTGTAATTTAGTAGTGAGCACAAAGTAACATATATCATGCAACAACGAAGTCTAACTCTCTTCCTATGCATCGGCATGTCATAAAAGAACAATTCATGCACATCAAGTAAAGGCCAATACATAGCATAAGCAGTTTCTGGCAATTTTATCGTATTGGAAACATAGAGAGGCGGAGATGTAGTTCCTCTCTCATAATAATTGCAAGTAGGAGCAGCAAGCACATGCATATTATATCTATCAAAATCATCATGTGTAATAGTAAAAGGCAACCCATCTATATAATCCTTAATAAGAGCAAGCTTCTCCGATATAGTGTAGTTGGGAGAATTCAAAAAGATAATAGGACTATCATGCGTGGGTGCAATAGCAACAATTTCACGTTTAACATAAGGATCTATAGCAAGTTCATCTCCATAAGCATCTTTCATATTGGCATCATGGCCACAAGCATAGCAAGCATCAAGTTCATCAAAAAGGGATATTTCAAATGAATCCAAGGGATCATAGCAATCAACATAGCATTCATCCTTCGGTATGAACGAAGGGAAATTAAACAATGTATGAGTTGAAGAGTTACTCTCATTAGAAGGTGGGCACGGGTAGCTAATCCGCTCTTCCTCCTTTTGTTCTTCGCTCTCCTCGTCATCTTTTTTATCTAATGAGCTCACAGTGTCAGGAATTTCTTCTTCAATAGATTCCTGCAAAATATTAGTCTCTTCCAAAGCAGCGGTCATTCTCTCAATAAATTCAATAATATCAGCATTGCAATCATAATTCTCATAGCAATATTTAAGTATGGCAAAAAATTCAGATTCGTAAGGAACATCATCATCATACTTTTCAAGCAAAGAAATAATTTCATAAGCACCTTTAAAAACAACAAATTCTTCTATTCGTTCCACATCATAGTAATCATAAATACCTTTAGCATAAGAAGCTAAGGTTTCATTATCATTAAATTTGCATTGAAAGGGGAGGTGTCGAGCTTCTATATTAGAGCAACAAGTAAAGTCACATCTCGAGCATGCATCCCAAGCAAACCATCCCAGTATTCTAATTTGATCCCATAAGTGTTTCCCTTTTTGAGATAAGCGATAATCCCTAAAGTATTCACGTTGATCCAACGTGTATCCCATTATCAAGTTGAATGGGGTTTTCTCAGGATTATCAAAGTAGTGCATAATATTTTCCACATAAAGAGCATCGAGGGTTTTAGGAGGTTCCCCATCTCCATGAGTAGCAAGTACACCTAATTTTTTTGGTATTTCGTGTTCCATATCCATAACTAAAGATAGAGAACAACTTAGAACATCAAATAAAATCTACTTAGTGATAAAGCAAACAAGCACACACGAGAATATTCACCCCACGCTATTGCTCCCCGGCAACGGCGCTAGAAAAAGGTCTTGATAACCCACAAGTATAGGGGATCAGTTGTAGCCTCTTTCGATAAGTAAGAGTGTCGAACCCAACGAGGAGCTAAACGTAGAACAAATATTCCCTCAAGTTCTATCGACCACCGATACAACTCTACGCACGCTTAACGTTCGCTTTACCTAGAACAAGTATGAAACTAGAAGTACTTTGTAGGTGTGATAGGATAGGTTTGCAAGATAATAAAGAGCACGTAAATAAAAACTAGGGGCTGCTTAGATAAACAAACAACTAAGTGAGTTTAACGAGTGTGGAAAAGTGGTGGTAGGAGTTGCGGAATTGTCCCTAGGCAATTGATAACTAGACCGGTAATCATTATTGCAATTTTATATGAGGGAGAGGCATAAGCTAACATACTTTATCTACTTGGATCATATGCACTTATGATTGGAACTCTAGCAAGCATCCGCAACTACTAAAGATCATTAAGGTAAAACCCAACCATAGCATTATAAGGTATCAAGTCCTCTTTATTCCCATACGCAAACAACCTACTTACTCGGTTCTGTGCTTCTGTCACTCACGCCACCCACCATAAGCGAATCATGAACATATTGCAAACCCTACAGCGGGGATCCCTCATGCTTGCGCGACACGGAGAGCACCATAGGACAGCACCAATAATAAAACATGCAACTCAAACCAATCATGATCATGAATCAACCCATAGGACAACAAAAATCTACTCAGACATCATAGGATGGCAACACATCATTGGATAATAATATGAAGCATAAAGCACCATGTTCAAGTAGAGGGTACAGCGGGTTGCGGGAGAGTGGACCGCTGTAGATAGATGGGGGAAGGTGATGGAGGTGTTGGTGAAGATGACGGAGTTGTTGGAGTAGATCGCCGTCACGATGATGGCCCCGGCGGCGTTCCGGTGCCACCGGAGAGAGGGGGAGAGAGCCCCCCTCCTTCTTCTTCTTCCTTGGCCTCCCCCCTAGATGGGAGGAGGGTTTCCCCTCTGGTCCTTAGCTTCCATGGCGGCGGAGGGGCGAGAGCCCCTCCGAGATTGGATCTCTCTCTCTGTTTCCTTTTGTTTCTGCCTTCCCAGATTCTGGCCTTTCACCGTTTCTTATATTTCCGGAGATCCGTAACTCCGATTGGGCTGAAATTTTGAGGGGATCTTTATCCAAAAATTAGCTTTCTTGCGGCCAAAGGACAGCTCCAACCGACCTAAGGGGTGGCCACAAGCCCTCAGGGCGTGCCTAGGGGGGTAGGGCGCGCTCCCCTGGCTTGTGGCGCCCTCGGGCACCGCCTTCTGTTGATTCCACTTCCCAAAATTCACATATATTTCAAAAAAATCTCCGTAAGTTTTTATCCCGTTTGGACTTCGTTTGATATGGATTTTCTGCGAAATAAAAAAACATGCAACAAACAGGAACTGGCACTGGGCACTGGATCAATATGTTAGTCCCAAAAATAGTATAAAAAGTTGCCAAAAGTATATGAAAGTTGTAGAATATTGGCATGAAACAATCAAAAATTATAGATACGACGGAGACGTATCAGGACCCAGTGTCGGGGATATAACCCCACGGTGTAACCCGCCCTATTGGGTCGGGTCAATGTATTGGCGACTCCAGAATCAACTCAAGATGGGCCGCAATGTGAAAGTAAAACAAGTAAGGCGGTTGCTAAGTAAACCGTCGGGCGGCCTAAGCGCGTGAGACGGCGACTCAAGGCCCACAGGGCAGAAGACGCCGGAAGATTCCTTGCTTGGAAGGCAAGGCGTGTTAGAGACATGATAGGTTACGAGTCATAATATGACTCGGACTCTGTTGTAAACCCTAAGAACTTGACATGTATATAAAGGCAACCCCCTAGGGCCGAAATACTTAAGTTAGACGCCCTCGAAAGCTAGGTTAGCGATTCCGCACCCTTGTAATCGAGATCACCATCAATATAGACACAAAGCAGGACCTAGGTGTAACAGCCCGGGACCGACGCTCCAGAAGATTCCCCTTTTATTCCGCTGTCATCATGTGATTCGTTTGGTTGTCGCATTCATCATCGCATCATGCGCATCATCTGCATAGCATCGTCACTCGTTTTTGAAAACTCGCATCCGTTCGTAGTCGCCGGTTCTCTCCGTTCGTGTCGTCGACCGTTTCGAGACCACCCACACACGCACGCACGCACGGCATCGTTAAAAAAAATGCTTTTAAAAGCGCGCGAAAAATATTCTCGGATTGGGCCGAAACTTGCCGAGCGGTCTCAATATAGTGTAGCTAGACCGCCTGCCAAATTTCGTCGCAATCAAAGGTGGTTTGGTATCCGAACGTTCAACTGTAGCGGCTCCGTCATCGGTTTATTATCGGGTGTTTTCGGTTTTCAAAACTCTGTGCCGGGCCGCAAATCTTCCCTCTTATCTCAGCCCAACACCCCTCTACACAGCCCACTAGGCCTACCCTAACCCCTCCTCATTTGTTCGGAACCGTCCGATCACAATCCAACGTTCACAAATTGTCTAAATCTTTCCCTTCTAACCCACCTACTATATATATGTGACAACCCTAAATTCTAGGGATTCCCCTTTGTCTGTCCCCTCCATCTATCAGTCGCCGCCGCCATCCCACCTCATTTTTTCCATCAGACCAACCAGAACGCATCGACAAGCCTCCTCCATCCTCGGGTTCCTCCCGGATCCTCCAACGGCAATGCCCTCTGTAGCCCCCAACTACTGATCGATCCAGTGGATCGAAGGCCCGAGCCATTTTCCCGAGCGCCCAAGCCAGCTGCCCCGAGCTCCTCATTGCTCTCAACGCCGCCCGCACCTTCCTTCATGCCGCCATGGACGCCCGAGGTCCTCCACTTCGACCACGTCTCCGGCGGCCTTCCGACATCGTCGCCTAGGTGGGCAGCAGCTCCACCGCAACCTTGCCCTGCTTCGCTCCATCTCCATCTCCCTCCCGTGCTCTCTCCTTCACTGGTTCCCATCTCTCTCTCTCCCTTTAATCCCTCTCTGTCTCTGTCTTAGGTCGCCCGCCATGGACAGGAGCTGGAAGCTCGTCACCGCCGCCCCAAGACGCCGGTGGTCGCCACCGTCGACGTCCGGCGCCGGAGAACGAACGATCCGGCCGCTCCCCGTAGGATCCCGTCGACGCGCGCCTCCCTTGCCCGTTCCCAGCATCGCCATGGCCGTCGTCCTCTATCTTTTCCGCTGTGAGCTTCGTATCTGAAAGTTCGTATTTTTCATCCTAGATCCGATCTGTCACATAGAGGTTATATATAGTTGGCACTAGGTTTATTAAAGAGCACATCGCTAGCTGAGTTGGCTAGCGCAGCAAGACTTCCAAGCTGGAGGTCCTCAGATCGAATCCTGGGCATCCCAATTTTTTACTCATTTTTTCTCATTATTTGCACACACATACACTCGGCCACTTGGGCTCTGATCCACAAACCGGGCTGCTGCACAGCGCTGAAACTGAGTCAGACATGTTTTTTGCTGTCCCCTGCGATTTTTTTTTCTTCCAGTGCATTGCATAATTATAGTTTTTTTGTCATGATTTCAAATGCCAACAATTAAATAACCGTGCAACGCATGTAAAAACTATATATATGTAAAATGTTTAGAATTTTGTGTAGATTAATAATTTGTAACTTTCATCCACGTTTAAAATGTTTACACTTGCTGTTTGCATTAATTTGCGTAATTGCCATATTAAAATGAGTATTCTGTAGCTAAACAACCGTAGCTCCGTTTAAAATGATCTACATATATAACTTGACTAGAAAAACGTGTAGAATCTCATGGCACACTTTATTTTGCTATTTAACAAATATAAAACATGGTTAGTTCAGATCTGGATCAATTTCGAAATTAACATATGGGGTCGTTTTGGAAATACTATAAGTTGTTTCCGACCTCATTTAAGATGCCTAGACATATAGTTTATTCATGCTTCACCTCTTGCCATGTTAAACAACATTTAAACTTGCCATGTAAATAAACGAGAGTGAACTAAATGATTTTTAACATGGAGTTTCGTCAATATGCAACTTGTTGCATATTGAGCTCACTTAATGTGTAGAAGTTGATTGTTGTGCTTTGCCATGTCATGCATAACATGCATCATCCTTGTTGTGCATCATATCTTGAATATGTTGTGGTGTTTTTCATGTGTTGATTGTTGTTTTCGGATTGCTTCTTCTCGATAGAGTTCCGAAAGCGTTCGGAGTGTGACGATTCGTTCGACTACGTTGGATCGTCTTCTTCATGGATTCGTTCTTCTTCCAAGCGGGATCTCAGGCAAGATGATCATTTCCTTGGATACCATTACTATCATTGCCATGCTAGTTGTCTCGTTTCTATCGTTGTCTCGCTACCTACCACTTGTATGTCAAGCCTCCCAAATGCTATGATAAGCCTCTAACTCCTCCACATCCCAGCACACCATTGTTTGGCTATGTTACCGCTTGCTCAGCCCTTCTTATAGTGTTGCTAGTTGCAGGTGCAATGTTTCGATGTGCCAACATGGATGTTTTTGAGCTATCACAATATTATTGCTATTTAATTTAATGCACATATATACTTGGTAAAAGGTGGAAGGCTTGGCCTTTTGCTCGGTGTTTTGTTCCACTTTTGCCGCCCTAGTTACTTGTGTATCGGTGTTATGTTCCATATTTTGCGCTCCTAACATGCTCGGGGTTGTTATGGGGACCCCCTCGACTTTCATTTTAGGATAAAGCTTGTCTGGCAAGGCCCATCTTTGGTACTACATTTGCCTAATAACTAATAAAATTGCATAGGGACTTTCCGGACCCCGTGGATAATTAATCAACCCCCGGGCCAGTACTCCTCATGAGTGTTGGTCCAAACCTGTCAACCACCGGTGGCCGCCAGGGGCAATTCTGTGATTGGCCTACCGGAAGTTTGGACAATCCGGTCGTGTCCTGAGAACGAGATACGCGGCTCCTATCGGGTTCGTCGACAGGTCGGGTGGCCTTGCTGGATTTGTTTTACCTTTCTCGAACGTCTTGTGCGAGGAATTCTGAGAATACTTCGGGCTATCTCGAGGTCGAGGTTATTCCCGCGGCGTGTGGTTAGTTTGTGATGGATGAGTTGGAGAACCCCTGCAGGGTTAAATCTTTCGGAAAGCCGTCCCCGCAGTTACGTGGCAACTTGGAAACTTTGTTTAACACCCGGTCATAGCAAACTTAAAGTAAACTCAAATAAAATACACCAACTGTGTGCGTAACCGTGACTGTCTTTTCTCGTGAATTTCTGACCCGAGAGAGAACATGGTGGGGTTATGTTTGACCGTAAGTAGATGTTCAGGATCACTTAGTGATCATTACTAGTTCACGTCCGTTTATGCGACGATCATCCCCCCTTACTCTTGTACTCATAAGTTAGCCACTCAAATAAATGCTTAGTGCTTGCTGCAGCCTCACCATTTAACCATACCTCACCCATTAAGCTTTAATAGTCTTGATACCTTTGGAAATGAGATTGCTGAGTCCCTGTGGCTCACAGATTACTACAACAACAGTTGCAGGTACAGGTAATGCGATGCTTTGACGTGAGAGCGATTCTTGTTTGATTTGGAGTTCTTATTCTTCTTCTTCATCGATCTATGATGGGTTCCAGGATGGCAGCCTAGGATAGCAAGGATGGATGTCATTTTATCGTTTAATTTCGTCCGTAGTCGGACCCTGCTCTTCTGTATGATGATTCTTATGTTGTTGTATTGATGTGATATTGATGTAGTTTGTGGCGAGTGTAAGCCAATTCCATATACTCATCTCTTCTTTACATGTACTTGTAATGATATACATTATTGCGAAACGACGAGATGCGCTTCTATCCCTGTCGAGGCCCTCGTGCCAAAATAAGGATAGGATCGCATCTTGGGCGTTACAAGTTGGTATCAGAGCCAGGACCGACCTAGGAGCCCCCTTGATTGATCGAACTTTGGCCGAGTCGAGTCTAGTGAAAACTATTTTGAGTTTAGTTATATGTCGGAGAGTATGATTCTTTTTACTCCTCTTTCTATGTTCTGGTGAGGAATCCTGACATAGGAATTTTAATTCTACCCCTCTTCCCACTCAAATTTTTTTAGGATCACGCGGGTATTTTGGAACCTCTATGATGTCGATGTGACCGGAATTCTGTTCTTGGTGCCTCCCGTAGGTATGGATTGGAACCGGGGAGTTGAGCTCCAAGGGGTTTTTGACACATCGCTATCGTTCAGTTTCCTTAGTATCTCAGGACGCGGATGTTCGAAATTGCTTCAATACTATTCGTGGTGCGAAGAGTGTGGCGGAACCCAGTACTGGGGAGCGGGATCACATGTACTGCCATCTTTAGTATCGTTGTGATTACAAGGGTCTGAGGTAGATGAGTTTTCGAGGTTTCTCTGGTTTTGTGTTGACGGATGTGATACACGGTGGGTAGTATTATTGCTAGGAGTTGAGTGATTTATTCAGTAATTTATCTGTGTATCCGTTGGACCAGATTGCATAACCAGAAAGATTTCGGAAGTTCTTTGGTGGGAATTCAAGTAGTTACCTAGGATTATCCTTCCAACAAATGCAAATGGGTTATGTATTTGTTTCCGACTAAATCCTCAAGCCTCATCCTTTGTTTTGTTGGAGTTTGGTAATTCGAGTTGCTTCGATGTCAAGTGGTGATTTCATATCTTTCCTAATTGATGTTCTCATATTCCTATGGGACTATTTATTCTTTTGCTCAATCAATTGTCATGTCAAGTCTTTTTCATCCGGAGTGCTTCTCTTCAAGATGATTCAACCCTTTCCAATAATTGCAAAATCTGTCATCATATTTTGTCCCGGAGTTCTTTTCATCCGTTCTAAGTTGTCTTTGTTTTTCCCCGCCCTCCCTCCCTTTTTCTTCAATGATTAAATTCTCATCCAACGCTTTTCTTTTCATCGATACTTCCGCTATCTTTTCTTCCATATTGTATCCGGTGATTCATTGTGAAGATGCTCAGGAGCTTCAAGTTCATCATTCTTTGTTCTTGTTTTCTTCTCCGGTGAAATCAATGCAAGCTCGCGGTGTCCATCATATCCTTTTCATTCGTTATATTCATCTCTCTATTCTATCCGGAGTGTTGAAGATATCTCAAAAGCTCGTGTTTTCATTCAATCTTTTCAAAGTATTTCGAGGTTCTCACCTCATCAAGTTTTCATTTGTACCGGTGCAAGCTCTCTTTCTACACAATCATTTCAACGTTGTTTCCTTCAGTGGGCCCATAACCCACATGTTTTTCCCCAGGATCTTACCTGGCTCTTCTAATCTTTTCCGGAGATCTCAAGTTCTTTTCAATGTGACGTAAGAATGAATTTCATCAGTCATATTCCTTCTCGAAGATCGCTTCTAAGTCATTTTCATCATTGGCCCAACCTTTCCTTATTCATTGTTTCGGAGTGTCTGAGTAATTCTTAGTGGTGTTTCTCGTCATCATTCTCATCATTGAAGACCGAAGGAGAGTTTCTCTTAAATCTTTGCTCATTCGCTTGAAGATTCATGGTTTTAGCTTGTTGCTATCCTCTCAAATTCTTTTTGATCATGAGTAATTTCAATCATATCTATCCCGAGCATTTGAGTGTTGTGTTCGTTTCTCGATCCTCCGAAGGTCATCATTTCAGAAGATTTCTTCGTTCTCAGCTTTTAGCTTTCGTTCTCCAATTCTTCTCAATTGTTGTCTCTTCGTTCGTATCTCAATTATTCCGGCGCTTCGTTCAAGTTTTCTGCTAGACGGATCATGATCTCTTTGTTCTCATGTATATCCATGCATTTGTAGTATCCTCATTCGTTTGTGAATTCTTACCGGTGTTTTCGTTCAAGACTTCTTCAAGTGTGCAATATCTCTCTTCAATCTTTTCAAGAAGAATAAGTAGTATACCAAATCTGTTGCTTGTCATCAATTTAACTTGATGAAGGATAAGCAGACATAATTCTTATTCTTGTTTCATCAAGTGATTACAATCCTTCTTCCAGAGTTGTTCATGATATCAAATTCTCGATTCTAAGTTGTTCATCTTTTCTTTCCGGAGTTCCAAGTTTTCTCAAGTATCTCATCTCGAATCTTCATCTAAATCTTTGCAAGGCCTCAATCTTGTAATTTGGCAAACTTCAATCCTTGTCTAGCATCCTTTTGTTCCGGAGTTCTTTCTGATGGTTCTTCATGGTGGTTAGTCAAGGATTTTCTTCTTTCTCCAAGTATTCTTCTAGGTTCTTGTTGGAGAGGCTCAAGCATCATTCGTCTTGTATTCCGAAGTGCAATTCATTCTCTCTATCTTTGGAGATGGTATTATAGCATTCTTGATTCATGAGGAGTCTCGAAGAGAAGTTGTCAAGAATGAGATATGTAAACCCATCATTTCTTTCTTGGAGTTATCTTGGATTGGATTTCACCTAAAGCATTTCCTAAGGATCGTTGCTATCATGGTGCTTATCAATGATCCAAGTTCACAATGTATCCTCTTGGTGAAAAAAGTTTTGCATATCTTGATGCTCGCAAGCAATCATTGTTTCCTTTAGTGGCGGGTTGTCACCTCATAATTTTGAGATGTTTTCCATAAGCGCACAACAAGCTTATTCTTTTCGTTGTTGATGTTTCAACAACTCCGTTCCATCCTTTCTTGTAAAGATGCTTTCCAAATTCAATGGTGGTGGAAGTTGGCATTTTCTTCTCCGTTTCTTTCTTTCCAATGATCTAGCTTCTATTCTTTTGTTCCGGAGGCATTGTGATGTTGCTCTCTTCGATCCATCATCTCGTTTTATCAAAGATCATGTTCTTTCCTTGCTTATCCATCTAACCGGAGTGTTGTGCCATGTTCTCAAGTTCTTTCCATCTTATCAAGTTTTTCCTCTCTTTCCTACCGAAGTGCTGCCCAAATTTCTTTTAAATTCTTGCTTGTTTCTCATATCATCCTTCTTCTCTTGGTTTCACTAGTTTGTCAATGAAGCAACTAAGTTACCTCTTTCTTTTCTCGTTCTCTTCCCCTTCTCGTTCTAAGATCTCAGGACGAGATCCTTGTAAGTGGAGGAGAGTTGTAACAGCCCGGGACCGACGCTCCAGAAGATTCCCCTTTTATTCCGCTGTCATCATGTGATTCGTTTTGTTGTCGCATTCATCATCGCATCATTCGCATCATTTGCATAGCATCGTCACTCGTTTTTGAAAACTCGCATCCGTTCGTAGTCGCCGGTTCTCTCCGATCGTGTCGTCGACCGTTTCGAGACCACCCACACACGCACGTGCCCGCGACATCGTTAAAAAATGCTTTTAAAAGCGTGCGAAAAATATTCTCGGATTGGGTCGAAACTTGGCGAGCGGTCTCATTATAGTGTAGCTAGACCGCTTGCCAAATTTCGTCGCAATCAGAGGTCGTTTGGTATCCAAACGTTCAACTGTACCGGCTCCGTCATCGGTTTATTATCGGGCGTTTTCGGTTTTCAAAACTCTGTGCCGGGCCACAAATCTTCCCTCTTATCTCAGCCCAACACCCCTCTACACAGCCCACTAGGCCTACCCTAACCCCTCCTCATTTGTTCGAAACCGTCCGATCACAATCCAACGTCCACAAATTGTCTAAATCATTCCCTTCTAACCCACCTACTATATATATGTGACAACCCTAAATTCTAGGGATTCCCCTTAGTCTATCCCCTCCATCTATCAGTCGCCGCCTCCATCCCACCTCATTTTTTCCATCAGACCAACCAGAACGCATCGACAAGCCTCCTCCATTCTCGGGTTCCTCCCGGATCCTCCAACGGCAGTGCCCTCTGCAGCCCCCTACCACTGATCGATCCAGTGGATCGAAGGCTTGAGCCCTTTTCTCGAGCGCCCAAGCCAGCTGCCCCGAGCTCCTCATTGCTCTCAACGCCGCCCGCGCCTTCCTTCATGCCGCCATGGACGCCCGAGGTCCTCCACTTCGACCACGTCTCCAGCGGCCTTCCGACATCGTCGCCTAGGTGAGCAGCAGCTCCACCGCAACCTTGCCCTGCTTCCCTCCATCTCCATCTCCCTCCCGTGCTCTCTCCTTCACTGGCTCCCATCTCTCTCTCTCCCTTTAATCCCTCTCTGTCTCTGTCTTAGGTCGCCCGCCATGGACAGGAGCTGGCAGCTCGTCACCGCCGCCCCAAGACGCCGGTGGTCGCCGCCGTCAACGTTCGGCGCCGGAGAACGAACGATCTGGCCGCTCCCCGTTGGATCCCGTCGACCCATGCCTCCCTCGCCCGTTCCCAACATCGCCATGGCCGTCGTCCTCTGTCTTTTCCACTGTGAGCTTCGTATCTGAAAGTTCATATTTTTCATCCTAGATCCGATCTGTCACGTAGAGGTTATATATAGTTGGCACTAGGTTTATTAAAGAGCACATCGCTAGCTGAGTTGGCTAGCACAGCAAGACTTCCAAGCTGGAGGTCCTGAGCTCGAATCCTGGGCAGCCCAATTTTTTGCTCATTTTTACTCATTATTTGCACCCACATACACTCGGCCACTTGGGCTCTGATCCACAAACCGGGCTGCTGCACAGCGCTGAAACTGAGTCATACATGTTTTTTGCTGTCCCCTGCGATTAGCTTTTTTTTTTCCTTTCAGTGCATTGCATAATTATAGTTTTTTTGCCATGATTTCAAATGGCAACAATTAAATAACCGTGCAACACATGTAAATACTTTATATATGTAAAATGTTTAGAATTTTGTGTCGATTAATAATTTGCAACTTTTATCCATGTTTAAAATGTTTACACCTGCTGTTTGCATTAATTTGCGTAATTGCCATATTAAAATGATTTATTCTGTAGCTAAACAACCGAATGATCCACATATGTAACTTGACTAGAAAAACATGTAGAATCTGATGGCACACTTTATTTTGCTGTTTAACAAATATAAAACATGGTTAGTTCAGATCTGGACCAATTTCGAAATTAACATATGGGGTCGTTTCGAAAATACTATAAGTTGTTTCCGACCTCATTTAAGATGCCTAGACATATAGTTTATTCATGCTTCACCTCTTGCCATGTTAAACAACATTTAAACTTGCCATGTAAATAAACGAGAGTGAACAAAATGATTCGAACGTGGAGTTTCGTCAATATGCAACTTGTTGCATATTGAGCTTCACTTAATGTGTAGAAGTTGATTATTGTGCTTTCCCATGTCATGCATAACATGCATCATCCTTGTTGTGCATCATATCATGAATATGTTGTGGTGTTTTTCATGTGTTGATTGTTGTTTTCGGATTGCTTCTTCTCGATAGAATTCTGAAAGCGTTCGGAGTGTGAGGATTCGTTCGACTACGTTGGCTCGTCTTCTTCACGGATTCGTTCTTCTTCCAAGCGGGATCTCAGGCAAGATGATCATTTCCTTGGATACCATCACTATCATTGCCATGCTAGTTGTCTCGTTTCTATCGCTGTCTCGCTACCTACCACTTGTATGTCAAGCCTCCCAAATGCCATGATAAGCCTCTAACCCCTCAACATCCCAGCACACCATTGTTTGGCTATGTTACCGCTTGCTCAGCCCTTCTTATAGCGTTGCTAGTTGCAGGTGCAATGTTTCCATGTGCCAACATGGATGTTTTTGAGCTATCACAATATTATTGATATTTAATTTAATGCACATATGTACTTGGTAAAAGGTGGAAGGCTTGGCCTTTTGCTCGGTGTTTTGTTCCACTTTTGCCGCCCTAGTTACTTGTGTACCAGTGTTATGTTCCATATTTTGCGCTCCTAACATGCTCAGGGTTGTTATGGGAACCCCCTTGACTTTCGTTTTACGATAAAGCTTGTTTGTCAAGGCACAAGATTGGTACTACATTTGCCTAATAACTAATAAAATTGCATAGGGACTTTCCGGACCCCGTGGATAATTAATCAACCCCCGGGCCAGTGCTCCTAATGAGTGTTGGTCCAAACCTGTCAACCGCCGGTGGCCGCCAGGGGAAACTCTGTGATTGGCCTACCAGAAGTTTGAACAATCCGGTCGTGTCCTCAGAACGAGATACGCGGCTCCTATTGGGTTCGTCGACACGTCGGGCAGCCTTGCTGGATTTGTTTTACCTTTCTCGAACGTCTTGTGCGAGGAATTCCGAGAATACTTCGGGCTATCTCGAGGTCGAGATTATTCCCACGGCGTGTGGTTAGTTTGTGATGGATGAGTTGGAGAACCCCTGCATGGTTAAATCTTTCGGAAACCCGTGCCCGCGGTTACGTGGCAACTTGGAAACTTTGTTTAACACCCGGTCATAGCAAACTTAAAGTAAACTCAAATAAAATACACCAACCGTGTGCGTAACCGTGACTGTCTCTTCTCGTGAATTTCTGATCCGAGAGAGAACACGATGGGGTTATGTTTGACCGTAAGTAGGTGTTCAGGATCACTTAGTGATCATTACTAGTTCACGTCCGTTTATGCGACGATCATCCCCCTTACTCTTGTACTCGTAAGTTAGCCACTCAAATAAATTCTTAGTGCTTGCTGCAGCCTCACCACTTAACCTAAGCTTCATCAGTTTCAGTAGTTTCATTCTCTTTAGCTCTAGCAATTTGTTCATCAATAAATTCTCCTAGTGGCATATTATCATCAAGCATGGTACTAGCATCATCAATAGCATAATTCATAGCAGAGGTAGCATCATCAATAACTTGCGACATATCAGGATTACTAGCATGTGGTGGTGTTGCAAGCTTACTCATAACAGAAGGTGAATCAAGTGCAGAGCTAGATGGCAGTTCCTTACCTCCCCTCGTCTTAGAGGGAAAAATCTTAGACTTCGGATCCTTCAGATTCTTCATAGTGATAAGTTGATATAAATCCCAAGTGACTCAACAAATATTGCTATGCTCCCCGGCAATGGCGCAAGAAAAAGGTCTTGATAACCCACCAGTATAGGGGATTGCAACAGTTTTCGAGGGTAGAGTATTCAACCCAAATTTATAGATTCGACAGAAGGGGAGCCAAAGAATACTTGAGAGTATTAGCAATTGAGATATCAATTCAACCACACCTGGAGATTAAATATCTGCAGCAGAGTGATTAGTAGCACAGTAATATGATAGTTTGATAGCCGTAGTGATCGTAATAGTAGCGATAACAGTTGTAGCAATAGTTTTGTAGCAGTTGGAACAGCAGCAGCAACAATAGTAACTTAGCAAGAACAATAAGTGGAAAGCTCGTAGGCACTGGATCGGTAACTCGTTGGATGATATTCGTCATGTAACAGTCATAACCTAGGGCGATACAGAACTAGCTCCAGTTCATCAATGTAATGTAGGCATGTATTCCGTAAATAGTCATACGTGCTTATGGAAAAGAACTTGCATGACATCTTTTGTCCTACCCTCCCGTGGCAGCGGGGTCCATAAGGAAACTAAGGGATATTAAGTCTTCCTTTTAATAGAGAACCGGAACAAAGCATTAACACATGGTGGATACATGAACTCCTCAAACTACGGTCATCACCGCGAAGTATCCCAAATATTGTCACTATGGGGTTGACGGCTCATAACACGTAATAGGTGCATATGACTAGGCAAGATCGGATTAAGAACATAGATATAGAGATGATAACATAAACGGTTCAGATATGAAATCATGGCACTCAGGCCCTAGTGAGAAGCATTAGGCATAGCAAAGTCATAGCAACATCAATCTCAGAACATAGTGGATACTAGGGATCAAGCCCTAACAAAACTAACTTGATTAAATGATGAATCTCATCCAACTCCTCACCGACCAGCAAGCCTACGAAGGAATTCTCACTCCTGGAGGGGAGCATCATGGAATTGGCGATGGAGAAAGGTTGGTGATGACGAAGACCAAAGATTCCCCTCTCCGAAGCCCCAAACGGGCTCCAGATCTGGCCTCCCGATGAAGAACAGGAGGTGGCGGCGGCTCCATATCGTAAAACGTGATGAAACTTTCTCTCTGATTTTTTCTCTGAAAATAGGAATTTATAGTGGTGGAATTAGGGTTAATGGGGCCACGAGGTGGGCACAACCCACCAGGGTGCGCCCATGGGGCCTGGCGCGCCCTGGTGGGTGCTGGCCACCTTGGCCCCCCTCTTCGGTGGATTTTGGCTCCAATAATTCACATATATTCTGAAATAATTCTCCAAAATGTTTCGTTCCATTCCGAAAACTTTTATTTCTGCACAAAAACAACACCATGATAGTTCTGCTGAAAACAACTTCAGTCCGGGTAAGTTCCATTCAAATCACGCAAATTAGAGTCCAAAATAAGGGCAAAAGGGTGAGGAAAAGTAGATACGTTGGAGACATATCAGGGAGCATATTGTAGTCATGTGTCTCTCAAAGTCTTCATTATATCTTTGCATATCTTTATTTGAAGCTTTGATTGTATGTTGACATCAATTAACAAAAAGGGGGAGATTGAAAGCACATATGCTCCCTTGGTGGTTTTGATAATTCATGACAACATACATTGTCTCTTGGACTAATATCTCTACCTAGTTTATTTCAGGTTTAGTCCACAGAGAGTGTTGGCAAAAAGGGTGTGAGGAGATACCCCAAGATGCGAGGAATGGATTGGCAAAGCTTCAAGCTAGAAGACTCTCTTTTTACTTTGTGAGAAATCACTTTGAGTCGATAGGAAAGCAATACTATTAAAAGGGGGTAAGTTATTGTTGGTGAACAAATTGCTCTACGTGCACAAGTGCTAGCCACCAAAAACACCCACAAGCTCTCCCACAAAAATACTCTGTCAAAACCCTAATCCACAAAATCGGTGCCACCAAGTTTTCATCCGGCCCTACCGATTTTCCACCCAAGACAGAACCCTAGCCAAACCCTAACATTTTGGTACAACCGAGACTGCATCGGTGCAACCGAGTTTTAGTGACCAACTTTCTGGTGACCCAATTTATAAAATCGGAATTTCCGAGTTTATGCTTCGGTCTCACCGAGTTTTCGAAACTGCCCTCAGCCACTCGTTTTGGTACCGCCGAGATTCCTATATCGGTCTCACCGAGATTCCGAAAGTTGCCACATTTTTGAACAGATCGATACAACCGAGTTTTGCTTCGGTTTCACCGAGATGGTCAATAATGTTGTAATGGTTGGATTTTTGGAGATGCCTATATATACCCCTCCACCCCATCCCACTCGCAAGAGAAGCACTCAGAACAGTTCCCCACTTCCCATATCCAAATTTCCGAGAGAGAACCACCTACCCTTGTGTTGAGATCAATATCATCCACGCCAGCCATCTGGATCTCGATTTCTAGCCTCCCCAAGTTGCTTTCCACCCAATCAATCCCTTCTACCAAGCCAAATCTGTGAGAGAGTGATTAAGTGTTGAGGAGTCTATCATCTTGAAGCACAAGAGCAAGGAGTTCATCACCATTACCAAGCCTATTACCTTTTGGAGGGTGGTGCCTACTAGATTGGTTAGGTGTTGCTTGTGAGCCTCCCACTTCGTGTTGTGGAGTTGAACCAAGAAGTTTGTATGGGCAAGGGGATCACCTACTTCGTGAAGATCCACCCATAGTGAGGCTAGTCCTTCGTGGAGGGAAGCCGTTATGGAATAGTCAAGGTTGCTACTTCGTGGACCCTTATGGGTGGAGCCCTCCGTGGACTCTCGTGACCATTACCCTCCGTGGGTTGAAGACTCCATAAACGTGGATGTACGATAGTTCCACCTATCGGAACCACGAGAAAAATCTTCGCGTCTCCAAATTGCGTTTGATCCTCCTATATCTACTCTTTCTTACATGTGCTTGTCTTACTTTCCGCTGCCATACTTGTTGACCAGCATGTGTACGGTGCAGTAGACTTGTTATAATTACCAAAACTGCCCATAAATTAACTTGGGAAAAGGTTAGGTTTTAATTCTTGCAAGTAGTCTATTCACCCCCCCTCTAGACGTCTCTTCTATCGATCCCTTCAAGAACCCCATGAGGCTGGACGCCGACCGCCACGCCTGGAGGTGGTGGAGGTGCTGGCGAGCGTTCTGCTCGTCACGGGGGCGTCGTACCCGCCGCTCGCGGCAACCCTGATCTACCGCTTCCGATATTGGGAGGACATGCACGCCGGCATGCCGTAGTTCAACCAGTGGGGGATGGTGCCCGTGGGTCAGGCAGGGCCCCACGACAATCCGGTCCAAGTGTTGCCGATTCCAGGAAGCGATGCCGACATTGAGCTGGCGGGCGCCGCCTACGTCGAGGCTGGGACAACAGCGCCCTCGCCGGCCCCACGCCAACCTGCGGCGCTGGTCCACTACAGCGGTGGCCGCGGCGCTGGGGATCCCGAGTCAGGGCCCAGCGATTTGCGCCCCCGAAGGAGCGGGCCCCTGGCATAGGAAGCCCCCTGCCCGCCGGGGAGACCCTTCCGGTCGGGGCCCCAAAAGGGGGTCCAGGCAGGCCTCACGGGGGGTTACCAGAAGGGAGCCTCAGGGAGCCTCGAGGAAACGGCGGCAGCAGCTGCCCGGGTGGAAGGCATTGGGTTCCGAAGGACGAGTAAGCCTCCTCTTCCCGTGCATCTCTTGCACTCATCGCCTCACCTTGCTCGGCCCTATCTGACTCTTATCCGCACAGGAAGAGCGCCCCGCAGACGAAGAGGAAAAACAAGAGCACCCGACACGGGGACGCTGTCGCGCCGGCTGGAGCCCAACGGGAGCTGGGAACAAGCACCGTGCCAGCACCCCCGCCGAGCCCCGAGAAGCATGGCGGACCAGCCAAGGACGGGGCAGCGGCCTTCATTCAACCTCCTAAGGAGGGTCCCCCCCCGCCGGAGGAAGGGGACCTCAGGGAGAGATCTGCCTCGAGAGGGAGGCAGGCACTGCCGCGACGGCCGGCGCAAGCCCCATGCGATCGGTAGGGCGCCACGAGCCGGAGGTGGCCGCGCCTAGCTCCTTCAGCGCCGCCGAGCTGCCGGCGATAGCTGGAGTTGGGGGAGGCCTTGGAGGAACTTGGGTGCCCATAGGTGGAAGAGACCGAGGATAGTGACCTGGGCAGGCCCGATGATGCGGTAGCCCCTGGGCTTTCAGGGCCGCCGGGGCTAGAGCTGGAGGGAGCAAGCGCGTTCTGGACACTATCTCTGGTGAGAAACATCGCCCTGCTACGGAACAGGACACTACACCACGCCCGATCAGCCCTCGTCTCCATGGAGGCTGACCTTGCTGCTGAGGAGGAGGATCTCCGCTAGGAGCGGGAGCGGCTTGCGGAGGGCTGGCGACTGCTGGATGTGGCCGTCAAGCTGGGCTCAGCAGACCCGCGACGAGGTTTCTCAAAGGTGTGGGGAGTAGCACATCCGCTCCAGATGTTCGGAGAGTAGCACATGCGCTCAAAGGCATGGGGAGTAGCACATGCGCGCCCGCTACGCTGTAGCCGCCTTCTTCGTCGTGAGGGTGGAAGATCCTCGGGAATCCGACGAGGCCAGCTATCTGGCCTTCTTCACAAGGCTCGTGGAGTAGCTGGAGACAGGCTCTGCCCGGTGGAACGAGATTTGTGACACCGAAAGCCGCAACCTCCTGAGCCAGGCATCGACCCACGTCTTCAGCAACCTGCTACGCGTCGACAACGACTTCGACTTCAACCAGGTGCTACTCCCGGTCCATGAGGAGATTCGATGCACCCTCGTGAGGGCGATGGAAGACCATGTGGCGAGCCTGCTGGAGCGGTTCTTCCCCGACGGAGATGGGTCCGGCGAAGACGGGCCCCCCGCCACTGCTGACGCGGACAGTGACTCTGCCGCCTGGGCACCCTTTTGTTCTCCTTCCTGTAACAGGGTAGATGCGGCCCCGCGGGGGTGTGAAGGCATCTGTATGGCACTTTTGTGCTAAGTACTTGATGTTTAGGTGTTCCAGTTTTCCTCTAGAAGCCTTTCTTTCACTTTTACATTGCCTTTGCGCCCTGTGTCGCTGGGTATCGTGGTTTTGTCACGGCAGATGTCCTCGTGCAAGGACTTAGGTGTGAGCCCATCGCCGCTAGGTGGCGACTCAAAGGGGTTAAACAGGAATGTGAGGCGAGTTTACCCAGGTTCGGCCCCTCCGATGGAGGTAATATCCTACGTCCTGCTTTGTGTCTATATTGATGGTGATCTCGATTACAAGGGTGCGGAATTGCTAACCTAGCTTTCGAGGGTGTCTAACTTAAGTCTTTCGGCCCTAGGGCCTTGCCTTTATATACAGGTCAAGTCCCTAGGGTTTACAGCAGAGTCCGAGTCATATTATGACTTGTAACCTATCATGTCTCTTACTCGCCTTGCCTTCCAAGCAAGGAATCTTCCGGCGTCTTCTGCCATGTGGGCCTTGAGTCACCGTCTCCATGCGCTTAGGCCGCCCGGCGGTTTACTTAGCAACCGCCTTGTTTTACTTTCACACTGTGGCCCATCTTGAGTTGATTCTAGAGTCGCCAATACATTGATCCGGCCCAATAGCGAGGGTTACACCGCGGGGTTATATCCCCGACATTAGGCCCCAGATTGATTTGAATCCATTCATGTCAATTTCTCTTCCCTTCTTTGGCGGCTCATCATCTGATTTCTGTTTTTCATGGATCACATAATGCCGGCTCACATTACTTCCAGCCTTTGCAGTTCTCTTACGCTGTCCATTAGTGACGTCACCCGCCATCAATTTAGGAGGCCAAAAATGACATCATTGCGAATCTGAGTGTATCCGTTTATCCCGAAAAATCGAGGCGTTTTTGTTTCTCGAAATCTACTGTGTTTCCTCGATTATCGCGCTCGTCAGTTGCCTCTTCGGGCTCCTTCCCTTTAAATATTTACCGGGGGGTCCCATTCTCATTTTTCACTTCATCTCTTCGCTTCTTCTTCGTCGAGCCCGGAGCTTCCTTGCGCTACCGCCGCAACCTGCTCGTCGCCCGTGACCGCTCCTGAGACCGTAGCGGCATTTCTTCTTTGTCAAGTTCCATCTGCGCGTCTCTGCCGCCATCGGCAATCACTCAGGTAAGTCACTTCCTTTTACCTAGATCCATTGTAGTTCGTCGGAGTTCTTAAGCTCTTCGGTAGTTCCTCTTCGGTTCATCACCATTGGTAGTTTCTTGTGTAGATCCCGTAAGTTTAATCATAAAAATAGAGTGGCAGGAAACAACAACATCATTTCGCACATAGCATATTTCAATCTCCCTTGAGAACTCATAAACCGTGCCACCACTACTTCCCTGCTTCTCCGTTAGGTTTAGCGAATATCCTGTTTTTAGAACTATTTTCAGATCCATAAACGTAGCTGTTCCGGTAGAAACTTGTTTGTCTCATACTTAGCGAAGAAACCAGAAGCCTCTGATTTAGTCTGAGCCGCCCATATGTTCTGGCCGGCCCGTCAGCATGGACTTAACCTGCCGTGTAATAAACTGCCGGGTTAAGATGTTGGCTCCTTATAAGGCAATTTTTCCCATAGCGAATAGCTAAGTCATCTTTACTTTAGCCACACGTTTTAAGTCGTCCCTTTATCTTATTCAGGCCACTCATCATGTCAAAATCCACCACCTGCAACTGGGTGGCCACTCAAGTTTCTGACGCCATTTTAAAGGATTACCAAGATCAGGGGTTTCTTCCGCCTCAAGAAGTAATTGGCTGGCGGGTTATCCTTGGAGAAGAAATTCCACACCCGTAGGAAGGAGAAGTAGTAATATTCTTGGACCATCTTCTCAGAGGTTTCTCACCTCCGGGTCAAAATTCTTTCGAGATGTTCTGCATTTCTTCCACCTACATCCTCAGGACCTGGGTCCCAACTCCATATCCAATCTTTGCCAATTCTAAGTGTTTTGTGAGGTGTATCTGCAAATGGAACCCTCTGTTTCCCTCTTCAGGGAATTCTTCTACTTGAACCGGCAAACCGAATGCGCAGATGGCCCTAGCCTAGAACTTGGCAAGGTCTCGATCCTGAGACGAAGAGACGTCCTCTTTCCTGCTGCCACTCTACCAAGTCATCCTAACCGGTGGAATAAAACTTGGTTTTTTTGTTGGAACATCGCTCCTGCTGACGAGAACCCCTTGCCGGGTTACAGACCCAACTGCCTTCCCATGGAACTCGATCCTCCTGGCTGGGCTCCTCAAGAGGAGCGTTCTCAACACGCCCCCATCCACCCAAAGTTGAGGGCTCTACTAGCCAACGGGCTAACCGGAGTCGACTTAACTCGGTGTTGGGAGTCTTGGAGAATCTTGCCACTGAGCCACTGCAGCAACTTAATGCACACTTATTTCGGGGATTTAAATGATGCCCAAAGATACAACAATTTTTCTTTGGATGTTGAGGAGATAAATCGGATCGTGAAGAAGCTGTTAGGCGAAAACCAAGAAGCTTGCAGCAAAGACGGGTTGAAGCCCTTCTACGCTCTTAACCTGGCTCCTCTGGTAAAAGTCTTCAATAGATTTTATCCAGCTTTATCTACATTGTCTTTTATTTTAGCTTCTAGATCTTCACCTGTTTTTTCTGATTGTCTATTTTGCAAGCCAAGTCTTCATTTCGGGGCAAGAAACGAGGCAAAACTCTGGCTAATAAACCGAAAGCCACCCCAAGTAGGAAAAATAATAAGGCGGCCACTGAAGGACCGTCTCAGATGGATGAAACAGCTGCAACTCATATTCAATCAGAGGTACAATTTAACTTTGTCCATGTTTCATTGAATCTGGCTAATGCCTTCTCTTCTTAGGGTGATGTCGAAACAAGCCGTGCGGGTGATGTTGAGGTAATTTCCATCTCCTCCGACTCAGAATCCATGCCTCCATTGAAAACAAGGCAGGTTGTTCGAAAAGTAAGCTTCTCTCACCTGGATGCTTATCTGGATCAAAATTTTGTTTTGAAGAAAACTCAGCACAAGTCAAAGCGTCAAACCCGGAGTGGGAATGGTGATCTTGCTGCCGGCTTACCTGATAAGCCAACCGCCCGCAAACGACCAACTAAGGTACTTGATGTTCCAATTCTTCAAAGAAAACCGCCTTAAAATGTTGACTATTAATCTTTATATTTCGGATTATCAGGAGTCGCCACCTTCATCACGCGACTCAACGGCCTCCAAACTAGCACCCTTCGTTATCAATCCCGGGTAAATTTCTCTTTTGTCATACGCTTGTCTAAGTAAGCTTTTGTCTCTGCTTACGCCTTATACTGCTCTCTTATTTTGCAGGGCCAGGGCCAAGAAAAGGAAAGTTGATGGGTCATCCGCCGACCTGAAGTCCCTGAGCCGGAGAACCCTGATTTGGCGGCTCCTGAAGTTCATATTGATCAGTCTGTAAATCATCAGGAAACCCAGGCTGATTTACCCCCTTCTTCTGAGCCGTCAAGCACCAATGCCGTTGATACTGAAGCTAATTAGGCGGCCCATCTTAATCCGCCCAATCCTCCAAAGACAACTGAAGATGCCCCTCGTGACTAAAATGAGGAGGTCACTATCACTGGGTCGGGTTACGCCGCTCCTGAGGTCTCCAGGGTGCTAGCAAAAATTATTGCTAAGGATGAAACGGTATTGCCAGAGAAATGGAAAACCAAGCTGGAGCTCCCAAACTATGAGAATGTCAGTGCTGAAGAGCTACATGCCAGCTATCTGGATCGCCTTGCTACGACCTGAGAAATGGAAGTCGGCCTTGTTAGCATGATGAAGAACAAATACAAGGTATGCTCCTCTTTGCTGTATATACCATATATCCCTACTTATCCCCAAGGGCTAGCTTATCATTCTAAGATAAGTTGGGTCTTGTGAATATTGTTGATGATTCAACCTGTAGCACCCAAGGGCCGGCTCATCTTGTTGAGATGAGTCGGATCTTGATAATTAAGAAAGTTCGACCTGCAGCCCCCAAGGGCCGGCTCATCTTCTTGAGATAAGTCGGGTCTTTTGTGTATTTGAAGAACTACTTTGCATTAGCCCCCAAGTGCCAAATATATTGCTTGCAATCTGTTTGGGACTTCATTTTAACATTTTGCACCATAACCAAGCAAGAATCGCTCTCACGTCAAAGCATCGCATTACCTGTACCTGCAACTATTGTTGTAGTAATCTGTGAGCCACAGGGACTCATCAATCCCATTTCCAAGGGTATCAAGACTATTAAAGCTTAATGGGTGAGGTATGATGAAACTGATGATGACTATGAAACTCCTATTAGTCCTAGCTCTCCTATGTTTGAAATGTCCTAGATACCTGAAGGTTATGTTATGGACGAAGAGATAACTAGAGAAACTCTTTCCTGCAAGGATAGAAACGATCTTAAGAAATTGCTGCACAAGTATAAGGAAAAGACTTTGAATGCTATAATGAAATGTGATCCTAAGTTTGCTACTTCACCTATTTTTGTTACCGATAAGGATTATGAATTCTCTGTCGACCCAGAGTTAATTACTTTGGTTGAATCTGATCCTTTCCATGGCTATGAAACTGAAACTATAGTGGCACACCTTACTAAGCTGAATGATATAGCCACACTCTTTGCTCATGATGAGAAGATTCGCTACTATTATATCCTTAAGTTATTTCCGTTCTCATTAAAGGGTGATGCTAAGACATGGTACAATACTCTTGCTCTTGGTTGTGTGCATAGTCCCCAGGATATGATCTACTACTTCTCTGAAAAATATTTTCCTGCTCATAAGAAACAAGCTGCCTTACAGGAAATATTTAACTTTCTGCAAATTGAAGAAGAGTGTATCCCACAAGCTTGGGGGAGGCTTCTCCAAATGCTTAATGCTTTGCCTGATCATCCTCCCAAGAAAAATGAAATACTTGATACCTTTTATAATGGACTAACCGATGCTTCTAGGGACTTCCTAGATAGTTGTGCTGGTTGTGTTTTTAGGGAACGAACTGTTGAACAAGGTGAGGAATAATTGAATAACATATTGAAGAATTATGATGATTGGACTCTTCCTGAACCACCGCCTAAACCCACTCCGAAGAAGAGGGGTATCTTATTTCTTAGTCCTGAAGATATGCAAGAGGCAAAGAAATCTATGAAGAAAAAAGGTATTAAAGCTGAGGATGTTAAGAATCTGCCACCTATTGAAGAAATACATGGCCTTGACACACCACCACCTCCACAGGTGGTAGAGGTAACTTCTTTATTAAAGTTTAATGAAAGTGACATCCCTCATAATAAACATCCTAGTCAATGCTTATATGATTTTGACAACTATATTATGAAGCAAGATCATTTCAATGCTCATGTTCTGAAACAATTGAAATATAATTCTGATATGATTGCTCGCTTGAGTGACTTGCTATTTAGAATCAGTAATGATGTTAGAGGTGTAGGAAAGCATGCCTCTATGGTTCAAACTCAGTTAGAACAAGTTGCTAAATCTCAAAAGGAATTGCTTGATGAAATGAATAATAATATGCATGATTTTGCTGCCAGAGTAGTAACCAGAGGAGGTAGAATGACCCAAGAACCTCTTTATCCTGAAGGTCATCCTAAAAGATTTGAACAAGATTCTCAGAGAATTAATCCTGATGCACCTAGTCCTCTAAGAAGAAAAAGAAAAAGAAAAATGATAGGACTTTGCATTCCTCTAGTGAACGTGAGACACTAAAACCTCCTGATAATAATGATGTCTCTATTTCCGATGCTGAAACTCAATCTGGTAGTGAACATTTACCTAGTGATAATGAAAATGATAATGATGATGTTCACAATGATGCTCAACCTAGTAATGATAAAGAACCAGATAATGATGTTGAAATAGAACCTGCTCCTGATCTTGATAACCCACCACCTAAAAATAAACGGTATGATAAAAGAGATTTGTGGCTAGGAAACATGGTAAAGAAAGAGAGCCATGGGTTCAAAAACCCATGCCCTTTCCACCTAAGCCATCTAAGAAAAAGGATGATGAAGAATTTGAGCGCTTTGCTGAAATGATTAGGCCAGTCTTTTTGCGTACCCGCTTAACTGATATTTTGAAGATGGCCCCTTATGCAAAGTATATGAAAGACATCATCACTAATAAAAGAAAGATACCTGAAGCTAAAATCTCCACTATGCTTGCTAATTATTCTTTTAAGGATGGAGTACCTAAAAAACTCGGAGATCCAGGAATACCAACTATACCTTGCTCCATTAAAAGAAACTATGTCAAAACTGATTTGTGTGATTTGGGAGCCGGTGTTAGTGTTATGCCTTTCTCCTGATATAAAAGACTTGATTTGAATAAACTCACACCTACTGAGATATCATTGCAAATGGCTGACAAATCAACGGCCATATCTATTGGTATTTGTGAAGATGTGCCCATTGTTGTTGCAAATGTTACTATCTTAACGGACTTTGTTATTCTTGAGATGCCCGAGGACAACAACATGTCGATTATCCTTGGTAGACCCTTTTTGAATACTGCAGGGGCTGTTATTGATTGCAATAAAAGCAAAGTCACTTTTCATATCAATGGTAATGAGCATACGGTGCACTTTCCGAAGAAACAATTTCAAGTGAATGGTATAAATGTTATTGAAGAATCTCCGACCATCACCATTGGAAGTTTTCAATTACCTCTTCCTACTGCCAAAAAGAAATGTGATATACTTATTGTCGGGGATATGCACATCCCCATTGAGGTAACTTAGTGTTTTACGAAAGTTCTACGGTTTCATGCTAATCGGAAGTGGTTGTTAATAAGACTTGATCAACCTTATTAATGGATCATTTTTTAGAGGTATGACGTCGATGAATCTAGTAAGCACAACTCTCTGCTCCCACCTTTTATTTTCTGTTTTAGCTAGTCAAATAAAATAAAATGCCATGTTTATCCTATTTTCTGTTTTCTCCGTGCAATAAAAAATGACCCAAAAATAAAAATTCTCAGAATGTCCTGAAAATTTGATACGATTTTTTTTTGAATATTTCTGAATTTCTGGTGCAAATAATACCACAGGGGGGGTGCACCTGGTGCTCACAAGAAACCAGGGCGCGCCAGCACCCCTAGGCGCGCCTTGGTGGGTTGTGGCCCCCACGTGGGCCCCCTCACTTATCTGTTTAGCCCACATCATCCCCTACCTCCAGAAAAAAATCACCACAACCACCATTCTTATGTTCTTGCTCTCAAACCCGCTGATTTCGATCTCTTTGCTTGAAGCTCCGTTTCTGAAACTGTTTGGAGGGATTGCTACTTAGTACGTGACTCCTCCATTGCTCCAATTAGTTTTTGTTTTAGTGGGTTATTTTTAGAGTAATTAGCTACTCTTGGTGCTGCTGTAGATGAGCTTGCATGTTGAATTCTTAGAGTTCTAAGTAGTTTGAATGCTCAATATAGCCTCTATGCATGCTTAGGAGTAGTTGCTAACAATCTTACAAAGTTTTGTTGAGAAAATTTTTGTGGACTAAATTTTTTCAGAATTTTTATAGGAATAAAATGCAATTCTTTAGGATTTCTTCGAGGAGGAGATCCTTGGAAGCCTCATCAAGTGGAAGCTTTGTTCGACGGTCTTATGTTGAACCAAGCGAAAGCTCGATGCGAGATGCCGCCACCAAATCATGCTTTTGGACTTGCAACGGGTTCATGGAAGGTGCAGGTATTAAGGAGGAATTTGACCAATTTATTCACAATACAGAGCTTGCTCCCTTCATCACAGATAAGTGCCCCCAACACCTTGAACTCACGAAAACCTTCACAAAGAAATTTAAATATTTTTCTCGTGTGTCTAGAGTTTCATTCAACCTGTACGATCATTCCTTCACCATGCCATTAGAAATGTTTAGCGAAGCATGCAAACTTCCATATTGGGGTTCCCTCGATGAACCAACAAAAGCTGAATACGAATCATTTTTAGTTAATCTTTGCTTTGGTGAAGATAGGGGGGAACACAAGGGAGAATCAACAGCATCCATTTTCCATCATTACAATATTTTGCGCTCTTTAACGGTAAATGTATCGTAGGCAAACAAGATTGTAGCACACTGTGTGCTCATGATTTGAGCCTCTTACACACCGCCATAACTGGGAATAAGGATTATAATCTTGGTGCAATTGTTGCACGGAGGTTGCAGCTTAATGCTGCTAGCGGTAATTTTTATGGAGGAATCTATGCCTCCCGTGTAGCTGAGAGATTAAATGTTTCACCTTGGCCTAATGACCCCATCCTACCTACTCAGTATTTAGACTTTGATGCCATGAAGCGTCATAAGTTCCTTATGGGTACGGCCACCAACTACACCTATAACCTGAGATTTAATAAAAAAAACATTGTGCCTGTTGCTTTGCCTGCTCCTGCTCTCTTTGATTTTCACACTAGGGGAAGATATTATGTCCTTGAGAGCGAAGCCCATGCGTAAAACGCGGAGGTTGAAGCTGCCAGGAGGGCCACGAAGTCTACTCCGAGGGCCTCAATGAGCCATCGCCCAGATTATTATTCATACGGATGGTGATTACCAAGCTAGGCCAAAAGCCTAAGTTTGGGGGAGTACGTATTTCCACCGACATTACATTCATGTTCACACATTTTATTCCAGTTGTCGGTGTTCACCCTTTTTCATTGTAATATCCATGCTAGATTTGTTTTCTCGCTTTCTTCTTTTCTGTTTGAAAAACTTTGAGAAAATCCAAAAATATTTCTTACTTCCTTTTAGTTTTTCTTTCTAGCTTAGTTTAATTGTAGCATCAAAAGAAAACCCAAAAAGATTTCTCACATCTTCTTTTACTTGTTGGGAACTTTCCCGTGTAAATAGTTTTTCTCGTTTTTGTTTTTCCTCTTTAATTTGCTTTCTTCAAGAAAAAACAAAAACTCCAAAAATATTTCAGTGTGTTTCTCTGAAATTCTTTTCCTTTTACTTGAGTTGTACCAAGAAGAAGACCACAATGAAATTGTGGCTCTCATGTGCATTATTGTTTATCTAACGAAGAGCCCATATTACGTTGTCTTCTCCTCTTGAATAAAATGTTTGCAGATTCCATCTTAGTCCACGGCACTCTTGCACTATTATTATCTTCTTATCATTCGGTCATGCAAGTGAAAGGCAATAATGACGACGTTTGATGAATTGACTGTGGCAGAGAAAGGCGGGTATGAACTCAACTTGTTTTTGTTTTTGTAAATATGTTTAACCTAGTATCCCTTGATTCAACTCATTATGATCAAACATGTTTGCAATGACCATTAGAGATTATAGTTGTTCATGCCATGCTTAAGTAGCTAGGAGTGAATAATGATTTATCTTGGGTGTCAACATGCATTAAAATGGTTGTGATGCGGTATGATGATATGGTATCCTCCTCTGAATATTTCAAGTGGCTTGACTTGGCACATGTTCACGCATGTAGTTGAATCAAAACCAACATAGCCTTCATGATATTTATGTTCATGGTGTCCATATCCTACTCATGCTAGTATTCAATGTTGATTATATGTAATGCATGTTCTTGACCGTTTTTGCTCTCTAGCTAGCCGCTTCTCAATCTAATTGCTAGCCTTCGCGTGTACTAAGTGGGAATACTGCTTGTCCATCAAAACCCTTAAACCAAGTTATGCCAGATGAGTCCACCATATCTACCTATATGCGGTATTACCCTGCCATTCCAAAGTAAATTTGCATATGCCACCTCTAAAAATTCAAATGAACATCTGTTTCGTGTGCCTAGACCGCTCATGGAGCGATAGGGGGCGGTCAGTATCTTCCATGCCAAGCGGGTTATTCTCATGATGAGTGCTTATTCACTCCTCCTTACACGAGAGGGGCGGTAATAGGGATTCCCAGTCCCGAAATCAAGAATAAAAAATAATTAAACAAAACTCCCTCAGGAATGTTGTTGGTTTGGACGGTACCCGTGGATGCGGCCAGCCGTGGAGTGTGATTGTTGGTGGAGGGGGAGTAAACCTTTACTTTTACCACTTGGGAACCGCCGCTAATTTGTTTAGCATGGAAGATATCGATAACTCTTGGCCGTGATGTTGACAGGAAGGGTGTACCTCCCAAAATTATATCTATTTCTTTTTTAAACTTTGAGCTCTGGCACCGCTGCAAATCCATGCTTCCCTCTGCAAAGGGACTATCTATTTACTTTTATGTTGACTCATCACCTTCTCAAATAAGCGCCAGACCTGAGAGCACTATATATTGTCATCCTCATGCATTGTGTATAGTTGATGTTGGGTACAGCATGACTGGATCTTTTCTACCATGAATTACAATGTTTAGTCGCTGCTTGAACTTTGGAGGTTCTCTGCATTTATGTTTTGCGGTCTCAGAAAGGGCTAGCGAGATACCACTATTGTCATATTGTATCATGGTTGTTTTGACAAAGTGTTGGCGCTTGAGATATCTTATTATTGCTCGCTAGTTGCTTATGTTATTGTTATGAGTTAATATAATTTCTAAGAGTTATTGTTGACATGGTTAGTCATAGTCTTTGCTGAAAACCTAGGTGCTACTTAAGCATATATATGTAAACAAGAACGAGTTCATAAAAGTTTTTCTTTATCACTTTCAGTTTGTCAACTGAATTGCTTGAGAACAAGCAAAGGTTTAAGCTTGGGGGAGTTGATACGTCTCCAACGTATCTACTATTCCTCACCCTTTTTTCCCTTGTTTTGGTCTCTAATTTGCATGATTTGAATGGAACTAACCCGGACTGACACTGTTTTCAGCAGAACTACCATTGTGTTGTTTTTGTGCAGAAATAAAAGTTCTCGGAATCGAACGAAACATTTTGGAAAATTATTTCAGAATATATGTGAATTATTGGAGCCAAAATCCACCAAAGAGGGGGGGACCAGGGTGGCCAGCACCAACCTCGTGGCCCCACTAACCCTAATTCCGCCACTATAAATTCCTATTTTCGGAGAAAAAATCAGAGAGAAAGTTTCATCGCGTTTTACGATACGGAGCCGCCGCACCTCCTGTTCTTCATCGGGAGGCCAGATCTGGAGCCCGTTTGGGGCTCCGGAGAGGGGAATCTTTGGTCTTCGTCATCACCAACCTTTCTCCATCACCAATTTAATGATGCTCCCCACCGGGAGTGAGTAATTCCTTCGTAGGCTTGCTGGTCGGTGAGGAGTTGGATGAGATTCCTCATGTAATCGAGTTAGTTTTGTTAGGGCTTGATCCCTAGTATCCACTATGTTCTGAGATTGATGTTGCTATGACTTTGCTATGCCTAATGCTTGTCACTAGGGCCCGAGTGCCATGATTTCAGATCTGAACCGTTTATGTTATCATCTCTATATCTATGTTCTTGATCCGATCTTGCCTAGTCATATGCACCTATTACGTGTTATGATCCATCAACCCCATAGTGACAATATTTGGGATACTTCGCGATGATGACCGTAGTTTGAGGAGTTCATGTATTCACCATGTGTTAATGCTTTGTTCCGGTTCTCTATTAAAAGGAGGCCTTGATACCCCTTAGTTTCCTTATGGACCCTACTGCCACGGGAGGGTAGGACAAAAGATGTAATGCAAATTCTTTTCCATAAGCACGTATGACTATTTACGGAATACATGCCTACATTACATTGATGAACTGGAGCTAGTTCTGTATCGCCCTAGGTTATGACCGTTACATGACGAATATCATCCAACGAGTTACCGATCCAGTGCCTACGAGCTTTCCACTTATTGTTCTTGCTAAGTTACTATTGCTGCTGCTTTTGTTCCAACTGCTACAAAACTATTGCTACTAATGTTACCGCTACTGTTACTGTCACTACTGCTATCAAACTATAATATTACTGTGTTACTGATCACTCTGCTACAGATATTTAATCTCGAGGTGTGGTTGTATTGACAACTCAACTGCTAATACTCTCAAGTATTCTTTGGCTCCCCTTGTGTCGAATCTATAAATTTGGGTTGAATACTCTACCCTCGAAAACTGTTGCGATCCCCTATACTTGTGGGTTATCACTCCCCCTAAATATGTGCAATCCTTTTAAAGGATAGTTGCTTTGGAATGCATGGACTCACATGTAATAGGAAGGATAAGATGAGTCATGTGTATCTTGGCTATATGCATCAAATATATATGAATGAGTTGTATCCTTGTTCAAGACTTCACTCTTGCAAACAATATGTGCAAGAAGCAAGAGATCTTCTTGATCAAGGATATGATGCATACACTTAACTTGAGTTCTTGAGCATTCTAGTAGTAGAGGCACACTTGAGAAAACAATGTCTTGAAACACAAGAGTATTCTACCAATAAAAAAGCAATAGAACTCAATAGTACCAAGATGTGGAGAACATACAGAAGATAGTATTCCTTAAGATTTATATGTCTCCAAGATCATTTAGAACTTTCTTCCCTAGATGTGAACTTGTAGGTCATCCTCTCCCCCTGAATCTTAGCATTTAGATATTGGGAGTAGGTAGGGTAAGACAAGTCTAACATGAGTAGCCAAATGGAATAAACATGTTTACTCACTCCTCAAATGATAGAACAAGATTAGGCATGCTCTCTCCCCCTTAAGTAGAGTTTCTCCACTTTTGGTAACTGGGTAACACTGATGTTTCTCCCCCTCCTTTGGTATTCTACCCCTTGTCTATATGAGCATAAGCTTTGATGTTCCCCCCCTTTGCATTGACGCATGTAATGTATCTCCCCCTTAGCATTGAAGCTTTGGTATTTCTCCCCCTTTGGCATTAATCACCAAAAAAGGTGCATATAAAGGGTCAGATATAGGGATCATTGAGTTAGAAGGTATCCTTTGAGAACAAGGGTCATAGAATGTAGGGTTCACCAAAAAGAATGAGGATCATAGAGAGCAATAATTTCTCCCTCTTTCACTGATCTGAGAGCTTGTAAGACTTCTCCTCCTTTGAGTTAGGGATCCTAGAATAAAGTTTCTCCCCTTTTTTTAATATATATATCAAAGGAATCATTGAAGAAATGAAGATTTGCTAATATGAACACAAGCCATAGAAGAAATCAAAATCGGTGGTCCGAGACAAACGAGTCGGTGGAACCGAATTGTGGTCATGCAGCTTATCTGCTAAATCGGTGAAACCAACTGGTTTGAGTCGGAGATTTCGAGGAGTAAACAGAAACTTGGCAATGTTTTAGAAACTTGCAAATGAGTTTGGAAACTTGTATTAAAATGTAGAAAAACTTCAAAGGCAATACAAAAGACTTTACAAAGAAATATCAACTAGAGAAGATTTGAGTGGTTCCAAGAAATCTTGCAAATATAGGATGAACCACACTAGAAGCTTCATCCAGATGATGGTCGATGACTAGGTCACCTATATTAGAGTATATTGACTTAGGAGCCAAGCAAGAGTACTTGATCATAGGTCATACTCATCGTTAAGCTCAAAATGGGGTTACCATTTTTTGATTAAGCATTTTAATTTTTTCATATCACTTGAGTTGCTTTATCTCATGTCTTGGAGTAAAGCTTTTTCAAGGATATGAGTACATACCTTTGAGTGATGTTGATGACATAGCATGTTGATGAAGATCATCTTGAGTTGGGAGCAATCCTGGTTTGTTTTGGTTCTCTTTTCACCTACATGGGTTAGTCATGCAAGGAAGAACAAGATATATCCATTTGACATGATATCAATTGAGAATTAGCAAATGTGATCACATCAAATATATTTCAAGGATATGGTTGAGTTGTCTTCTTCCTTCCATCAACAAGATGGGTTGTGGATACTTGTTCATGACAAGATTGCTTATGGTTTGAGTTGTTGGCAATCTTGTGGAATGAAGTTTTTCCATGTACCTACAAAAGATTAGTTGCAATACAAGGGAGCATATGTTTCCATGATATAAAGTAGCATGTCAAGTGTATCATGGAAGTATCATATAATCTCATGCCCTTGCATGCAATCGAGTGAGTCTAGCTAAAGTTTGAAGCATCAAGGATGTTCAACTCACTCCTCAAGTGACAAAACACTTTCTCATCAAGTGGCTTAGTGAAGATATCAGCCAATTGTTTTTCAGTACGAACATGCTTGAGATTGATATCTCCTTTGGCAACATGATCACGAATGAAATGATGTCTAACTTGAATATCCTTAGTTCGAGAATGTTGCACGGGATTATGAGCAATTTTGATTGCACTCTCATTGTCACATAATAATGGTACATGCTTCACATGTATGCCATAGTCCTTAAGAGTTTGAGTCATCCATAGCAATTGAGCACAACATGATCCAGCGGCAATGTATTCCGCTTCAGCAGTAGATAGAGATACCGAGTTTTGTTTTTTGGAGGACCAAGACACAAGAGATCTACCAAGAAATTGACAAGTGCCCGAGGTGGATTTTCTATCAACCTTGTCTCTGGCATAGTCCGAGTCGGAATAGCGAACAAGGTTAAAAGAAGATCCCTTGGGATACCATATGCCAAAGTTTGGTGTATGTATCAAGTATCTCACAATTCTTTTCACGGCCTTAAGATGACACTCTTTAGGAGCAGCTTGATATCTAGCGCACATGCACACACTAAGCATAATATCGGGACGGGAGGCACATAGATATAACAATGAACGAATCATACATCGATAAACCTTTTGATCAACCGGTTCATCCTCCTTGGTAAGATCAACATGTCCACTAGTAGGCATAGGAGTTTTGATACCTTTACACTCTTGCATGTTGAACTTTTTGATCAAGTTCTTGGTATACTTGGTTTGAGAGATGAAAGTTCCTTCTCTCGTTTGCTTGATTTGCAAAGCAAGGAAAAATTTCAGCTCACACATCATGGACATCTCATACTTCTGGGACATCAACCTTCCAAATTTCTCACTAAATTGTCGGTTAGTAGATCCAAAGATAATATCATCCACATAAATTTGGCACACAAATAGTTCACCATTAACTCTTTTAGTGAATAAGGTTGCGTCAATTTTTCCAATTTCAAAACCCTTTTCAATAAGAAACTTCGTTAGGCACTTATACCAAGCACGTGGGGCTTGCTTAAGTCCATAAAGAGCTTTACGAAGCTTGTAAACATGATTAGGTTTCTTAGGGTTCACAAAACCAGGGGGTTTCTTAACATAGAGCTCTTCTTCAATCTCACCATTTAAGAATGCACTTTTAATATCCATTTGATAAAGCGTGATATCATGGTGATTAGCATAAGAAAGAATAATGCGGATAGCTTCAAGTCTAGCAACGGGTGCATAGGTCTCACCATAGTCCATACCTTCGACTTGGGTGTAGCCTTGAGCCACGAGACGCGCCTTGTTGCATATGACTTGACCGTCTTCATCTTGTTTGTTTCGAAACACCCATTTGGTTCCGATGATGTTTTGCTTGTCCTTGGGCTTCTCCACAAGTGTCCACACTTCGTTCCTCTCGAAGTTGTGTAGTTCCTCGTGCATAGAGTTCACCCAATACGGATCCTGAAGAGCTTCCTCTACCTTTAAGGGCTCAATACTAGATATGAATGAATAATGCTCACAAAAGTTAGCTAGTCGAGTTTTAGAGCGAGTTATTCTCCCGGTTTGTATGTCACCGAAGATTTGATTCAGAGGATGGATTTTGTCCACTCTTGCTCGAACTCGGGGTAGCTTTTGCTTGTTGGATGGTGGAGCTTCTTCATCTTCTTCTTCTTCTTCATAGTTCTTGAAGGTGTCGTTGCCTTGAGGAGGTGGTGAAGGTGGTTGTGGTGGATCATCATGATGAACTTCTTCCTCCTCTTCATCTTGTCGTGTACCGCTTGTGGATGTCTCCATGTCGTGTTGAGGTTCACCTTGACGTGAACTAGGGGCTTCCACTTGAGTATATGAGGTACTTTCCTTCACCTCCATGGGACGAATCTTGCCGATGGACAAGTCTTGGATAGCTTTCGAAGGTTCCTTATCGCCTACATCATTTGGCGATTGTTCAACTTTTCGAGTGAAGTTGTTGTTGACACGGTAAGTGTGAGAGTTTGATCCGTAACCGAGTTGGAAACCTTCATGAGATTTAGGAGCAAATTTTGAACGACGATGCTTATCAAGAATGTAACACTTGGAGCCGAATACCCAAAAGTATCCAACTTGGGGTTTGTTACCGGTGAGTAGCTCGTATGTCGTTTTACCAAGAAGCTTGTGAAGATAGAGTCGGTTTGTGGCATGACAAGTTGTTTCCACGGCTTCCGCCCAAAAGTGTCTTGGCGTCTTTTATTCGTCTAGCATCGTTCTTGCCATCTCAATAAGAGTTCGGTTCTTCCTCTCAACAACTCCATTTTGTTGAGGCGTGTACATATCCGAGAACTCGTGTAGAATCCCTTCTTCGTCAAGAAAGGTGTCTACATTTGTGTTCTTGAACTCCGATCTGTTGTCGCTCCGAACTTTCTAGATCTTCACTTCAAACTGATTTTGGGCTTTGCGAGCGAAGTTCTTGAAGATCTTTTGTACCTACGACTTATCATCAAGAAAGAATACCCACGTAAATCTGGAAAAATCATCAACTATAACTAGACCAATGGAATTTCCACCGAGGCTCTTGTAAGCGTTGGGACCAAAAAGATCCATATGAAGCATCTCGAGTGGTCTCCTAGTAGTCATGATATTTTTTACGGGATGACTTCCACCTACTTGTTTTCTGGCTTGACAAGCACTACAAAGTCTATCTTTGTCAAAGATAACATCTTTAACACCAAGTATATGATCACCTTTGATAAGCTTGCCTAGATTACGCATACCAACATGTCCTACTCTTCTATGCCAAAGCCAACCTTTAGAAGATTTTGCAATAAGACAAGTACGAGGTTTGGATCTCTTAGTGAAATCGACAATATATAGATCACCTCTACGGAAACCAGTAAAGACCATGTTGTGATTATCTTGACGAAACACTTGGCAATCTACTTTGGTGAATAGCACATTAAAACTGAAGTCGGCAAGTCTAGATACGGAAAGAAGATTGTAGCCAAGAGATTCGACAAGCATGATGTTTTGAATAGAGCTATCATGAGATATGGCCACCTTACCGAGACCAAGTACCTTACCCTTGGAGTTATCTCCAAAAGTTACAGACCTTCGCGGTCCATGGTTTGGTGTGATTTCTTGAAACATGTCTCTATCCCCGGTCATATGATCGGTGCATCCACTATCGAGAATCCACTCTTTTCCTCCGGACATGTAATCCTTGAAGTTTGCCATGAGATTTAGATTCTTCATTATCTTCTCATACTCGATGTCGAACAACTCATCTTCATCATAGTAGCCATGTTCCACATTGTCATCATCAAGTGGGAAATCCTTGTCATAAGAAACAAGAGATTCGTTAGGGTTGTGATCATGACAATGTTCAAGATTATGAATGTGAATCGCTTCAACAATGATGTTGTTGATAGTTATTACATCTCCTTTAGCACGCATGAGGTCTCTAAGCTCAAATAGATAGTCGTCAAACTTAGGATCACTAGGCATCATTTTGTGAAAAGCAATGGTTTTATGACGAATTGCATCAAGATTACTTAATGAATAATTTGGATATCGTTTCTCCAAATCACTCCACAAAGTATAGACACATTCAAAATTATTCATTTGATTAAGCACAATTCTAGGCAATCCTCTAATGATAAGATTAACAGTTCTAAGATTGCATAGCATATCAATTTCCTCTTCGTGTGTGGGGTGTGATGAGGATGCCTACCCTGGGTAGGGTCATAGACCTGACATCTGGGGCCCACCAATGGCCCTCCAATGTCCTTAAAGCCCCTGGGTAGAAAATCATTCGGATGAAGATAATTGTTCACTCGGATGACTCGTTTCACTCGGACTACACGGCGCCATTCGGACAAACGGAAGCTCAGACGACCAGGAAGACAGAGCATCATTGGAATTCAAGTAGTCACACATTATGAGTTAATTCGCTGTTATCAATAACGGCAGGTTAATCCGTCGTTCCTGTAATGTAGTATTCATTGACATTTATTGCCTAATCACGGCGCTCAGCCGGTGGTGGCGCACTCTATATAAGCCACCCCCGGGCGCCGTGGCAAGGGTTCCGACCCCCTGTAATCATATACCACAATAAGCAAACACAACAGCCTCTGGGCACCGAGACGTAGGGCTGTTATCACTCCTGAGTGAGGCCTGAACTCATACAAACCGAGTGCACACTTGAGCCGTAGCTAGACTTCGCCCATTCATTCGTACCCCCTACTACTATTGTCAGGATCATTCCCACGACAGTTGAGCCCACCGTGGGGCCGCGCATCTAGCGAATTCCGGCGGAGGTGTAATTTCCATTTTCTCGTTCATCATGAATGCTTTCGGCAGCGAGATCCTCTTCGGGTCCCTTAGCTTCGCCGTCGACGATTCGGCGTGGCTGCAGGAGGCACCGCTGGACGCTGAGGCACTGCCCGCCCGTGGCGCAGTGCACTTTAGCGTGACGACGTTCGGAGTTCTCCTGCGGCAACCGTTTACACCCTATCGACCGAATTCTCCGACTCGTCTTGCGGCTTATCGCCGGCGCTCCGGGCGCTCTCGGCTGCAGCGCTGGATCAAACACGCTGTGGCGGCCCATGCTGCAGGACAGCAAGTGGCTGCCCTCGAAGCCGACGAGTCGGTCCACTACCTTTTCCCATCTTCGGATGACGATTCCTCCGATGCTGCCGAGCTTGAGAGCAGCGACGATGTGGTGGAGGTCTTGATGGCTGGCCTAGCCCGAGACACTGCTCCTCTAGGGCATTCAGCAGGAGACACCCGCGATCGGGACGGGGACCGCCGCAACGCCAGCTCCGACTGCTACGTTCCTCGGCCTCTCACCCGGGAGCAACGGGAGGAAATCAGGCGCAGGAACGACCAGGTCCTTCAGACGCCCATAGCGGGGAACACCCCTGAAGAGATAGCCCTGGAGGCTCCTCGCCATGCCACCCTGGCTGAACGTGAGCATCTTGAGCGGCTGCAGCATTCACTCGACGAGCGTGCGGCAAGAGAGCTTCCCAGTTCCAGTCGTAGCTGCCGCCAGTTGACGTTCACGAAGGATCGTCCATACACCATCCCGGTGATGCGCACGCCTTTGATGAATCTGGCCGCGGCCACTCGGATCGCAGATTCAATCCAGCCATCCAATTCGGCGGCAGGCGAGGGCATTCGGCAAATCCAGGCTTTGCTAAAAACCGCCCTACAAAAGAACTCAGAGGTATCACAATCTCATCAGCGGATTCACAATGAATCGACTCGGGCAGATACTGTGCAGTCGGCTCACAGTCGGCTCGTGCCGAGGAAAGACCCGCGAACTCCTCCTCATCCGAGAGGCCCGTACGGAGGACGCGGGCGTGACGACCGTGATTTCAGTCGGACTCCCCCTCTGAGGGGTGGTCCGCGTGGCCAACGTCCATATGACGGAGGCTACCCACTCGGGAGAAACCTCGAGCGGAGCCCTGTTCAGCAAAGGGGCTACGATGCCCGATCTGACATCACTCAGCGAGTGGTCGATCAGAACAGATATGACAGAGACCGGGCGAGCGGCTTGGCAGTCACCGGCCTTGAGTGTTTCAGCATATACATCCGAGAGGCAGAAATACCCCCCAATTACCGACTAACAACCGGAATTGGAAAGTTCAATGGCGAATCCAAGCCAGAGACTTGGCTCGAAGATTATCGAGTCGCTGTCCAGATCGGCGGCGGTGATGATTTCGTTGCCATGAAACACCTTCCGCTCATGCTGGAAGGGTCTGCGCGGGCATGGCTAAATCAGTTGCCTGCCAACTGCATTTATTGTTGGGAAGATTTGGCCCGAGTGTTCGTCAAAACATTCGAGGGCACCTACAAACGTCCAGGTGGATTGACAGAGCTACAGCACTGCGTCCAGAAGAACAATGAAACTCTCCGAGAGTACATTCAGCGTTGGTCCACGTTGCACAACACCGTGGAAAATGTCACCGAACATCAGGCCGTGTGTGCCTTCAAGGCAGGCACTCGATATCGGGAGTTAGTCTTGAAGTTCGGTCGGTCTGGGGATTTGTCCCTCAGTTGGGCCATCGAGATTGCGAACAAGTACGCCAATGGAGAGTAAGAAGATCGCCTCGATAGCGGCAAAGCGAGAGCCGGCAATGCCCCTCAATCGGGAGGCAATGCCGGGAAAAATCAAAAGCGGAAGGCTGACGCCTCCGGGAAGGCAGAGGTCGCAGCCGTCCAAGGGAAAGGGCAAGGCAAGCCGAAGCCCAAGAAAAAGAAGAAAGAATGGATTCCCAAACAGAAGTCCGAGTATAAATCCGACATTCTCGACCAACCGTGCCAAATTCATACCAAGATGGATGAAGAAGGCAACGTTGTGCTCCCAAAGCACACCACTCGGGAATGTCGCCTGCTCAAGCAGGAGATGGGTGCTGAGCTCTCGGGTGAAAAGGTCGATGTCAAAGACGAAGAAGATACTTCCGAGTATCCGAAAGTCGACAAGGTCCTCAACGTGATCTTCATCGACATTGAAAGCAAGAGACAGCTGAAGGTTATCAATCGGGAGGTCAATATGGCAGTTCCGACTGCTCCCAAGTACCTCAACTGGACGAAGACGCCTGTCACCTTCGACCAGTCCAACCATCCGCCTCACATTGCCACCCCTGGGAGGCAGGCGTTGGTCGTTGACCCGGCAGTGGGTGGCGTCCGCCTGTGCAAGGTCCTAATGGACGGAGGTAGCGGGCTTAATATTATATATGCTGACACGCTCAAGGCTATGGGCATCCCGATGTCCCGATTGAGCAAGAGCAACATGCATTTCCACGGGATCGTCCCTGGGAAGAAGGCAGAGTCACTCGGCCAGATCGCTCTGGACGTAGTATTCGGAGGCGAGAAGAATTTCTGAAAGGAAAGATTAACCTTTGAGGTGGTTGACTTCCGCAGTGCTTACCACGCCATCCTGGGTAGGCCCGCCTACGCACGTTTCATGGCTAGACCATGTTTCGTGTATCTCAAGCTCAAGATGCCAGGACCTAAAGGTGTGATTACAGTCACTGGTGACCGGAAGGTCGCCGAAGAGTGCCTTCAGCAGGGCACAAAGATCGCCAACGAACAAGTGCTTGTAGTCGAGCTTGAAGGGTACAAGAAAGAAGTAGATACTGCTGATCTGCTCAGATCGAAGCAGTTCGCTTCAGAATCAGTCTTCCAGTCGGCTGGCGAGACTAAGCAAGTCCATGTTCATCTGAGTGATCCAAGCACCGCTCCGACGAACATCTCCACTTCACTCGGAGACAAATAGGAAGCCGAGCTCATCCAGTTCCTCCGTGAGAACTGGGATATCTTCGCATGGAAGTCGTCTGACATGCCGGGTGTTCCCAGGGAGCTGGCTGAGCACCGACTCCGAACCGATCCCAAGGCCAAGCCAGTCAAGGAGTACTTGCGCGGATCCTCCGTCGATAAGCGCAAGGCGATTGGTCAAGAAATACCTCGGCTCCTCGCCGCCGAGTTCATTCGCGAGATTTACCACTCCGAGTGCCTCGCGAATGTCGTCTTGGTACCGAAGAAAGACAAGTCACTCCGAATGTGTATTGAGTTTAAACATCTCAATCAGGCCTACCCGAAGGATCATTTCCCTTTACCTCGGATAGATCAGATAGTAGACTCTACTACCGGATGTGAACGTCTATCGTTCTTGGATGCGTACTCCGGGTACCACCAAATCTGAATGTACGGTCCTGATGAAATAAAAACAGCCTTCATCACCCCATTCGGGTGCTTTTGCTACGTCACGATGCCATTCGGCTTGAAGAATGCTGGAGCCACTTTCCAGCGCATGATCCAGAAGTGCTTGCAAGAGCAAATCAGTTGGAACGTGGAGGCTTATATGGACAATATCATAGTCAAGTCTAGGAAAGGTTCTGACTTCCTGGCTGACCTCGCCGAGACCTTCGCGAACCTGCGGCACTTTGGGATCAAGCTGAATCCAGCCAAGTGCACATTCGGAGTGCCTGCCGGAAAGTTACTCGGTTTTCTCGTTTCCGAATGAGGGATCGATGCTAACCCAGACAAAATCGGCGCTATAGTCCGAATGAAGCAACCAGAGCGCTTACACGTCGTGCAAAGGCTGACAGGATGCCTTGCGGCCCTGGGCCGATTCATTTCTAGACTCGGAGAGAAGGCACTCCCTCTCTACCGATTGATGAAGAACTCTGACAAGTTCGAGTGGACCAATGAAGTGCAAGCCGCGTTCAATGAACTCAAGGCATTGCTTTCCACCCAGCCGGTGTTAGCTGCTCCGGGCAGCCAGGAACCTCTACTCCTGTACATCGCGGCGACCAGCCAGGTGGTGAGCACAGTCCTTGCAGTAGAGCGCAAAGAGCCAGGAAAAGCATTCAAAGTTCAAAGACCCATATACTACATTTCAGAAGTGTTAACCCCTTCCAAGCAAAGGTACCCGCATTACCAAAAGCTGGTCTATGGTATTTACCTGACTGCTAAAAAGGTGGTTCATTACTTCCAAGATCACTCAGTCACAGTCATCAGCAGTTCTCCCCTGTCGGAGATCCTGCATAACAGGGACGCTGTTGGCCGAGTAGCAAAGTGGGCAATTGAACTTCTTCCGCTGGAGATCAAGTTCGAAGCCAAGAAAGCAATCAAGTCCCAGGCACTCGTCGATTTTATGGACGAATGGATCGAGCAAGAGCAGCCAATTCCGAGTGTTTCCAAACACTGGACCATGTTCTTCGACGGATCCAAGATGCTCAATGGCTCGGGAGCTGGTGTGGTTCTTGTCTCTCCTAAAGGAGACCGGCTGAACTATGTCCTCCAAATCCATTTCGATTCGTCAAACAACGAGGCCGAGTATGAAGCCCTCCTGTACGGGCTCCGCATGGCCATTTCACTCGGTATTCGTCGCCTTATGGTGTACGGCGATTCGGACCTCGTCTTCAACCAAGTGATGAAAGAATAGGATATTCAGAGTCCAGCAATGACTCGTTACTGCAACGCGGTCAGAAAGCTGGAGAAGAATTTTGAAGGTCTAGAACTGCATCACATTCCTTGCGCAAAGAATCAGGCAGCAGACAACCTGGCGAAGATTGGGTCCACTCGGCGAGCAGTCCCGAAAGACATATTCCTTGAGCATCTGCGCGCCCCAACAATCATAGAAGATCCTTTCATAGAGGAGCCCCCGCAAACAGTCGGTCCATCTGATTCGACTGAGGTTGAAGTTCCAGCTATAGTAGATCTGGACCATGAAATGCTGGTAATCACTCCCGAATGGACTAAACCCTATTTGGCATACTTGCTCAGGCAAGAACTCGCCTAAGACGAAGAAGAATCCCATCGGATCGTCCGTCAATCCAAGTCATTCGAAGTTTTGGGAGACCAGTTATACAAGAAAAGCACCACATGAGTCACCCAAAAATGCATCTCCCCAGAGGAAGGGCTGCAAATCCTACATGAAATCCACTTGGGAACTTGCGGCCACCATGCGTCCTCTCGGACTTTGGTCGCTAATGCTTTCCGAGCGGGGTTTTATTGGCCCCGAGCCAATGAAGCAGCACGAGACCTGGTGGACCTGTGTGTTGGATGCCAGTTCTACAAGAATAAGTCCCACAAGCCTACATCCATGCTCAAGACGATCCCGATCACCTGGCCATTCTTGGTATGGGGCCTCGATATGGTCGGTCCCCTGCGGACTGGGTCGAGTGGATTCACACATCTGCTCGTGGCAGTTGACAAGTTCACCAAATGGGTCAAAGCGAAGCCCATCAAGAGTTTGGATGCAGGCATGGCCGTCAGTTTCATTTGGCAGATCATTTTTAGATTCGGCGTGCCGCATGATATCATCACGGATAATGGGAAAAACTTCGACTCCGATGAGTTACGTGAATTTTGTTTCTCTCAAGGCACTCGGGTTAATTACGCCTCAGTGGCTCACCCGCAGTTGAATGGACAGGCAGAACGCGTAAACGGAATGATGCTGCAAGGTCTGAAACCCCGATTGATGATAGACTTGAAGTATGCTGCCGAAGCCTGGGTTGAAGAATTGCCTTCTGTTTTGTGGGGCATTCGGACAACCCCAAACCGCTCTACGAAGCGCACGCCTTTCTTCATGGTGTACGGATCAGAGGTTGTACTGCCGAGAGACCTTCAGCACAATTCCCCCCGAGTGGAGTTGTATGATGAAGCTGAAGCTGAAGCCGCACGGCAAGATGGCCTTGACCTTTTAGAGGAAGAGAGAGAGCTGGCCCTCATCAGATCGACGCTCTATCAGCAAGATCTGAGGCGTTACCATGACAGACACGTCCAGGGCCGAACTTTTCAGGAAGGGGACCTTGTCCTCCGACTGGATCAGCAAAAACCCCACAAGCTAGCGCCTCCGTGCCAGGGGCCGTATGCAATCTCCAAAGTCTTGCACAATGGAGCCTACCGGCTTTACAATATCGAAGATGGAGTAGAAGAGCCCCGCACTTGGAACGCGGACCTGCTTCGCAAGTTCTACACCTAGCACATAACTACTTTAGTTTGTCATTCCAGTAATGAATCCGAGTGATCTCGATGAATAAAGTTGAGTTCCTTTATACTTTGTCGAAATTTAACTCTTGTCACCCCGGTGAATCAGTGTCACCCCCAGTGGGTGCAAAAACGCTTAGCCGCGATTCCGCATCGCCTAAGTTAAAAACTATTTCGAGTGGGACATCCTCCAGACTCGGACTCTAAGATGGACAGGACCATCATTACTAAGATGGACATGACCATCATTGTTTTCTCGAACAAATCCGAGTGCAGGTCTCACCTACACTCAGGGGCTTAGCCGCGGTCCCGCATTGCCTAAGTTAAAAATGTCTATAGTGAGACATCCTTCTCACTCGAAAGACAAGATGGACAGGACCATCATTGTTTGCAAGAACTAATCCGAGTGCAGGTCTCACCTACACTCGGGGGCTTAGCCGCGGTCCTGCATCGCCAGAGTTTAAAAATGTCTAGAGTGGGACATCCTTCTCACTCGGATGAAAAGATGGACAGGACCATCATTGTTCGCAAGAACCATTCCGAGTGCATGTCTCACCTACACTCGGGGGCTTAGCCACGGTCCCGCATCACCTAAGTTAAAAATGTCTAGAGTGGGACATCCTTCTCACTCAGACGACAAGATGGACAGGAACATCATTGTTCGCAAGAACTATTCCGAGTGCAGGTCTCACCTACACTCGGGGGCTTAGCCGCGGTCCCGCATCGCCTAAGTTAGAAATGTCTAGAGTGGGACATCCTTCTCACTCGGACGACAAGATGGACAGGACCATCATTGTTCGCAAGAAATATTCCGAGTGCAGGTCTCACCTACACTCGGGGGCTTAGCCGCGGTCCTGCATCGCCAGAGTTTAAAAATGTCTAGAGTGGGACATCCTTCTCACTCGGATGACAAGATGGACAGGACCATCATTGTTCGCAAGAACCATTCCGAGTGCATGTCTCACCTACACTCGGGGGCTTAGCCACGGTCCCGCATCACCTAAGTTAAAAATGTCTAGAGTGGGACATCCTTCTCACTCAGGCGACAAGATGGACAGGAACATCATTGTTCGCAAGAACTATTCCGAGTGCAGGTCTCACCTACACTCGGGGGCTTAGCCGCGGTCCCGCATCGCCTAAGTTAGAAATGTCTAGAGTGGGACATCCTTCTCACTCGGACGACAAGATGGACAGGACCATCATTGTTCGCAAGAAATATTCCGAGTGCAGGTCTCACCTACACTCGGGGGCTTAGCCGCGGTCCCGCATCGCCTAAGTTAAAAATGTCTAGAGTGGAACACCCTTCTCACTCGGACGACAAGATGGACAGGACCATCATTGTTCGCAAGAAATATTCCGAGTGCAGGTCTCACCTACACTCGGGGGCTTAGCCGCGGTCCCGCATCGCCTAAGTTAAAAATGTCTAGAGTGGAACACCCTTCTCACTCGGACGACAAGATGGACAGGACCAACATTGTTCTATAGAACAATCCCGAGTGCGGGTCACGCCCATACTCGGGGACTTAGCTGCGACTCCGTGTCGTCTAAACACAAATGTTCAGAAAGCAAAGGTTGAATAAAACCAAGACAAATAAAAACTGTATCACACGAAATAAGAGTACGGATAAAAGTCTTGATGATAGGAGCCTCAGGCTCATTCAAAGTCTTACGGTTACAGCTACCACTCAGCATTCCGAGGCAAAAGCTTAAAGAGTTTAAACCTGACGATCACTCAGGCTGGGGCACTGCTTCTACGAAGATGTCCAGATCGATGTTGTCCGCTATCCGAGTGGCGGCCTCCATGAAGTCATCGATCTTGGCGTGCTTCCTGTTAGCCACCTCAAGAGACTTCAATTTCTTCTCGTCCACCCCCTTGCAGTGGATATGGACTAACGAGAGGTCGATGTCGGCACCAGCCCGAGCTGCAGATTTCTTCCAGGCTTTCATTCGGCTTGGCACCGCCTTCACTCGGACAAGCATGGATTCCAGGTCCTTCGAAGACTCCTAGTCAGAAAAGACGTCGCGATCGATTGCAGAGATGGCAGCGCTAAGCTCCCTGATATACAGGGCCACTTGCTCAACACGCTCTTCCAAGCGGAGCACGCCCATGGCAGTGCTGTCCTTAAGCAGACCTTGAGATGGATCCTGCTCCCTCTCAATTTTGTCTGTCTCCTCCGCCACATCGTCACAAAACGCTGGATTCGGCCAAATGAAGAAAGAAGTCAGAGACAGATAAGATTCATTCGGTTTAATCGAGCTCCATGATAATCACTTGGGAAAGTTACCTTTAAGATTTTCGTTGGCTTCACCACTGAATTCCTCAACATACTCCTCCAGCTCTGCTTTCATGGCAGTAATGTGCTTGAGTTTGTTCTCCCACTCGGCGTGTGACCTCTTCAGCTCCACGAGTTCTTCCTTGGACTTCTGCACAGTGGCTTACAAAGCTTTCTTCTCCTCCTCCAGCTTTCCGACTGTCTTCAGTTTCTCCTCGGCCTCTTTGGCCTTTCGGCTAGCTTCCTTCTGAGCAGCCGCCAGATCGATGTCCTTCTTTTCAAGAGCAGTCTTCACAGTTTCTAAAGAAATAGAATTCTTCAGCCTCTCGACAAGTTTACGATTTTCTCCATGAAGATCTGATGAAGCATATTCAGTCGGATGGGGAATGAGAGAAGTTACTGTTACAGTCGGACAAGAAGGACTTACCTTCGATTGACTTCTTCTCTTGCTCCAGTTGAGCATTTTTGGCCTTCTCGGCCTCTAGGTTGAGACGCGGCTCCTGCACCTCCTTCTGCAGAACATTATAATGGTTTCCGAGTTCGCAAACAGCCTGTCCATAGAAAACAAGAGACAAACATTGGTCAGACCTTGATTCAGATTCTAAGACTCCCGCCGACTGCATCAGTCGACGACAGCCTCGGGGACTACACCCAGTGGGTGCGCTCAACGCGCCCCCACTGGAAAATACAGACAAGGCTCTCTTTGAGCTCATCAGTGTATTGAACTCCGAGTTCACTCGGTTTTCTAGACTCCCGCCGACAGCATCAGTCGATGGCAACCTCGGGGACTACACCCGGTGGGTGCGCTCAGCGTGCCCCCACTGGAAAATAAAGACAAGGCTCTCTCTGAGCTCATCAGTGTATTGAACTCCGCGTTCACTCGGTTTTCCAGACTCCCGCTGTCGGTGTCAAAACCGGCGGATCTCGGGTAGGGGGTCCCGAACTGTGATACTTGGATCGATGGTAACAGGAGACAAAGGGGACAAGGTTTTACCTAGGTTCGGGCCCTCCTATGGAGGTAATACCCTACGTCCTGCTTGATTATATTGAGTGTATGGAGATTACAGAGTTGATCTACCACGAGATCGTATGACTAAAACCCTAGATGAGTTCTCTTCGTCTACATCCTAAAACCCTCCGGCTTATATAGACGCCGGGGTCCCTAGGGTTTACACATGGTCGGTTACACGTCGAAGGGATAAACATGCCTATTCGCTATTCCAAACGTGGAGGACAATCCACGATTCCCGAAGCTTCCTCCTTGGAGACGAGGTCTTCTATTCTTCCAGTATTCGGCAAGTGGCCCATACAGTCCGGCCCATAAGACATAGGCCGGCCTCCCGAGGACCCCTTAGTCTAGGACTCCCTCAGTAGCCCCCGAACTAGCCTCCAACGCCAAGGGTCCAGGCTCCAGCTGCTTCGAATGATCAGAGTCTTCGGCTTGCGAGGCGAGTTCCTTTCTCCAAACAGTGTTCAGCCCGAGCTATAGTTCGGCCTCTATCGACGTGTAATGTTTCCGATCATAGACCGTACGCACACCATGAGTAGTTCGGCTTTGAAGGCCAAACGTCAGAGAAGCAATAGTGTCTTCTGACAACTTTACAGATGAAAGGCCACGGCCCACCACGACCTCTAAACCAGTCGTGAAGACTCGATTCACGGTTCGAGGCCGTTTCCACCAGCACGATCTATCAATGCACAGATCGTGCCCCGTTTTACACGGGATATGTTTAATCGCGCACAACGGCACGCATGTCTCGGGAAGCGGAGGGATTCACGGCGCCACGAAGGGAGGCTAACCGGCAGTAATCTTTAATAAAGGGGGAAGGAAACCCCAAGGCTTATCCGCATCTCCCATTCACCTCCTGCTTCCCCATACTTCCGAGCTCCCTGAGCCCAGATCTAAGTCTTCCATTCTTCCTCCTCCGAGCTCAGCCATGGCCAGCGGCAAATGGGAAGCTTCCACGGTCAAAGACCAGGACATCCGAGATCTCAAGGACGCCGGCTATCTCCCCGCCAACGTCTTCCACCGAGCTGCAGAGGAAGGCCAGGTGATCCCCACCCCCAAACCAGGCGAGAGGGTGGTCTTCGTCCCTCACTTCATCCAGGGATTAGGCTTCCCACTTCACCCCTTTGTGAGGGGTCTTATGTTCTTCTATGGACTCGATTTCCACGACCTCCCGCCGAACTCTTTCATGCATATATCTGCCTTTATCATTATCTGCGAGGCATTCCTGCGGGTCGAGCCACACTTCGGACTGTGGCTCAAAATCTTCAACATCAAGCCGAAGTGTGTCGCCGGTGCACATGCGGACTGCGGCGGAGCAGTCATCGGCAAGCTTCCGCGCACAGTGTGGCCATCCGGCACCTTCATCGACACCATCAAAACCTGGCAGAGGGAGTGGTTCTACATCACCAAGCCAAAGGAGGAGGAAGGCGGAACTGTTCCTGCCGAATTCAGGTCCGGCCCCCCAACCAGATTGACCTCATGGGTCAGGAAGGGTCTCGACTGGGGGTCGGAAACAAAGGTGGAGGACCTGCAAAGGGGCATCGCTTCCCTAATCAGGGAGGGAGTCGGCCTGACCAACGTGGTCCAGGTCATGCTTCGGCGGCACATACTCCCCTGCCAGCGCCGGAGTTCTCCTATGTGGGATTACCGGACTGACGACGACCCTACTGTTCGTCAACTCTTCCGCACTACGTGGGAGAAACTATGGAAGGCGCTGTTCAAGGCGCAGGAGAACTGGCCAGGCAGAAAGGAGGACAAGGGCCTGAGCGCCATCAAGCCCGCACCCGAGGTATAGTGTAGTGTTATTTCACCGGTTCCATCTCCTCAGAGATAGTCTAAGCATTTTCCAATTACCTTTCGTAGGAATGGTTGAGCAAAGCCACGGGCATCAAGTGTCCGGCTCCACAGCCCGAAGACCCCAAGTCTCCGCTGCTGTTGGAGATGCTCGTCGTGGCGCCCTACAAGGCGCTAGAGAAGAAGGAGAAGAAGAAGCCAGGCCGAACTGGCCTGCGTAACAGGGACCAGCCAGGGGCTGCGTCCGAAGAGACTCATGCCTCCTCAAATCATGAGGAGGAGCACGAGGCTGAGGGGGGAGGCGATTCCCCCCTCACAGGAAAGAGGGCGACGTCATCGGACGCCTCGGAGGAGGTAGCTCCTCCCGCCCAGAAGAAATCGTGCCGGACACATGTGATATCGTCCGACGACAGTTCGGACTCGAACACCGAGTCCGAGGACTTCGAGAGGGTTCCGCGGAGGAACCTCAGGGTCAAGCCCCCACCTCGAAGGTAAGGATCCGAAGACCTACTGAGCCATCGATGCTTAATTTAGAATGTTATTAACATGTGAGCGCCCATCAATTTGCAGCCCACCACGCGTTCTCCCCACCGATCAAGTTTCGGATGGGGAGACCCCGCCCGCCGAACTTGCGGAGAGCGGGTCTGCGTCTCGCCCTTCTCCTCCGGGCACTACGAAGGATGCCACGGAGGTGTCATCCCAGCAGGCTTCCCTGGAGCCGAATACTGGAGGTGAAGGCGACGACGTCATGGTCGAGTCTAATACCTCGGCCACCGAACACCCGGGGGAGAAGACTCACCCGGACACCTAGGAGGCCGGACATGGAAGTGCCCAGTCTCCTCCGAGGCCATCTCCGGAGCACACAATGCCTCCAGAGGTACCAATTCGATCTCCGGCTGGAGATCGGGCTACCCAATCCCCACCGGCTCCGCCGACCACTGGGTGGCCGGCCATGGGGGAGGCTCTGTCCAGCGCCTCCATCTCCAGTGAGCACCGCATCCTTATGGGTGCGGTATTGCGGAGCATTCAGTCCGTGGATTCCGGACTGAAGGAGGCCTTCAACGGTCTCCTGACGGGCTTTCAGGTAAGCCAAGTAATGCCCTACTTTGTGAAATATTGATTTATTTAAGTAATTGTTATACACATAGCAGCCCCCGAGCCCTGGGTAAGTTTGAAAAACTTACCTGGGGGTCCAACGTAGCCTTACATCCGAGCTGAGCGCCGGACAATATGTGTTCGGATAGGTCTATCAGCCCATTAGTGGTCCGGACACAGAGTCAGTTTTACTGACAGTTCGGAGTTTGTAAACCTCTTTAATGGTTATATAACTCTGTGATACAGGCTTCGTCGACAGCAGCAGCTACTAACGCCGCCAAGCTAGAGGAGCTGAATCGAAAGCTCAAGAGCTCCGAAGACGAGCTTGATGCTCTAAACAAGAGATTCGACGAGGCGCAAGGTAAGCCAAAATTAGAGTATCGAAACTCTTTTTTACCGCTCTATCAACACGGTTTCTGAACATAAGTCGATACTTACGCAGCCTCGGCGAAAGAGATAGAGAAGCTCAAAGCCGAGCTTGAGAAAGCGAAGCAAGAAGCTATGGTTGAGAAGGCGGCGGCCAAAGAAGCGGTCACCGCTCTATCCGCCCTGAGAGCCACCAGCGACAAGCATGAGGCTCGGGTAGAAGAGATTCAACAGGAGCTCAAGGACGCCAGCAAAAGTGCGAGGTCCTTGAGCTGAAAGGGAAAGAGCAAGCCGCCGAACTATCCACCCTGAAAACCGATCTCCAAAAGGAGCGGGTGGATAGGCGTTCATTTGAAGAGGAGCTCCGCCAAGCCAAAGCTATCATGGATGGTAAGCCGTATTCATTGCAGTGTATCTTCGGGGATAGCAAGTTCGAGTTGCTTAACCAGGTATGGCGTTCCTCAGGCGCCTGCTTGGACCTCCAAAAGGGCATAGCGGACGCGAAGCAGTTCTATGCTTCGCGGGGAGAAGAAGATGAAGCTCGTCTATTCTGGGCGCAATTCGAAGCCCCCGAGCGTTCTCCTCTCCTTGTGGAGCAGCTGAAGCAACTGATGGAGCTACATCGGATGGCGGAACCGGCCCTGAAGGATCTCTCGATCCGGCTGTGGCCCAACGAGCCATTGCCGGGCAGTTACTTCGGCCTGGTGCTATCGGGGGGATTACCCCCGGGTAGGCTCAAGGAGACGACTCCACATTTTAAAACATCGGGGGAGTCACCCCCGGTATGCCAAGCCCCGCGAATCAACAAGACAAACGAAGAAGGTAGCTAACGACACTGTAGCTGTCCGGCTCCTCCTGGCGACACTGTAGCTGTCCGGCTCCTCCTGGCGACACTGTAGCTGCCGGCTCCTCCAGTCCGGCTGCTCCTGTTCGGCTGCTCCTGTCCGGCTGCTCCTGTCCGGCTGCCGGCTACGGCCCGACGAAGTCAGCTCCAGGCGTCCCGTCGGACACGAGCTGACAACACTGTAGCTGACGGACTGCAGAGCCTGCCACCCCGCTACAGTCGGGCACTATTGGCGAATAGTGCCCCGCTGTGCACCCGTCACCTGTCACTTCACTGCGCTCCAATAGTTGCGCACTGTAGCCTGCATCACTTGTCCTCTCCAATAGTAGATAGTTGGCTGGTGGGCCACCCCTTGTCCCCTGGGCCTCCCTATATAAGAGGCACCAGGGGAGCCTCCAAAAGGAGGAGAGACACTCACGGGAGGCCTCCTCTCATCCTCTCCCTCTCACTCATGCTCACGCATGCATACATATGAAGCCAAGGTAAGGAGCTCACAGCTCCCTCTTCCTCCTCAGACACAGCTCCAGGAGTAACCATGTACCAGGGTTACCACATATATACAGATATGCAGGAGTAGGGGTATTATCTCTCCGGAGAGCCCCGAACCTGGGTAAACCACCGCGTGCTATCCGCATACCCGTCCCGGATCTCCACTGTAGCCTTGCTCTCACCTCTCAAGCCATCCCATGGCATCTGCCGTCTCGGGGTACCCCCGGTGAGAAAACGACGACAGTTGGCGCCCACCGTGGGGCCAGCTGCTGCTAGAACCGCGGTCCGGGCGGGACCATCTTCGCCACCGTGACGCCTCCGCCGTCGCCGCTCGGGGGCTCGACATCAACACGCCCCCAGGGCGAACGCGCGCGACGCCGCGTCCTTGCTGCTGGTCTCATCATCACCAGCACGATGCTGCCTCCGTCCCTCCGGCGGCGCTCGGGGGCTCGACACCAACATGCCCCCGAGCGGCCGCATGGGACGGCGCGTCCCCGCTGTCGGCCTTGTCTACCTCCAGATCGCTCTAACGCGCCTCCGGGGCGACCGTGCGGGTCGGCGCTTATTCGCCATCAGCCTCGTCCCGCTCTGGTCTCCCGCTCCAGCGGCGCTTGCGCTCGCTCGTGCCTCCAACCGCGACTCCGCCTCCGAGCGAGCTCCATCCGCGCCCCCCTGCCGTCTCACCGCACGACCGACCGCCGCCTCGCCTCCAACGCCGGCATGGACCTCCTCCCGTCCTGTCTGCGCGTCCGTTCGCCGCCCCCCCGCGTGCCTGGGCTGCTCACCGACCGCGCTGCCCGCACCTTCGTCCCGCTCCGCGTCGTCCCCGAGCGCCCATGGCTCCCCGCCAGGGCCGGCGACTCCAAAGCCCAGCCGTCATCCCCCGCTCCCACGGCTGCTCCACCCGCGGCCGCGCCTCCCTCGCGCTCACCCGCGCCTCCGTCGAGGCCAGTGCCTTGCTGCCGCTGTCGGCTGCTCTGCTGCGCGCTCGTGATCTCCTCCTCACCAGCGCGGGCCTGATGGTCGCGTCCTTGCCGCCGACCCTGCGGCTCCCGCAGCGCCTGTGGCTGCTCTCGGCCCCTGCGCCGTGCGGTGGGGGTGGCCCCGGCCGGCTCCGCTCCTCCACCTCGACGCGCTCGGCGGCCCGGCATCCGCTGCCTCGCCTACGCGCCCTCACCACTACGGCCACCTGCCCCGCACCGCGTCGCGTACTGGCTCTGCCTCCGCCTGCCTGGTGCGGCCGGCCGCACGCGCTCGCGCGCCCACGCCGCCTTCCGCCGTGGCCAGCTCCCCCTCTAGCGCGCTGGCGTCCCGCCTCCACCCGCCCGTCTCCTCCATGCCGTCTCGCCCCCGCTCACGCCACACTCCGCCTGCGGACCGGCCGCCGGACGGCTCACCGCTGCACGCCCCGGCTCCCGCCTCGCGACGCAGCTGCTCCGGCCCCAGGTGGCTTCCGCGCGTGTGCGGTCGTTAGTGCCGCCCGGTCTCCGTAGGCGCGCTTCCCTGCCAGCGCTCGCTTCCGAGCGCGTCCGCGCATCGGCGCCCCAACTCTCCAACTCTTGTCAATGTGCGGCTACGCCCCGGCCGCCTGCCGACCATTGCGGTCCGGCTGCACCCCGGCCGCCTGCCGGCCGTCGCTCCCCGGCTCCATTCCGCCCGGCTTCGCCGTCTCGCCCGCGGCTACGCCCCCGCGCGCCGGGCCTCGTCCACCCCCTGGCCGGCAACGGCTCCGCCTCGCGCCGCCCGCCCCGCCGCATGCCGCGCCCGGCCCGAGCTCGGCCACGCCCGCCGGATCGGCCGCCTTCGTCGTGGCGCCGCGCTACGCCTGAGGCGGCTCCCCGCGTACGCCCCTCCCGGCTCCGGCCCGGCGCCGCGCCTCGCCCTGTCGGCCTCGCCTCCGCCCGCGCTTCTCCACCCCCGCGTGCACTGGCCCCGCACGCGCCGGCCTGCCTGCCGGCTCCTAGCCCGTGTCGGCTGCGCCGCGCCCGGCCTCCCACGCCGCCCTACCGGCCCACCGCGTCGCCTCCGACCGCCTCCCCGTGCCGGCGCCGCGCCTTCGACCGCCTCCCCGTGCCGGCGCCGCGCCTTCGACCGCCTCCCCCCGTCGCGCCTGCCGGCTCTCCGCCAGCCGGCCCACCGCGTCGCCTCCCGTCCCGGCTTCGCGCGCAAACCGGCCACCGCCCCGACCCGGCCGATGTGCCGGCTCCGCGCGCCCGCGCGCGTCCTGTCGCCGGCAGCTGCTCCGCAGCTGGCCTCCCTTGCCGCTGGCCGCTGCGCTCCCGTGCTCCAGCCGCCTGCTGCGGCCGGGCGCCCAAAGAAAAAGCAGAGACCCTAAAAGAAAAGAGCGTCCTGCTGCCCACAAGCCGGCCAAAGAAAAGAAAAAATGTTTGCCTGCCCGTCCGCCTGCTTCGCCACTCGGATGGCCAGCTGTGACCCGCCCTGCCTGCACCGCCGTCCGGCCCGCCTGTGTCGTCACCTGGCCGACCGGTCCGCCTGCCGCCTCCGACGCCTGGCCGGCTGAGGAGCCGGCCCGGCCCCCGTCCGCCTCGACGCCCGTTCGGTCGGACCCGATCTGCCGGGACCCCCTTCGAGCACCCGGAGGCTTGAAGGCTACACCCAGCGGGTGTGCCGGCGCGCTCCGCGAGTGCCGAGCTGCGCCGGCTGTCTTCAACAACAACCACCTCGTCGGCATCAAAAAATCAATGAACCCCCTCGCCCGGAGGCTTGAAAGCCACTCCCGGCGGCGCCTCACGCTCCCCAGCCGGCGGACCCTGCGTGCGCCCTCGGCAGCGCCTCGCGCGCATCAGCCGGCGGACCCCGCGTCCGCCCTCGTCGCCGCCGCGCGCGCAACAGCCGGCGGACACCGCGTCCGCCCTCGGCAGTGCCCCGCGCACACCGGCCGGCGGACCACGCGTCCGCACCCGGCAGGGCCCCGCGCCCATCGGTCATCGGACCCCGCGTCCGCACCCGGCGTCCCCAACGCCATTGTCTGCTTCAGCAGCAGCAAAGACCCTCCGCCCGACTCTTCGAGTCGCCCGGAGGCTCGGAGACTACACCTAGCGGGTGCGCTGGCGCGCCCCCGCTGGGAACAGCCAGCCGGTGGACTCCGCGTCCACACCCGGCAGCGCCTCGCGCCCATGAGCCGGCGGACTCCAAGTCCGCGCCCGGCGGCGCCTCGTGCGCGCCAGTCGGTCCACGTCGGCTGCAAGCCACGCTGGACGACATCAACAAAAACCGCCTCGCCGGCACCAAAAAGCAACATGAGATCTCCACCCACGTACCCTCGTGCCACGCACAAACAGCGGATACCCCGAGCGTCCCTCGGGGGCAATCTCTGCATTTTCTTCAGCAACTTTACTGTTTACCCCGGCGCCAGCTAGTCTCGGCCCAGGGCTGGCCACTCGGCCCCATTCGTTCAATCCACGAGACGGTTTAGTAGTGTGCACGGTACCGAAGGCCCACTCTTTGTCTCAGCTACAGATCGCACTGCGACTGTCCGGCTAGCAAGAGCACAAGCTGGAGGTCCCCCCACGCGAAAAACGCCCTGGGAGTTAACGGCTTGGGCAATCCGGTCATTTCATTTATGAGTATCTGCTCGGTCGAGTCTGCTCCCAGAGTCCGAGTACTGTACGCTCCACTCTGCGGCCCACTCTTCGCCTCAGCCACAGACCGGCTGCCGGCTGTCCGGCTGACAAGAGCAAAAGCCAAAGAGCGGAGAGCACATGAAAAAGATTGAAGGGGGCTCGTACGAAACCGAGTCGGCACCCTCTGCATAAACTTGCGCCACCAAAATCAAATATTTGATATATCTGCGCCGCCTTAACCTTGTCTTTTGCACGATCATTTCCATGAGGAACCTCCTCGCCCGGAGGCTCGAAGGCCAATCCCGGCGGGGCCCCGTGCTCATCAGCCGGCGGACCCCGCGTCCGCCCTCGGCATTGCCTCACGCTCATCAGCCGGCGGACCCCGCGTACGCCCTCGGCATCGCCTCGCGCTCATCAGCCGGCGGACCCCGCGTCCGCCCTCGGTATCGCCTCGCGCTCATCAGCCGGCGGACCCCGCGTCCGCCCTCGGCATCGCCTCGCGCTCATCAACCGGCGGGCCCCGCGTCCGCCCTCGGCATCGCCTCGCGCTCATCAGCCGGCGGACCACGCGTCCGCCCTCGGCATCGCCACGCGCTCATCAGCCGGCGGGCCCCGCGTCCGCCCTCGGCATCGCCTCGTGCTCATCAGCCGGCGGACCCCGCGTCCGCCCTCGGCATCGCCTCGCGCTCATCAGCCGGCGGACCCCGCGTCCCACCTCGGCAGCGCCCCGCGCTCATCAGCCGGCGAACCCCGCGTTCGCACTCGGCATCGCCTCGCGCTCGACTGCCGGCGGACCCCGCGTCCGCCTTCGGCAGGGATCCGCGCCCATCAGCCGGTGGACCCCGCGTCCGCCCCCGGCTGGGCTCCGCGCCCGTCAGCCGGCGGACCCTGTGTCCGCCTCTGGCTGGGCTTCGCGCCCATCAATTCGTGGGCCCCGCGTTCGCGCTCGATGTCCTCGACGCCACCGTCTGCTTCAGCAACAGCAAAGACCCTCCGCCCGACTCTTCGAGTCGCCCGGAGGCTACACCCACCGGGTGTGCTGGCGCGCCCCCGCTGGAAACCGCCAGCCGGTGGACTCCGCATTCGCCCCCGGCCGCGCCTCGCGCCCTTCAGCCGGCGGATTCTGCGACCGCGCCCGACGCCCTCGACGCCACCGTCTGCTTCAGCAACAGCAAAGACCCTCCGCCCGACTCTTCGAGTCGCCCGGAGGCTCGGAGGCAACACCCAGCGGGTGCAGTGGCGCGCCCCCGCTGGAAACCGCCAGCCGGTGGACTCCGCATTCGCCCCCGGCGCCATCGACGCCACCGTCTGCTTCAGCAACAGCAAAGACCCTCCGCCCGACTCTTCAAGTCGCCCGGAGGCTCGGAGGCTACACCCAGTGGGTGCGCTGGCGCGCCCCCGCTGGAAACCGCCAGCCGGTGGACTCCGCATTCGCCCCCGGCCTCGCCTCGCGCCCTTCAGCCGGAGGACTCCGCGTCCGCGCCCGGCGCCCTCGACGCCACCGTCTATTTCAGCAACAGCAAAGACCCTCCGGCCGACTCTTTGAGTCGCCCGGAGGCTCGGAGGCTACACCCAGCGGGTGCGCTGGCGCGCCCCCGCTGGAAACCGCCAGCCGGTGGACTCTGCATTCGCCCCCGGCCGCGCCTCGCGCCCTTCAGCTGGCGGATTCTGCGACCGCGCCCGGCGCCCTCGACGCCACCGTCTGCTTCAGCAACAGCAAAGACCCTCCGCCCGACTCTCTGAGTCGCCCGGAGGCTCGGAGGCTACACCCAGCGGGTGCAGTGGCGCGCCCCCGCTGGAAACCGCCAGCCGGTGGACTCCGCATTCGCCCCCGGCCGCGCCTCGCGCCCTTCAGCCGGCGGACTCCGCGTCCGCGCCCGGCGCCCTCGACGCCACCGTCTGCTTCAGCAACAGCAAAGACCCTCCGCCCGACTCTTCAAGTCGCCCGGAGGCTCGGAGGCTACACCCAGTGGGTGCGCTGGCGCGCCCCCGCTGGAAACCGCCAGCCGGTGGACTCCGCATTCGCCCCCGGCCTCGCCTCGCGCCCTTCAGCCGGAGGACTCCGCGTCCGCGCCCGGCGCCCTCGACGCCACCGTCTATTTCAGCAACAGCAAAGACCCTCCGGCCGACTCTTTGAGTCGCCCGGAGGCTCGGAGGCTACACCCAGCGGGTGCGCTGGCGCGCCCCCGCTGGAAACCTCCAGCCGGTGGACTCTGCATTCGCCCCCGGCCGCGCCTCGCGCCCTTCAGCTGGCGGATTCTGCGACCGCGCCCGGCGCCCTCGACGCCACCGTCTGCTTCAGCAACAGCAAAGACCCTCCGCCCGACTCTTCAAGTCGCCCGGAGGCTCGGAGGCTACACCCAGTGGGTGCGCTGGCGCGCCCCCGCTGGAAACCGCCAGCCGGTGGACTCCGCATTCGCCCCCGGCCGCGCCTCGCGCCCTTCAGCCGGCGGACTCCGCGTCCGCGCCCGGCGCCATCGACGCCACCGTCTGCTTCAGCAACAGCAAAGACCCTCCGCCCGACTCTTCGAGTCGCCCGGAGGCTCGGAGGCTACACCCAGCGGGTGCGCTGGCACGCCCCCGCTGGAAACCGCCAGCCGGTGGACTCCGCATTCGCCCCCGGCCGCGCCTCGCGCCCTCCACCCGGTGGACTCCGCGTCCGCGCCCGGCGCCCTCGACGCCACCGTCTGCTTCAGCAATAGCAAAGACCCTCCGCCCGAATCTTCTAGTCGCCCGGAGGCTCGGAGGCTACACCCAGCGGGTGCGCTGGCGCGCCCCCGCTGGAAACCGCCAGCTGGTGGACTCCGCATTCCCCCCGGCCGCGCCTCGCGCCCTTTAGCCGGCGGACTCCGCGTCCGCGCCCGGTGCCCTCGACGCCACCGTCTACTTCAGCAACAGCAAAGATCCTCCGCCCGACTCTTAAAGTCGCCCGGAGGCTCGGAGGCTACACCCAGCGGGTGCGCTAGCGCGCCCCCGCTAGAAGCAAGCCGCGCCGTCCTCAGCCCGCGATCGACCGACAATGACAAGTTCTGCAAACTCCAATGGCAAAAACCCTCCCCCCGACTCTCCAAGTCGCCCGGAGGCTCGGAGGCTACTGTCGGGGGGATTACCCCCGGGTAGGCTCAAGGAGACGACTCAACATTTTAAAACATCGGGGGAGCCACTCCCGGTATGCCAAGCCCCGCGAATCAACAAGACAAACGAAGAAGGTAGCTGATGACACTGTAGCTGACAACACTGTAGCTGTCCGGCTCCTCCTGGCGACACTGTAGCAGTCCGGCTCCTCCTGCCGACACTGTAGCTGTCCGGCTCCTCCTGTCCGGCTCCTCCAGTCTGGCTGCTCCTGTCCGGCTGCTCCTGTCCGGCTGCTCCTGTCCGGCTCCTCCAGTCCGGCTGCTCATGTCCGGCTACTCTAGTCCGGCTGCTCCTGTCCGGCTACCGGCTGCGGCCCGACGAAGTCAGCTCCAGGCATCCCGTTGGACACGAGCTGACAACACTGTAGCTGACGGACTGCAGAGCCTGCCACCCCGCTACAGTCGGGCACTATTGGCGAATAGTGCCCCGCTGTGCACCCGTCACCTGTCACTTCACTGCGCTCCAATAGTGGCGCACTGTAGCCTGCATCACTTGTCCTCTCCAATAGTAGATAGTTGGCTGGTGGGCCACCCCTTGTCCCCTGGGCCTCCCTATATAATAGGCACCAGGGGAGCCTCCAAAAGGAGGAGAGACACTCACGGGAGGCCTCCTCTCATCCTCTCCCTCTCACTCATGCTCACGCATGCATACATATGAAGCCAAGGTAAGGAGCTCACAGCTCCCTCTTCCTCCTCAGACATAGCTCCAGGAGCAACCATGTACCAGAGTTACCACATATATACAGATATGCAGGAGTAGGGGTATTATCTCTCCGGAGAGCCCCGAACCTGGGTAAACTACCGCGTGCTATCCGCATACCCGTCCCGGATCTCCACTGTAGCCTTGCTCTCACGTCTCAAGCCATCCCATGGCATCTGCCGTCTCGGGGTACCCCCGGTGAGAAAACGACGACAGGTGCGGAAGCTGAGCGACGCCACTCCTCGGATCGACGCATTGAGGCGGTCTTCCTGCATCGAAGGAGCAAGGATGACCTTTGCGAGGGCCAAGGTGCACTGGCCAGGGCTAGATCCATTGAAGGTAGCTACAGCTCCTCCGCCCCCTGGAAAGGGTCATAGGCGCCCCGAGCTGTACTTCTCCGGAGTTATGAAGGGTGCTCGGGCCATAGAATCATAGTGTACGAGAGAGAATGAGTATGAGTAGAATGCTGTAATATGTCCGAAGACTTGTCAGCGTGTATAATATTAAAATGCATGGTTTTTTATCATGTCTTGTATGTTTTGCATCCTTTATAACTCCTTTGTGGCCGTTAAACCTGAAAGCTGCGAGTCGTCGGCTTCAGCCCCCGTGTAGATACTGCACAAGGTGTCTCTTCCAACCGCACTATAACCCTTAGCCGAACTTATCGGCGCCTGAAGGCGGTAGTGTGGGGCGGACAAGGCAATCAGACCATAATGCTTTATTGCTTTCACTTAGCCATAGGGGCGCGAGAAAGGAGTGCGGGAGCCAACAACGAGCCTCCAGGTGTTTGTGATGTTCGGGTGAACCGTGGCCAAAGCCTATATCACTGGTTTGTGCGAACACCAAACCCATCGTATGACACGGAATAACCTCTGACGAGATTTAGTTAAGCTCGGATTTGCAGACCGGTTCGCGCATACCATGACAGTCAGTTTTCGGCTTTCTCCGCTGAGGCGCTTGACCAGGCTAGCCGGAAGCACAATCGCAGCGGTGGTCCGTTTGCCCTTTTAGCCGAACGAGCGGAACATAAAGGGGCAAGCATAGGAGCCGGGCAACCCAACTATTGACCCAAGACATAGTTCGGAACCAATGCATATAAAGCGGAATTCCAAGACACCGAACACTTAAAGAAATTGTGATTAGGACGATTTTTAAAGTCGAGCCCCCGGTCTATTAGCCGGTTGCATCATACAATATACCAAAACAGGTTCGCAAGAAGAGGGAGAAAACAGAAAGTGTTCCGAAAAGGGACAGCAAAGGGAAAATGATATATCTGTATTTTACTCAACAACTCTTATTATTCAAATTGCCGATGCAACTGTTTACAGGTATTTGATAAATGAAATATAAATTTTACAGGAGAGGTTGTACCAAGGGCCTTCGATAGATGACCTGACGTCCTTGATGTGCCATGTCGCTTATCTGCTCCTGCATCTCCTAAGGAGGTGTATGCCTTTATGGGCTTTGTTAGTTCGGCGAACGGACCTTGAAGAAAGGGTCTTGAGAAGTTGCCGAGGTATGGATAAGCTTGACGCCTTTAGCAGGCACTTTATGGTACCTGTAGTAAGTCCGAAGACGTGTTGACGGTAATAATTCGGTCCAACCGAACACCTACCCTCTAATAGTTTGCCCCCACCGCTGCCCATGGAATTTTGCGCGTGAAGTTGTGCCTCTTCGGCACATACTTTGCTGGTGATAGGGCCGTGCGATGGGGGCGAGTCCCTATTTACAGGGAGTGGAAGGTTCTGGTGTCCCGGGTTGAGACCGAGCTCTTTTCCCAGCCGTGGGTGCCTTGACGGCAGATGTCGGCGATTGCCAATCATCGGTGTAATTGAATTCGGCCGCCAGGGCCAACGCATGTTCCTCAGTTCGGAGGGAGCGCTCTGTGTTGCCATTTACAGTAATGACCCCCCTAGGGCTAGGCATTTTGAGCTTGAGGTATGTGTAGTGCGGGACGGCGTTAAAGCGAGCGAACTCTGTACGGCCGAGCAGGGCATGATAGCCGCTGCGGAAAGGTACGATGTCGAAGATCAAGTCCTCGCTTCGGAAGTTATCGGGCGAGCCGAACACAACCTCCAGGCTTACAGATCCTGTGCACCGGGCTTCAACGCCTGGGATCACTCCTTTGAAGGTAGTGTTGCTGGGCTTGATCCTCGAAGGATCTATGCCCATCTTTTTCACCGTATCTGAGTAAATCTGGTTAAGGCTACTTCCACCATCCATGAGGACTTTAGTAAGGTGGTACCCATCTATGATCGGGTCTAGGACGAGTGCGGCCGAACCCCCGTGATGGATACTGGTCGGATGGTCGCGCCGATCGAAAGTGATCGGATATGCCGACCATGGGTTATACTTCGGGGCTACAGGCTCTATGGCGTAGACGTCTCGAAGGGCGCGCTTCCTCTCCTTTTTGGGTATATGAGTGGCGTAGATCATGTTTACTGTTTTCACCTCTGGAGGGAATTTCTTTTGACCGCCACCGATCGGACCACGAGGCTCATCCTCGTCCTCGCTGCGTGGGCTCTTGCCTTGGTCCTCAGTTGCGAGTTTGCCGGCCTGCTTGACGACCCAACAGTTACGGTTGGTGTGATTGGCGGGCTTCTCCTGAGTGCCATGGATCTAGCAAGGTCTCTCCAGAATCTTGTCCAGCGGGGTGGGTCCGTCGTGTTTGCCTTTAGGAGGCTTCTTCTGCTACCCAAAGCGGGAATTGCGGAAGCCGGCGTTGACGGCCGTGTCATCGGCATCACTATTATTGTGCCGGCGCTTGTTCTTGTTGCGGTTTGGTTTCCCGTTCCCATCCCGAACTTCAGTGGTTCCGGGGTCTTCGGGGTTATGGCTACGTTGAGCGAGCCAGTTATCCTCGCCCATGCAAAAGCGGGTCATGAGTGACGTGAGGGCAGACATTGTCCTTGGTTTGTCCTAGCCGAGCTGTCGGGCCAGCCATTCATCCCGAATATTATGCCTGAAGGAGGCTATAGCTTCGGCATCCGGGCAGTCTACGATCTGGTTCTTCTTGGTCAGGAAGCGGTTCCAGAATAGCCGTGCGGACTCTCCGGGCTTCTGAACGACGTTGCTGAGATCGGATGAGTCTGGTGGCCGAACATAAGTGCCCTGGAAGTTAGACCGGAATGCCTCTTCTAGGTCCTCCCAACACCCAATGGAGTTTTCAGGGAGGCTATTTAACCAGTGCCAAGCTGGCCCGTTGAGCTTCAGGGGTAAGTACTTTATGGCGTGGAGGTCATCTCCCCGTGCCATGTGGATGTGGAGGAGGAAATCCTCTATCCATACTGTTGGGTCAGTTGTCCCATCGTATTGCTCTATGTTTACGGGCTTAAACCCTTCCGGGAACTGATGCCGCATTACCTCATCTGTGAAGCACAGTGGGTGTGCAGCCCCTCTAACCCGAGCTATGGTGCGCCGATGATCGGCGTCTGCCCTAGTTCGGTGCTGTTTCCGATCTTGATTGTCGCGGTCGAACCGAGGCCGGTACCCGTCCCGTCTATCGGGTGAGTATCCTCCGGATCCGTAAATGGATCGCGTGCGGCCTGCTCTATAGTCCAGGTCGTGTCGCATGTCGAACCTGTCATCGGGCTCTAGTGGCTCCTTTCCCCGTCGACGGGGTATCGTCGGCCTGTGGCCGGTATCATCAGTCGTCCGGTCTCGTCCTCGAGGGGGCCGGTCTGGCTTGTCATATGGGGTATGCTTGGGAGACGGCATATCAGTGAGCTCGTCATCGAACTGCGGCAGCAGCCTTCTGCGTGGGTAGCTCTTAGGTTGGTCCGATAGACCGGTGCCGTATCCTTCCTAAGCTGAGAGGACTCTCGTCCAACGGCTGTTGAGGTCGTCTTGTTCGGCTCTGAGTTGCCGCTCTTTTGCTTTCAGGCTTCGAGCCGTGGATATGAGCTATTGTCTGAACAGTTCCTTGTCAGCAGGATTATCGGGGATGGCAAAGTCATCGGCATCCGTGTTATCCTCCCCCTCGATAGAGCGGAGGTAGTCGTCGTCCTCGGGATCATCTGGATCATCTGGGTCATGACGGTTTTCGGGTCTCTCCTGACCCTCTAACGGGTGTTCAGGGATTTCGGGGCCGCCGATGTCTTCCGGGGCATCACCATCCCCGGTGCCATCGGTAGATTTTCGCCCCTTTTTCCCTTTTGACCGTTTATGCGGCCTTCGGCGTCTCGACGGCGCTTCATCCGATTTCTCGCCGTTGTCTTTCGGGGTGTCCACCATGTAGACATCGTATGTAGAGGTGGCAGTCCACTTCCCGGTCTTAGCGGGGGTGAGGGCGTTATCCTCCTCATCCATAAGCTCTGCTTCCTCGGAAGCATAGTCAAGCATGTCGGTTAAATCCTCGACAGTGGCTATGAAGTGGGTGGTGGGTGGGACAAAAAATTTGTCCTGACCCGTCTGAAATCCGGTCTGAGAACAGATCGGAGTTGGATCGTCGGTGATCTTCATCAACGAGATCCGGTCCAGAGCCTCATTGAGTATCGAGAGCTCGGTCGGGTCGGCCTGCACAGGGTTTCCGGAGTGAACCTCCGATGCGTCCATGCGGGGGTAGTGTTCGGCAAGAACTGGTGTCCGGGCATCGGGTGCTATGACCTGATCCGGACTGGACGTCGGGCCCTTGCCGGGGTTGATCCCAAGGGAGGGGCCGAGTAGTGGGTCTGGGGTTAAAGCCTCAGAGCCTTTGGGCATGGCGGGCGAGACCGCGAGCCCAGACAGTGATAGATCGCCTCGAGAGTCTACAGCGAACTCTAAGTTCCCGAATCTGACCTCTTGATCAGGGGCGAAGCTTCCGACGCGACCCAGATGGCCGGTGTGGTCGGCGTGCAGCACTATGCTGCCGAAGGCGAAGATCTGTCCGGGGACAAAAGTACCCGTGTTGCAGACCTCGTCGTTGACGACTAGGCGAGCCATCGATTCCTTCTGGCGATCACAGCGGTCCTCTCAATGAAAGGACCAATGTCGGTGTCAAAACCGGCGGATCTCGGGTAGGGGGTCCCGAACTGTGATACTTGGATCGATGGTAACAGGAGACAAAGGGGACAAGGTTTTACCCAGGTTCGGACCCTCCTATGGAGGTAATACCCTACGTCCTGCTTGATTATATTGAGTGTATGGAGATTACAGAGTTGATCTACCACGAAATCGTATGACTATAACCCTAGATGAGTTCTCTTCGTCTACATCCTAAAACCCTCCGGCTTATATAGACGTCGGGGTCCCTAGGGTTTACACATGGTCGGTTAGACGTCGAAGGGATAAACATGCCTATTCGCTATTCCAAACGTGGAGGACAATCCACGATTCCCGAAGCTTCCTCCTTGGAGACGAGGTCTTCTATTCTTCCAGTATTCGGCAAGTGGCCCATACAGTCCGGCCCATAAGACATAGGCCGGCCTCCCGAGGACCTCTTAGTCCAGGACTACCTCACCCGCCGACTGCATCAGTCGACGGCAGCCTCAGGGACTACACCCAGTGGGTGCGCTCAGCGCCCCCCCACTGGAACCCAGAAACACCTAGTGGGTGTGCCCATACACAAACCCACTCGGCATCAAAACAAAAATCACACGGATCCAATTTCCCGATTGAGGAAGGTACTTACAAGAGTACTTACTCGGACATTCTTCTGCAATGCTTCACTCGCCTCATAAGCTGTCTTTAGCCGCTCGCTCATCACCCCTAGTTGGATCAATGCTTCTTTGGTCGCCCCCACCTGATCCTCCGGGACATGGCGTAGCGCAAAGATATTGGTAGCAGGAGGAATGGGTGAAAGGGATACAGTTTCAGCCCCGAGTGCGGCTCCGGCCCCTGAGCTAGTCCCCTGCGCCGATGCTAAAACACCGGCAGGTGGCAGCTCCTGCATCATGACTTCCGCGTCAACAGACGACTTCGGCGGTTCGACCTTGTAGCCCGCGTCGAGGTCTATCACTTCACGCGGAGCTGCAAGCATTCAGAGAATAGTCAGAAACAAGCAGAAAGAAAAATTGAAGTGTGCACTCGAGTGAATCAGAAGCTTACCCTTTGAGGACGCAACGTCAACGTCAGCCTTTTCCTTCTCCAGAGATTGAGGGTCAGGCGAGGCAGTCGAAGTATCAGCACTGCAATGAAAACACTCGGAATATCATAACCATCGGATTGAGCCATGACAATAAATGTCGAGGTGAAGATACTTACGCTGAAGCTACAGGAATGCTCATCTTGATCTTGGGGACAAACACGGCCTTCCGAGGCTTGGAGGTGGTGATCTTGGTTAGTTTAGACGCCTTTTCGGGTGACAAGGCAGGCTCTCCACGCCCACGCTTCGAGTTGCGAGTCGGGAGGGCAGTTCCACTCGGCTTGGTAGCACTCGAGGCTTTTGGACTGCCGCCACAGACCCCCGGGTCTTGGCGCGCCTTCGAACGGCTCTCGGGAACCCGTTCCTCAGAATGAGAAGACTCCGCTTCATCACCATCGTCCGAGTCATCTTCATCGTCACCACTTTCACTGCTTTCGCCACTTTCTTCACCGCCCCCACTTCTGCAGACTCATCCGGCTGATCGTTGTCACTTGCCATGTCAATCGGTCCCCGGTTGACGATCGGCACTGGACTGTTCATCCCTATGAAGGCCTGACGAGTGGAAGACAGATTGGCCAGAAGAACAAGTTAATCGGACCAGTTGCATTAAATGCGTGAATATCACTCGGTCTATGGGACCTCGAAGATTACCTCATTCGGCGGATTTTCAGAGGAGAGCGGAGGCACCTGCCTGCTTCCTCTGGGGTTGTCGCATGCAGAAGAGATCACCTTGATCCTAGCTTCCACTTAGTCAGCTTTAAGTTCCTCCGGATTAGTCTGAGTGGTGTCATCCGGGCCTATCTATGCCCACATGGGGTGAACCCTGGCTTGCAACGGTTGGACCCTCCTTTGGAGAAAGGCCTCTAGCAAGTTAAGGCCGTTGACACCCTCTTGCACTAAAGCCACTAGGGCTATTACCAGGATATCTACCTCCGTTTTCTCTTCTTTGGACACGGTCAGTCGGGAAACTGACTGAATGCGTTCCGACGTATACGGAGGAAGACCCAACTGATCGTCCCCGACTGGAACATCCTGGTAGTAAAACCAAGTTTCCTGCCACCCCTTCACCGAGTCTGGGAACGAAATTTTTGGGAAACAGCCTTTTCCCTGCAGTTGAATCCCAAGACCCCCACATAGTTGGGCTACGTTCGTCTTATCCTTTGATCGAACGGACTTTTTCACAGTCATCATTCGGCAGGTGAAAAGGTGTTTGAATAAACCCCAATGGGGATGACAACCGAGGAAATTTTCGCAAAGGGATATGAACGCCACTAGATAAACGATGGCGTTGGGAGGAAGGTGGTGGATTTGACCTCCGAAAAAGTTCAGAAATCTATAGAAAAATGGATGAGCCCAAAGGGAGAAACCTCGCTCGAGGTGAGTCACCAACAGCACGCGTTCGTTGCCTTGCGGTGAAGGCTCCTCCTCGCCCTCTTCTGGCAACCTCCAAGCCCCCGCAGCGACGAGCCCTTGGTTCTCCAGCTCGAGCATGCGAGCTTCAGTGACCCATGACTGCATCCACTAGCCCTGGGTCCACACCGCTGGATCGCCCACGCTCGAGGATGATCCCCGCGAGCTCTTCTTCACCCGCTCGGCCTTGTCCGTTGCCGCCTTCGTCATCTACAGCAGCTCTGGACCTGATCTACGGCGGAAGTGGGATGGGAGTGTATCACTCGGGCGGTGGAGAGGACGGAGGCGCACGAGGGAAATGAGATCTATCTCTCCTCGAACAGTACTCGCGCCCCTTATAGCCCAAAGCGCGAGCGCAATCTCGGGCCGTCAATCCGCTAACGGAGCGAGATCCGCAGATCCGCTGAGCGGGCCCTAAGGACGCGTGGCGGAAATCCCGGCGCGATAATCGAGGCGTCGTGGCCTCCGCCCAAGATTTCCGCAACATGACCGTTCGATCATGCGCGCGCGGGAACTTCCTCGAGTTTCAATCAGAACGAACTCTACATTTCGAAGAACCTATAGATCTGTTCCAAATGGACCAGGTGATCGACTCACGAGTGGCCAGTCACTCGGATTGAGTGACAAATCATTCGAATCATTTCTTCCGAGAAAGATCCTGAATCTTTCTAGCAGAAGGACATGTACAAGTTGAACCATTTCGTCAGAAAATGTTGATCCTGAATCCATCGTGGTTTGAAGTCGGGTGAGGAACGTCCAAGCCGTTTCTGGACACTTCCGGGTGTCAATCACTTAACCACCAAAACCTCATGGATTCAGGGGCTACTGATGAGGATGCCTACCCTGGGTAGGGTCATAGACCTGACATCTGGGGGCCATCAATGGCCCTCCAATGTCCTTAAAGCCCCTGGGCAGAAAATCATTCGGATGAAGATAATCGTTCACTCGGATGACTCATTTCACTCAGACTACACGGCGCCATTCGGACAAACGGAAGCTCAGACGACCAGGAAGACAGAGCGTCATTGGAATTCGAGTAGTCACACATTATAAGTTAATTTGCCGTTATCAGTAATGACAGGTTAATCAGCCATTCCTGTAACGTAGTATTCATTGACATTTATTGCCTAATCACGACGCTCGGCCGGTGGTGGCGCACTCTATATAAGCCACCCCCCGGCGCCGTGGCAAGGGTTCCGACCCCCTGTAATCATATACCACAATAAGAAAACACAACAGCCTCCGGGCACCGAGACGTAGGGCTGTTATCACTCTCGAGTGAGGCCTGAACTTGTACAAACCGAGTGCACACTTGAGCCGTAGCTAGACTTCGCCCCTTCATTCGTACCCCCTAGTACTATTGTCAGGATCATTCCCACGACAGGGTGTAAAGGATCAATGGGAGGTACATAGGGGGTTCTTAACATGCTTTCTCAAATGGAATTCATTGAATAACTCAAGCATCTCATATTTCCATTGACTATAGTACTCCCCATCGAGAACGGGCACTCTACAACTAATACTCCCCAAACTAGACACATCCATCTTCCTCCACGGTGATGAAACCGAAGCTATGGAGACCAAAGCTCTGATACCAATAGAAGGGATCGATAGAAGAGACGTCTAGAGGGGGGTGAATAGACTACTTGCAAGAATTAAAACCTAACCTTTTCCCAAGTTAATTGGTGGGTAGTTTTGGCAATTATAACAAGTCTAATGCACCCTACATATGCTAGTCAACAAGTATGGCAGCGGAAAAGTAAGACAAGCACATGTAAGAAAGAGTAGAGATAGGAGGATCAAATGCAATTTGGAGACGCAAGGATTTTTCCCGTGGTTCCAATAGGTGGCGGTATCGTACATCCACGTTTATGGAGTCTTCAACCCACGGAGGGTAACGGTCGCAGGAGTCCACGGAGGGCAACATCCCATAAGGGTCCACAAAGTAGCAACCTTGACTATTCCATAGCGGCTTCCGTCCACGAAGGACTAGCCTCACTATGGGTAGATCTTCACAAAGTAGGCGATCTCCTTGCCCGTACAAACTTCTTGGTTCAACTCCACAACACGAAGTAGGAGGCTCCAAAGCAACACCTAACCAATCTAGGAGGTACCACCCTCCAAAAGGTAATAGGCTTGATAATGGTTATGAACTCCTTGCTCTTGTGCTTCAAGATGATAGACTCCTCAACACTCAATCACTCTCTCACAGATTTGGCTTGGTAGAAGGGATTGATTGGGTGGAAAGCAACTTGGAGAGGCTAGAAATCAAGATCCATATGGTTGGAGTGGATGATCTTGATCTCAACACAAGGGTAGGTGGTTCTCTCTCAGAAATTTGAATATGGGAAGTGGGGAACTGTTCTGAGTGCTTCTCTTATGAGTGGGATGTGGTGGAGGGGTATATATAGGCATCTCCAAAAATCCAACCGTTACAACATTATTGACCATCTCAGTGAAACCGAAGCAAAACTCGGTTGTACCGACCTGTTCAAAATGTGGCAACTTTTGGAATCTCAGTGAGACTGATATAGGAATCTCGGTGCTACCGAAACAAGTGGCCGAGGGCAGTTTCCAAAACTCGGTGAGACCGAAGCATAAACTCGGAAATTCCGATTGTATAAATTGGGTTACCAGAAAGATGGTCACTAAAACTCGGTTGCACCGATGCAGTCTCGGTTGTACTGAAATGTTAGGATTTGGCTAGGGTTCTGTCTTGGTTGGAAAATCGGTAGGGCTGGATGAAAACTTGGTGGCACCGATTTTGTGGATTAGGGTTTGGACAGAGTATTTTTGTGGGAGAGCTTGTGGGTGTTTTTGGTGACTAGCACTTGTGCACGTAGAGCAATTTGTTCACCAACAATACCTTACCCCCTTTTAATAGTATTGGCTTTCCTATGGATTCAAAGTGATTTCTCACAAAGTAAAAAGAGAGTCTTCTAGCTTGAAGCTTTGCCAATCCATTCCTCACATCTTGGGGTATCTCCTCACACCCTTTTTTGCCAACACTCTCTGTGGACTAAACCTGAAATAAACTAGGTAGAGATATTAGTCCAAGACACAATATATGTTGTCATGAATTATCAAAACCACCAAGGGAGCATATGTGCTTTTAGTTCTCTAGACCCGAGTGAGTCCACACCAGACGTGCGCGCCTCTGGAGGGGAGCAATGCGCTCACGCACGAACTCCTTGACAACCATCCCCGCTATGAGCCCGCCAGCCTGTAGTTCCCGCATCCTCGCTATCCGGGATATGATCCCGCGGTATAACCCGTCGTTTGGACAGGGTTAGACCATGGGCGGCTTAAGAAGCATATGCTTGATGGGCCGTAGAGATGATAGAAAGGCAAGCCAGGAGACTTACCAAGTAGGCCGCCTGGCAGCCCAGTACAGAAATATGGTGGCTCAAGACCATGAGGTGGAAGACGCCAGAAGCCTTCCTTGCTTGGAAGATAAGATAAGGTAGAATTATAATAGGTTACGAGTCATGACGTGACCCGTACTCTTGTAAAACCTGGGGGCCTCGACCTGTATATAAAGGCGAGCCCCTGAGTCCAGTAGATTAGGTTAGAAACTCTCGAAAGATAGGTCAGCGATTCCGCACCCTTGTAATCGAGATTACCATCAAGATAGACACCAAAGCAGGACGTAGGCTTTTACCTCCAGCGGAGGGGCCGAACCTAGGTAAACCCGTTTCTCGTTCCTGATCAACCCCTTCGAGTCGCCACACAGCGGCGATGGCCTCACACCTAAGTTGTCCTACGAAAACATCTGCCATGACAAAACCACGACAGTTGGCGCCCACCGTGGGGCCTTCGCACAGTGGAGTTGAGTTCTCGGAGGGAGCTCTTCTAGGGTTCTGGAACTACGCGGTGGCTCAGATGAGCAAGAACCGCCGTGGCAAGCTCTGGGTTGACAATTCAGTTTGGGATCCCGAGGCCGACTCAATCGAGTTCGGGTGCCGGGTCCCCTTCGGCAAGATCCAAATCTTCTTCGGCAAGATCGGTGAGCCGGAGTCCGAGCCGGGCGTCCGCACCAACGTCTTCAAGCCGGCTCGACGTGCTCGTGCCGGCTGGCGTCAGGCCGGTCGAAGCCACGTCTCCGGATAGAAGGCCAGGGCGACCCATCCTCCTAGAGCTGGGACTCATGGAGGCCAAAGTGGTAATAACAAGTGGAAGTAGTCCGAAGGCGGATCTGAATTTATGGCTAACGCCGGCTCATTTCTCAAAGGCCAGCATCAAGGCCATCAACGAGGAAGGACCCGTCAGGGGAGCAGGACAAGCAACTACGGAGATGCGCTCAGAGCGCCTTGTCCCAAGCATGGAACCCTAGATAAGCCGGCTAATCATTCATGGGAAGACTGCTATATCATGCAGGAATTCCAAAGACGAGGGTTACCAAACCATCAGGAGGAACATCCGGGTCAGCATGACCTAGGCGAGTCATGCGCCGGCTCGCCTGAAAGTTCTAAACGATGGAGGACGGGGTAGTATCATGTGTTCACCAAAAATATTGGCGAGCGGAGCGGCAAACCAGAACAGAGGACCATCAACGTAGTTGAGCCGACAACACCCCAATACCCCAATTGGCCTGAGCAGCCAATCACTTGGAGCAGGGAGGATCATCCTCCCAGGGTTGACAACCCGGGGGACTTGGCGCTGGTGGTAGCACCGCAGGTGGGTGGATATACCCTCACCAAGGTCTTGATGGATGGAGGTAGCAGCATTAACATCCTTTATTATGACACCTTTTGACGGATGAACCTCCCTGATAGTTGTTTGCAACCTTCGACCACTGTTTTCCACGGCGTGGTTCCCGGAAAGTCAGCGTACCCAATCAGGCGAGTTACACTCGATGTTTATTTCGGTGATGAACATAATTACAGGTGCGAGCCTCTCACTTTTGAGGTGGTCAAAATAAAGAGCCCTTACCACGCTCTCTTTGGAAGACCGGCTTACGCCCGTTTCATGGCTCGCCCGTGTTACGTTTACCTCCAGCTTAAACACAAAGGTACAATCACCGCGAAGGGCAACAGGGAAATCACTCAAGAGTGCGAGGAAGGAGACACAGCCTATGCAGAGTCGGTTTGCGCTGCCGAGGTGCTGAAGTTCTACACGGCCATTGTCGACCCGGCTGACCTGAGTCCTCTCAAGAAACCAACCACAGAGTCTGAGTCACCACTCAAGTTCAAGCCAGCTGAAGATACCAAGCAGGTAGATTTCATGGAAGGCGATTCATCCAAACAGTTCACCATTGGGACCGGCTTAGATCCCAAACAGGAAAATGCGCTCATCGAATTCATCCGAGAGAATCAAGACATCTTTGCATGGAAATCTTCTGACATGCCCGGAGTCCCAAGAAGATTCGCTGAGCACCGCCTCAATGTCGATCCTAAAATGAAGCTAGTACGGCAATATCTCCGTTGTTTCAATGAGGAGAGATGCAAGGCTATTGGAGAAGAGGTAGCCCGGCTCCTAGCTGCTGGGTTTATCGTTGAAGTTTTTCATCCTGAGTGGTTAGCTAACCCGGTGCTTGTTTTGAAAAAGAACGGCACCTGGCGCATGTGTGTTGATTACACAGATCTCAACAAAACTTGTCCCAAAGACCCTTTCGCTCTCCCCCGTATCGATCGGATCATCGACTCTATGGTGGGTTGCGAGCGCTTGTGTTTCCTGGATGCATACTCCGGTTATCATCAGATCAAGATGGCAAAGGAGGATCAAGAGAAGACGGCTTTCATAACCCCTTTGGAGCCTTCTGCTATGTCCATATGCCCTTCGGGCTTAAAAGCGCTGGGGCGACTTATCAATGCTATGTTCAGAATTTCCTTCACTCACAAATCGGGTGTAACGTTCATGCCTATGTTGATGATATCGTGGTGAAATCCCAAAAGAAACAGACGCTCTTGGACGACCTTAAGGAGACGTTTGATAATCTACGGGTGTACCAAATGAAGCTCAACCCGGCGAAACGCGTCTTCGGTGTTCCTGCGGGCAAACTATTGGGATTCCTGGTGTCTAAACGAGGCATTGAAGCTAACCCGGATAGGATCAAAGCAGTTACCTCATTGGCCAAGCCGGCTAACATAAACCAGGTTCAGCGCATGGCTGGCCGCATAGCAGCGTTAAGCCGGTTTATAATCCACCTTGCCGAGAAGGCAATTCCGCTCTACCAGTTGTTAAGTAAAACAGACAAGTTTGTCTGGACCGATGCGGCTAACGAGGCTTTTGAAGCTCTCAAGAAGCACTTGATTGAGCTGCCTGTTTTAGCCGCCCCGATTGACAAAGAGCCCATGCTCCTGTACATTGTTGCTAATTCAAGGGCAGTGAGTGTCGCGGTTGTCATTGAAAGGAAGGAGGCAGGAAAGGTGTATCCGGTGGCTTACTTCGTCAGTGAAGTCTTAACCTTTTCCAAGCAACGATATCCACATTGGCAGAATCTGGTGTTCGGAGTGGTCATGGCAAGCCGGAAGATAAAGCATTATTTTCAGGAACATCCAATTACAGTGGTCAGTTCAGCGCCTCTTGGAGACATTAAACAGAATAGGGAGGCTACTGGCCGAATCGCCAAGTGGGCAATCGAGCTTGGCCCTCACCACGTGAAATACATGCCCCGTACAACCATCAAGTCCCAAGCTTTGGTCAATTTCATCAATGATTGGACAAAGTTGCAGATTCCAGAGGATAGGCCAGATAACACCTATTCGACTATACACTTTGATGGATCCAGGCCGTTGGAAGTCTCGGGGGCTGGAGTTGTTATATCCTCTCCAAAAGGTGACAAAATTTGTTATGTTTTACGGCTCATGTTCCCATGTACTAACAATGCAGCCGAATATGAGGCCCTCTTACATGGACTTAGAATGGCTAAGGAGATGAATCTCAGCCGGGTCAGGTGTTTGGGCGACTCAGATTTGGTGGCTCAGCAAGTTTCGGGGACTTGGGACTCTAAAGATCCCCTGATGGTGGCTTACCGACGAGCAGTCTCAGATGTGGCGGGTCATTTTCAAGGTTATCAAGTCGACCATATTGATCGACGGCAAAACGAAGTGGTTGATGCATTATCACGACTCAGCTCTCAGCGGAAGCCAGTTCCTCCGAACGTCTTTCTGGATGTCCTTCATAGCCCCTCGGTAAGATTACCGTCTGAAGAGGACATAGATATTCCTGACCCGGAATCACACTTGGTGGCGGCTCTTCATGTTATTCCAGACTGGACAGTCCCGTATCTGGCCTTTTAAGCAGAGGCGAACTACCAGCAGAGGAGGTCGAGGCTCGTCAGATAATCCGGCGATCCAGCTCTATGACTATCATCAAGGGCGAGTTATACCGAGGGAGTAGCACAGGTTTTTTTCAACGTTGCGTCTCCCCAGAGGAAGGTCAAGAAATCCTCAATGAGATCCACGCTGGTGACTGTGGGCATCACGCCGGCTCAAGATCTTTGGTGGCCAAAGCTTTTCGCCAAGGGTTTTATTGGCTGACGGCCCATGCAGACGCAGAAGATATCATGCGCAAGTGCGACGGGTGTCCAAAGTTCGCTCGTCAAGCCCACGTGTCGGCTCAGGAATTATGCATGATCCCGATTACTTGGCCGTTCGCGGTTTGGGGGCTTGATATGGTCGGCCCATTCAAAATGTCTTCTGATAAAAAGACTCACTTACTGGTGGCGGTTGATAAGTTCACCAAGTGGGTTGAAGCAGAGCCTGTCAGCAGTTGTGATCCAGAAACAACTGCTAAGTTTGTGAAGAAGTTAATCTACCATTTTGGTCATCCTCATAGTATCATTACTGACAATGGTACCAATTTATCCAAAGGAGCTATGGAGCAATTATGTCAGAAAGAGCATATCCGGCTTCACTTGGCCGCGGTGGCGCACCCACAATCTAATGGACAAGATGAGCGGGCTAATCAATAGATCTTAAGAGGGATCATGCCCAGGCTCATGTTTCCATTACCACGTACCCCAGGCTGTTGGGTTGAGGAACTTCCTTTGGTACTTTGGAGCATTAGAACAACTCCAAACAGGTCCACTGGTTACACGCCTTTCTTCCTGGTATACGGAGCTGAGGCGGTTTTGCCGAGTGATATCCGTCATGATTCTCCTCGAGTCACCGCTTATGTTGAGGGAGATAATGACTTGGAGGCAGATAAGCACGTCAGGATTCTTTGGACGCCTTGGAGGAAGATTGTGACTTGGCAGCAGCCAGATCAGCTTTATATCAGCAAGACCTACGTCGCTATCACAGCCGTAGAGTTAAAAGTCGCACCTTTCAAGAGGGCGACTTAGTGCTTCGTTTGATTCAAGATCAAACAGGGATGCATAAGCTTTCGCCGTCCTGGGAAGGTCCTTTCGTGGTTAGCAAAAACCTTCACAATGGTTCCTATTATCTGATAGATTTGTGACCAGGTTCATACACCTCTACTGAAGAGACGACCCGACCTTGGAACATTGCTCAACTTTGGCCTTACTATACTTAGAGCCACCGGCTCATGATTTTGTATTTCCCCCCTTTTTTCTTAGCAATTCTGTAAATACTTCTAAATTATCAAATATAATAAAGCCGGCACCCTCGAAACTCGGGGTCTTTGCCGTTTCAGCCTATAAGATTGAGCATGAGTCTTTATTGTTTGGAACATAGGGCATTTGGGGGCTTCCAACTCATCAAGTTTAGTTTTCTCACCCTCTTGACCCGGCAAAATAAATACGCCATAATGTATGGTTAAACCTGCATGTGTGTTTGATGTGACTCCGATCAGATGACCCCATGTACTCTTGATAAGTCAATCCTTGATGGACCCTGAATTTTTCAAGGTTAAAACATTGGTTTGAGTCATCTGAGAGACGACATATAGAGAGCTAGGATAAACCATGGGTTATCATACCCGCTTCACTGAAGCAAGACTTGAGCCTCGAAAGCAAGTCTTTTTACCGAGTCTCACTGAGCTGGCTTATTAATTTTTTTGTTATGATGATTTTTCTAGAATAAAACATTATTGTTAAATCCGACTCATGTAGGGGTACCGAGTTATGAAACTGTGATCGTATGATGACCAATTCAAAATATATTTCTGCAAAAAATTGCGGAAAGAGTCTTTCAGACATCAGGTTACAGTAACCTGCGCATACAACTCCAAGCAATAAGTATATTCAGCAAAACCAGCCAAGACAGATCAAGATGAGGACAAAGTTTGATCATAGACAAAATCTATCATCAAAACAAGATGCATGGTTGAAAGGTGTGCACGAAGGCATGGCCCAGGTGAAACGACTATAGTTTTAAGCATATTACAAGACACTTCAGACCCGGGTAATGCAAATCACAGGTTTTTTGTAACCCAACCTCTATGCTTTCCGAGTCAATCGTCGGTTTGGTTTGGTGCACAGGACGTCTCCGGGTTATCCTCAGCCCTAGTTTCCGGATCTACGATCTGGAGGTCCTCCAAGTTCCAGTTGCAGTAGGTCAAGGCTTCAAATACGGCTTGTTCATTCAAAACGGGAGACGGGTCAACATCAGGGACGAAAAGGTGCTTCCGACGTTGTGGAGTCAGGCTAACAGATTTAAACATGGGCGGCTGAACTCGGGTGTTATTTGAGTCATAAGTTGGATGATATCTTTTCAGTGACATGTCATTCACAAGCTGACTAGCAAATACCCAAGCCTCCTTGACGCACTACAGATAATCATCCTCACTAAAATCTGACCCGTCCGCCTTCAGCGCTGGAAATCCTCCGGCCATCTCCGCCAGGTCACGCTATCTAGCGTAAGCCAAAGCTCGACTCAAGGAATACGTTGCTCCGGCTCGTGTAGCTGATCTTTTGAGTTCTCCAATCTGCCTTGGGATTGTCGAGAAGAATGTTAGCACATCTTTTATGAGCCTCACCGGCTCCTTGTTCCCCATGACAGCTTTGATTGTGCATAAGCTTCCAGTGTAGAGCTGTTCCGTTAATGCATATACAACCTTCAGCTTTAGCAAGCAATTATTCTGAAGATTGCACGTGTGATGCCCTGCAAAAAATTGAAGTGCATAAGTTGTCGGGCGACTTATCTTCATGATTGAGTATTACATGGATTAACAAAAAAGTTTCTCAAGATACTCACCAAAGATGGCTTGAGTCATGTGGTCAATATGCCGTTTTAACCCGGACAATTCTTCAGAGACTATTTTCAAATAATTCTCAGCTTTTTCAGAATGCTGGAACAAGGCAGTTTTCTCAGCTTCAAATGATTTCCTCTCTTTTTCAAAGCCCGCCTTGGTTTTTTCCAGATGCTCCAAGGATAACCGTAGTTTCTGTTCTAGCTCTACTCGAGCAGTTTGTCCCACTGCAAGGTCCCTTTTCAAATCATTGACATTAGCTTCAGCCGTTTTCAGAGTTTCCTGTATTCCAAGATACCACAGTGATTCAGAGTGCAAAAATAGTATGATTGGCGAGCAAAGTTTCAAGCAGATTGCAAGCAATATACTTGACACTTGGGGGCTAATTCATATCAATTTTTCTCCAAAGAATACAATTATCAAAGACACGACTCATTTCAAAAAAAAAATGAGTCGGCCCTTGGGGGCTACAGGTCGAATTCTTCTATCAACATAAAGACCCGACTCATTTAATATAATGAGTTGGCCCTTGGGGGCTACAGGTCGAATTCTTCTATCAACATAAAGACCTGACTCATTTAAAAAAATTGAGTCGGCGCTTGGGGGCTGTAGGAGGATATTTGGAATATGGAATATACAGCAAGGCTAAGCATATCTCATATCTTCTTTTCATCATGTTCACAAGGTCAACTTCCACTTGCCGGCTTGCAAAGAGACGCTCTAGATAACCAGTGTGTAGTTCTTCGATGCTGAAAGCGCCATACCTCGGAAGCTCTAGTTTAGCTTTTCCCTTGTCAGACAGGACAGTTTCATCCTTGGCAACAAATTTTGCCAGCACACTAGAAGGTATTGGAGCGGTATAACATGACCCAGTAATGGTGACTGCTGCATCCTTGTCACAAGAAACGTTTTCAGCAGGATCCTCAGGAATGGACGATTCAGTGTTGGTTGCCGGGTCAATTTGAACATCCATAAGCGGAGTAGCAGTTGTTTTTTGATGATTTTTAACATGCTCAGTGGCTTCAGGAGCCACCACGTCTGGATTTTCCGGCTCAATGACTTCAAGATTGGTAGATGATTCGCTAAGTTTCTTTTTCTTTGCCTTGGCCCTACAAAACAAGAGGGTAGAATAAAGTATATGCAAACTCAGAGTTCAGTAAACAAACATATGATGCAAAGAAGGAAAAAGTTTCCCTTGGTTAATAACAAAGAGTGGCAACTTCATGGCAGTTGAGTCGCTAGATGAAGGGGGTGATTCCTGGTAATTTGAATCAGCGGGATTGAGAGGTTGTTTAAAAATACCATCCCGAGGACGAGACGTAGTTGGACTGTGAGGCACCTCATCTTGCAGATTGCGAGCAGCTGGTCTGTCGGGTAAGCCGGTTACATGAATACTAAAACTACTCCGAGTCTGGCGCCTTGAGGCGTGCTGGGTCTTCTTCAAAATAAAATTGGGATCCAAATAAGCATCTGGGTGAGAAAAACTTACTTTCCGAATGACCCGCCTTATCTTCCTGGGAGACAAGGATTCCGAGCCGGAGGAGATAGAAATTACCTCAACATTGTCAGCCCGGCTTGTGGCAGCATCACCCTGATAAGCAAAGGTGTTAGTAATTAAATTCAATAACAGAGGAGTTTAGGAAATCAAATATTACCTCCATAGATGCATCAACTGATGGAGACTCGCCCCTAAATGATGGCTCATCTACAGTCGCCTTGGTCTTCTTTGTGCTAGGGCTAGCTTTAGGTTTGCTAGTGGGGACTTTTCTTTTCTTCTACCAGAATGAAGAAGACGCCTGCAAGGTTTATTGATATAAGTGACAGAATAAAGCATTCAAAATTAAAGAAGTTACACAAAGAATAGTCAAAGGTTTGCTGGAGGTTTTTTACCGAAGGAGCCGGGTTAAGGGCGTTGAAGGGTTTCAAACCAACTTGATAACAGATTGCTTGAGGTTCTCCCAGCAGCTTTTTTATGATTCTATTTACGTCATCATCTATCAAAACCATCTTACTATATCATTGCGGATCTTCCACTCAGCCAGAATAGTTGCACATCAAGTCATTTCGGCGGCTTAACGGCAAGATCATCCAGGATACCCACTCAGTCAGGTCTACTCCTGCTAAACCCCAAGCCTGTAGAGCTGCCAGTTTTGGAAATACAAAAGCAAATTGATCATGCTCTTCTTGAGAAGCCCGGCCAGGTAGGTGAAAATCCATAGGAAGGCGATGTGATCTATAACCCAGCAGGGGGTTCTCATTCTCAGGAGCAGTGTTCCGACCATAAAACCAAGTCTTAGCCCATCCCTTGGGGTGACTCGGCAGGACAGCAGCAGGAAAACCGCCATCTCTACGCCTTTGAAGTGAAATTTCACCAAATTCTTGGCTAGGACCATCTGTGCACTCAGTCTGGCGATTCAAGTAAAAGAACTCCAGGAAGAGTGGGACAGTAGGTTCTATTTGCAGATAAACCTCACATAAGACTTGAAATTGGCAGAGGTTTGATATGGAGTTAGGGGCCAAATCTTGTGGATGAAGGCGAAGGAAGTTGAGTACATTCCGGAAAAATTTTGACCCCGGGGGAGAAAAGCCTCTGAAAAGGTGATCCATGAAAATTACAACTTCTCCTTCGCCAGGTCTCGGACGAGCTTCTCCTTGAGGTGCCCGCTATCCAAGTGCCTACTTGGACTGAAACAAACCTTGGTTCTCATATTCTTTGAGCACCTCCTCCGAAACTTGTGAAACACCCAGTTACAGATGGAAATTTTTGACATGATGAGATGCCTAGATATAAGCAAAGGGATTGCAAGAACACCCATGTTATAATTAAGGATAAATCAGCACAAGTGTCTACAATAGGAGAGACGCCTCAAAGAAGAGTCGGTGCTTAAAAATTGATAATATCTACATATTGCGGGTTATGATCATGAGGACAAGCCGGCGAATATAAGGGCGCCTTACACCAAATAGATGTTTTCTAATTTTTGCTAAGTGTGGGACAAACAGGTTCCTACCAAATTAGCTACAATCATGGATCTGAAAAATGTTCAGAAAAGGAAGCAGTTGCTAAACCTAACAACGGAGCATTGAAACAGTAGTGGTCTGAGCTATGGATTCCTACAAGGGATCTAAGCATACTACGCCTAAAATGGAGTCGCTATTTCTACTGCTTCATTCTTTTTAGGAAAAGGGATTGGAAACATGCAAGAACCAACAATGGTGATGAACAGTCGGGAACGTTTCGGTTTTTCCGAAGAACTTGGACAAATTAAGTCAGATCTAAAAGGAAGGGAAATGGCATACCTCGATGGTTGCCGGGGGCGCCGAAGGTGCTCGAATGAATCTCGGAGAAGATGGGATGCTGCTGCAGCTCGGAACCGGTCGCCGGAGATGAGAGATGAACGCCGATGATAGCGCAACTAGGTTCCGGGCTTGAGGAAGAAGAAGAAGAGAAGGCGAGGTAAAAGGTGAAAAGAGCAGCCCTCCGCCAATATTTATAAGGAAAATGCCCGAATGGATAACAGCAAGGTGCGGGAAACGAGGAGGCGCAGTAAATTTTGGAGAAAGTGATGCCTCGATTTCGGGATAAAGATACGTCCAGAGATCCGTTGTGATGTCATCACATCCTCCCTAGATTTCCGGTGGGTGACGTCATAGGCGGATGGCACAGGAAAAATTGCAAGTAGGAAGGTGCCATGAGCTGGTGTTCGGAGAAACTGAGAAGACACTGATACAAGGCAAAAGCTAAGCCGCCTGATGAAAGTAAAGAAGATTTACATGAACAAGTTCAAATCAACCTGGGGCCTAATGTTGGGTATATGATCCCGCGGTATAACCCGCCGTTTGGACCGGGTTAGACCATGGGCGTCTTAAGAAGCATATGCTTGATGCGCCGTAGACGTGACGGAAAGGCAAGCGGGGAGACTTACCAAGTAGGGCGCCTGGCGGCCCAGTACAAAAATACGGTGGCTCAAGACCATGAGATGGAAGACGCCCGAAGCCTTCCTTGCTTGGAAGATAAGATAAGGTAGAATTGTAAAAGGTTATGAGTCATGACGTGACGCGGACTCTTGTAAAACCCGGGGGCCTCGACCTGTATATAAAGGCGAGCCCCTGAGGCCAGTAGATTAGGTTAGAAACTCTCGAAAGATAGGTCAGCGATTCCGCACCCTTGTAATCGAGATCACCATCAATATAGACACCAAAGCAGGACGTAGGCTTTTACCTCCATCGGAGGGGCCAAACCTGGGTAAACCCATTTCTCATTCCCGATCAACCCCTTCGAGTTGCCACACAACGCCGATGGCCTCACACCTAAGTTCTCCTACGAGAACATCTGCCGTGACAAAACCACGACACTCGCCATGACCGGCTCCAATGCGGCGTCAACCAGCTTGGCATGCCGCCACCCGGAGCTCAGCACCACCGGCGCCTTTGGGGCTTCGAGGAGGGGTCGTACTGGCACACGTCCATGTAAACCCAATGGTCCCAGAATCCTTCCACCTCCTCGGGGAGCCGCATGTCGATGATGTGCGCGCGCGCGCCCGTGGCCATCTAGAAGGACACACAGCCTGAACACTGGTATGCCGCTATTAGCTAGAGGCGGAAGAACTTCCGGAGAAAAGCCACGGTGGGCATCACCCCCAGGAATACCTCGCAGAGGTAGGCGAAGCCGAAGAGAGGGAGGACCGAGCTCGGGTGAAGGTGCAGCGCCGTATATTTCGGGTGCTGCCCGCACCCGCGAGGAGCGCAGCCCCTTTGAAAACATCGGGACTGTCGTGTGCATAGCGCCGTATATTTCGTACACGATCATGCAAACCAGTAGAATGTGATTCTATGCATAACTTTGTTTTGCAGGTTTGATGTGAATAGTATGGCTCATATGTATATGTTTAATGTCTACTACACAACTTTATTCTTGTAGATGTTCTTGGGCCTCCAAGTGCAGAGTTTTGTAGGACAACATCAAATTTCCTTCAAGTGGATGACCTAAGTTTTATCAATCCATGGAAGGTGTAGGATGAATATGGTCTCTCTCAAACAACCCTGCAATCAAATACAAGAAATCTCTTGTGTCCCCAACACACCCAATACAATGGTAAACTGTATAGGTGCACTAGTTCGGCGAAGAGATGGTGATACAAGTGCAATATGGATAGTAGATATATGCTTTTGTAATCTTAAAATATAAAAACAGCAAGGTAGCAAGTGGCAAACAGCGAGCAAAACGTTATATAAATGCTTGGAAATAAGGCCTAGGGTTCATACATGCGCTAGTGCAATCTCTCGACAATGCTAACATAATAGGATCATATATCATCCATCAACGTGCGACAAAGAATCACTCCAAAGTTCTTAAGTAGCGGAGAACATAAGATGAAATTGTTGTAGGTAGTAGAACCACCTCAAAGTTATCCTTTCCTATCAATCTATTCAGCTATTCCTATAGGTGTGACAAACAACCCTAGAGTTCACACTAAAATAACACCATATGATAGACATCAGTCAACCCTAATGTCACCTAGATACTCCAATGTCACCACAAGTATCCGTGGGTCAATTATTTGACATGCATGAAACAATTTAAGATTCATCATATTCAATCCAACACAAAGAACTTCAAAGAGTACTTCAAGATTTCTATCGGAGAAAGTAGGATGAAAACGTGCAATCAACCCATGTGCATAGTTCCCCAAGGTCACTAGAATCCACAAGTTGATGCCATAGCATATATCAAGTGAATCAATAAAATACCCCATTGTCACCACGGGTATCCACATGCAATACATACATCAAGTGTTCTCAAACCTAAAGTATTCAATCCAACATAACAAAATCTCAAAGGGAAAGATTCAATTCATCACATCAAGATAGCAAGGAAATAACATCATATGATTCAACTTTATTATCAAAGCTCATCATACATAAAGATTGTGACATCTCAAGAACACGAGACAGATAGAGATCAATCACATAGCTACTGGTACATACCCTCAGCCCCGAGGGTGAACTACTCCCTCCTCGTCATGGACACCATCATGATGATGAAGATGGCCTCTGGTGATGATTGCCCCCTCCGGCAGAGTGCCAGAACAGGGCTCTGGATGAATTTTCTTCAGTACAGAGGCTTGCGGAGGCGGAGCAGAAGTTCTATGTTTATTTCTAAGGGTTTATGTATATATAGGATTTTTCAGCATTGGAATCACGCCAAACGGAGCCACGAGGTGGTCCCAAGCTATGAGGGCGCGCCCGGGGGGTCAGGGCGCCCTGATGGCTTGGGGGCACCTGGTGGGCCCCTACGGTGGTTTTTTGCTCCAGTATTTCTTATATTGTCCAGAAAAAAATTCAAAAAGTTTAAGACGATTCCGAGAATTTTATTTTCTGCATAAAAACAACACCATGGTAATTCTTCTGAAAACAGCGTCTGTCTGGGTTTGATCTAATTAAATCATATAAAGTGCATGAAAACCATATAAAAGTATTGTAAACATAGGTAAATATGGCATGAATACTTCATAAATTATCGATGGCTTGGTGACGTATCAGCATCCCCAACCTTAATTCCTACTCGTCCTCGAGTAGTTAAATGATAAAAGAAGTAATATATGAAGTGTGAATGCTAGCTTAGTATATAAGTTTGATCAATGATAATTCAGTCACTTTTCTAGCATCATAACCAGCAACTATTTCTCATAAAACTCATCATGATAGAGTAGCAATCAATACACGTGTTATGGTTCAAACAATGCATTCTGTTGAAACTTAACAAATATGTTCTTAGTCATCAAACAATTTCAATGTATCATATTTTCAGCAAAGTCTAAGTAAGAGCACCACATACTCAATTACCATATAGTCTTCTATGATTGCTAATAGTCAAAGCATATTTTTAGAACAAACAGCATCCATCAAACACAAAGAAAGATAGGGGCTTAATGTTTCGCCTGCCAACGTACTTATCATGAATGTAATTGTCAACAATAATGAATCATGATCAAATATATTTGACTGGATATATGTGTTTGGATCTTTCCCCAACTCATGATGCTTGCCCACTGATAGATTGAGGTTGGAATAAGAAGTTGACTCAACATGAAAAGTAAATAACATAAAAGTAAATAGAATGTCCCTTGCAGAGTGAAGCAGTGAGTTGCAGAGGTGCCAGAGCTCATTGCTTAAAAGAGAGATGAATATATTTCTGGTGGTGTGCCTTTCCTGTCAACCTCACGAAAAGAGATTTCAATATCTTCCATGCTAAACACATTACTGGCGGTTCCTAAACAGAATTGAATTTTTACTCCCCCTCCACCATTCAAACACATTCCATGGTTGGCCGAATCCATGGGTGCCCTCCAAACAATCAATTTTCTAGGGGGAGTTTTTGTTTATTTTTTTTGTATTATGCAGGACTGGGCATCCTATTTACTAGCCTCCCTCGTGCAATGACATGTGAATAAACACTCATCATGAGTTAAACACACTTAGAATGGAAGATACTGACCAACCCGATCGCTCCGTGAGCGCACTACACCACGCACCAGAATTCCCTACAAACGTTTGTTGGGGAAAAGTCACTATTATCGACCCATAGTCGGCCAAAAAATATTGTAACGTACTGTAGGTCGGGAAATTTATGTAAAATTGTCGGAGTCTGGGATCTGTGTCCAAGAACTTCTCCGTGAATGATATTCGAACACTCGGGGCTTGGCTTGGCTACCTACAACTCAACGGTAAACGTAACAGGATCGACGACGAGCTCGCTGTTGCTCGTCGGACACGGCAGGGACACACGAGCTACCCAGGTTTGGGCCACCGTACGGTGTAACACCCTACTTCTGCATAGTGTTGGATTTCTCTGCGAAGAAGAGCTTTTCTCAAGGTACACGAGGTCTGGGGGACAGAAAATGACTCAATCCCCTTAAATGGAGGCGTCCCCGCCCCCTTTGTAGTGCCTTGGCCCTCTTCCCCAAAAACATCGGCGAGAAAGGGTGGCCACACGGCGGCAATTCAAAGGGGGACAGGAACCCAGTCCTATCCTGACAAAAGGTGGTCTCCGCCAACTAAAGTAGTCTTCGTGACACGTGGGTGGGCTCGGTGATGACCTTCGTTCTGCAGCGCCAATCTGTCCTGATCCCCTTGCACCAAAGAGGAAACGCTTTGGGACTAGCTTTGGGGGAGGCAGGCTCCACTGCCTTCCTTATCACGAGAATGGAAACGGCCCTGCTCTCTCCCTACTGTCCTCACAATGACATCGGGGGAATCGCCTTTGTAACGAGAGCCACGTGCCATGACTGGCCCCGTACAACCTCCCTCGCGAGGCTACCCGCGAAGGGAAGCCTCACGAGGCGCTCTCGTGCGCCACGCAGCCTTGGCAGTGTTAGGCCATGCATATGGGGCCCTGCCCCTCATGACGCAACTCCCTCATGAGAGGAAAGGTGGGGATCGTCCTTCTTGGCAGGCCCCGCGTCGCCTCCTGGTTCGGTCGGCAGACGGGCCGTGGTACCCCTGGTCCCACTGGGCCGATAGTAGCCCCTGGGCTCGCTACGCGCACTCCCGCTGGGGCGAAATGACGTGGGACCCTTTGATCTATCGGGCCCAGAGAGGGCGCGTGGTGACAATTCGGTGACGGGGCGCCCCTGCTCCCCACAACGCCTCGAAACCGTTGCCCCGGCGATAAAGTCTGCCTGCGCAGAGTGCGGTCATATCAACACCGTGCCGTCCTCATCATGCCTTCTGTCTTGCACGCGTTCAGTTCTTCTGCTCCTTCTTCCCCAAGTTTTGACCTACTCCGCCACCATGGCCCTCGCCAACAAGGAGAGGGGGAAAACCAGTGCACCGGGGCCGTCGGCCCCACCGAGGCCCAAGCCCGTGCTGCGGAGGCCCGTGATCCTCAACCAAGAGGGACTGGACAAGGTGCGGCCAATGACGGCCAGCGCCAACAACGAGAACGGGGTGACGAAGATATAGCCGACGACGCGCCTCACATCTCAACGAGAGGGCACGACGCTCCCGTTCTTCCTCCACGCCATCTTCTTAGGGTTGGTCCCCCCTTCTCCGATTTCTTCAAGTCCATGCACTGCATCTGCACCCGTGATCGGTCCTTCTCCTCTTGGCCTTCGCCTACCTCTATGAGGCCTTCTTGGGGGTCCTGCCATCACTGGCCTTCCTCCGGGAGTTCTACTGCCTCAGGTTGACAGCAGCGGACGAGTGCTCGGGCTGTGTGTCCCTCCAGATGGCCACGGACGCGTGCACGCTCATCATCAACATGCGGCTTGCCAAGGAGGTGGAGAATTTCCGGGAACGCAGGGTCTATATGAATGCGCAGCAGTACGGCCCCCTTCTCGAAGTCCCGGATGTACCTACGGTGTCGAGCTCTGGATGGGAACCTGCCAAGCTGGCCGGTGCCGCGCTGGGACCAGTCATGGCGAGGATGCAGGTGCTTCAAGCCGGTGGGCTCACAGTGGGTATGGTCGTGAAGGAGTTCGTGCGCAAGCGCATTGCTCCTCTCCGGAGGCGTTCCCGTCCGTTGTGGACCCATTTGGGACTGGAGGACCCCATGAGGATGAGCACCGACCGCCTCGACCCGGAGACAGTGAAAGGGCTGATGCGCCACCTCCTCCGCGAGCAGGTGTCGTTGCCGCCATCGGGGTCGTGCCCATATATAGCTACAAGAACCGCAGGGACGTGTGAGCAGGCATGCTGCAATTCGACCAGTGGGGACTGGTGCCCGCCGGTTGCGCAGGATCCCGCGAATACCCGATTCAGGTGCTTCCAGTCTCCGAAGATGACGAGGGCGCCGGGGTGGCGAGTGAAGTAGATGCCAAGAGCGACATGTCAGCCCCACTGCCGGCCCGACGTCGACAAGCGGCGAGGGCCAGCAGCGGCGGAAACAGCTGTGTCTGGGAGGCACCATCCAAATCCCCGCATCTTGCGCCTCCCAAAGGGGAGGACCTTGGCGTGGCAAGCCCTCCGCCAGGCGGGGCAACTCTATCCCCCCGAGGACTCGGGAGGAGATGCCCGCGAGACTCGAGGGAGCTATAATCGCAGCCGCCCAGGAGTGGGGCTAAGGAGGACGCGCTGGTACCAAATCGATGAGTAAGTCTTCGTGCCCTGATCGCGGTGCGTGCTAACTGCCAGTTTCCTACAAAGCTTGGCCTGATCAACTGTTGCGTAGGAGGAGCTCTCCGCCGAAGAAGAGGAAGGAGGAAGCTTGCGGCAAAGGTGCCAAGGGGCCGACCGGGGCGCAGTAGGAGTCAGAAGTGGACGGCATGCCGGAGCCCCCGCTGTATCGAGCGGAGCGTAGCGGCGCCATCGGAGATGAAGCCGCGGTGCCCATCCAGCCACCCGAGAAGGTCCCCCTCACAGCCAGGGAGGAAGAGCCTTTGGCAGAGATCCGTCGTGAGGAGGAAGCGAGCACTGGCATGGAGGCCGCCCCGAGCCCTGAATGGTCGCCGGGGGCCCGCGAGCCAGGAGCAGCAGTGCCCAGCCCCTTCCACATGGCCGAGACAACGGCCGTAAGAGATCCTGACACCCAGAGGGCAAGGGGCTTCTTCAACTGGGACCCCGGGCAGGCCGGATAGTGGGGCAGCCCCTGAGGCCTCCCGGCCACATGGGGCGCTGGAGAGGGAAGTGGAGCCGAGCGCGCCCTAGGCCCTAGCCATGGTGCGCCCCAGTGCCCTACTGCAGAATGGGACCCAGCGCCGCGCCCGACTGGCCCTCACCTCCCTGGAGGCCGACCTCATGGTCGAGGAAGAGGATCTCCGCCAGGAGCGAGAGCGCCTCGTGAGAGGCTTGCGACAGCTGAGTGTGGCCGTCAAGATCGGCCATCGTCAAGCCAACGCCGTGCGGGGGAAGAGCGAGGAGGCCATCCAGAAGGCCCGGGAGCTCCTTGAGGGGGCGATTCGAGGCGCGGAAGAGGCTGCCCAGCGCCTCGCAGAAGCGAAATCCACGGAGAAGGCCTTTGAGAAACGCGTCACGGACCGTGCAATCCAGCTCGACTCCTGAGATGCAGCAGTCGCCCAGCGCGAGAGAAGGGTGTCGTCGTTTTCTCACGACAGATGCCATAGGGTGGCTTATCGAGTGTGGTTGGGGCCGAAGAACGCCGACGGGCTCCGGGGGCGGGATTAGGCACGAGCGGTGATAGACACGCGACGTACCCAGGTTCGGGGCCCTCCGTGGGAGGTAATACCCCTAGTCCTGCTGGTCTAGTTGGATGGGGAGAGATGTTACAATGGTGCTCCTTGAGCTGTTCGTCTGGAGGTGGAAGAAGGAGCAGTCGGCTCCTCTTCCCCTGCTATGTGTGGGTGTGAGAGAGGGATGAACGCCTCCGTGCGTGTGTTGCTTGCCCGATGCATGGGGCCCCCGGGGGGTTTTATAGGTCAACCCCCCGGCGTACGGTATTCTTAAGATATTACAAGGGGGGACCCGGCTGGCAGCCTCTCCAGCCAGCCAGGGGGCCCGCCGGCTGCGCGGTCCCATCGCCAGCTGGGGCCCGCCAGCCGGCTCTTCTATTGGTCTGCGCTCACCTGCCGCGGCACGGGCTGCCCCGTCCGGCGTCGTCTTGCGCCAGCCGGCCGAAGTCAGCGGTACGGCCGGTAGCGCTGTAGCCACGCCGGGGCAGGTAATGGAGTGGACGGCGGCGCATAGGTACTGTGGCACCGCCGAGTCCAAATCAGTCCTCGGTAAGCGGTACGGCCTGCCGGACTGTAGCCATGCGCGTCCGTGCGTCAGCGGCCACTGTAGCTACATCGGAGTCCGTCATGGGGGTCGCGTCCCGTCAGCGTGCCTGGCCGCAGTAGGAAGGGACGGGTACCTGCCCGTCGGAGGTCAGCTGACGAGCTAGTCGCGTAGCGGCCGGGCGCGCCTGGCTGGGGGCCAGATGGCCGGCTCCCGTTCGGCCTGCCGTGAGCCAGCCGGTCAGGGGGCCAGCCGGCTCCCCACTGCCGGTTGCGGACTAGCCGGCAGCGGGCCAGCCGGCCAGAGAGGCAGCAGGCCACAGACGAGGTCGGATTCGCCAAAGCAGATGATGCGCTGGATCCCGATTTCCTTGGCGAGCCGGAGGCCATGGACGAGCGCCTCGTACTCGGCCACGTTGTTGGAGGCGGCGAAGAGGATCTGGAGAGCATATCTGAGCTGGTCCCCCTGTGGAGACGACAAGACGATGCCGGCTCCCAGGCCGGTTCGCATCTTCCAGCCGTCGAAGTGCATGCGCCAATGCGTGGAGTCCGGGGGAGGCGGCACGAACTGGGTCTTGGCCCAGTCGACGAGGAAGTCCGCCATGGTCTGTGATTTGATGGCAGTGCGCGGCTCGTACCGCATCTCGTGGTCGGCGAGGGCGATGGCCCATTTGGCGATTCGGCCGGTCGCGTCCCGGCCGCTCATGTTCTCGCCGAGCGGGGCCGTGCTGACCACGGTGACGGTGTGGTCCTGGAAGTACTGCTTGACCTTCTTGGCGGCGAAGTATATGCCATAGCACATCTCCTGGTAGTGGGGGTAATTCAGCTTGGAGGCGGATAGGACCTCGCTGAGGTAGTAGACGGGACGCTGGACCGGCAGCGCTTTGCCTTCTTCTGGCCGCTCTACCATCAATACGACGCTGACCACGCGGGTGGTGGCCGGGATGTACGCGACCATCGGCTCCTTCTCAGCCGGCGCCGCCAGGAAGGGGGCGCTGGAGAGCGCGCGCTTGAGGTCGCGGAACGCCGCGTCCGCCTGGTCGGTCCACTCGAACTTGGGTGACTTCCTCATGAGCTGGTAAAGAGGCAGCGGCTTCTCGCCCAGCCGGCTGATGAACTGGCTGAGAGAGGCAAGACAACGGCCAACTTCTGGATGTCGACGAGCTTGGCCGGCTTGTTCATGCACTCGATGGCCCTGATCTTCTCTGGGTTAGCTTCGATGCCGCGGGCGGACACAAAGAAACCTAGGAGCTGGCCGGCTGGCACGCCGAACACGCACTTCTCCGGGTTTAGCTTGATCTTGTATTCGCGCAAGTTGGCGAAGGTCTCCCGGAGATCGTCGAGGAGGCTGAAATGCTTCTTGGTCTTGACAACGATGTCGTCCACATACACGTGGACGTTCCTGCCGATCTGCGGCAGGAGGCACTTCTGCATGCAGCGCTGGAAGGTGGCACCCGTGTTCTTCAGGCCGAAGGACATGGTGATGTAGCAGTAGGCCCCAAAGGGGGTGATGAAGGAAGTCTTCAGCCGGTCGGTCGGGTCCAGTTTGATCTGGTGGTAGCCTGAGTAGGCGTACAGGAAAGACAGCAGGTCGCAGCCGGCCGTGGAGTCGATAACTTGATCGATCCGCGGCAGGGCGAACGGGTCCTTGGGACATGCCGTGTTCAGGCTCGTGTAGTCGATACACATGCGCCACATCTTGTTTTTCTTCAGCACCAGGACTGGGTTGGCCAGCCAGTCCGGGTGGAACACTTCCATGAGGAAGCTGGCTGCAAGCAGCCGGGCGATCTCCTCTCCTATGGTACGTCGCTTCTCCTCGGAGAAACGGCGCAGGGGTTGCTTGACCGGCTTTGCGTCCGGCCGCACATAAAGTTTGTGCTCGGCGAACTTCCTCTGAACACCCGGCATGTCTTTCGGAGACCATGCAAAGATGTCCCGATTCTCATGGAGGAAGTCGACGAGCTCGCCTTCCTATTTGCTGCTGAGGTTGGCGTCGATGGTGACGCACTGCTTGGGGTTAGCCGGGTTGAGCGGCACCTGCCTGGTGTCTTTGGACGGCTAGAACGACGCCTCGCCGGTCGTCAGGGACGGAGGAGCCGGCACGGCCAGCACGTTGGAGGTGTGAGCCACGAGCCGATCGAGCTGCCGCTTCTCCTCCGCTATCTCCAGGGCCTCGGCTAGCCGGCTGCCGTCACGAGCGCATTCGATCGACATCTTGTAGTTGCCGGCAATGGTGATGATGCCCTTGGGGCCCGGCATCTTGAGCTTGAGGTAGGCATAGTGGGGGATCGCCATGAACTTGACGAGGGTCGGCCGGCCCAGCAACGCGTGGTAGGGGCTGTCAAGGTCCACCACCTTGAACCAGACCGGCTCACGGCGGAAGTGGCTCTGGTCGCCGAAGATTACGTCGAGCTCGATCTTGCCGATGGGGGTGCAGGACTTTCCCGGCACAATGCCGTGGAAAACCGTCCGGCTTGCGCGCAAGTCTTTCTCCTTGAGCCCCAGCTTGAGCATTGTGTCGCGATAGAGGATGTTGATGCTGCTACCTCCGTCGACCAACACCCGCGAGAAACGGCAGGTGCGCCTCTCGGAGACGATGGTGGGATCGAGGACGAGGGCATTACTGCCCGGGTTTGGCATGACGGCCGGGTGGTCCGCCCGGCTCCAGGTGACCGGCTTCTCGGACCAATGCATGAACTGGGGGACCGAGGGGGCGACGGCGTTCACCTCGTGCCGGCGCTGGCGCACGCTGTGTTTGTTGGTTGCTTCACTGGTGAAGACGACGTAGGACCCGTCCTGGCGAGGGAACTGGTCGTGGAGACGGCCGTCGTTGTCCACCGGGGCCGGAGCCGGTGGCGTGGCCTGGGCCGGAGCCGGCTCGCGGGGAGCCGGAGGCGGAGGAGCCGGAAGGCCCTCGCCTCGAGCCAGCCGCTGGGAGAAGCTGCACTGCCGGAGCGTATGTGTGGCCGGCTTGGCCCCGGAGTGGTGCTTGCAGGGTAGGTCGAGCATCTGCTCGAAGGTAAGCTTGGGCTGCCAGGAGGCCTTGCCGGTGCACTGACGCTGGCTGGGGGCCTGGGCAGCCGGTTGCTCCTCTTTGATGGTGGCGACCTGCCGGCTCCCGTAGCGGGGGTCCGGCTGGTCGGGCTTACGTTTGTTGTTCTGCTACTGCCGGTTGTCGGCTTGGCTGGCGTGGCGACCTTCATCCGCATTGCGGAGTCGGCCGTGGCGTATTTGTCTGCCTTGGCCATCAGGTCCGCCAGGGTGGCCGGCTCGGAGCACAAGAGCTTGTGCTTGAGATGGGTGCCATCGCGGCAACCCTCGATGAAATACTAGATGGCCTGCACCTCGTGCACTCCCTCGCAGGAGTTACGAAGCTCGGTCCAGCGCGTGAGGTAGTCTCGGAGGGGCTCCTCCGGCCCCTGAACGCACATGGCCAGCTCGCGGGGCCGGCCAGGCCGTTTGTAGGTGCCGGTGAAGTTGCGGACGAATGCTTCCTCGAAGTCCGTCCAGGTGTTGATGCTGCCGGCCGACAGGCTGTTAAGCCAGGTCCAGGCCGAGCCGGTTAGCATTAGGGGGGCGTAGCGCACGGCTACGCACTTGTTCCCCCTGGCGATGCTGACCGCGGTGGTGTAGTCGACCAGCCAGTCCTCCGGCTTGGCGGAGCCGCTATACTTCGGGGTGTCACGCGGGAGAGTGAAACCGGCCGGAAACGGCTCATTGCGAATACGGGGGCCGAAGAACGCTGGGCCGATCGAGCCCTCCTCCTCGAGGAGGGCCGACTGCGCTAGCCGCTCGATGCGGGTCCGCGCGTCGTTCTCGCTCCGCGGGACACGCGGGCCGAGCCGAGCGGCGAGCTCGGGGCGAACAGTTGGGGCAGGCGAGCGGGCGCGTTCCCGCTGCGGAGGCGGGGTATGGTCCCGGCTGCGCCGGCTGCCGCCAGCCGGTGCCTCGTCGCGGCGGTTGCTGCCAGCCAGGTTGTTGCTGCGCCGGCTATTCACGGCCGGCTGCTCGTTCCCGCGCAGCTGGGAACGCCGAACGTTGCTTCCCTCGGCCCGCCGGCCGGAGGGGTGGGGGGAACTGGAGTGCTTAGCCGGCTGACGGTCAGCAGCCCCAGTGCCCACGCCCTCGGGACGGGGAGCCTCGGAAACGGCCCCACCGGGGGTGAGACCGACTTGTTGTGCGTTGGCGGTGTCGATGAGGTCCTTGATGTGTCGCTCGCACGCGGCGCGCTCCTCGCCCACCAAGGTGGCCATGTCCTCGTAGGCTACCTTGGCGGTCCACAGGTTAGCCGCGGGGGTGTCGTAGACGGGAAGGCGACCGCCGAGGATTTCCGCGACCACGCGGCCGCGGTCACGCACAGCCCCACGCTGGCTGGGCTCGGGGCCAGCCGGGGTGAGACCATACGCGGAGATGTACTCCTGCTGCACGGCTTCCATCCGGCGCCGCTCGGTCGCGAGGGCGCTGGCGTCCTCGAACAGTAGATGGCGGGCCGCCTCTAGCTCGGCTGTGGCGGTGGCCGTGTTCGCCGTCGGGGCGCTGGGGGTGCTCAGACCCCGGAGGGTAGCGGCGAGAGGGTCGGAGGGACCGGTGCGGGCGGCGCTCGCGTCGGCCTCAGCCCGCACATGGCCCGAAGTGGTGGAGGAAGTGGTGACCATCACTCCGCAAACGCGGGGTCCGCTGGCCTCGCCCGTGGCGAGTGCGCCTACGGACGAGGGGGGATCGGTGCAGTCAAGCACCCGGCGAGGGTACTCGTCGGTTGCCGGCTCGTCGGCGAGGCTTGGCTTGCTGAAACGCCCGGCGAGCGCGGCGGCGTCAAGCGCGAGGTCGCGGCCGAGGCACTCATTGGAGAGGCCGGCCGCGTCGTCCGCAGGACCTGCCAGAGCAAGCCCCACGAGCATGCAGTTCCGCCCGAACGCGGGGCGGCCGATGGACGTGGTGAAGGGTCCCGCCCGGAGCGTGACTCCGGCCGACACCGCGTTCGGCCCCATGGTGGGCGCCAACTGTCGTCGTTTTCTCACGGCAGATGCCATAGGGTGGCTTATCGAGTGTGGTTGGGGCCGAAGAACGCCGACGGGCTCCGGGGGCGGGATTAGGCACTAGCGGTGATAGACACGCGACCTACCCAGGTTTGGGGCCCTCCGTGGGAGGTAATATCCCTAGTCCTGCTGGTCTAGTTGGATGGGGAGAGATGTTACAATGGTGCTCCTTGAGCTGTTCGTCTGGAGGTGGAAGAAGGAGCAGCCGGCTCCTCTTCCCCTGCTATGTGTGGGTGTGAGAGAGGGATGAACGCCTCCGTGCGTGTGTTGCTTGCCCGATGCATGGTGGCCTCAGGGGGTTTTATAGGCAAACCCCCCGGCGTACGATATTCTTAAGATATTACAAGGGGGGACCCGGCTGGCAGCCTCTCCAACCGGCCAGGGGGCCCGCCGGCTGGGTCGTCTTGTCGCCCGTAGGGCCCGCCGGCTGCGCGGTCCCATCGCCAGCTGGGGCCCGCCAGTCAGCTCTTCTATTGGTCCGCGCTCACCTGCCGCGGCACGGGCTGCCCCGTACGGCGTCATCTTGCGCTAGCCGGCCGAAGTCAGCGGTACGGCCGGTAGCGCTGTAGCCACGCCGGGGTAGGTAACGGAGTGGCCGGCGGCGCAGAGGTGCTGTGGCTCTGCCGGGTCCAAATCAGTCCTTGGTCAGCGGTACGGCCTGCCGGACTGTAGCCATGCGCGTCCGTGCGTTAGCGGCCACTGTAGCTTCATCGGAGTCCATCGTGGGGGTCGCGTCCCGTCAGCGTGCCCGGCCGCAGTAGGAAGGGACGGGTACCTGCCCGCCCGGAGGTCAGCGGACGAGCTAGTCGCGTAGCGGCCGGGCGTGCCTGGCCGGGGGCCAGATGGCCGGCTCCCGTTCAGCCGGCCATGAGCCAGCCGGTCAGGGGGCCAGCCGGCTCCCCACTGCCGGTCGCGGACTAGCCGGCAGCGGGCTAGCCGGCCAGAGAGGCAGCCGGCCACAGACCAGCCGGCCGTGGGCCAGTCGGCCGTAAAGTTTGTCTTCGGAAAGGGGCCGGAACTCCCTCCCCTTGGCATACCCAGGGGTAATAACCCCGTCAAAGGGTAATGGTCCTTGAGCTGGACTTGGGGGCCTGGGAGCGGGAGGTCCTGCGAACCACCATTGAGCAGGAGAGGGAGCAAGAGCGCCTGGAGAACCTGGAGCGCGACGTGGCGGCCACCGAGGCATCTTACAAGGAGCACGTCGTGAAGGCCAATGCTTCACTCGCGGAGAGGACAACGAAGTATAAGGAGGACATCGACCAGCAGTCTTGGGGCGAGGCTGCCCACATGGCCAAGGCCCTCGCTAACAGCTATGCCGCGAACCTGTGGAAGCAGGAGTCCTGCTATACGCAGAAGCGCAGCAAGCTTGACGCCGAAGTCACCAGGCTCAGAAGGCAGCTCGAGGTGTCAGAGGCAGAGAAGCGGAGCACGGTTGAGCTCCAGGCCGCGACCTGGCGCAAGCTGGAGGAGCTCCACCCACAGGTGGGGGCCGTCAGCGACGAGGCGTCGCGGTCCAGTGACGAGGCTGCCCGGAAGAGCGGTGAGAAGCACCATCGCTCCAAGATGTTCCAAGAGCTCGTGAATCGCGCCCGTCGCGTCGTAGCCACCTTTTCCACTAAGAGGGTCGAAGATCCTTTGGAAACTGATAACGCTAGCTACCTGGCCTTCTTCACGAGGCTCGTGGAGCGGCTAGAGGCGGGCTCCACACGATGGAACGAGGTCCGCGACGCTGAGTGCCACGACCTGCTGCGAGTTCTTGTAACCGGGTAGACGCGGCCCCATGGGGGTGTGAAATATTTTTCTGGCACTTTTGCATTAAGTACTTGGTGTTTTATGTGTTTTTTCTTTTCTCCCGAGGCCCTTCTTCCCCTTTTATGTTGCCTTACTGCCCTGCGTTGCTGGGACCCAGCCCCCGAGGTGGACTGCACCATCTCTGGTATGCCGGGAGTGTGCTCTCGGCTAGGCCAGAGGGTGCAGGGATCTTAGGGATGGTAGGAGTCCATGAGGCGCGATGCTCAGGATCCCCCCTTGACGGGCAGGCGCCTCGTGCCAAAGGGAATCAGACTTTCTCGAGAGTTAAGCAAGAGGGAGGAGACCCGGGGAGTGTCTGAACTTAGCTCTTTTGGGGTGTGCGGCCTCAGGAGAATCCTCCGCAGGGAATGGCTCGCGAAGCATGATCCCTCGCGCCCCTTCATGGCATGCCGCTTCGCGAAACCTCTCGAGGGGAGGCTCCGGAGGCTTTGGTAACCTGCATCAAAGAAGATGCCAAGCTTCTATATTATACGCAGCAGGGCGCGCTCGCAGGGCCACCTGTGGCTGTTGTGCGAGGAGACTAGAGCACCAAGGACCTTGTGAGGTGACATACATGGGAGCAGGCCCGCGAGCCAGAGCTCGGTCACTTGGGTTTTGCAGCGCTACTGGGACTGACCCGAGCACAGACACCATGCCCAGCCCCCGCTTGCATGACAGACACGGGGGAAACCTCGAGCGTGCGCCCTTGAGGCATGCTCTACCGCCCGCGGGCAGAATTTTCAAAGAAAATGAACTTTATTGATGCATGAAACAGGTTCATTACATAACAAAAAGGTACACGCTGCCATGCTGGACACGGGTCAGCTTGTGGTAAATGCATCTGAAAAGCGCCCTCAGAGTTTGACAAAAATGCTATCGTGATGGACACGGGGCAGCCCAAGGTTAATGCAGCTGAAAAGCTCCCTCGTTAAGTGGCAGAGCTGCTGCTGTGACGGACACAGGGCAGCTTAAGGTTAATGCAGCTGAATAGCGCCCTCATGAGGTGACAGAGATGCTACCATAACGAACACGGGGCCGTGATACGTCTCCAATGTATCGATTATTTATGAAGTATTCATGCCATATTTGCCTATGTTTACAACACTTTTATATGGTTTTGATGCACTTTATATGATTTATTTAGAACTAACCCAGACTGAAGCTGTTTTCAGCAGAATTACCGTGGTGTTGTTTTTGTGCAGAAAATAAAAGTTCTCGGAATTGCCTGAAACTTTTTTCTGATTTTTTCTGAAGAAAATAAGAAATACTAGAGTGAAGAACCACTGGAGGGGAGCCACCTATGGGCCACAAGGCAACAGGGCGCGCCCACCCCCCTGGGTGCGCCCTGATGGCTTCAGGTGCCCACGTGGCTCCGGTTGACGTGATTCCAATGCTGAAAAATCCTATATATACAGAAACCCTCGGAAATAAACCTAGAACTTCCGCTCCACCACTGCAACTCTATGTATCAAAGAAAAAACCATCCGTAGCCTTTCCAGTACCCTGTCGGAGAGGGGTAATCATCACCGGTGGCCATCTTCATCATCCCGGTGGAGGCCATGACGAGGAGGGAGTAGTTCACCCTCGTGGCTGAGGGTATGTACCAGTAGCTATGTATTTAATCTATCTCTCTCTCATGTTCTTGAGATGGCACGATCTTGATGTATCACGGGCTTTGTTAATATAGTTGGATCATATGGTGTTCTTCCCTTGTTATCTTGTAGTGATGAATAAAATCTTTTCCTTTGAGATTTTGTTATGTCGGATTGAATATTGGATTTGGGAACACTTGATGTATGTGTTGCATGCAGATACCCAAAGTGACAATGGGGTATTCTATTGATCCACTTGATATATGTTATGGCATCAACTTGCGGATTCCGGTGACCTTGGGGATCTATGCATAGGGGTTGATTGCATGTTTTCATCCTACCTTCTCCGATAGAAATCTTGGGGTACTCCTTGAAGTTCTTTGTGTTGGATTGAATATGATGAATCTGAAATTGTTTGATACATATCAAATAATTAACCCACGGATACTTGTGGTGACATTGGAGTATCTAGGTGACATTAGGGTTGATTGACATGTATCATAGGTGTTATTTGGTACGAACTCTAGGGCTGTTTGTGGCACCTATAGGAATAACCCAATAGATTGATCAGAAAGGGTAACTTTGAGGTGGTTCTACTACATAGAACAATTTCATCTCATTTTCTCTACTAGATCTGAAATTTGGAGTGATTCTTTGTTACACGTTGAGGGATGATCATATGATTCTATTATATTAGCATTATTGAGAGATTGCACTAGTGAAAGTATGAACCCTAGGCCTTATTTCCAAACATTTATACAATGTTTTGCTCGTTGTTTGCCACTTGCTACCTTGCTATTTCTATATATTCATATTACAAAAACCTATATCCACTATCCATATTACACTTGTATCACCATCTCTTCGCCGAACTAGTGCACCTATACAATTTGCCATTGTATTGGGTGTGTTGGGGACACAAGATATTTCTTGTATTTAATTGCAGGGCTGTTTGAGAGAGACCATCTTCATCCTACTCCTCCCATGGATTGATAAACCTTAGGTCATCTACTTGAGGGAAAATTTCTACTTTCCTACAAAACTCTGTGCTTGGAGGCCCAACAAAGTGTACAAGAATAAAGTTGCTTCATAGACATCAAGCTCTTTTCTGGCGCTGTTGCCGGGGAGGTAAGTGCTTGAAGCTATATCTTTAGATCTTGCAATTAAATCTTTTAGTTTCGTATTTATCACTAGTTTGGATTATAAAAGAAAAACTACAAAAAGATGGAGTTTAGGTTACCTAAATTGCTTTGTATTTTTTATGTCTTTCGTGAAAGTGATGGTTCGTAAAATTGTGCTCAATTGGTAGAGGAAGAATTTATGAAAATACTTAATGAGAATTCCTTGAATGATGATCATGATAGCAATATTGTTAGTACGAATTCTATGAATATCCATGATGCTAATGATATGCAAAGCCACAAGCTTGGGGATGCTATGTTTGATGAAGATGATATTTTTAGTCCCCCAAAGTTTTAATGAGCAAATTATTATCATGATGACATGTATGCTATAAAGAATAATGATAACTATGAAACTTGCCATCATGATTTTAATTTTCAATTTGGTTATGTCAATCATGTATCTCATGATAGTTATTTTGTTGAGTTTGCTCCCACTACAATGAATGAGAAGGAAATTGCTTATGTGGAGAGTAATAAATTTTCTATGATTGTGGATCATGAAAATAATGATTTATGTGATAGTTATATTGTTGAATTCCTTCCTGACGCTACTAAAAATTATTATGAGGGAGGAACATATGCTTGTAGGAATTGCAATAATATCAAGTTTCCCCTCTATGAGTTCAAAATTTTGAAGTTGTGCTTGTTTTGCGTTCCTATGCAAGTTGATTCCTTCTACAATAAATTGTTTGCCTGCAAAATCCCTATGCATAGGAAGTGTGTTAGACTTAAAAGTGCTTTCCATGTGATCCATGATGCTCTTGTGCATGTTTCAAATACTATTCCTATATGAGCATCATTGAAATCATCATGCCTAGCTAAAAGGCTTTAAAGAAAATCGCTTGTTGGGAGACAACCCAATATTTATACTTTGTGTTTTTGTGTGTTCACATGATTAAGATACTGTAGTAATCATGTTTTGTGCCTTTTATTTCAATAAAGTGCCAAGTAAAGCCTTTGGGGTAGTGTGGATACTTGCTAGTTTGATTCTGTGCAAAAACATAAACTTTTACTTCCAGTGCAGAATTTATCTGATTTTACTTGAGAGCCAAAACATTCTGAAATTTTTACATAGTTTTTATATGAAAATTCTCTACGTTGTCCTAATATTTCAGAATTTTTAGAGATAGGGAAATATGGATTTTATTCAGATCTTCACAAACTGTCTGTTTTTGACAGATTCTGTTTTGCATGCATGGTTTGCTTGTTTTAGTGTTTCCATAGCTTATATTTAGTGGTATAAATTATGGTAATGATAGAATACAGTAGGTATTATGTGATAAAAATTATGAATCTTGTCTTGACAGTACCTAAGTGAATGATCTATCTTTATTACACTAACCCATCTCACGAAGTTCCGTTAAGTTTTGTGTGATTGAAGTTTTCAAGTATTGGGTGAGACACCGATATAAGAAGAATAAGGATTGGTAAGACCCTAAGATTTGGGATTCCCAAGGCACCCCCAAGGTAATATCAAAGGAATATTCAAGCGTCTAAGCTTGGGGATGCCCCGGAAGGCATCCCCTCTTTTGTCTTCAACACTATCGGTATATCTTACTTGGAGCTATATTTTTTTTTGTCACATAATATGAGTTTTGCTTGGAGCGTCATTTTATTTTGTTAAACTTTGCTTGATGTTTTTTATAATCTTGTTTTTCCATAAAAATTTCCAAGAATTTCCTTTTAAGATGCTTGAATTACACGTTTGATATATGGTGTGTAAAAACAGAAACTTTTGCTATAGTGTTTGATTTTTCATATTTTACTGGAAGGTGGAAAGTTTCTGAAATTTTTACACAGTATTTTCATATAAATTCTTTATCATTTCCTAAAGTTTCATAATTTTTAGATATACAGAAGTTCGCTTTGTAAATTAATTTCTACAGACTGTCCGGTTTAGACAGATTGTTGTCATAGTTTTGTTATCTACTTCTCCTATAGTTTTATAGTTTTCATGAGTTATATTGGTAGATATATATTATGGAAATGATATTATACAGTAGATAATGTTTGGAAATTATTGTGTGACTTGTCTTGGCAGTACATAAAGAGTTGATTTATTCTTATGTGCACTAACCTATCTCACGAGTTCTTTTCAAGTATTGTGTGGATGAAGTTTTTGAGACCTAGGTGAAACCGTGATATGAGAGGAATTGAACGAGATACAAAAGATCAAGCTTGGGGATGCCCAAGGCACCCCAATACAATATTACAAGAATTATCAAGCATCTAATCTTGGGGATGCTACGCATCTGACCTCACTTCATCAACAATTATCGGTTAGCCTATGTTGATCCTAAGTTTTTATCCGTTCACATGATATGTGCTGTTCTTGGAGTGCCATTTTTGTTTTGTTTGCTGTTTGAGTAAAATTCTCAGATCTGAATCTTTACCGAGAGAGAGTCCTCACATAGCAACTTAATTGTTTAATTACTCATTGATCTTCAGTTATATCTTTGAGAGTAGTTTGATATTTACTCTAGTTCTTCACTTATACCCTAAGAGTAAATTGTAAATGAATGAAATATCATAAATATGAAACTATCAATGTGCTATATTCATAGTATTAGTTTCACATTTTGTGTAGAAAGTAAAATCTATTGAAGTTTGAGAATCACAATATTGGTCTTACAAGCAATTCTTGAATGTTTAGTATAAGAAAGAGAACTTTCACATACAAATATATTATCTTGGAAATCTTTTATGATTGTGAATACCCATTAATTATTTTCAACCTTGATCAAATATTTGAAGTTGTAGAAGGAAGACAACGTAGTGGTCATTTTTTTTGAACCGGGCTAATCCCCTTTCCATTATCAAGAAAACGGAAATATAGCAGTTCAACCGTTCACAAAGGTAAAAGAAAAGGGAAAGGGAAAAGGCAAGTTCAAGCATGCCAGGGAAACCCTTTGGCGGTGATTCGCAATCGTAACCACCGCCACGGGGTGAAAACCCTGGCACATCATCACAGCGCCTACTACAGACTAAAGAGTTCACAGCACAGATAACCAGATAACAGAACCCGGCCTACGTAGAGGCGCAAAAGATCAGCAAAGTACTACTGACAACAACTAGCTAGAAACTGAAACAGAAGAAGCAAGCAGCCACGTAACAAAGCCAAACACCAGATTGGAGTCTAGCGGAAGACATCGATCAGTGCTCCATTGCCCGATCAGTATGAGCTGACGTAGAGATCCTCATCATGTTCCTTGCGTTCTCCCTCAGTAGCGAAGCGCCGTTCTCCAGCAGCAGACGATCTTCTTTCTTCAGCAAACATGCCCAGTAATTTAAATGAACACAAGCTGTAAAGACAATCTCGAAAGTCGCCTGATTTCTGCAGTTCCAAATAGCCCAGCAAATCACCGCCAAACCCATAGTAAAGAAATGTTCTCCATCAGGGAGAAAATCATAGCACCAGGAGTAAAATTGGGGAAGGTTGTTTGGACAGAGTTCCGTCCCCAACATTGATCCCACAGTGCGCCACGCCACTCTAGCAACAGGACATTCTAAAAATAAGTGAAGATAGGTTTCTCTACTGGAACAAAAAGAACAACGTGGGTTACCAACCCAGTTCCTACGACGCATCACATCACGTGTGAGCACTGCGTCTTGAAACAGTTGCCACAAGAAGATTTGAATTTTAAGAGGAAGCTTCGTGTTCCAGATCCATCTAAAATCACTGCCTGTCAGATTATTCTCAAGAAAAGAGTACATGGCCTTGGTAGTATATCTACCTTTAGGGCGAAGTGACCAGTCGATCTTGTCCTGCTCACCCCCATGGTTCAGGTGGCTAATAGGAGCACACAACTCACTGAATTGCTTGATCATCTTAGCACCCAGTCTGCGCCTGAATAAAACTTCAGGACCTCGCTCACGGAACTGAGCCACTGTATCATTAGGGGAAATTACTTATACTGAACAGTTCGGGGTATTTTTCTCGAAAGGGAGGTGATAAATCAATTGGATCATGCCAGACTCTAGCAATATTTCCAAATAGTACCACAACTTTCCTTCCTGCCATGTATTTGTCTTTGACTTTCACAAGAGCTTTCCAAACAAGGGAGTCATTAAACTTCCCTCTAACAGTAGCAACTGTGTCTTTTTTCAAGTATATGGCTTTAACAACATCTTGCCATAGCCCAGTACCAGAGTCTAATTTCCACCATAACTTAGCAAGCAAGGAAACATTCTGCTTATGCAGATCCTTAACTCCAAGGCCCCCTTTTTTCTTAGATCTACACACCCTAGCCCATTTAACCAAGTGATATCTTTTCTTGCCTCTGCCCCCACACCAAAAAAACTTACGTCTATATTTGTCCAATCTCTTTACGAAGGTCGTTGATAAAAGAAACATCAACATATAGTAGTAAGCAATACTAGACAGAGAAACGTTGAGCAGAGTAAGTCTCCCCCCCCCCCCGAGGATGCTGCATCCCCAATCCAGGATTCAAACCTCTTCAGGAATCTGATAGCAACAAATTCCCAATCTAAATTTCTTAGGGTAGAGTAGCTAATAGGCACCCCCAAGTATTTCATAGGTAAATGACCAATTTGGCAACCAAAAAGATCAGCATATTTCTAAAGGGTCGAGTCGTCACCTCCAACACACAACACTTCCCTCTTCAAGAAATTAATCTTAAGACCATACATAAGCTCAAACAAATACAGAAGTAACTTAAGATTAACAGCTTTATCAAAATCGTCCTCAATACAGAGAACTGTGTCAACTGCATAGTGAAGAATAGCGACCCCATTGGGCACTATCAGCAGCCAATCCTTTGATAAGATTGTTACGCTGAGAATTGGTAATCATTTTGGTGAGGCTCTCAGCAGCTAGATTAAACAGGAAGGGGGACATAGGGTCCCCTTGACGGACCACCTTATATCTTTGAAAGTATGGACCCGCAGTGTTTTTGATTTTAACACTAACAGTCCCATGTTGAAGGATTTTTTCAACCCACCCGCACCATTTGTCATTGAATCCATGGAGCTTGTGGCATTCAAGGAGGATGTCCCAATTCTCCTTGTCATAAGCTTTTTCAATGTCAAGCTTTAGGACAATGCCAACTTTTTTCTTAACATGAGTGTGTGCAAGATCTCGTGCAATGTGAAAATGCCATCCATTATGTTGCGTTTCTTGATGAAAGCGTTTTGGTGGCGACTGATCAGCTTATCCGCAAACACCACAACCCTATTATCTAGCACTTTAGTGATCAATTTGTAAGGACAGTGGAGGAGGCAAATAGGACGGAACTCCTGAATTTTTTTTGCTCGTTGAGTTTAGGAATCAGAGTTATAACCCCATAGTTCAAGCTCTCCACGTCCAGAGTACCCTCATGAAAGGCCGCAAATAGATTCATGAGATCATCTTTAACAATATCCCAGCAAAGTCGATAAAATTCAGCAGGAATGTTATCGGGACCAGGTGCACGGTTAGTATCCATAGAAAATAGGGGTGTCTTCACTTTAGCTTCGCTGAAGGGTCTGGTTAGGAACTCGTTGTCCTCCAGATTGAGCTTTTCTTCCTCGCCCCACATCTCGGAATCAAGATGGAAAATATTTCTGGGGCAGGTCTGAAAAGGTTTTTGTAGAACTCAATGGCAGGGCAGAGGAGGTTATCAGTACCTTCGATAACCGTATCCCCATCGCTAAAGGAATGGGTGGTATTTTTCCTATTTCTGCCATTAACTATTCTATGAAAAAAGGTAGTGTTCTGATCACCTTTTAACAGCCAGGTTTTGTGCGATTGCTGCAGCTAGAAGAGTCTTCATTGGCTAATAACAATTGGACTTCACCACACAAAGTGGCTCTCTTATCAAGGAGCTCTGCATTCAGAGGACCTTGTTCCTCGAGATTTTCAATTTCTTCCACCTTAGCTTTGATCTCCCGTTTTCTTTTCTTTTCCTTACCAAATTTGTCGGACCCCCATCCTTTGAAGAAGTTTTTAAAGCGTTTCAGCTTGATGTTGAGCACATCAATGGGATCGCTGGATCTAACAGGTCTTTTCCAGATCTTGGAGACCAAAGGAAGAAAATCGTCATTTGCCATCTAGCTCATCTCAAAGCGAAACTCTCTTGGTTTTGGAGCCTGTGGCTGATAGCTATTAGTGGCCAGGAGAAGAGGGTTATGGTCAGAGATATCTCTAACTAGTTTTCTAACCGTAACCAAGGGAAAAAGGTCCTCCCAGTCCCTGCTCATTAGAATTCTATCCGGTTTCTCAAGAGTGGGGTGTGCCTGATTATTAGACCAAGTGTACAACCCCCCTTCGATATGAACCTCTCGCAAACACATCATATTGATGATAGAATTGAATCTGTCAATATGGATGGAGAGGCTCAACTTTTTGTTCTTTTCTCCACCATGTCTAAGGATATTGAAGTCACCTCCAAAGATAAAAGGGAAAGAAATATGACTACAGAAGTCAGCAAGTTCAGCAAGAAACTCTTCTTTTTGTTCCTCATGAGCTGCACCATAAACATTCAGCAATGCCCATACTGAGTCAAGCTCAGTGTCATGGACCAGAGCCTGCATAACATATCCACCCAAGGACCAGGAAATAACTTGCAATTTTTCTTTATTAACCCCGCAAAGCATGCCCCCCGCTTTACCAACAGAGGGAACCCAATTCCACTCATATCTGTCATAATGATCTAGTTTTCGAAGGAAACTAAAAGATAAATCTTTTTTCATAGTCTCCTATACACTCAAAAAATTAAGGGAATGATCTTTTAACATGTCAAAGAAGCAGGTAGTCATTCCTTTCTTCCCTGCTCCTCTGCAATTCCAGAAAATGCCATTCATTTTAAAGGGTTGTTTTTCTTCCTCCCTTTGGTTACTCTGCCAGGAGACAGGGCAACATTACCAGTACTAGTAGTGGGCTCCACTTTTTTGGCTTTCTGGCTTCTGGTGGTGGGTCGAAAAGTATTGACTTGAATTTTTTTATTACTTCTCTTCTTCCTAGACTCAACAAGAGTAAAATCATGGAGTTCATCGTCCTTGTCATCACCCCACTTCAAATTAATAGGGGTTTCATCACCCTTCCCATTAGTGATATACAGTTCTGTACTGTGTGAATTACTTTCTTCACTAACTTCAGTTCTAGAATTCTCAAGTTCTCTAAGAATATCAATCTTAGTAAAATCAGCATCAGGTATGATGGCTCCCATTTTACTAGCTCTAAGCATAAGATCGAGATTAGACAAAACAGCAAAGGAGTTTGGGATGTGGATGTACCTTCTAGATCTCTCTTCTTGCTAGCAGCCCTGGCCCTGTCCTCCACCTTCTCCAGATTTGTATAAGACAGGAGGAGTGGGAATCACATCATCATAGCACTCTATAGTAGACTTAGGGGATTGAACAGTATACTCAACTGTATTTTCCTCCCCACTACCGAAGGGGCCTTCCAATTCAGTAACTTGAAGGGGTTTCTTGACTGCATCAGCATAAGTGCCCATCACATTAATCTCACCATCAGCATGAAACTGCTTGTTTGTCACATTCTTCACCACATCCACATCATAGGTCTTATCAATGTTTTTTCTAGCATTATCCCGCACCTCCATTTCCATGCTATGAATAAGTAGAGTGTTGTGATCAGAGCTATCAGATTCAATTGAAACAGGAGATTCAGGCAGGTCTGACAGCATTTTGTTGCCAACATTGTATTTTCCATCTATGTTTCTCACAGTAGATGAGGAACTCCCCATAGGATCATCAGCGAGCCCCATCTTCCTTTGTTTTTTGGTGATGGTTCACCCACAACAGCAGAATTTTTGACAGTGTCTTTCTCTCTGCCAGGATCTCTGACCAACACTTGATCAATCTCATAAGAGAACCTATAGTAGTGGTCACCCAGGACTGACTCAGCCCATGGGGGAATTTCATCAACATTTCGGCACCCAATTTTCACCCGCACCGAATCGGGGCGATGAAGAGTGGACATATCAATCTCCAGTGGAACACCAACCAGAGAGGCAACATATGCCACATTCCTCTCACATCTTTTGTCAATTGGCTTCTCCCCACCTTGACCCCAAGCTTTTTACAGCACCCCAATAGCACCATCATCTAGTTTCCATTGGGTAACTCTCACAACAGTTCCACAAGGTTCCATTGTCATACGATCACTATAACAAGCTTTATCAACTTCTCTTGTGTTAGGAAAACGCATCATGCACACTCCAGGTTCAAGAAGCTTAGCTAAACATCTCCATGTCTCCCCCAGATATAAGAAAAAAGCCTCATTCATTTTTGTTTAACAATGGGATTCCCTTTCAAAACAGTGATAAGAACATTGCAAGAACGTTCGCGTGCACGAGAGGCAGAACAGTAATCATGAATATAATAGAAACCTTGCCCTCTCGCCTGAAATGCACACATAGGAGCCAAGCATTCCCAAGGCAAAAACTCAGAGCACACAGAGGCAAGATGGCCCAACTTGTTGCAGCGTGCGCGAAAACCTTGGGGACATCGCACTGGCAAATGACCTACAGACTTGCATATAGGGCAACTACTGCCAGATTTGGATTGAGGCACCTGATTTTTAGCAGTAGGTTGTTGATGAAGTTGATCTGGGGGCGCCATGCGAGTTGGATCTGCTGCCTGAGAGCTGCTGCCTCCACCAGATCCAGCTGATCTGGGGCGCTTCTCCACCCACACGACCTCCGTGCCCGAGCTCTGCTTCTCCAAAGCAGCGGCATCCCAGCGCGCCGTATCAGAATTGTTGGAGAAGCCAGATTTGCGGTCGTCGTTGGATCCATCTCTCCTCCAAGAGAAGCGACCACTTTATTCGTTCCTGCCGGCGCCTCAGCTGAACCTACCGCCGCCGCGATCAAAACGACCCACCCCCTCACGCCCCGCGCCGAATCCCTCTCAGCGATCACCGCAAAAGCCTCGATCCCCCTGGCCAGTCATCGGATCTGGAGGTTTGGGTGGTGAAGTGGCGGTATCGGCAAAGGATCTGAGGTCTCCTCCCACTTTTCCCCTCCACCAGCTGAAGGAGGAGGAAGGATTATATCTAGGGTTTGGCGTCGCCGCCCAGAAATGGGAGAAAGCAGTTTCTAGGTCAAAGATCGTGGGCAACGGGTTTTTTTACACCAGCTAGTCCGTCGCTATGTGCGGTTCGGAGTCGATCGCTGTCCACATGGACCGCATCCGCCATTCATGCCGAAAATACCCCTCGGTCGGTGTCCCGTGTGCTGTGCTTCTCCATGCATCGCACCATTGGCTCAACACGCACCGCATCGCGCGTCTCCCACAGGACATGCAACTCCTTCCCATCTCGACCGATCGCCGGTGCCGCCGCGGGGATCGCTGGAATTCTCTCCCGAACCCTAGCAAAAAAACATGGGAATGAAACGATGTGGCCAATGTCAACGAACTCACCCTCTCTGAGCGCCCGAGCGTCCTCCATATCTCCTCGGGTGTTGAAGAGGACTAGGCGGAGGGCGTCGCGTCCGAGCAGGAGCTCGCTGTCTGCGAACGAGACCCGCCGGCTGGACTCGAAGTCCGGGGCGAACCAGACGCGCCATCGGATATCCGCCATCCAACTCCTATTGGAAGACCATGTTTGGATCGTCTCGTTCTCAAACACCAGGCAGTGCGAGGACACAACGAGAGGGATCAAATCGTGCGGGTAAAGTGTACAAAACTCTGCAGAGTGTCAAACTAATCGATTAGCCATGTCCCCGGTTACGGACAACATGAGCACCGGAGATGATACTATCAGCCAGTCTCAACACAATTAATAAATTATGATGAGTGGGTCTATTAATTATTTTGGGACATGAGAATTGGTTGGTGGAACCATCTCATTAACAACCAACTTTTGTAGTGATATTCATTTTGACTCCTTGGTTGTAGGGAAAATAAAACCAGCTTTTCTGCAAAAAAAACTCAGGCACAGAGCCAAAAAGCCTTTTGCATATAGAATAGTCTTTATCATTTTATTCTATGGTGATCTTGGCGGTACATTCAATGTACTGACCTACACGGCTGCAACGTCTTATGTTGCACATACATTTTTGCAATGAGTAAGAGTACGATTTAGGGTTACGGTCTATGCTCAACCTGCCGTAGGTGTTAATTGGGATTTCACTCCCGTTAACTGTTTCCGCTGAGATTTAAGACGTATATATTAGTTTTACATTATTTACATGTGATTGCACTTTGATATATACATTGATGTACTGTGTGTGCCAGCATACTAATCCAGGGATGGCACTAACACACAGAGGCTTGAGTCATTTTGAGACGGGACGCTATAGAGATGGTATTAGAGCCAGGTTGACTGTAGGACGTGACCCTAGAAACTGGAAAGCCCTTAGGAAAGGATTTCTCAAAAACTTTCTTTTCGAAAAGATCCTTTACTTCTCATCTTATCTGAGCTTTATCAAATATTTTGTCTTACCTCAAATAGTTAGACAATACCCTTTCCCCTTTGACCACATGAAGGATCAACTGAGACCACTTCGAGAAGAACAAGATATCGGAAAACTGATGGCCACTCCAGAGTAAAGAGGATTCACCATGCATTAGAAGAAACGAAGCTACACTAGTTGAAGACTCTGAGGACCCAAAGAAATTGAAGACCCTGAAGAATTCCAAGATTTCCATGACACTTAGAAGACCAAAACCCCTATTGTATATTCACGTTAGATACGATGATTTGTGAGCTGTCATGGTGTGATGTTTTCTTTGACAGCCATAAATGAAACCTACTTTCAAAACTATTATTTATATTGTGTATCTTTCTCTCTTTCTCTCCAACCCTATCTCATCCCAAAACCCTTGGACCCAATAGATGATGAATGAAGATGGACTTGCATTCTCTGAACCAATGACTCAACTAGAGGTAGAACGGAGGATACATAAGATGGAAGATCGCATGAAGGAGTACCGTATTGAAGGACAGTATATGGTTCCATACACTCCACGATGCATCACACAAGGTGATGCAACATGGAGAGAGATACATCATGTTATACAAGGATGGAATGGAGCAAATGCTTGGGAAGAACTCAAGACGATTCTATTAAGATCTCATCCCATACAGAAGCCCTGTGATTGTGAAGTGAAGAAGCCTTGTGCATGCAAAATATGTGGAGAAATAGGACACACCCATGAAGAACACAAGGATGGATGCCCTCATTGTGAAGAAAATCACCCAGCTAAGGAATGCCAACTAGTCTGGTGACATGTTTTTTGTGTGAAGGAACCACCCACTACCTGGCTGAGTGCCACATTTACCCCAAGGTACAACAAGTTGTCAAGCAGCAGATAGAAGCAATGAAGGAAACCTTCAAGACGATTTTAGAAGAACTTGTGATGAAGGAAGATGTTGAAGACCCTAATGGACAAGGCCTAACCAAATTTTTCTCCAATGCCTTCTACTCGTGTGGAGAAGAAGGACATTTTTCACAAGATTGCATGAAGGAAAGCCAAGAGAATCTGGGAGACTTCCTGATAGAAAAAGTGGAGAATGATCCACATGAAATAGAATAATTGATCAGAATGAAGAAGACGAGTAAGGGAAAGAGCATGTATTCCCAGAACAACCCAAACCCAACAAAGGATAAGAGTCATATTACCTGTTTTTAGTGTAAGAACACAGGTCACTACGCTAGTAAATGCCCAGAAAGGAAGCCAAGAACCCAAGGAAATCACGAAATCACCAAGAAGCCCCTAGACGTATCAGAAGTCATTTGTTTACACTGCAGGGAAGCAGGACATTTTGCTAGGGAATGTTCAGACGAGAAGGAAGCTTGTAGCGAGTAATTGAGATCTTGGGTATTGGAATAAAGAATGTAATATGCGTAGTGGGAAGCACTCTTATTTTTCATATGGAGTTGAACGATGTAATGGAAGTCTCAGAGTATTGTAATAACTTCATGAATCAATAAGAATTCATTGTGTCTTGATTCCCTATGTTAAATTGCATGAGTTGTACTCTATAAACAAGATCTCTGACCATTTTTGAGGATATGAGAAAATATGGTCTATGCATGCATGTGTACGTTTCATTGTAAGTGTGGTAGTAACCGGTAAAAATCACAAAATCCGAGGAAAAAGAATGTACCTTTCATGCCAAGGACTCTAGACACAATGAATACAAGTGAAGAAATGCTGGACCATATCAAACTATGTGGATGACAACATTTGTAATAAACTTTTGAAGTTGGAGTAAGGACGAAATAAAGGAATGGTTATGATGAACCAATACCTATTGGTAAATAGACCAATGGAAAGGAAAATGAATTCCACAGAGTGGATCCTGGACAAAAATAAGTCAGTGATTTATTTTGATTACCCAAGGGTATGATGGAATGAACTGAAGGTAATGTTGGAATATAAAACGATAGTAACCCCAAGGGTGAGTTAAAGCTGTACAAGTATTGAAGTGAGCCCACAACCCTCAGACCTTAGGATTGATAAGGATCAAGCCCTACCTTCATGAAGGAAGGAACTTGGAAGAAGCTATGACATGTCAGCAGACATTTTCTTAGGAGAATACGTAAACCTAAGAGTTGTGAAGAAATGATAGATGTTGGTTTCAGCTTGCAGAATCAATGGATTTATCCGAACTTCGTTCGTGGACAAGAGAAATTCTGCAACGCTTGTGAGGAAGCCCAAGCGTTAGAATACGAGATTCGCTAAACCTTATACAGAGTAATGATTTGGGTGCGGAATGGATTGATCACCATGACGACTTACTCTTATCATTCGCTCTTGTTATTTGGAATGGTAAATCTGAGTGACTTACCCATAGTAAAGTGATGACGGTCGTTGAAAACCTTTGTTTTGAGCCTTAGAGTGGTATGATGATGAACCCTTGTACATGGTAGTTGCTGCCAAACATAGGAAATTTTTCAGTGAGGATGAAGCCAAGACCCATTTCACTGCAGGATAACCACAAATGGTAGACCACCATGAGATCATTGATAAGTTATTTAGAATGATCACGAGGCCTGTCAGTTAAGAAGACCCAGTATCGGAAGAAATCTACTTTTTTATGAGAACACAAGACTTTGAATGAAAACGTTATGACCATAACGGAAGAGCATCACCGAAGGAGCTATTGTAAGGAATGTGAAAAGACGGGTGCCAAGACCCCAGAGGACTGTCATGATTTTGAGGGACCAGTAACTCTCATTTTAAGTGTGGTATCACCCACACATTGCAGGACAATGGATTTGCTAGAAGACCTACAAACCCTAACCTTTTCTTTCTAGCCCCTTCGAATCTCGAGGACGAGATTCATTTTAAGTGTCGTAGGTTTGTAACATCCCAAATTTTGGAATGTTATATTAATAAATTGAATGATTGATTGTTTGATTGAGTGAATGAATTGAGTGAAAATTTGAAACATTCAAAAAAACTTTTGAATGAGAGGTAATAATATGACTTTCCCCTTTGTTCTTGAATTCAAATTCACTCAATTCAAATCAGTAAGAGAAGATGACATGACTTCTTTAAATAAAGGATTTGAAAAGTTCTAAAATATTTTATTTGGAATTATTTTTCATTTGAATTTTATTTTAAAAGTTTGAATGAATTCAAATCCACTTTCCCAAATTCAAAATAATGAGTGGAGCAACATGACCCTCCAAACCAGAGGCAAATTGAATTTCATTTGAATTTATAAACTCAGAAAAACACTTGTAAAATATTTGGTCTTTGGATCAAAGTCATTTTTGAATTTTGGAAAATATTTGTTTTAAAAGTATTTCAAAAATTCCTGAAAATATGTTCATGTTGTGGATTTTCTTTTTCTGAGAATTTTGATATATAATACTCCTATATTCGGAGTTGTATTTATTTTTACCTTTTAGTTTTCTGTCTCGTTAAAAAAAGGGAAATGTTTTTCTTTTATTAGGAAACCCCAGCCAGCCGGCCCAGCAGTGGGATCTGGCACAGATCCAGTCGACCGACCCGAATCAGGATCGGATCGGTGACCGATCCCTCTTTCCTTTCCCTCCCTCTCTCTGGAATTGGGACCCACCGACCGCTCCCTCCTCTCGCGCGATCACCTTCCACCTCGCGCACCTCCTTCCTTTTCCTCGCCGGAGACGCGTCGACAGTCGATCCCCTCGACGATACATTGCCGTTCGAGCGACCCGAAGCCACCCCGGCTATAAAACCCAAACCCCTCGCCCCGTTCCACCCTGAATCCCACCTTGTCGTGCCCTCCTCTCGCCTGAATCCTTCGCCAGAGATAGGAGCCGCCGCCGTGACCTCGAGCTTGCCCTGCTCCACCCTGCCACCCCAACCCCACGCCGACGCCACCCACGCACTCGCCGTCGAAGCCCGTGACGACTGGTGTCCTCTCCATTGCCGGAGACCCACCGGAGCTCCCTCCCCAACGACCACCCGAGCACCACCGCCGCCTCAAAGCTCGCCGCCGTCGTTTCCGTGCACCCCGAGCTCAAACTCCACCACCTACGTCATCACCGCCGTCTCCCGCATCGCCTGGAACCCTTCCCCGACCCCTAGGACCACCGGAGACGCCCCCTGCCTCGAGCCCGAGCCACCGGCAACCTCGACCTCGCCGGAGTTGACCTCCCACCGCGGTAAGCCTCTCCCCACCGTAGGATCTCAATCTACGACATAGATTAGACGCAACGTACCCCTTCGGTTTAGTTAAAAAGAACCGGACGGTTTTCTCTGTTTTATTTAGACCGAATTGTTTTCTTTTATTTAGTGGCCGTTCACTCGTTTAGCTAACGCACGCACACCCATAGCCTATAGGAACTTGCCACGTAGCCTGTTCACTATTTAGGATTTTCTTTATTTTCTGTTTTCCGTTTTAAAAACAGAATAGTTCTGGTTTTTTTTTTTGCTTTAACTTTTAGGTTTTTAATTATTTTTGAGTGATTATTTTTGCATGGTGTCACAAATTTATTCTAGTTTCTGTAGATATAAAGTTTGGCCATGTTTGAAAATCTTAAATTTGAGTTCAAACAGATTTTTTTAAATCTTGTTTTGTGAATAACTTGAGTTTAAAAATAGGTTTTGAGTTGATTCTTTTTGCTACTGGTCACTAGTGACTTTGTTTATCAGTAGGAACAATTTGAGAATTTTTAGAATAATTTAAATTTACGTTTCTTGCAAAATAGAATCTGTTTTAGTTCTTTTCAGGTTTATTTCTATTTCTTTTGTTTTAAATGTTTTTAATTTGTTTTCTTTTGTTTTAGTTGACCAGTTTTACTTTGTTTCCTGTTAGTTACCAGTAGTACTCCAACAAAGTTTATTTTTATATTTATTTATTATTTTGATTTCATGAAATCAATTCTAGTTCAATTATAACTTGCAAATTGATTTCAATACTAGTTTGATTTCCTATTTGAAAATTATTTCTATAAATTGTTTTATAAATTTTATTTACTGTTAACTTTAGTTTAGACCAGAAAACAATTTGGATTACAGTTGAAATTGTTGGTTGTTTGATTCTAGGTTAACATTGTTTGGGTCATAGGAAGTGTTTAATAAAAGCTTGTCAATTAGTTCCTTTTTGCTAATAAAGTTTTAGTAGAGAATAATTTCTGTTAATTCCTTGCTTCATATTTTTGTTTCTGTTATTTTAGTATTTTATTGTTTTTCTTGTTGTTAAGTTTATTAGGCAAAAACTTATGTTTTTTAGTGTGTTGTTTTCATAGTTCTTAGTTGTTCTTAAAAAGTAATTCTTTTGCTAGTAAAATATTTTACCAAAATACTTTTGTTAGATTTTGCTTTATTGTTGTTTTTGTTGCTATTGAAAATGGGTTATTTATAGGAAAACTATTCTTAGATGCTTTGATGAAGTTTTGGTGTTTTAATTTTTGTCTTAAGTATTTCCTTCATCACAACCCTTTTGTGTTAGTTTTGTGTTGCTTTTTGTTTGATAGTATTGATTGCTAGAAGTGTTTGCTTATGAGTGCAATGATTGATTATATAGATTTCATCGGAGAGTGAGGAATAGTTCTATCGAGTTATTTCTGAGAGCGATATTATCTTCATCAACCTGACCAGGCAAGTTCACTTTGATCATCTTACATTACCTATGTTTTATTTGCATTAGAATCAATCTCTCCATCATACATCCAGTAGGATACTGAGCTTGAACTTGTGGTAGTATCATGAGGTAGGAGAAACCCAACACCCTGTTACCATTACCCGGGAAGGGACGTTACTTCACATTTGCTACGCTTTAGTAGACGGGGTTGGTTGTGAGATTTAGGAGTGTTGTGAGGTTAATTATTTCAAGACCTACATGATGATCAATACTTCAAGACGTCAAGGACTCAATATACCTCTGGGTGGATTGGACATGCATCTGGCAGCCTGATATCTATCATGGTTATGCCCGGGAATCCTGGTATCTACCTTTGATCATCCCGACGGAATGCCACCCAGTCTCAAAGAGATGGATGGATACTTCAAGGCCGGAAAGCTTATGTGTGCAACCGCAAGTCAATATGGGCTCTGGCTTGCTTAACCTTAGTGGTGACTCTGGTAGGTCAGATTGCTACGAGATGTAGAAGAACGGTAGGATTGGATGAGCACTGACTTTCTACCGGAGGATCACTTTGGAAGACCATGTTTCGATCATCTCGTTCTCAAACACCAGGAACTGCGAGGACACAACGAGAGGGATCGAATCTTGCGGGTAAAGTGTACAAAACTCTGCAGAGTGTCAAACTAATCGATTAGCCGTGTCCCAAGTTACGGACAACATGAGCACCGGAGATGATACTATTAGCCAGTCTCAACACAATTAATAAATTAAGATGAGTGGGTCTATTAATTATTTTGGGACATGAGAATTGGTTGGTGGAACTATCTCATTAAGATCCAACTTTTGTAGTGATATTTCTTTTGACTCCTTTGTTGTAGGGAAAATAAAACCAGCTTTTCTGCAAAAAAACTCAGACATAGAGCTACAAAGCCTTTTGCATATAGAATAGTCTTTATCATTTTATTCTATGGTGATCTTGCCGGTACATTCAATGTACCGACCTACACGGCTGCAACGTCTTATGTTGCACATACTTTTCTGCGACGAGTAAGAGTACGATTCAGGGTTACGGTCTACACTCAACCTGCCGTTGGTGTTTATTGGGACTTCACTCCCGTTGACTGTTTCCGCTGAGATTTAAGATGTATATATTAGTTTTATGTTATTTACATGTGATTGCACTTTGATATATACATTGATGTACTGTGTGTGCCAGCATACTGATCCAGGGATGGCACTGACACACAGAGGCTTGACTCATTTTGAGTCGGGACGCTACAGGCCCACACGCGCTTGCCTAGTGCCGTTGGGTGAGGCCCAAAAATTATGCACACGCATGCAATGTGAGGGGGTAACTGCCAATTTAATGGTCAGCACTGTCCTACCACCTCAGGCCATTTCCGCCACGCGCGCCGTATGCATGGCGAGGAGCTTGCGGTGGGCGCTCGTGACTTAAAGACCCGATCATGGCAGAAAATGCAGCGCCATGGATTGGAGCAATGGGGCGGTTACCTGTTCGCCTGTGAGTCCTTGGTAGTGGGATTGGTGGAGATGGGCAGCCACTCTGGAGCGGGGGAGAGCCAGCCCCGTGCTCTCCCCTATAAATTAGGGGGTCACGGTAGCGATGCTCATCTAGCCCCATCTCCTCCTTTCTCCCAAGTCCACATTGCTCCCCTTTCACTTCTGGTTTGCCCTTAGATGCGCTAGTTCTTGCCATGACACGGGGGAGAGGACGACTCTCAGCCTCTGCTGGGGCGACGAGAGCTTCCCTTCGTGATCATGCTGCTACTCCAGCCGCGGTGACGGGAGGCAGTTCCAGCACGCGCGGCGGGAGGGCTAGAAGAGGCCGAGGCCAGCCCGGGGGTCATGGTCGGGGAAGGCAGAGTGCCGTCCCTGACCCCCCACAGGTGGTGACTCCCTCCTTGGCGGTGGAGCACACCAAAAGTACGGTGTTGGAGTTCGTCATCGGGTTGCGCGGTCCTCCTCGCAGTCGCCTGTGGCTCCCTCGTCCCTTTGCCAGGGTGATGGAGGTTGACAAATGCACACAATGTGGTTGCGCGTACACGGCTGCTGTAACGGTGCCGCGCGGGTCGACGTCGAGTTCCCGGCGCCCCGCATCATGTTCTTCAGGCGTGGGTGGAAGACTTTCGCACGCGCCCACAACTTCATGGGTGGGTACGTCCTCCGCTTCAAGCTGGTGGAGGCCGACACACTCTCTGTCAAGATCTACGGGCGTTCGGGTGCTCGCCTTGGCTGCTGCGAAGAGAGCTCGAGTGGCGACGAAAGCTCCTCCTCGAGCGATAGCGACGAGGAGGACAGTGTCGGTGAAGACGGCGATAGCGAGCTCCATGCCGTCAAGTCGGAGTACGACGACCTGGGCTCCAGCTGATCGTCGGCCGCACCATCACCGTCATCGAGCTCCTCCCCTTCCCCCCAGCAGAGCGATTTTCTGGGGGTTCTTGACCTGGGCGCCGCCTCTCCTTTTCAGCTGGACCCCGGCAGGCTCGTGGCCTTCGGCTTTGTCTTCCCTGCCGGTGGTTCCGCCAAGCCGTTCCCCGTCAGCCTTGACGGGGTCAGGCTGGGCTTCTGCCTAGGTCCTTCCTTCGCTCTTTTTCTTTTTGTAACTTGCTCCTTGGGGAGAAAGTCAAATAAAGACTTATTAGGAAGGAGTTCTTCGTTGTATCTTGGTCCATTTTGTATCAGCAAACGAATGAAATAATGTTATTTCATTCCCCTGGGTACTATCCTTTTCTCTCTTTGTTTCTATTGTGTCAATGTGTTTGCTCTCGCCGCACGGGACCGTCTGCCGGGTCACTTTGAACCACAAGCGCCAAAAAGGGGAACGAGCCCCCGGCAGCAGGCTGGTGTTGTTCCCCGGCAGGGGTCCTTGTCGATATCGGCTCGGTCCCTCAGAGCTGATAAGTACCAGAAGCTGAGGAACAACTCGTCCCAACAAAGGTTTCTACCACGTGAAGGAGCTCCATCAGACACATTCGAATAGAGGGTAAGGGTTTCCTTTAGGGAGCATAAAACTTGGGATACGCGATTAGACTTATCTCTTTTTAGTCTGTATCCCTTTCCAGAGTACGCTGGGCCACCGTCCTTGTTCCTTCACCCTCCTTCTATGTTTACCTTGTGAAAAAACACGCAGGGCAAGAGGTCCCCACCCTTCGATGGAAGAGTGTGGTAACAAGGATTATAGGCTCAATGAGTACTCTCACAAATCTCTAGAAAATAGGCGATGATATTGCAATCATAAAGGATGCATAACGAACGTGCAATGCAATGATATGATGCCATGCCTAGCTTTATTACTGTTGCTCAGGGTCTGCGCCTGGCTTTGTACAAAGGGTTACATGCAACTTCGGCAAGGCTTGTACAAAAGGTGGCTGCCGGGGACTGCGCCCGGTAGCCGCGCCTTACGGGTAGAACTTACGAAGATGCTCAATATTCCATGAGTTAAGCACCTTGGTGCCATCTTCGGTCTCCAGACGGACTACGCCAGGTCTGGTGACTCGTGCTACCCGGTAAGGGCCTTCCCACTTCGGCGTCAACTTGTTGGTACCCTTGGCGGACTAAACGCGCCTAAGGACAAGGTAGCCTTCCTCAAGGCTGCGGGCATGTACCCCGTGGCTATGATAGCGGCGTGGGGCTTGCTGGTATCGTGCAGCACATACAACAGCCTGGAGACGATCTTCCTCGAGGAGCATGGCAACGTCATGCCGTAGCTGATCTTGCTCTACCTCCTCGTAGGCATGTACTCGAGGTGACCCGTATATGAGTTCCCTGGGGAGCACTGCTTCCGCCCCATATACCAGGGAGAAGGGAGTCTAGCCGGTAGCTCGATTTGGTGTCGTTCTGAGGGACCAAAGAACCACCAGCAGCTCATCTATCCAGCGCTTGTCGCTCTTCCGCAGCTTATCGAAAGTCCTTGTCTTGAGACCTCACATCACTTCATCATTCATCCTCTCGACTTGCCCGTTGCTCCTTGGATGGGCAACAGAGGCGAAGGAGACCTTGCTTCTAAGGTTTTGGATGTATTGCATGAAGGCGTGGCTCGTGAACTGGGTGCCGTTGTCGGTGATCACCCTGTTGGGTACTCCAAAACGGCACATCAGTCCTTTCATGAACTTCATAGATGACTGCGCGGTCACCTTCTGTACTGGCTCCACCTCAGGCCACTTTGTGAACTTGTCGGTTGCCACGAACAAGAACTCAAAGCCCCTGACAGCGCGGGGAAGGGGCCCAAAATATCGAGCACTAGATCGAGAAGGGCCAGGACAAAGGGATCGTCTAGAGAGCTTGCGCTGGTTGATGGATGTTCTTGTAATGGAACTGACAGGCGTCACACTTGGTGACCAATTCAGTTGCATCTTGGAGGCCAGTGGGCCAGTAGAAACCCTGCCGGAAGGCTTTCCCGTGAAGGGCTCTGGATCCAATGTGTGAGCCACATACGCCTCTGTGAATCTCCGCCAACAGCCTCAGTCCGTCCTCCCGGCAAATGCACCTCAATTTCACGCCATTGGGTCTTCTTCTGTACAGAGTGTCATCGACAAACTGGTACATACTTGACTGACGGGATACTTTTTCGGCCTCTTCTTGCTCTTCGGGGATTTCTCCTGTTTGAAGGAAACGTACTATGTGTTGTGCCCAAGTTGGAGCCTGGGGCTTGACAACTAGGACTAAAGGCATCTCCTCGTCCATGGGAGCGTTTGTCTCGACCACGAGAACCTGGGGTTCCGAAGGAGAGAGCTACTCACCATGCGAAGCGAGACTGTCTCCGGCAGCTTCTCTACCAGCGGCTTCAGGAAGCTCTAACGGGAAATGCTTGCCGGAGTTCAACTTTCTTCTTTTCCTGGCCATTGTTGACGGGGATACTGAAGGTTGAGTGAGGCGAAGGATAAATGTTCCTGGTTCCACAGGGAGCTTTTGCACAACACACTTTGATAGGTGATCAGTGATACGTCCATTTTGCATCATGATTTCCTACTGTTATTTACTTTGTTTTGTTGAATAATAATTCTTTGGGGAGAGATTCTAATGCCTTTTCTCTCATAATATGCAAGGTTTACACAAGGAGGGAGAATACCGGCAGCCGGAATTCTAGACCCAAGAAAAGCACATCAGAGATACCTATTCTGCACAACTCCAATGAAGTTGAAATTTTACAGAGATTATTTTTACATTTAATAAAAAATACTGGAGCTGGAAACTACCGGAGGAGGCCCCCAAGGTGGGCACAACCCACAAGGGCGCGCCAGGCCCCCCTGGGCGCGCCCTGATGGGTTGTGCTCAGCCTGGCCCACGTCCGGTGCCCATCTTCTAGTATAAGGTCTCTCTTGACCTAGAAAAATCAGAGGAGGACTTTTAGGACGAAGCACCGCCGCCTCGAGGCGGAACTTGGGCAGGAGCACTTTTGCCCTCCGGTGGAGCGATTCCGCCGGGGGAACTTCCCTCCCGGAGGGGGAAATCGAAGCTATCGTCATCACCAACACCCCTCTCATCTTTGGGAGGCCAATCTTCAGCAACATCTTCAATAGCACCATCTCCTCTCAAACCCTAGATCATCTCTTGTGTTCAATCTTTGTACCGGAACCTCAGATTGGTACCTGTGGGTGACTAGTAGTGTTGATTACCTTGCGTAGTTGATTACTATATGGTTTATTTGGTGGAAGATTATATGTTCAGATCCAATATGCTCTTCAATACCTCTCTGATCTTGAGCATGTTTATTATTTGTGAGTAGTTACCTTTGTTCTTGAGGTCACGGGAGAAGTCATGTCGCAAGTAATCATGTGAATTTGATATGTGTTCGATATTTTGATGATATGTATGTTTTTGATTCCCTTAGTGGCCTCATGTGAACGTCGACTACATGACACTTCACCATTCATGGGCCTAAGGGAATGCATTGTGGAGTAGTTATTAGATGATGGGTTGCTTGAGTGACAGAAGCTTAAACCCTAGTTTATGCGCTACTTCGTAAGGGGCTGATTTGGATCCACATGTTTAATGCTATGGTTAGACTTTGTCTTAATACTTTTCTCCTAGTTGCGGATGCTTGCGAGGGGGTTAATCATAAGTAGGTTGTTAGTTCAAGTAAGAACAGCACCTTAGCACCAGTCCACCCACATATCAAATTATCAAAGTAGCGAACACGAATCAAACTAACATGATAAAAGTGACTAGAAGAAATTCCCGTGTACCATCAAGAACACTTTGCCTATTACTAGTGATTGTTCTGGCCTGTCCTTTGCCTTAAAAGGATTGGGCTACCTTGCTGCACCTTGTTTACCGTTATCGTTACTTGCCCGTTATCAATTACCTTGCTATCAAACTATCTGTTACCTACAATTTCAGTGCTTGCAGAAATTACCTTGCTGAAAACCGCTTGTCATTTCCTTCTGCTCCTTGTTGGGTTCGACACTCTTACTTATCGAAAGGACTACGATTGATCCCCTATACTTGTGGGTCATCAAGACTCTTTTCTGGCGCCATTGCTGGGGAGTGAAGCGCTCTTGGTAAGTGGAAATCTGTAAGGAAAAACTTATACTTTATGCTGAAATTTATTGCTAGTTGCTACTATGGAGAACAATCCTTTGAGGGGTTTGTTCGGGGTATCTTCACCTCGACAGGAACCACAATTAGTTACCCCTCAACCTACAGAACCTACTGAAAATGTTACTTATGAAATTCCTTCGGGTATGCTAGAACGACTGCTCGCTAAACCTTATGCAGGAGACAGAACTGAAAATTCTGATATGCACCTTTTATATGTGAACGAGATTTGTGGATTATTTAAGCTTGCAGGTTTACCCGGAGATGAAGTTAATAAGAAGGTTTTCCCTTTATCTTTGGAGGGAAAAGCATTGACATGGTATAGGCTATGTGATGATCTTGGATAATGGAACTGGAATCGTTTGCAATTGGAATTTCATCAAAAGTTTTATCCCATGCATCTAGTTCATCGTGATCGGAATTAAGGTAATAGAAGAAAGTATCGCTCTAGCTTGGGGGAGGCTTAAGTCAATGTTATATTCATGCCCCAATCATGACATTCTGAGGGAAGTTATCATTCAGAATTTTTATGCTCGGCTTTCTCATAATGATCAATCCATGCTCGACACTTCTTGTGCTGGTTCTTATATGATGAAGACTATTGAATTCAAGTGGGATCTCTTAGAAAGAATTAAACGCAACTCTGAAGATTGGGAACTCGACGATGGTAATGAGTCAGGTATAAAGCTTGAATTTGATTGTGTTAAATCTTATATGAATACCGATACTTTCCACAAGTTTAGTACTAAATATGGACTTGACTCTGAGATAGTAGCCTCTTTCTGTGAAGCTTTTGCTACTCACGTTGATCTCCCTAAGGAGAAGTGGTTTAAATATCATCCCGCTATTAAGGAAGAAATTAAAGAACTGGTCATAGCTAAAGAAGAAACCATCTTCTACAATGTTGATCCAGTTGTGCCTACTGCTTATATTGAAAAACCACCTTTCCTTGTTAGGATAAAGGAACATGCTAAGGTATCAACTGTGGTTCGTAAGAGTAATATAAGAGCACCTAAACCCCCTGAGCAAATTAAAGTAGAACCTAGTGTTGCTATGGTTAAAGATCTCTTGGTAGAAAATATCAATGGGCATGTTATCTACTTCTGTGATGAAGCTGCTAGAATTGCTAAACCTGATGAAAAAGATAAACATAGACCCATAGAAGGCTTGGCTGTTGTCTCAGTCAAAATAGGAGATCATTGCTATCATGGTTTATGTGATATAGGTGCTAGTGTGAGTGCTATCCCTTTTACCTTATACCAAGAAATATGGATGAAATAGCACCTGCTGAAATGGAAGACATTGATGTCACTATTAAACTTGCTAATAGAGACACTATCACACCACTTGGGATTGTTAGAGATGTTGAAGTCTTGTGTGGGAAAGTAAAATATCCTATTGATTTTCTAGTCCTTGGTTCCCCACAAGATGGCTTTTGTCCCATTATCTTTGGTAGACCTTTCTTGAGCACCGTCAATGCTAAGATAGATTGTGAAAAACAAACTGTCGTTGTCAGTTTCGGTAATGTGTCTCATGAGTTTAATTTTTCCAAGTTTAGTAGACAACCTCGTGATAAAGCGTTACCTAATAAGGATGAAATAATTGGTCTTGCTTCTATTGCCGTGCCTCCTACTGATCCATTAGAACAATATTTGCTCGACCATGAAAATGATATGCATTTGCGTGAAAGAAACGAAATAGATCAAATTTCCTCGAAAAACAACCTCTCTTGAAACACAATTTTCCTATTGAAACTCTTGGAGGTCCTCCTTGACCTAAAGGTGATCCTGTGTTTGAATTGAAACAATTGCCTGGCACTTTGAAGTATGCTTATCTTGATGAGAAAAAGATATATCCTGTTATTATTAGTGCTAACCTTTCAGAACATGAAGAAGAAAGATTATTAAAAGTTCTAAGGAAGCACCGGGCTGCTATTGGATATACTCTTGATGATCTTAAGGGCATTAGTCCCACTCTATGTCAGCACAAGATACTTATGGAACCTGATGCTAAACCCGTTGTTCATCACCAACGGCGATTGAATCCTAAGATGAAGGAAGTGGTAAGAACTGAAATACTAAAACTTCTGGAAGCAAGTATAATCTATCCTATTGCTGATAGTAGATGGGTAAGTCCCGTTCATTGTGTCCCTAAGAAAGAAGGTATTACCGTTGTTCCTAATGATAAGAATGAACTCATTCCACAAAGAATTGTTACTAGCTATAGAATGGTAATTGATTTTAGAAAATTAAATAAAGGTACTAGAAAAGATCATTACACTCTACCGTTCATCTATCAAATGTTAGAGAGACTATCTAAGCACACACACTTTTGCTTCTTAGATGGATATTCTGGTTTCTCTCAAATACCTGTGTCACAATCTGATCAAGAGAAAACTACCTTTACTTGCCCCTTTCGGAACCTATGCTAATAGACATATGCCTTTTGGTTTATGCAATGCACCTGCTACCTTTCAAAGATGTATGACTGCTATATTCTCTAATTTTTGTGAAAAGATTGTGGAGGTTTTTATGGATGATTTTTCCGTTTACGGAACTTCTTTGGATGATTTCTTAAGCAACCTTGATCGAGTTTTGCAGAGATGTGAACAAACTAATCTCGTCTTGAATTAGGAGAAGTGCCACTTTATGGTTAATGAAGGCATTGTCTTGGGGCAGAAAATATCTGAACGAGGTATTGAGGTGGATAAAGCTAAAGTTGATGCAATTGAGAAAATGCCATGTCCTAAAGATATTAAAGGTATTCGAAGTTTCCTTGGTCATGCTAGTTTTTATAGGAGGTTCATTAAAGACTTCTCTAAAATTTCTAGGCCTCTTACTAATCTTTTGCAAAAGGATATTCCTTTTGTTTTTGATGATGATTGTGTGGAAGCCTTTGAAACACTCAAGAAAGCCTTAACCTCTGCACCTATCGTTCAACCACCTGATTGGAACTTGCCTTTTGAAATAATGTGTGATGCTAGTGATTATGCTGTTGGTGCTGTTCTAGGACAAAGAGTTGCTAAGAAATTGCATGTTATCCATTATGCTAGTAAAACTCTAGAAAGTGCCCAACGAAACTATGCTACTACTGAAAAATATTTTTTAGCAGTTGTGTTTGCTTGTGATAAATTTAGATCCCATATTATTGATTCCAAAGTCATTGGTCACTCCGATCATGCTGCTATAAAATACCTTATGCAAAAGAAAGATGCTAAACCTAGACTCATTAGGTGGGTTCTCTTGCTCCAAGAATTTGACTTACACATCGTTGATAGGAAAGGAGCCGAGAACCCCGTAGCTGACAACTTGGCTAGGTTAGAAAATATTATTGATGACCCACTACCTATTGATGATAGTTTCCCTGACGAACAGCTAGCTGCAATAAGTGTTTCACAACACACACCTTGGTATGCTGATTATGCTAACTACATTGTCGCTAAATATATACCACCTAGCTTTACTTATCAACAAAAGAGAAAAAAATTCTATGACTTGAGACATTACTTTTGGGATGACCCACATCTTTATAAGGAAGGAGTAGATGGTATTATTAGACATTGTGTACCTGAGCATAAACAGGAACAAATCCTACGGAAATGTCATTCCGAAGCTTATGGAGGACATCATGCGCGAGATAGAACTGCTCATAAGGTATTGCAATCTGGTTTTTATTGGCCTACTCTCTTCAAGGATGCCTGTAAGTTTGTCTTGTCTTGTGATGAATGTCAAAGGATTGGTAATATCGGTAAGCGTCAGGAAATGCCTATGAATTATTCACTTGTTGTTGAACCATTTGACGTTTGGGGCTTTGATTATATGGGGCCTTTTCCTTCCTCCAACGGGTACACTCATATTCTGGTTCCGGTTGATTATGTCACTAAATGGGTAGAAGCTATTCCAACTAGTAGTGCCGATCACCACACCTGCATTAAAATGCTTAAAGAGGTTATCTTCCCGAGGTTTGGAGTACCTAGATATTTAATGACCGACGGTGGTTCACATTTTATCCATGGTGCCTTCCGTAAGATGCTTGCTAAATATGATGTTAACCATAGAATTACATCACCCTATCATTCACAATCTAGTGGTCAAGTTGAACTTAGCAATAGAGAAATTAAATTAATATTACAAAAAACTGTCAATAGGCCTCGTAAGAATTGGTCTAAGAAATTAGATGATGCACTTTGGGCCTATAGAACAGCTTATAAAAATCCTATGGGTATGTCTCCATATAAAATGGTGTATGGGAAAGCTTGTCATTTGCCTCTAGAACTAGAACACAAAGCATTTTGGGCAAGTAAAGAACTCAACTATGATTTCAAACTTGCCGGTGAAAAGAGGTTATTTGATATTAGCTCACTGGATGAATGGAGAACCCAAGCCTATGAAAATGCCAAGTTATTCAAAGAAAACGTAAAAAGATGGCATGACAAAAGAATCCAACAGCGGGAAGTCAAAATAGGAGATTATGTTCTTTTCTTCAACTCTCGTTTAAGATTTTTTGCCGGAAAGCTTCTCTCAAAATGGGAAGGACCATATATTATCGAAGAGGTTTATCGTTCTGGAGCTATCAAGATTAATAACGCCGAAGGTACTAACCCGAAGGTGGTCAATGGACAAAGAATTAAGCATTATATCTCATGTACGCCGATTAACGTTGAAAGCAATGTTATCCAAACCATGACACCGGAGGAACACATAAAAGAAACCTTTCGGAACACTCCAGAATACTTAAAAATAGGAGGTATGTGATACGGTAAGTAAACAGACTCCGAAAAATCCGCAAAAATATTTTTTGTCAGTTTTGGAATATTTTAGAATTTTGGAAATAAAAAAATAAACCGGAAGGTGATCGAGGTGAGCACGATACACCAGGGCGTGCCAGGGACCCCTGGGCGTGCCCTGGTGGGTTGTGCCCACCTCGGATGCCTTTCCGACTCCGTTTTCCTTTCAAATACTTGTTTTACAAGAATAAAAATTCTCTATATATACCCCCGACTGTTTTGACGACCGCATCGCAGAAAAATCCTCTGTTCTTGTTTCTTGTTGTTTCCCTGACAGATCTGAAAATATGCCGTCTCAAGATTCGGAAGAAGAGAGCCATGTTGATCCCTATGTTCCAGACCCAAAGATCTTTAGGGAAATTTACCCCTACCTATGGACCTCGGAGGAGGAAGAAGATGCTACCATGCAGGAAACAAAAGATGACAGCTCTGAGGAAGAGGATGATCCATTGCCTCAACCTGGAGATATGCATGTGGAATTCAAGAAATCAAGCGTCCCTAGAAGATACAAACCTAAGGTCCAATTTATCCCGTCTCGTTTTCTGCAGGAAAGCAAGAATGCCCTATGCCAAAGGATATTAAAGTGTGAGTTGGAGAATGATGATCTAAGGGAGGAAAACTTTATGCTTAAATATAAGTTGAAGAAGAAGGCTTCCTCTACACCTCCACCTTCTTCATCGCCACCACCAAAGGAGACTTGAGCACACGGGTATGGGCACTCCCCTTGGCTTGAGCCAAGCTTGGGGAAGGTGCCCCGGTATCGTATCACCACCACTTTTATTCAAGTTTACCTATTTTAGTTCGATCTTTAGTTTCCCTTTGCTTTAGGTGAATAAAAGTTTTAGTATGATCTATTTTTGTGGGTTAGTTCCGTGGCCTATCTATCTATGTAATCGAGTGAAAGTTATATAATAAAGTTTAGTTTGAGTTTTTGCCTCTCTACTTTCATGTTGCAATCAAACAAAGGAAAAGAAACAAATGAAAAAAAATCATATGCTAATCTTATGGTGAGTAATGACATCACATAAGGAAAAGTATAAGTACTAAAATTCATTGGAGATTGACAAACATAGCATTGGTCAATGATGCAATTCATGAAAGAATTAATAAGGGAAGAGAAGATTCACATGCAAATACACTATCTTGGACATCTTTTATGATTGTGAGCCTCCATCAAATATTATACGTCAAAATTGTTGACGTTGGAGGAGGAAGACAACGTAATGATTTGTGTTTGTTCATATCCACATAGAAGTTATATTGTCATAGATCCTTTAACATGTGGTGCTTGCCCAATATCTTTGCTAGCCAAAAGTTCCGCACTAAGTAGAGATACTACTTGTGCATCCAAAAACCCAAACCAAACTCTTTCTTTGAGTCTCCACCACACCTACCTATGGATCGAGAAAGATCCTTCAAGTAAGTTGTCATCGGTGCAATAAGGCAATAAAAATTGCTTCTAAAAGTGTATTGATCAATTAGTGTAAGAGCAAATTGAGCGTTATACGAACTTATGATGGCAAAGTAATAAAAGAGATGGACTGCATAATAAAGGTTGCTATCATAGTGGGCAATATAGCGTGATGTTCTTTTACATTAAGGGATTGGGCATACAAACCAATGAGCGCATGACAACCTCTGTTTCCCTCTGCGAAGGGCCTATCTTTTACTTTTATGCACTTACTTTTATGCAAAGAGTCAAAGTATTCTTCCCTATTCCTTTTTACCTTTTTCTTTTGCAAGCATCATGTGGTGAGGAAAGATCTAGGCACATATATCCAGTTGGATATGGGTGGGCATGAGTTATTATTGTTGACATCACCCTTGAGGTGAGTAAGTTGGGAGGCAAAACTATAAGCCCCAATCTTCCTACGTGTCCGGTTGAAACTTTTTGTTCATGGGCATGCCGTGAGCGTTAGCAATCATAGAAGACTAAATGATGGTTGAGTATGTGGACTTGCCAAAAGGCTCCTACATGAGACCCTTCCTGAAAATATGATGAATTGTAGTTGCAAAGTTGACTGAAAACATAGTTTGTTGGTTCCCAATAAGGTTTATGCTTCATACTTCTATGTTGTGATGAATTGTTACTTGTTCATGAGAAGCTATGTGATAAAAATGTATTGAAATAAGTTCCTATGTTAGAGTTTATTGCTGTTATGATAATAAGCATGATGCTTCTATGTCCGTATTTTGTTTTTATTGACACCTCTCTCTCAAACCATGTGGACATGCTTTTCAATATCGGCTTTCGCTTGAGGACAAGCGAGGTCTAAGTTTTGGGGAGTTGATACGTCCATTTTGCATCATGATTTCCTACTGTTATTTACTTTGTTTTGTTGAATAATAATTCTTTGGGGAGTGATTCTAATGCCTTTTCTCTCATAATATGCAAGGTTTACACAAGGAGGGAGAATACCGGCAGCTGGAATTCTGGACCCAAGAAAAGCACGTCAGAGATACCTATTCTGCACAACTCCAATGAAGCTGAAATTTTACGGAGATTAATTTTACATTTAATAAAAAATACTGGAGCTGGAAACTACCGGAGGAGGCCCCCCAGGTGGGCATAACCCACCAGGGCGCGCCAGGCTCACCTGGGCGCGCCCTGATGGGTTGTGCTCAGCCTGGCCCACCTCCGGTGCCCATCTTCTGGTATAAGGTCTCTCTGGACCTAGAAAAAATCAGAGGAGGACTTTCGGGACGCAGCACCGCCGCCTCGAGCCGGAACTTGGGCAGGAGCACTTTTGCCCTCCGGCGGAGCGATTCCGCCGGGGGAACTTCCCTCCCAGAGGGGGAAATCGAAGCTATGGTCATCACCAACACCCCTCTCATCTTTGGGAGGCCAATCTTCATCAACATCTTCAACAGCACCATCTCCTCTCAAACCCTAGTTTATCTCTTGTGTTCAATCTTTGTACTGCAACCTCAGATTGGTACCTTTGGGTGACTAGTAGTGTTGATTACCTTGCATAGTTGATTACTATATGGTTTATTTGGTGGAAGATTATATGTTCAGATCCAATATGCTATTCAATACCTCTCTGATCTTGAGCATGTTTATTATTTGTGTGTAACACCATGGTTTTCGCTCCCTGTTTTTTTTTCCTTTGTGGGATTTGACTCCCGTCTTTTTTCTCGGTGCTATCAGATTCCTTTCACTCTTGGTTATATGAAGATGGTCACTCAGCCTTGCCTTCCTACCCAACCAGAGATCCTTCCCAGTCCAACTTTGTCACCCAAGATCTATTCTCATGACTTTGCCTCCGAAATCCTACCTTCAGAGTTGTCGGAAGGAAACCCTGATCCTTTCAGTTACAAAGGAACCCCAATTTCCTTTGATCTGTTGCCTCCCAAACTTTTCCCAGAGATCATCCTTCATCTATAAACCCTGGATATGCAAAAATATTGCCAAGTCATTTGCAATATTTTTCATTTATAATTAATTCCTTTTTCTGCCAGTTAAAGGAATTAAATCCAGGAAAATATCTATCCATCTCCAGAGCTCATGAAAACTTGTGGAGATATTCTTTGTGATTATTTTGAGCTCCCACAAAAATATTGGCCATAATTAAATGAGGAAAATTGTCTTTTCCTATTTAATGCCAATATTGCATTTTGGGCACTTTCTAAAGGAACTACCATTTTGGTAGACAGGAAAAATCTCAAATAATTTGTGAAGCTTCTCATGTCCATATCTTCCCCATTTCCATCAAGATCCCAAGTTCCATAGTTCAAACTTTGAGAACCACATCGATTTGCAAAATTCTGTCCAGTTGGGCAAATTGCAAAGAAAGTGCTCTATTCCTTTACCTATGTGAGCTGAAATTTTTCATGGTGGTTAACATTGCTAAATCAACCATGGATACCAAAAACCAGCTCAATTCATATATCCATTTTTCCCCCGGCAATTTTCCTAAGTTCCTGTCCATTTGAAAGCACTGTGAAGGAAGTACCATTTTGGTGTACCCAAATGGTATGAAATTTTACCAGTGCCTTCATAATCCTAAATCATCACTCTCTACTAAATTTGAACCAGATATATCTAGCCATTTTTCCCGAGCATCAACATTTCCATTTCTGTCCAATGTGCCAAGTTGTACAGGAAGTGCCAGCTAGGCTTGCCCATTGGTGCTGAATTTTGGTAAGAATGGTCACCCTAGTGAGTGATCACTCTTTGCCAAAGAACAGCCAAGGTGAGCACTATGGTGGCCACACCACATGACAAGCACCTTTTGTCCAGAAGCTGTTCAGGATCCTCTCGATCAACCCAGACCTCTCCCAGCCTCTCCAGAACCATATCTTATCTATTTGAGCAGTCAGGAACGTGCTGGACAAGCTTAGACAGGCAGAATCCTTCGGGAGCACGCCATGCACGTGGTGACCACGAGTAGAGCCGGCCAAAACGGTGGTCTGCGTACTGTGCTCTTCGGCAGGCCTGCTCCGGCCAACTCTGGCGCGTCCGAGCATGTCCTACGGCTCCCTTACATCCACGCGCTCCTCTCCAGACCCTTCTTCCCTCCAGACTCTTCCTCCTCGCGCCACGGCGGTCGCCGACATGCCTCTGTCCCGCCCGTGACGCCGTCGTCTTCCTCTTCGTTGGCTTCTTCCTCCCTGAGCCGTCCCCTCCCCCTGTTACTCGTCAGGTCGGCCGCTCCCCGACACCGCGCGCCAGCCAGAGTCATCGCCTCCGAGCTCCAGGACCGCGGCCAGCTCATCCCGCGGCCGTCCTTATCGGCTCCCCTCCCACACCCGTCGAGCTCACCAGCCACCTCCCCACACTCCTAGCTCTCTCCCAACCTCTCCATCGAGCTCGAGGAGCCCTCTCTCCCTCGCATGGCCGCCGTGTCCACCGTCGACCTCCTCCAAAATTGGAGCGAGCCGGAGCTCCACTCGCCCTCCTCTCCGCTCCCGTGGAACCCCCGAAGCCACCGGAGCTTCCCTAACTCTCTATCCTCCCGCCGGAGCACCATAGCCGCGTGCCCATCTCCGGCCACTACCGTCGTCTGCCGGCCTGAAGGCTGCGCTCGACCTTGCCTCTCCCATGGTCCGTGCCATACATGAGTGGATGCACCGCGTCCTTCCGAGCTCGCGGATGGCCGGAGCACCTCAAGAGATGGCCGGAGTTGGCCGGGCGAGCGTCGGCGCCGGCGGCCTCCTTCTGCGCTGCACGCGGGTGTCGGGGGAGGAAGAAGAGAAGGAGGGAGGAGAGAGAAGACGAGGCAGGCCCCGCAAGTCAGTGGCCCAGCCGGCTCAGTGACGTGGATAAGTGGAAGCGCATTCGGCGCTTTACGTTTTCCCCGTGGGCAAACGTATTTGCCTGAGTGTGCTACTAGATAGGCTGTCAGGGACTTAGTTGTGAATATTATTTTTTGCAGATAAGTCCCTAATGCCAAAACCCTTATAACTTCTCGCTCGAAACTCCGATTGAGGTGATTCCAAAGCCCACATCTTCGTCTCGTCGAGCCCGTTCTTTTGGCATCCCTTTCACCATGTGTTACCACATTGTAAATGACCCTTTTGCCCTTACCCCTCATTCAGCCCTCCGAGAGGGAATCCTTTCCGGCGGATTATCCTGCGAGGCTACCGCACTCTTTTCCTGTAGTATCCTTCGACCCCAGGCAAGCCGACCATCTGACATATGCTCTAAAGCATCGCTCTGTGTTATTCTTGCATGTTTATTTATTGATTATGCCGGTGATAGAAATAATTTAATTCCTGTTATATTGCACCTACTGTTTTCATTACTTTCATACTTCAAAGTAAACTCATGCAATGCCTAGTTGCTGCCCTCATAAGTTATTGTGGTGAACCACATGTCTACTTAATGAAACCTAGTCGGTTGATCTAGAGTCACCTGTCCGGGCTTATCCGTGCAACCACATTTGCTTGTATGGGACGGCCTTGACTTGGTCTGATCGCGTGCTCTTTTATCGGTACCACCAAAGAGGGAAGGTTATGCGCGCGTGCTGCCCTGATCAGGTAGGCGGCGATAACCTTGTGAGCCCAGTTGAGTTGTATTGGGCCCGTCCCCGTTTGGGACAGTTTAGTAGTCCCCGTTTGGGACAGTTTAGTGTGGCTACAACGGTGGCAGGTGTCATGAGGACACATGGGCCACCCAGGGCAGTCCTCCGGGGGAGGACGAATGCCGGTGGTACGATGAGACAGTCACGGGTCAGGCAGGTTTCGTTGAAGCAATGCTGGTCCACCCTAGTGGGATCACGAGGCCAGGTGCTTCATGGTGTGAGTAAAGTGCGCAACCTCTGTAGAGTGTAAAATCTATTCGAATAGCCGCGTCCACGGTAATGGATAGCCCGTCCAGACCTCACTAGGTGGTCAACCGTAGTAATGATAATAATGATGGAAGAACTCGTCTTGTGCAGACATCAGATGATGTCAGGAATATTATATGTTAGCCTTGGGATGGCTATGAGATGAGTGGTCGGATGACCACATGAATTGGATTGGATTTGAGTCAGGTTCAGATTGGATCTTGAGAATGTTCGGAGTATGGAATACTTACTTAGTATGCTTTACTTTACTGTATTTACTTCAGTAGTTATCTTGCTAGATAATCCTGTTATGCCATGATAACTAATATTGCTCTAATAACAAATGCATGCTTGAATGCCTTGGATTGCATTGCTTGGTGTATATGCTAGTTTGGTTTGCTTGCGAGTACATTCAAAAGTACTCAGCGGCCTTTAACATGGCCAGGTTCACATAAGGATTCGTCGTCCGCTATCGAGGAGCCGGAGCGTTCGCGGGCTAGAAGAGTAACCTAGTCAGATCCCTGTGGATTGGAGCCGCACCAAGACCATGCTGCCCTAGATAGAGCCTTTCCGCTGCCATCACTTTTGTAATATATCCCATGTCAGACTTATATATCCATTAATAGAAATGCCTGTGTTCATGATACTTGTCGTAAACGCGCATGCCAGAGTGATTTCCTTGGCTGGTATGCGTGGCGACCGTCTGGCTACAGTGGTAATCAGGCGGGGCACCACAAACAATGGTATTAGAGCAGCCAGGTTGACTATAGGTTACCCTAGCCACACTTCACTGTCTTGTGTTCAGTAGAAAGCCCAGATGGATTTCAGCCATCTTTGCCACCTGGCACGGCTACTATTGATCATAAGGCAACCCGATAGGTCTTTGGCTCCATCAGACCCCAACTCTCGTGGCCCTTGCCTCCGGTGTAAAACGCTCGCACCGGGCAACAACCCGTGAGCCCTGAAACCCCTAGGTAAACCAGATACCCTTACCCTGCTTGCTAACCATGGTATTTATCTTCTTACTCTAGTTTCCTTTGGGAAACGCTTATAAATTCTATCTCTCTTCGACAACCTTAGGAACGTTGACTAAGCCACTTAGGCTATGGTCCTACGTCGAGTGTGATGCTCCCTAAGGAAGTAGTAGGAGCTTGACACCAGTGCTACCAGGAGCATTGTGTCGTTTCGCTTCTAAATCCTTAGAGGTGCATCGAGTGCGCTATAATAGTTATACTAGTGAATCTTCGGCCATGTGTGTAAGGTCCGCAAAATTTGAGCTTTATTTGCTTTTTGGTTTTTCGCGGTTCTTGCTTCTTTTGTCGATTCCGTCTCTTCGCTCTGACTGGATCCATCCGCAAGTGCCGTCAAGAAGACCAGCATGCAACTGGGATAATACGCAATAATCCCAATTCAGCAAGAGTCAAGCCATGCCAACTGCCTAGTATTCAGAACATTACCACCGGATCTGTCAAGAATGAAGAATGGGTCAGAAGCAGAATCCGTGTGCAACAAACAAGGCCAGAATATACCCGAGAAAGTTTGCCTCAGAACAAATCACGCCTAAGGAACAGGCATATGAGCTACTAAGAATGAACATCAGTAAGGACAAATTATTCCGTCCGCGATACAGGGATTATTTCAGTTAGTGAAGTGAACCGTGAGTCTTTTCTCAATGGACCCAAGAATCATTTATTACCCACAGAAGACATATGTCAAAAATGTGAAGGTGCCGAGAGCAGCAACACAACTCCGGTACGTTGGTACAAATTTCAAAGCATATTTTGAAGTTCACCGATGCAAATACAAAATTTTCTGGGCACTGTGAACAAGGTCTGCAAGGGATATGGATAAGTTTGTGGTTGCCAGAATCAATGAGAACTTAACATGCTTGGAAGCTCAGCTGAACCAAATGGAATTATCTGTCAATCGCTTATTATCGGCAACACTTGGTCTGAATGCAAAGGGTATTCCGAATTGATTGTGAACATGAAGTCTGCACCAATTGTGCAACCTTTACAGCAATGATGAGCAGACCCGCAGAAGGACAAGTGGTGTGCGTGACCATTGGAATATCTTCAGTCAAGGTATGGCCTACACCAAGTTTGGCTCTGCTATGGGTAAAATTCCGGATACTTCGGAAGGAAGCCAGAATCGGCCATAGATCCGACTGTGTACACAAGGCTTCTGGTGTAAGGAACCCAACCTTTCCCCGCAAGCTACCGAGAAGAGCTTACGATACCAGACTGCCAATCTTCCTCGGTACGCCACTCGGTGAGATATCCTTCTGGGATACGGCACTCCCATCTTCCACAGCGTGCTACCGTGGAAAACTTCCGGCATAAGAGACTTGACCTTCCGCAGTAAGCCACATGAAGGAAAACTTTTGAGGCACGATACCCAGCCTTCCTCAGCACACTACCCTGGCAAAAGCTTTGAGCATAAGGAATTCAGCTTTCTTCAACACACCATTGTGCCCACAACAATCTTGCCAGAAGCACGAACTAGTCGAGACACCCCCGTCTGTCTCGGAACTCAGTGGTTATGAAAGGATTTATCCTACATCTGCATATGTTGTGAGCATGCAGTCCAGTGGATCAGTTCATGCGAGCCACTACTACGCGGGAATGACTGTGTTCAGAGAAACATTGGCCCCATGTTGAAAAGAAGAATATGAGCACATCAACCCCTACGAGATATGCAAGAGTTAGTTGTAGAAACAAGCCCAACAAACCAGGAAAGCAATTAAGGAGCCGTTTTGGCAGGTCATTACAGGTCCATCAAAGGAACCCTCAAGAACAAGGAAGTGGTGTACAAACAACCTCCATGACGGTCAACCAGATACAGCTTCACGGACAGAGCGGTAAGACCAATCCTTGTCAGACTCTTGCATATACGGCCACAATAGTGCAGCCTGCATGTCATACTCATCATAAATATGGGCCATCAACCAAGATAAGAGGCTATGCTCCAAAAGATACACCGGATGCTAGCCATACTATGCTCTGCTCAGTGGTCATAGCAAGGACTACAGAGGCTATATATATGACAGAGCCATCTCCACAAGCGATAGAGTTTGAAACAAGACACTCAGATAGAATGGCTCAAAGCACGTCAGTACCCACAGCTCAGGGATAGCATGACATTATGGGAATAAGAGATTACTGTCTATGATTATTTTGTGATCATGCCTGACAGTTCAGTTAGGGATACGACAGCGATGACTGAACCATACCACCCTTGAACTGTGGATCACCTAAGGACAAAGTCAGAATGCCTAAGGTAGAGAGGAACATCAGCATGGAACCCACAGCCAGACTGAGCATTCTGACACGGCAAAAAGAAAGTCATCCCACCCACTCGAGGTCATACGAGTATGTGAGCCTGGTACCAGGAAAGGATGTCTTACCGATGACAGTCGGGGTACGAAGCATCGCAATAAAACCCGAAGCAGATAATTCCAGGCCCTGCAAGTCGAGTTGTCTGTTGGTATTACCCGCTACCCCACCCAGCAACACCACTATCAGAATAAAGGTACACTTGACAGGAAAGAGAAGGATTCAATGCAGCTATGTGAAAAGACAACACATGGTCCATTAGAAGAGGCAGTTAAAAGGTCATAGAACCAACGAAGACAAGAGCGCTGATGGATCCAAGTCGCACACAGGTAAGTTCCCCTTCACCGGGAGGTAAGCCCAGAAATCTCGAGGATGAGATTTTCTTAAGGGGGTTAGGTTTGTAACACCCTGGTTTTCGCTCCCAGTTTTTTTTCCTTTGCGGGATTTGACTCCCGTCTTTTTTCTCAGTGCTATCGGATTCCTTTCACTCTTGGGTATATGAAGATGGTCACTCAGCCTTGCCTTCCTACCCAACCAGAGATCCTTCCCGGTCCAACTTTGTCACCCAAGATCTATTCTCATGACTTTGCCTCCGAAACCCTACCTTCAAAGTTGCCGGAAGGGAAACCCTGATTCTATCAGTTACAAAGGAACCCCAATTTCCTTTCATCTGTTGCCTCCCAAACTTTTCCCAAAGATCATCCTTCATCTATAAACCCTGGATATGCAAAAATATTGCCAAGTCATTTGCAATATTTTTCATTTATAATTAATTCCTTTTTCTGCCAGTTAAAGGAATTAAATCCAGGAAAATATCTATCCATCTCCAGAGTTCATGAAAACTAGTGGAGATATTCTTTGTGATCATTTTGAGCTCCCAAAAAAATATTGGCCATAATTAAATGAGGAAAATTGTCTTTTCCTATTTAATGCCAATATTGCATTTTGGGCACTTTCTAAAGGAACTACCATTTTGGTAGCCAGGAAAAATCCCAAATAATTTGTGAATATTCTCATCTCCATATCTTTCCCATTTCCATCAAGATCCCAAGTTCCATAGTTCAAACTTTGAGCACCACATCCATTTGCAAAATTCTGTCCAGTTGGGCAAATTGCAAAGGAGGTGCTCTATTCCTTTACCTATGTGAGCTGAAATTTTTCATGGTGGTTAACATTGCTAAATCAACCATGGATACCAAAAACCAGCTCAATTCATCTATCCATTTTTCCCCCAGCAATTTTCCTAAGTTCCTGTCCATTGGAAAGCACTGTGAAGGAAGTACCATTTTGGTGTACCCAAATGGTATGAAATTTTACCAGTGCCTTCATAATCCTAAATCATCACTCTCTACCAAATTTGAGCCAGATATATCTAGCCATTTTGCCCGAGCATCAACATTTCCATTTCTGTCCAATGTGCCAAGTTGTACAGGAAGTGCCAGCTAGGCTTGCCCATTGGTGCTGAATTTTGGTAAGGATGGTCACCCTAGTGAGTGATCATTCTTTGCCAAAGAACAGGCCAAGGTGAACACTGTGGTGGCCACACCACATGACAAGCACCTTCTCCAGAAGCTGTTCAGGATCCTCTCGATCAACCCAGACCTCTCCCAGCCTCTCCAGAACCATATCTTTTCTATTTAAGCAGTGAGGAACGTGCTGGACAAGCTTAGACAGGCAGAAGCCTTCGGGAGCACGCCATGCACGTGGTGAACACGAGTAGAGCCGGCCAAAACGGTGGTCTGCGTACTGTGCTCGTCGGCAGGCCTGCTCCGGCCAACTCTGGCACGTCCGAGCGTGTCCTATAGCTCCCCTACGTCCACGCGCTCCTTTCCAGATGCTTCTTACCTCCAGACTCTTCCTCCTCGCGCCACGGCGGTCGCCGACATGCCTCTGTCCCGCCCGTGATGCCGTCGTCTTCCTCTTCGTTGGCTTCTTCCTCCCCGAGCCGTCCCCTCCCCCTGTTGCTCGTCAGGTCGGCCGCTCCCCGACACCGCGCGCCAGCCAGAGTCGTCGCCTTCGAGCTCCAGGACCGCGGCTAGCTCATCCCGCGGCTGTCCTTATCGACTCGCCGCCGTTCGGCTATTTGTATGCCCTCCCACACCCCTTGATCTCACCAGCCACCTCCCCACACTCCTAGCTCTCTCCCAACCTCTCCATCGAGCTCGAGGAGCCCTCTCTCCCTCGCTTGGCCGCCGTGTCCACTGTCGACCTCCTCCAAAATTGGAGCGAGCCGGAGCTCCACTCGCCCTCCTCTCCGCTCCCGTGGAACCCCCGAAGCCACCGGAGCTTCCCTAACTATCTATCCTCCCGCCGGAGCACCATAGCCGCATGCCCATCTCCGGCCACTGCCGTCGTCCACCGGCCTGAAGGCTGCGCTCGACCTTGCCTCTCCCATGGTCCGTGCCATACATGAGTGGATGCGTCGCGTCCTTCCGAGCTCGCGGATGGCCGGAGCACCTCAAGAGATGGCCGGACTTGGCCGGGCGAGCGTCGGCGCCGGCGGCCTCCTTTTGCGCTGCACGCGGGCGTCGGGGGAGGAAGAAGAGAAGGAGGGAGGAGAGAGAAGACGAGGCGGGCCCCGCAAGTCAGTGGCCCAGCCGGCTCAGTGACGTGGATAAGTGGAAGCGCATTCGGCACTTTACGTTTTCCCCGTGGGCAAACGTATTTGCCTGAGTGCGCTACCAGACAGGCTGTCAGGGACTTCGTTGTGAATATTATTTTTTGCAGATAAGTCCCTTATGCCAAAACCCTTATAACTTCTCGCTCGAAACTCCGATTGAGGTGATTCCAAAGCCCACATCTTCGTCTCGTCGAGCCCGTTCTTTTGGCATCCCTTTCACCTTGTGTTACCACAATGTAAATGACCCTTTTGCCCTTACCCCGCATTCAGCCCTCCGAGAGGGAATCCTTTCCGGCGGATTATCCTGCGAGGCTACCGCACTCTTTTCCCGGAGTATCCTTCGACCCCAGCCAAGCCGACCATCTGACATATGCTCTAAAGCATCGCTCTGTGTTATTCTTGTGTGTTTAATTATTGATTATGCCGGTGATAGAAAAAATTTAATTCCTGTTATATTGCACCTACTGTTTTCATTACTTTCATACTTGAAAGTAAACTGATGAAATGCCTAGTTGCTGCCCTCATAAGTTATTGTGGTGAACCACATGTCTACTTAATGAAACCTAGTTGGTTGCTCTAGAGTCACCTGTCCGGGCTTATCCGTGCAACCACATTTGCCGGTATGGGACGGCCTTGACTTGGTCTGATCGCGTGCTCTTTTATCGGTACCACCAAAGAGGGAAGGTTATGCGCGCATGCTGCCCTGATCAGGTCGGCGGCGATAACCTTGTGAGCCCAGTTGAGTTGTATTGGGCCCGTCTCCATTTGGGACAGTTTAGTAGTCCCCGTTTGGGACAGTTTAGTTTGGCCACGACGGTGGCAGGTGTCATGAGGACACAGGGGCCACCCAGGGCAGGCCTCCGGGGCAGGATGAATGCCGGTGGTTCGATGAGATAGTCACGGGTCAGGCAGCTTTCGTTGAAGCAATGCTGGTCCACCCCAGTGGGATCACGAGGCAAGGTGCTTCATGGTGTGGGTAAAGTGCGCAACCTCTGTAGAGTGTAAAATCTATTCAAATAGCCGCGTCCACGGTAATGGACAGCCCGTCCAGACCTCACTAGGTGGTCAACCGTAGTAATGATAATAATGATGGAAGAACTTGTCTTGTGCAGACATCAGATGATGTCAGGAATATGATATGTTAGCCATGGGATGGCTATGAGATGAGTGGTCGGATGACCACATGAATTGGATTGGATTTGAGTCAGGTTCAGATTGGATCTTGAGAATGTTTGGAGTATGGAATACTTAATTAGTATGCTTTACTTTACTGTATTTACTTCAGTAGTTATCTTGCTAGATAATCCTGTTATGCCATGATAACTAATATTGCTCTAATAACAAATGCATGCTTGAATGCCATGGATTGCATTGCTTGGTGTATATGCTAGTTTGGTTTGCTTGCGAGTACATTCAAAAGTACTCAGCGGCCTTTAACATGGCCAGGTTCACATAAGGATTCGTCGTCCGCTATCGAGGAGCCGGAGCGTTCGCGGGCTAGAAGAGTAACCTAGTCAGATCCCTGTGGATTGGAGCCGCACCAAGACCATGCTGCCCTAGATAGAGCCTTTCCCCTGCCATCACTTTTGTAATATATCCCATGTAAGACTTATATATCCATTAATAGAAATGCCTGTGTTCATGATACTTGTTGTAAACGCGCATGCCAGAGTGATTTCCTGGGCTGGTATGCGTGGCGACCGTCTGGCTACAGTGGTAATCAGGCGGGGCGCCACATTGTGAGTAGGTACCTTTTTTCTTGAGGTCACGGGAGAAGTCATGTTGCAAGTAATGATGTGAATTTGATATGTGTTTGATATTTTGATGATATGTATGTTGTGATTCCCTTAGTGGTGTCATGTGAACGTCGACTACATGACACTTCACCATTCATGGGCCTAAGGGAATGCATTGTGGAGTAGTTATTAGATGATGGGTTACTAGAGTGACAGAAGCTTAAACCCTAGTTTATGCGCTACTTCGTAAGGGGCTGATTTGGATCCACATGTTTAATGCTATGGTTAGACTTTGTCTTAATACTTTTCTCGTAGTTGCGGATGCTTGCGAGGGGGTTAATCATAAGTAGGTTGTTAGTTCAAGTAAGAACAACACCTTAGTACCGGTCCACCCACATATCAAATTATCAAAGTAGCAAACACGAATCAAACCAACATGATAAAAGTGACTAGACGAAATTCCCGTGCACCCTCAAGAACACTTTGCCTATTACTAGTGATTGTTCTGGCCTATCCTTTGCCTTAAAAGGATTGGGCTACCTTGCTGCACCTTGTTTACCGTTATCGTTACTTGCCCGTTATCAATTACCTTGCTATCAAACTAGCTGTTACCTACAATTTCAGTGCTTGCACAAATTACCTTGCTGAAAACCGCTTGGCATTTCCTTCTGCTCCTCGTTTGGTTTGACACTCTTAATTATTGAAAGGACTACGATTGATCCCCTATACTTATGGGTCATCAATCAACAATGGTATTTTCCGCACGGGGCACATGCTCTGCTTGCAATCCATCAAAGCGCTCCTCCAGTTTCCTCACTTCTTCTATGTATGCCTCCATCAATGGGCTCTGATAGTCTTTGTTGATCTGTTTCACCACGAGTTGTGAGTCCTCTCGGATGATCAGTCTCTTGATTCCAACTCCACTTCGATTATGAGTCCGGCAAGGAGCCCTTCATATTCAGCGGTGTTGTTGGTAGCCTCCTCCCGGGGAAAGTGCATCTGAACCACATACTTGAGGTGCACTCCGGTGGGGGCAACGAGGAGCACACCTGCTCCGGCACCTTGGAGCGAGAAAGCACTGTCAAAGTACATGATCCAATCCTTAGGTGCTTCTTTGCCGGGGAGGACTGTCTCTGGAATTTCTTCATCTGGCGTGGGCGTCCATTCTGCAATGAACTCCGCCAACGCCCTGCTCTGGACTGTGGAAGTGCTCTCATACTTCAAACCAAAACTTGATAGCTCAAGGGCCAACTCAACTATCCTGCCAGTGGCTTCGGGGTTCCTCAATATATGCTGCAGCGGAAAGCGAGTGACAACTGTGATCTCATGGGCTTGGAAGTAGTGGCGCAGCTTCCTCGAGGACATGATGAGGCCGAAGATCAGCTTTTGCACTCCGGAGTACCTTGATCTAGCCCCCTGTAATAAGGAGCTGACAAAGTAAACTGGCTGCTGTACCACTTTCTTCTTCACCACTTCCTCGGAACTGCCTTTGCCAGCTTGCTGAGGTTACCCCATGTTTGTATTGGGTCCTGCCGTGGGTGCTTCGGTCTCGCCCCCGGCAGCGTTGGTCGTAGTAGCTGCATCCTCATCTACTTCTTGCTGCGCCACTAGCACTGCACTAACCACTTGATTCGTTGCCGCCAAGTATAGCGGCAACGGTTCTTGTGGTTTAAGGAGTGACCAAGGTGGGAGCGGAAGAAAGGTAAGCTTTTAGATCTTGCAGCGCCGCTTCTGCTTCCGGGGTCCACTTTATCGGGCATGCCTTCTTCAGGATCTTGAAGAACGGCATGGCGTGTTCGGCGGATTTGGAGATGAACCTACCTAGCGCGCCAAAGATGTCGGGGCACGGATGGTCGCGATCACCTATGGGACCAGAGGCCCCTTGTGGTTCGGAAGGGGGTACACGTTGCACAAAGAGCGGAGACCATGAGACAGCGCGACGATCAGGTCACTGGCATTTTTACCCAGGTTCGGGTCAATGTGAAGCGTAAAACCCTACACCTGCTTTTGGTGGATTGATCAAAGGAACACGATGAACACGCAGCGCTCAACTCCCGGCAAGGGTTGCTATCGGGTGAGCTACTACGCGAGTACAAGTGTCCAAAGGTCCGAATCTTGAGCTAGGTTGCCTCGGGCTCCTTTTATAGTGCAAGGGGCAACCACAATGGCAAAACAGTCATTATGTATCGATTAGATAGCTTAGCAGAGCTATCATACCTAACTCTGGCATTTAGGACAAAATACCATGATTACTAGACTAGGTGGCGCTCGGGGGTGCATCCCCGGCAAGCTCTTACCACCGCTTAGCTAGCCATTGCTTAAGGTCTTGACACGCTGCTGGACGGGTGTCAACTGGGTATAATCTACCTCCCGGTGCGTCGCCACGTTCTTAGCGAGAGCCACTTAGCCGCTTGAGGGCTCGACACCGCATCGATAAGTGACTGGTGTAGCGATGCGGTGGGGCGATGGCTAGTTGGCTCGTGCCTGTCGGGGGATGGCTTGCCGAGTCTTCCTAAGATGTGAGCGCCTCGGTCCCCGGCAGGCTCCAGAGACGCGGCTGGCATGCTTTGGGCCCCTCCTGGGCCGTTGTGCTGGTGTTGCCGGTGTTTGCTTCACTTCCTGCAGGCCATTGCTGCCGGGTGCTAGTTCTTGAATGCTTGCTTGGTGGTGTGGCAGCTTTTCCCGACGGGTTTTGCTACTACCGTCTGTGCATAAGTTAGGGGCACTGGATACCCCTATCCTAGTGCACCGACACCTTAGGTCATCCACTTGAGGGAAAATTGCTACTGTCCTACAAAACTCTACGCTTGGAGGCCCAACAGAATCTACAAGTAGACATCAGGCAGCCGGAGGTTTATGCAGCTGAAAAGCACGCGAGTGTGACAAAAACACAGTCGTGACGAAAACGAGACAGCCTGAGGTTGATGCAACTGAAAAGCGCCCTCATTATCAAAATCCACCAACGCGGAGCATGGGGCTTCAACGAGAGTGGGAAGGGACTCTCACGTGCTGAGGGCAGCATGGGTAGAGAGAGCCCCGGAGCGTGTACAGCTCCGTCTCGCTCATATCCGTGAAAATGGACAGAGCTTACGGTGATGGTGGGCGTTCCATGTGTTCGACACTATAACACCCACCGTCGTCATGAGGGGTGCCGCACGGGGCTGGAGATTGGTCGTGGACCACTTCCGCATGCCTTGTGATGCGGGACTCCAGGCTCATGCGCATTAGCCTCCCGAAGGTGGCCGTGGCCCCCTCTAGGCCGAAGGGCATGCGCATGGGTGGAGATGGAGAGGGGGGCCTCACGGGGCGAGCCTGGTTGATGAAGATGTAGTTGACACACATGCACCACTCAAAGGCAGGGGTGGGATCGCTGGTCAGCTTGGTGCTGTGAGCCTCACGGGCATCTCTCGCATCTTGGACTTGTTGTCCTCCTACTCCCGAGGCGGTTGAGGCCCCTTCGGGTACTTGACGAGCCGCGTGTGCTGGCACGTGGCTGGGTGATGCTCGATCACCTCCCTCTGCATGCCAGGCTTGCCTGATGCCGTCCAAGCTGACACATCAGAGCTGGTGCAGAGGGAGGCGCCGAGCGCGCCTTCCTATTTGGAAGAGGGGCCACCGTTGGTGGCGAGGGAGGCGCTGGCGCCGCACTCATCCGGCGATGCCTTCTTGGACTCGGTCTGCTCCTGAGAGAGCAAGGGCCTCTTCCTAGCGGGCGCCTCCTCAGCAAGCCTGGAGAAGTCCCCGTCGGCAGGGTGCTCAGCGGAGGCAACCTTGTAGGCGTGCTCGAGGGTGTGGAGTGCGTCCTTCTAGTCGCAGCGGATGGTGAGGGTGCTGCTGCACCCGGGCATCTTGATGAGGCCGTAGGCTTGGTGGGTCACCGCCATGAAATTGGCGAGCGCGGGATAGCCCAAGATGGTGTTGTAGGGTAGGCCGATGTGGGCCACGTCGAAGACGATGAACTCCGTGCGGTAGTTCCTGCAGGTGCCAAAGGTGACGGGAAGGTGCACTTGATCGAGGGGGTGGGTGGAGCCGTCGGTGAGACCCGAGAAGGGCCTGGTGGGCATCAAACCCTCGTAGGGCACTTGGAGTGTCTCGAAGGTCTCCATGGATTGAGTCCAGCCCCGCTGTCGATGAGGGTTTTGGTGACCGCCACGTTGCTGATGGTTGGAGTGCATAGCAGAGGGACGGCACCCAAGGCCCTGGTGAACTCGGGGTGGTTGCTGGCGTCGAAGGCGATGGGGAACTCCAACTACCTGAGGCGGCTAGAGGACTCAGGCATCAGGAGGGCCGCATTCACCTCGCGAGAGAACTACTTGAAGTGGCTCTTGGATGGGGGGGGCCTGCGCCCAACCTAGGATGCAATCCACCTTGCTGGGCTCCTAGTAACCCCCTCGTTCATGGCAAGAGGGAGGTCATTGGCACGGGGTGGGGCAGCGATGGCCAGAGGGTCCGCTTGCCGTGGATGGCCCTGCCAGCCCTAACGACTGATGTTGCCGACTCTGATGCTGTGGTTGTCACCCCAGCGGCCGCCTCCTGTGCCTCTCCCGTGGCCCGCGCCGCGCTCCTTGCGGCTGTCGCGGTGGCTGGTGCGATCCTCCCGAAGGAGCTTGAGTTTGTAGCAGTCCTCCGTATTATGCGTGTTTGTGTTGTGGTAGGCGCAAGATGGGCGACCATCCTTCTTGGCATCCCTGATGTCATCGCCGTGCTTGCGGACTGGCTCTGCCACAAGCACAAGGGGCCCTTGCGCTTGACATCCTTGCCCTTGGACATCGCAGTGCCAGGCTCTGCGTCAGGGTCGACCTGGAGGGAGAGGCACCCTTCCTCGGCCTTGGCGCAACGGTCGGCAAGGAGGAACAGCTCTGCCGCAGAGTTGAGCTCGTCCCTGACGGAGAGCTTCTCGCACATCTTCATGTCCGTGGAGGCGTTGGTGAAGGTGGAGACGATAGCGGCATCGGAGGCCTTAGGGATCCTGTTGCGCACCTGGCTGAAACGTCGTATAAACTTACGAAGGGACTCACCTGCGCGCTGGCACACGGTGCGCAAGTCGTCGAGCGTGAGGGGGCGGTTGCTTGTGCCTGCAAAGTTGGCGATGAACTGCTTGCGCGGGTCGTCCCATGAGGAGATGGACGCCTCGGGGAGGTTCATGAGACACGAGCGCGCGACGTCCTTGAGGGCCATGGGGAACCAGTTCGCCATGACCCGATCGTCTCCTCTTGCGGCCTGGATGCTGAGGGTATAGACCAGGAGGAACTCCGCGGCGTTGTTGCTTCCTTCGTAGCGGGGAGGGAGGTCCAGCTTGAACTTGTCGGGCCACACCACGAGGCGTAGCTCGGGCGTGAGAGCCAGGTAGCCACCGGTGGAAGCAGCGCCTCCCTCAGGTTCGGAGCGACGTTCTGATGGTTCGGTGCCCACTCGAGGGCCGCATGTGTTTCCGGGGGAGCACGACGGACGATCTGGCAGCTGTCGTCGTTGCCGACCGGTGCGGATGACTCATGGGACGGAGCCGGAACATGCGGCTCGGGGCGCCGTGATACGTCTCCAGCGTATCTATAATTTTTGATTGTCCCATGCTATTACATTATCATTCTAGGATACTTTTTCAGTATTTATTTACCAATCTACATTATTTTTGAGCACTAACCTATTGACCCAGTGCACCGTGCCAGTTGCTGTTTTCTTCATGTTTTTGGTTTTTCAGGTTTACAGTACCAAACAAAGTCGAATTGCCCCAAAACTTTTTTCAGATTTTTTCTGGACCAAAAGAAGACATGGAAGCTTCGGGAGGAGACCGCAGGCCGCATGAGGGAGGCACAAGCCAACAGGGCGCGCCTAGGGGGGTCGGCATGCCCCGATTGCTTGTCCCTCCCTGGTGGGTCTCCTTCCCCCGTTTTCTGGCCTATAAATTCACATATATTCCAAAAACCCTACAAATCATCCCGAAATACTTTTCCCGCCACCACAAGTCTCTGTACCGCCGCGATCCCATCTGGAGCCCGTTTCGGTGCCCTTCCGGAGGGGGGATCGATCACGGAGGGCTTCTTAATCAACCTTGATACTGTCATGGTGATGTCTGAGTAGTTCACCATAGACCTACGGGTCCATAGTTAGTACCTAGATGGATATCTCTCTCTCTCTTTTGATCTTCAATGCAATGATCATCACATCTTTGCTTTGATCTATCTGATGTAATTCTTTTGTGCGGTGCATTTGTTGGGATCCGATGAATTGTGGGTTTATGTTTAGATTATTCATGAAAAGTATTTGAGTCACCTCTTATATATATAGTATGATTCTAGTTTGCATGATCATCACGGCTTCATAAATCTCTCTGATGTATTGAAATATTTTGGCCAACTAGATTGATATTTCTTCAGTGAGAGGGGTGCGTTGTAGTGGGTTCAATCTGGCGGTGCTCTATATCCCAATGACAGAAAGGGGACATGACACGTCTTTGTATTTTTGCCACTAATGATAAAATGATGGGGTTACTTCAATATAATTGAATTCTCTTTGTCTGCATCATGTCATTGTTCTCGAAGCATTACTCTGTTTTACTTAATACTCTAGATGCATGGTGGATAGCAGTCGATGGGTGGAGTAATAGTAATAGGTGCAGGTAGGAGTCGGCCTATTTGCTTATGGACGTGATGCTTGTATATACATGATCATTGCCGTGAATATCACATAACTATGCGCTTTTCTATCAATTGCCCAACAGTAATTTGTTTACCCACCGTATGTTTCCTACACGAGAGATGTCGTTAGGGAAAACTATGGCCCCCGGGTCTATTCACTTATATATTTACAAAAGCTATCAATATCTTGCTGCCATTTATTTGCTTTTATTTTAGTTTGCAATTTACAATTATCTACTATCATCTACACACTTCATTTTCTTGCAAATAACGAGATCAAGGGGATTGACAACCCTCTTGCCGCGTTGGGTGCAAGTGTTTGCTCTTTTGTGTGCAGTCACTGAAGACGGTTGTTGACCGGTATTCCTATTGGTTCGATAAACCTTGCTTCTTAACTGAGGTAAATACTTATCCTTATTGTGCTGCAATTACCCGTTCCATTTCACGGAAAACCCAATGCAGATCACAAGTATCAGGAAGGATTTTTGGCGCCGTTGCGGGGGAATATCATCAACCAACTATCAAGTAACTTCGCACAAATTATCATTCACTTGTTCTTTTTATTTATTGTTATATTTAGTTTGCTTCATAAAAATTAAAAATACAAAAATATTTACTTTGCTAGTTACTTGTTTGCTTGCAATAATCATGTTATCACACAAAAATAGAAAGTAAAGACTTATGGATCCACATGAAGTTCTCTACTTGGGTCATCTTTGATCCATTTGTGCTTGTGCTAAAACCCCAACTAGATTAGTTGAGGGAAAATCATTAGATGATCTTGCTTATTTTGTGCATCACCGGTTGTCTCGATAGGGGAGACTTTTATGCCACCAAATAAAATGTTTGATGTGCTATGCTTGGAATCTGTGTGAAATTTATGATTCTACTTGTTGCTCTGGGAACCCTAAGAAACACCTTCCCTACTTATGTCAGTTTTATGATGATGAAATATTATCTTCTTATGCCAAGGGTGTTTATAGTTACCGTGATATCAAACAAATTCAAGAATTTGTTGCTTTTAAGGGTGCTTATGAAGTTGCATCTTTGATTGACAAGTACAATGCTACTCTCTACAAATCTGAATTTTTTTCCATACTTAAATATTGCTACGAAAACTATGCTTCTAATGCTTACGATAAAGAATTTATTGAGAGAATGTTTGCTGCGTTGGAGAAAATTATGATTCCGTTGATTCGATTGAAATATCCCCTCTTGATGAACGTGATGCTTGCTATTCTTATGGCCACGATGCCAATACTAATGATGCTTATGGAGATGAACTTGCTATAGTTCCTTATGTTGAAAATGAAATTATTGCTATTGCACCCAAAAATCATGAATGAAATGATGTTACTATAAATTCTATTAATGTCAATTGTGCTAGCAATATGCAAAGCTACAAGCTTGGGGATGATAATGTTGTTATGTCTAATACTTATTGCAATGATCATGATTGGGGTGATGATGTTTCTTTTGATCTTGAAAGTTTTTAAGCCTCATGGTGAATATGTTATGGATATTAGTGTTTGCAATAATATTGAAAGTGGGTTTTGAGAGGTCATGACTTTAGTTAATGTTGACCCCACTACCTTGGAAGATTGTAAAACTTTTGTGCATATGGATCATGGAGATAATATTTTATAGGAGAGATATATTGTTGAATTTGAACATGATCCTACATGTAATTATTATGAGAGAGGAAAATATGGTTACATAAATATCTATGTTACTCTCTTACTTCTCTTTGTGTTAAAACTATTAATGCTTCATTCTTCCTACATGCATATGCTACATACACTACTGGAATCAGGCACTTTGCCGTCTGCTATAGCAGACGGCAAAGGCATGCTTGGCGGACGGCAAAGGCTTTGCCGTTAGCCAGCAGACGGCAAACACTCCGGCTGAACGGCTGCCGGCAAAGGCCGCTTTGCCGTCTGCTGGCAGACGGCAAAGAACTTTCCTTCTTTGCCGTCTGCCAGCAGACGGCAAAGAGCGTGGACGGCACAGAAAAGGTTCCATCCCCGTTAGGTGGCTAACGGCGCTCTTTGCCATCTGCTGGCAGACGGCAAAGAGCTGTAGATGACGTCAGCTGACGTCAGGCTTCAGCTGGGCCCAGGCAGGCTCTTTGCCATCTGCTGGCAGACGGCAAAGAACTTTCCTTCTTTGCCGTCTGCCAGCAGATGGCAAAGAGCTGTAGATGACGTCAGCTGACGTCAGGCTTCAGCTGGGCCCAGGCAGGCTCTTTGCCGTCTGCTGGCAGACAGCAAAGAACTTTCCTTCTTTGCCGTCTGCCAGTAGACGGCAAAGAGGCCACATAGGCCAGCCCAGGTTGCACAGGCTGCTGCCACGTGGCCTCTTTGCCGTCTGCCAGCAGACGGCAAAGAGCTTTGCCGTCTGCTAGCAGACGGCAAAGTGGCTATATAGCCCCTGTTTTTTCTGTTTTTTGTTATATCAATTCATTTTCACAGAAATTCAAACACATATATATATATATTCAGAATCACATAGTTTCAAACATCAAACATCATACATCAAACGTAGTTTCAAACATCAAACATAGTTTCACCATCGTCATCAAACATCATACATCCAATTCATATATACATAGTTTCACAAACATCTAATATGTAAACAGTAGCATTCTGCCCTTCCATGAAGTGAATCAAACCTGCAAAAATGGGAGTAAGAAATTAGAAGAAGAAGAAGAAGACTAGAAGAAGAGGAAGAAAAAGAAGATGAAGAAGAAGAAGAAGAAGAAGACTAGAAGAAGAAGAAGAAGAAGAAGAAGAAGAAGAAGAGGAAGAAGAAGGAGAAGAAGGAGAAGGAGAAGAAGAAGAAGGAGAAGGAGAAGAAGGAGAAGAAGAAGAGGAAGAAGAAGAAGGAGAAGAAGAAGAAGAAGAAGAAGAAGAAGAAGAAGAAGAAGAAGAAGAAGAAAGAAGAAGAAGAAGAAGAAGGAATAGAGGAGAAGAAGAAGAAGAAGAAGAAGAAGAAGGAGAAGAAGAAGAAGAAGGAGAAGAAGAAGAAGAAGAAGAAGGAGAAGAGGAGAAGAAGGAGAAGGAGAAGGAGAAGGAGAAGAGGAAGAAGGAGAAGAAGAAGAAGGAATAGAGGAGAAGAAGGAGAAGAAGAAGAAGAAGAAGAAGAAGAAGAAGAAGAAGAAGGAGAAGGAGAAGAAGGAGAAGAAGGAGAAGGAGAAGAAGGAGAAGTATAAGAAACAGAAGAAGGAGAAGAAGAAGAAGGAGAAGGAGAAGGAGGAGAAGGAGAAGGAGAAGGAGAAGGAGCAGGAGAAGGAGGAGAAGGAGAAGGAGAAGGAGAAGGAGAAGAAGAAGAAGAAGAAGAAGAAGAAGAAGAAGGAGCTAAATAGGTCATATTAAGTCATTTTGGAGCTAAATAGGTCATTTTGGAGCATATTAAGTCATTTTGGAGCTAAATAGGTCATTTTGGAGCTAATTAAGGTTATTATATCATTTTTGAGCTAGCTAAGCATATAAATCCATTTTTGGAGGAATAAATGCTAAGTATAGGTCATTTTAGAGCTATCCTAGGTTAAATAGGTCATTTTGGAACTAATTAAGGTTGTTATGTCATTTTTTAGCTAGCTAAGCATATTAAAGTCATTTTGGAGAAATAAATGCTAAGTTTAGGTCATTTTAGAGCTATCCTAGGTTAAATAGGTCATTTTTGAGCTAATTAAGGTTATTATGGCATTTTTGAGCTAGCTAAGCATATTAAGTGATTTTGGAGGAATAAATGCTAAGAAGAAGAAGAAGAAGAAGATGATGATGAAGAAGATGAAGAAGAAGAAGAGGAGCTCTTCTTATTCTTCTTCTTCTTCCTCCTATTCCATCTTTCCTCCTCTTCCTTGTTTTTCTTTCATCTTATTCATTATTTGTGTCATTTTAGAGTTAACCTATCTAAGTATGCCATTTTTTTGCTAACCTAGGAAAATTATGTAAGTATAGGTCATTATTGTGCTTACCTTGGTAATTATGCCATTTTTGAGCTAAATTAGGTAAGTATATGCCATTTTAGAAGAAGAAGAAGAAGACAAGAAGAAGACAAGAAGAAGAAGAAGAAGAAAAGAAGACTAGAAGAAAAAGACTAGAAGAAGAAGAAGAAGAAGGTGTTTACCCTTTTCCTTCTCATTCTTCTTCTTTTATTCTTTCCTTTTCTTCTCTTTCTTCTTCTATTCTTTCTTTTTCTCCTCTTCCTTGTTTTTCTTCTTCTTATTCCTTATTTGTGTCATTTTAGAGCTTACATAGGTAATTATGCCATTTTTGAGCTAACTAAGCTTATTATGTCAATTTGGAAGAAAATAAGGTAAGTATAGGTCATTTTTGTGCTAACATAAGTAATTATGCCATTTTTAGCTAATTAAGCATATTAAGTCATTTTGGAGCTAAATAGGTCATTTTGGAGCATATTAAGTCATTTTGGAGCTAAATAGGTCATTTTGGAGCATATTAAGTCATTTTGGAGCTAAATAGGTCATTTTAGAGCATATTAAGTAATTTTGGAGCTAAATATGTCATTTTGGAGCAAAATAGGTCATTTTAGAGCTAAATATGCTCCAAAATGACTTAATATGCTCCAAAATGACTTAATATGCTCCTAAATGACTTAATATGCTCCTAAATGACTTAATAGGTCATTTTGGAGCTAAATAGGTCATTTGAGAGCTAATTAAGGTTATTATGTCATTTTTTAGCTAGCTAAGCATATAAATCCATTTTGGGAGGAATAAATGATATGTATAGGTCATTTTAGAGCTATCCTAGGTTAAATAGGTCATTTTGGAGCTAATTATGGTTGTTATGTCATTTTGAGCTAGGTAAGCATATTGAGTCATTTTGGAGGAATAAATGGTAAGTATATAGGTCACTTTAGAGCTATCCTAGGTTAAATAGGTCATTTTTGAGCTAATTAAGGTTATTATGTCATTTTTGAGCTACCTAACCATATAAATTCATTTTTGGAGGAAAAAATGCTAAGTATAGGTCATTTTAGAGCTTTCCTAGGTTAAATGGGTCGTTTGAGAGCTAATTAAGGTTGTTATGTTCTTTTTGAGCTAGCTAAGAATATTAAGTCATTTTGGAGGAATAAATGCTAAGTATAGGTCATTTTAGAGCCATCCTAGGTTAAATGGGTCATTTGAGAGCTAATTAAGGTTATTATGTCATTTTTGAGCTAGCTAAGCATATAAATCCATTTTTGGAGAAATAAATGCTAAGTATATGTCATTTTAGAGCTATCCTAGGTTAAATAGGTCATTTTGGAGCTAATTAATGTTGTTATGTCATTTTTTAGCTAGCTAAGCATATTGAGTCATTTTGTTAAGCTAAACACTTGGGAAAACTTACCGTCATCACTTAGATGTAGGTGAAGGACTGGTCGCGCCAGTGGCAGACGGAGAAGCATCGGTCGATGCTTGTCGGGAGTTATGCTGCACCAAAGATCATTTGCAGTGTATCGTTAGCATGATGCAACTCAAATGTGAAGACTAGTAACTAATGACCATTCAAATGAAACTCACCGTGCCCGCCGGAGCAATGACTGGCATCGGCGGAGGGGTCGTGCCATTCTTTTCGCACATGCTCTGCACATTTGGTTTTCTCGAGTCAGTCATATTAGTTAGTAATGAAAGGAACATTACGTGCATGATTTGGCTAATATGCAGAAGAAACTTACCACGAAGAGCTCGTATAGGGCCCGTTGACCCGCCCCGTTCCGGTTCCTCTCCTCCTCCAATAGCTTAGCCATCCTCTCCTCCGCCTCCCTCTCCCTCGCCGCCGCCTGCCGTCTCTCTTCCTCTAGAAGCGCCTGGGTCCTCGCTTCTGCTTCCTCAAGAGCAGCCTGGGTCTTCGCTCTCTCTGCCTCAATAGCAGCCTGCAACACCACTCGTTAGCATTGTAATCATTGACGGCCGCACACACAATGTAATGGAGGAAAGGTATCTGAGTCCGTATAACTAACCTGGAATTCGAGCTCCATTGGCCGTGCACGAGGCCTTATCTCAGGATCGGAGCTGGTCTGGCGCTTCTTGATCTGCGGGAGAGTGCTAGTACAACGTATCAGTCCATCCCCAATGGCTAACAAGCCATGGTGCCTCCCGCCACCAGATATCATCACCAGCTCTGGATCAAGAGGTTGCTGGCTCGGGTTAAACTCCGGCCCTTTCCTCGCCTTCCCCTCGTCTCTGTACCTCACAAGCTTGTTGTGGGAGGCGCGGTTGCTGAATTTCTCTGGATCATCGAGGTCAGACTCAGAGAATGCCTTGGCCTTCTTGTACGAGGCAGTATTGGACATGGCATAGAGGTCGAACAGCTCTGGCACTGGAGCCTTGTTGTGCCGCGCCTAAAAGAGAGGAACAGAGTATTAGTTAAGGGCTCAAGCTAGCATGAAGAATGAATTTGCATGAATCATGAAGCAAACCACATACCCAGTTTTCCCCGAACCCACGTAGGTTGACGCTGCCTAGATGGTGTGGGACACCTTTCATTTGGGCACGCTTCTCCTTTGCACCGTCGTGGACGTTGCGCCATTGGGGAGTGCACCACTCATCCACCAACGCCTCCCAACAGTCCATCCTATCCGCACACCATCTCGGGGGCACCTAAGTTAAGCAAGAGAAATTTGAGCGCTACGCATACGAATCAAATCAAGGAACTAAGTACAAGGCCTTAAGAATAGGTAATTACCTTCATGTACTTCTCCTTACTCAGATACTTGAGGCGGCACTTCTCTTTTTTCCTCCGAATACCAGTCGAGGCGTAGTAGTCTCGAATAGCCTGCGTCCGAGCCTTGTGCCGAAAGTTTTGAAGTAGGCGCCTGCACTCGTTGTCGATAACCCAAGCCGCGGCCTCCTCCTGTCCCTCAGCACACCTGTAGACGGTCTCCAATCAAACAAGAAAACACGGATTAGTACAATCACTAGGGTTGACAATCAAAGAAGAAAACACAACATAGACGGCAAAGGAGAAACTACCCAAAACGTCTGGATCACAATGTCGGCAACCGTGTGGCACTCGACATCGCCGATCCTATGCCCCGGCGGGGCCGGGGCAGCCAAGTAGTGCTCCCAGGTCATTCCTAGCTCTGGAACCCGGCCCTCACCGGGCAACGTGACCCACCCCGGGAAGCTCTGGCGACAAATAACGCCAAGGACACTGTTGGGCTTGCAGCAACCAGGCCTGTGTGTCCAAGACCTGCAGTATGACAAGGCCAACGCATTAGATATTCGAAGACACGTGAAGACAAAAGGTTAAAAAAGAGAAAATTTACTTACTTCTCCCCCTGCGGCGCAATCAACCACCTCTGGTCGGGGGTCGCCGGGGTGGGCGGGAGCTTTGTACCACCACGCTGGTAGACTTTGCGCCCCTCAACCCACTCACTCTCGCTACAGCTATCAGAACTATGGCCACCCTCAGCACGGCCACTCGACGAGCCCGCACCTGGGTTCTGCTGCGACTCAGCGTGATCCCCAGTCTCGTGGGACGAAGGCTCGGCGGCCCGACGCTCGTTGGCGCCAGGCTCGTCGGCCGTAGGCGCGTCTGTCGTAGCCTCGTCTGTCGTAGGCTCGTCGGCCTGAGGCTCGTGGACTGGAGTCCAAGACGGCTGCACCTCAGGCTGCTCCATCTCAGATGGAGCACTCCTGTGGTCGGGTGAATCAGCTGGGGGTGGCGGCGAGGAAGGCGTTGTAGCAGCCTTCCTACCTCTCCCGCCGCCACGTCCACCTCTACCAACCTTCTTCCCCCCCCGACCTCTCCCGGTCGAAGAAGAAGCGCCCGCCAGTGTCTGCATACTGAGATCCAGCGCTCTTCGGAGGTGGTGGGGTGGGATGGAAGTACCCCTCCCACCACGCGCCGAGGAAGGAGCCTCGGAGCGCTCTCGACCCGCGCCCACCATCTGTCAACACCTGCAATGACAAAGAGTGAACAAAGTTAGTACAACATTAAAAAAATGAATACCTGACATGAATATAATTTAAGTGTATCATCATCATGAACATAATAAAAAATTGAATACCTAACATGAACCAATTAATAATATATATGTACATAATAATAATTGAATACCTGACATGAACTATAATATTAATCTTCATCGTCATCATTAATAAAAGCATCATCATCGTCTATATATGCTTCGGGGTCAATAAATGCATCATCATCATCACTATCAGTAATGACGTGCTCATCATCATCATCAATAAATGCATCAACATGTGGAAGGCCTCCTGTACGTAATCGGTCAAGCATTGACAGGTCATCCGCAGCAGTAACCTCTTCTTGTTCCGGCTCTTCTTGTTCCGGTTCAGGCTCGGATTCACTGCCGCTGTCTACTTCAATGTTCTGAGGTGAAGTAGAGCGGTTCTTGAAACGTTTTTTGGAAAGACGTGTTTCTTGGAAGAATTCTCCTTCATATGTGTCTGGGTTAATGTGAGGTTCATAATCCTCTTCATTGGGGGGAGGTGGTCTAACATGTGGCGGCACTTCATAAACGACATCCCAACCTTTGAGATTTGGATCACTTTGGCAGGCCCACGGTAGATAGAAAACTTGGGTTGCCTGTTGAGCCGTAATATAGACATCGGGAACATCCAAATGGGTGCTTTGTTTGATTTCAACTAGCCCTAGATGTTCATGAGTCCTTCTAGTCTCCTTCGGCTGGAACCAATAACATTTGAAGACTACGACTTTCGATGGGTTTGCACCATAGAATAGAAGTTCATAAATTGCTTCAACTCTTCCATAATACTCGGTACCTCCTTCACCGATAGCAGAGACATAACAATTTGTAGACTTTCGGTCGGCCATAGATAGCTCTTTGCCATAGGTATGAAAGCGATACCCATTGATGTCGTATTTGTCAAATGAACGGACCTTATAGTCAAAACCATTAGCGACTTGTCTCAATTCGGCGTCCATAGACTCTGAACTAGCCTACAAGTTTAATACGAAAGGATTGTTGCATTAGCCGGAAATTAGACGAAGAAATGAAATGGTCTAATGGAAATTACCGTTTGTTTGAACCAAGAGATGAAACCGGGATAGCCGCCTCCATGCATTGCCAGAAGCTCATACTCTTCGACGGAATCCTTTTGGATCACCGCTCCATACGAGAATTTGGTGACGTATCGACTGTATCAAATATCCGGGAATAAGAGCAGTTCAAAGGACTTAGAGGTTGCGAAACAATGTACCGAGAACTTACTCGATGTACGGCCGCACTTCTGTTAGGTTGTTCAAGATATACAACGTAATGGTCCGCCATTCGTCGACATCCAGCGATAAGGAAGTATAAGCACCGGCTGGTGCGAGCTTCCCTTTGAATAGGCTGAGGTTGGATCCACCCTTTTTAGGGTCGCCAACATTGTACCGAGGCTTTGGATTTTTGGCTTCGTAGTGTGCTGTCACGAAGTTTGCCGCCTCCTCAGTAATGAATGCCTCGGCCATCGATGCTTCAATTCGACTTTTATTTTTACATTTTTCTCGAAGCGTCTTCTGCATCCTCTCAGTTGCGTAGCACCAACGATTCTACACGGGCCCCCCCAATCGTGCCTCGGTCGGGAGATGCAAAATCAAATGCTGCATTGGATTAAAGAAGCCCGGTGGAAAGATCTTCTCTAACTTGTAGATCAACTCCGGCGCCAACTCTTCCAGTTCTTCTAGCAAGCCAGGCGATAGTTCTTTCACACAAAGAACACGGAAGAAATAGCTCAGCTCTGCCAGTACTAGCCATTCATCCTCAATGATAAAGCCACGCAACATCAGTGGCATTACCCGCTCAAGCCATATGTGCCAATCATGACTCTTGAGACCAAATATTTTCAATTTTTCAAGGCTCGCTCCCCTCTTTAGATTCGCTGCATACCCATCGGGGAACATCAACTCCTTTTTCACCCATAGGATAATTTCCCTCATAGCTGGCCTTCCAAGATTGAACCATGCCTTTGACTTCGTCCAGTTCTGCTTTCCTTTCGGTTGTCGCATATTTTGTAGCGGTCTATCACATAGAGCCTCCTGATCAACTCTAGCCTTAGGATTATCCTTTGTTTTCCCCTCTATGCCGAACAATGTACCAAAGAGGGCCTCGCCGACATTCTTTTCAGTGTGCATCACGTCGATGTTGTGTGGGCAAAGGAGGTCTTTGAAGTAAGGCAGATCCCACAAGCATGTCTTGTGAGTCCAGGCGTGTTCGGAATTATACCCCTTGAAATACCCTGGACGCTCCGGATCCGGCTCGAGAGAGTTGAACTGATCCAGGGTCTGTTGGCCTGTCAACGCAGGTGGTGCAGAGTTTTTGACAACTCTACCTTTGATGAAGTTCTTCTTATCTTTTCTGAACTTATGGCGAGGATCCAGGAACTGTCTATGCATGTCGAAGCAAGAAAACTTGCCACCCGCCTGCAGCCGACGAAACTCAAGAGCTGCCATGCACACACCAGCCAACGAATAGCGCATACGCCGGCAAGTCATGCATCGAGTACATGTACCACACACGCATTAGGAAGTTTTTTTTTGTAGCGGCGTCGTATGTCTTGATCCCATTATCCCAAGCTTCTTGCAGTTCATCCTTAAGCGGCTGCATGTACACATTCATATTCTTCCCCGGATAGTTGGGCCCCGGAATTATCAACGTTAGGAAAATGTTCTTTCTTTGCATAATCTGTCTGGGGGGGAGATTGTGTGGAATGACAAATACAGGCCAACAACTGTATTGAGCTGCCATCATACCAAACACATTGAACCCATCCGTGCTTATGGCGATTCGAGGATGCCTTGGATCCGCCGCTTTAGCATGATGTATTGCATCGAAGCGCTTCCACGCAAAAGCGTCCAATGTGTGTACCAACATCGGCTCCCCATCTGCATCTAGTTCGGTTCTTTTGCCCAATTTGTGCCATGTCATCTGTCTGGCCGTCTCTTCGACCATGAAAAGACGTTGAAGTCTTGGTATGATTGGCATATACCGAAGAACATTAACTGGGTTTTTTGTCTGACTCTTCTCACCCATACCGTTGTCTACCTCAACATACCTGGAAGACTGGCAAACGGGACAATACTTCAAGTCCGCATACTCAAGCCTAAATAAGGCACATCCTTTCTCACAGGCATCTATCTTCTCATAGGGCATCTTAAGTGCACGGAGGATTTTGTCCGACTGATACAGGTTAGCAGGCATTACATGGCCTTTGGGTAGAAAGCGTCCAAATAGTGTCATCATCGCGTCGTAGCATTCTCTGCCCAAGTTGAATTGAGCCTTCAGAGCCATTACTTGTGCGATGGCATCCAGCTGACAAAGCTCAGTGTGCTCGTGGAGAGGACGTTTTGAAGACTCCAACATATCATTGAAGGCCTTTGCAGATTCCTCCATCTCATCGTCCGAATCCCGAGCATCATCAAAGTCTTCCACCATGTCTTCCATCCCGGTACCATGCTCGTCGGTGTGACGACGGCCCTCCTCAGCTCTGGCACGTTGGGCAGACTCACCATGAAATGTCCAGACCGTATAATCAGGCGTAAAACCCAACTTTTGCAGGTGTTTGATCATTTCAAACTCGGACTTCTTATGAAAGTTGTCGCAGTCGACACAGGGGCACCAGTTTGTTTCCTGTCCATTTGCAAATGCGACTCTCACAAACCCCTTGGTTTTTCTTAGCCATTCATGGGTCATGTCTTTCTGACTAGTGTGACCGGTGTACATCCACGCACGATCACTCATCTTGCCTAGCTACTGGACACACAAGAAATATATACATAATTCAGCAAACCATATTCATCAGTTAATAGAGTTTGTCAATTTTATTACGTCCATGCAACCTAGACGCTAGTAGGTAAAGATATGTCCTAATCCCACCCGAGTATGTGTAGATTGGGTTCATTTTCCCATGCTCTGCTCCGGATCTGACGCAAAATTTCGGCAGCACCTCCCCGCTGTTCTCCTGATACACGTCTCGGCAATAAGCAAGATGTGTACCCGGAGAACAACAGGGAGGCACTGACGAAATTCTGCATCGGATCCGGAGCAGAGCATATGGGAAAACGAACCCAATCTACACATACTCGGGCTGTCCATGGATAACGTTGGACAATTCGAAAGAATCACGGTTATAAATATGCAAATGCATGCATATTTATAGATGTAACCCTTTCGAACGGGAGACGCATAGTGGTCACACATACTGATGATTGACACCTATAGCTAGCAAGTTTCATCGGCACGAAGACCGGAACAGAGCAAATGAAGGGGGGAGGAGGAGATGTCATTTGTGCTCACCCACGAACGCAGGGGCGGAGCTCGTCGAACGCACGGGGAGGTCGTCGAACACCAGACCCTCGCAGCCCCGAAAGAACTGCACATTTAAATCCACCCGATCAACACAAATATATATGATGTTTTTCTTAACAAAATCGGGAAATATACTTCCTAACTCATAATTCACAAATATATGACCCCATCGGCCTTTGGAAGGCCGAAGAGCACCTTTTCGGTCAACAGGAGGCCGAAGAGGTGTCGGGGGTCGGGGGTGTCGTGTCTGGGTGGCGTGGTGTCGCGGTGTCGTGGTGTCGGGGTGTCGTGTCGGGGTCGGGGTGTCAGGGGGTGTCGTGTCTGGGTGTCGTGGTGTCGGGGTGTCAGGGGTGTCGGGGTGTCGGGGTCGGGGTCGGGGTCGGGGTCGGGGTGTCGGGGGGTGTCGTGTCTGGGTGTCGTGGTGTCGCGGTGTCAGGGGTGTCGGGGTGTCGGGGTCGGGGTGCTGTGTCGGGGTCGGGGTGTCGGGTCGCGGTCGGGGTGCCGTGTCGGTGTCGGGGTGTCGGGTCGGGGTCGGGGTGCCGTGCCGGGGTCGGGGTCGGGGTCGGGGTGTCGGGGTCGGGTTGTCGGGTCGGGGTCGGGTTGTCGGGTCGGGGTCGGGGTGTCGTGTCGGGGTCGGGATCGAGGTCGGGGTGTCGGGTCGGTGTCGGGTTGTCGGGTCGGGGTCGAGGTGCCGTGTCGGGGTCGGGGTTTTTTCTCTTTTTTTCTTTTCTTCTTCTTCCTCTTCTTTCTTTTCTTCCTTTTCTTCCTTTTTTTTCCTTCTTCTTCTTCTTCTTCCTCCTTTCCTTTTTCCTCTTCTTCTTCTCCTCCTCTCCTCTTTTTTCTTCTTCTTCTTCCTCTTCTTCTTTTTTCTTCTCCTCCTCCTCGTCTTCTTCTTCTTCCTTTCCTTTTTTCCTCTTCTTCTTCTCCTCCTCTCCTCTTTTTTTCTTCTTCTTCTTCTTCTTTTTTCTTCTCCTCCTCCTCTTCTTCTGTTTCTTCTTCTTCTTAGTATTTTTTGTTCTTTTTACGGTCCGAAATACAAAACAGAAACTTGGCAAAGTTTTTCAAAATCAATTTTTAGAAAGTCTCAATAGAATAAAATGATTTGTAGCGAATTTTCAGAAAGTTTTGCAGGGAATAATCAAAAGTTTTGCAGGGAATATTCAACTAGATGGAAATTGAGTGGTTCCAAGAGAGCATGCAACTATAAGATGAACCAAACAATATACTTCATCTAGATGATGGGTGGTGACTAGTTCACCTATATTAGAGTATATTGACTTTAAGGAGCCAAGTAAGAATCCTTGATCATAGGTCATACTCTACGTTAAGCTCAAAATGGGGTTACCATTTTTTGATTGAGCATTTTAATGTTTTCATATCACTTGAGTTGCTTTAGCTCATGACCTGGAGTAAAGCTTCTTCAAGGATATGATCACATACCTTTGAGTGATGTTGATGATGTAGCATGTAGGAGAACTTGTTGTGGATGCTCATTGTTGATGAAGATCATCTTGAGTTGAGAGCTATCCTTGATCGTTTTGGTTTTCTTTTCACCTACATGGGTTAGTCATGCAAGGAAGGACAAGATATATCCAAATGACAAGAATGAAATTTGTTTATCAAGTGGTTATCAAGGATATGGTTTCGATTGTCTTCTTCCTTCCATCAGCAAAGAAGAGTTGTGGATATTTGGCCAAAACAAGATTGCTTGTGATGTGAGTTGATGGCAACCTTGTGGAGTGTAGTTCTTCCAAGTACCTACAAAAGGTTAGATGCAATACAAGGGAGCATATATTTCCAAGGTATAAGATAGTGTCATATCAAGTGTAACATGGAATAGTCATGTAAGATCATGCCCTTGCATGCATCCGAGTGAGTCTAGCTCAAGTTCGAAGCATCAATAATGATCAACTCGCTCCTCAAGTGAAAAAACACTTTCTCATCAAGTGGCTTAGTAAAGATATCGGCCAATTGCTTGTTGGTGCGAACATGTCTGAGATTAATGTCCCCTTTGGCAACATGATCACGAATGAAATGATGACGAACTTGAATATGTTTAGTTAGGAAATGTTGCACGGGATTATTAGCAATCTTAATAGAACTCTCATTGTCACACAACAATGGAACATGTCTCACATGGATTCCATAATCCTTAAGAGTTTGAGTCATCCATAGCAATTGCGCACAACATGATCGGGCGGCAATGTATTCCGCTTCGGAGGTAGATAGAGATACCGAGTTTTGTTTCTTGGATGACAAAGACACAAGAGATCTACTGAGAAATTGATATGTACCCGAGGTGGATTATCTATCAACCTTATCTCCGGCATAGTCCGAGTCGAAATAGTCAACAAGGTTAAAAGAGATCCCTTCGGATACCAAATGCCAAAGTTTGGTGTATGTATCAAATATCTCACAATTCTTTTCACGGCCTTAATATGACACTCTTTAGGAGCGGCTTGATATCTAGCACACATGCACAAACTAATCATAATATCGGGACGGTAGGCACATAGATATAGCAATGAACCAATCATTGATCGATAAACCTTTTGATCAACTGGTTTGTCCTCCTTGCTCAGGTCAACATGTCCACTAGTAGGCATAGAAGTTTTCATACCTTTACACTCTTACATGTTGAACTTCTTGATCAAGTCCTTAGTATACTTGGTTTGAGAGATGAAATTTCCTTCTCTTGTTTGCTTGATTTGCAAACCAAGGAAAAATTTCAGCTCACACATCATGGACATCTCATACTTCTCGGGCATCAACCTTCCAAATTTCTCACTAAACTGTGGGTTAGTAGATCCAAAGATAATATCATCCACATAAATTTGGCACACAAATAATTTGCCATTAACTCTTTTAGTGAATAAGGTTGCGTCAATTTTACAAATTTCAACACCCTTTTCAATAAGAAACTTCGTTAAGCATTTGTACCAAGCTCGTGGAGCTTACTTAAGACCATAGAGAGCTTTATGAGGCTTGTAGACATGATTAGTTTTCTTAGGGTTCACAAAACCAGGGGGTTGTTTGCACTTTTAATATCCATTTGATAAAGAGTGATATCATAGTGATTAGCATAAGCAAGAAGTATACAAATAACATCAAGTCTAGCAACGGGGGCATAGGTCTCACCGTAGTCCATACCTTTGACTTGGGTGTAGCCTTGAGCCACGAGACATTCCTTGTTGCGTATGACTTGACCGTCTTTGTCTTGTTTGTTCCGAAACACCCACTTGGTTCCGATGATGTTTTGCTCATCTTTGGGCTTCTCCACTAGTGTCCACACTTCATTCCTCTCAAAGATGTGTAGCTCCTCGTGCATAGCATTCACCCATTTCGGGTCCTGAAGAGCTTCTTCCACCTTCAAAGTCTCAATGCTAGAGATAAATGAATAATGCTCACAAAAGTTAGCTAATCGAGTTTTAGAGCTAGTTATCTTCCTAGTTTGTATGTCACCGAAAATTTGCCCTAAGGGATGATTTTTGTTCACTCTTGCTCGAACTCGAGGTAGCTTTTGCTTGTTGGATGGCGGAGCTTCTTCATCATCATCTTATTCATTGTTGTTGAAGGAGTCGTTGCCTTGAGGTGGTGGTGACGGTGGTTGTGGTGGATCATCATGATGAACCTCTTCCTCCTCTTCATCTTGTCGTGTACCACTTGTGGATGCCTCCATGTTGTGTTGAGGTTCACCTTGACGCGAAGTAGGGGCTTCCACTTGGGTTGATGATTACTCTCCTTCACCTCCATGGGACGAATCTTGGCAATGGACAAGTCTTGGATAGCTTCCGAAGGTTCCTTATATCCTACATCATCTGGCAATTGTTCGACTTGCGAATCATTAGATTCATCAATCTTCACATCTACCGTCTCTTCAACTTTTTGAGTGAAGTTGTTGTAGACACGGTAAGTGTGAGAGTTTGATCCGTAACCGAGTAGGAAACCTTCATGAGATTTAGGAGCAAATTTAGAATGACGATGCTTATCAAGAATGTAACACTTGGAGCCGAATACCTGAAAGTATCCAACTTGGGGCTTGTTACCGGCGAGTAGCTCGTATGTCGTTTTACCGAAAAGCTTGTGTAGATAGAGTCGGTTAGTAGCATGACAAGCTATTTCCACGGCTTCCACCCAAAAGTGTCTTGGTGTCTTGTATTCGTCGAGCATCGTTCTAGCCATCTCTATAAGAGTCCGGTTCTTCCTCTCAACAACTCCATTTTGTTGAGGCGTGTACGTAGCGCAGAACTCATGTGGAATCCCTTCTTCATCAAGAAAGGAATCCGCATTCGTGTTCTTGAACTCTGATTCATTGTCTCTCCGAACATTCTTGATCTTCACTTCAAACTGATTTTGCGCTTTGTGAGCAAAGTTCTTGAAGATCTTTTGCACCTGCGACTTTTCATCAAGAAAGAATACCCATGTAAATCTAGAAAAATCATCAACTATAACTAGGCCAAAGGAACTTCCGCCGAGGCTCTTGTAACCATTGGGACCAAAAAGATCCATATGAAGCAACTCGAGTGGTCTCCTAGTAGTCATGATATTCTTTACGGGACCAAAAAGTTTATCTTTGTCAAAGATAAAATCTTTAACACCAAGTATGTGATCACCTTTGATGAGCTTGTCTAGATTACGCATACCAACATGTCCTAGTCTTCTATGCCAAAGACAACCTTTAGAAAATTTTGCAATAAGACAAGTGCGAGGTTTGGATCTTTAGTGAAATCAACAATGTATAGATCACCTCTACGGAAACCGGTAAAGACCATGCTATGATTGTCTTGACAAAACACTTGGCAATCTACTTTGGTAAATAGCACATTAAAACCAAAGTCGGCAAGTCTAGATTCGGAAAGAAGATTGTAGCCGAGGGATTCAACAAGCATGACATTTGGAATGGAGCTATCATGAGATATGGTCACCTTACCAAGACCGAGTACCTTACCCTTGGAGTTGTCTCCAAAAGTCACATAACATCGTGGTCCATGGTTTGGTGTGATCTCTTGAAATATGTCTCTCTCTCCGGTCATATGATTGGTGCATCCACTGTCGAGAATCCACTCTTTTCCTCCGGACATGTAATCCTTGAAGTTTGCCAGGAGACTTAGATTCTTCATAGTCTTCTCATACTCGATGTCAAACAACTCATCTTCATTAGAGTATCCGTGTTCCACATTATCATCATCAAGTGGGAAATCCTCGTCATAAGAAATAAGAGATTTGTTAGAGTTGTGATCATGACAATGTTCAAGATTATGAATGTGAATGGATTCAACAATGATGTTGTTGATAGTTATGACATCTCCGTTAGCACGCATGAGGTCTCTAAGATCAAATAGATAGTCATCAAACTTAGGATCACTAGGTATCATTTTGTGAAAAGCAATAGATTTATGAAGAATTTCATCAACATTACTGAATGAATAATTTGGATATCATTTCTCCTAATCATTCCAAAAAGTATAAGCACATTCAAAATTCTTCATTTGATCAAACACAATTCTAGGAAATCCTCTAATGATAAGATTAACAGTTCTAAGATTAAGAAGCATATCAAGTTCCTCTTCGTGTGTGGGATGTAAAGGATAAATGGGAGGTACACAGGAATTCTTAACATACTTGCTCAAATGGAATTCATTGAATAACTCAAGCATCTCATATTTCCATTGAATATAGTACTCCCCATCGAGAACGGGCACTCTGCAACTAAGACTCCCCAAACTAGACACATCCATCTTCCTCCAATGGTGATAAAACCAAGGATATGGAGACCAAAGCTCTGATACTAATTGTGGCATCACTAGAAGAGGCGTCTAGAGGGGGGGTGAATAGACTACTAGACACAATTAAAACCTAACATTTTCCCAAGTTAATTGGTTGGCAGATTTTAGCAATACTAACAAGTCTAATGCACCCTACACTTGCTACTCAACAAGTATGGCAGCGGAAAGTAAAGACAAGCATATGTAAGAGAGTAGAGATAGGAGGATCAAACGCAATAGATGACACGAAGATTTTTCCCGTGGTTCCGATAGGTGGTGCTATCGTAGGTCCATGCTGATGGAGACTTCAACCCACAGAGGGTAGCGGTCGCGAGAGTCCACGGAGGGCTCCACCCCTTAGGGTCCACAAGGTAGCAACCTCGTCTATTCCATCACGGCTTCCGTCCACGAAGGACTAGCCTCACTATGGGTAGATCTTCACGAAATAGGCGATTTCCTTGGACATACAAACTTCTTGGTTCAAGTAACGACCAAGATGCGATCCTATCCTTATTTTGGCTCGAGGGCCTCGACAGGGATAGAAGCGCATCTCGTCGTTTCGCAAGAATGGATATCATTACAAGTACATGTAAAGAAGAGAGTAGTATATGGAATTGGCTTACACTCGCCACAAGTTAAATCAAGATCACATCAATACAACACGATATACAATCATCATATAGAACAGCATGGTCTGACTACGGACAAAATCAAACGATAAAATGACATCCATCCTTGCTATCCCAGGCTGCCGGTTTGAAACCCATCCTATGATCAATGAAGAAGAAGAAGAAGAACTCCAAATAGAACAATCATCGCACTCACGTCAAGGTAACGCTTTACCTGTACCTGCAACTATTGTTGTAGTAATCTGTGAGCCACAGGGAGTCAGCAATCTCATTTCCAAGGGTATCAAGACTAGCAAAGCTTAATGGGTAAGGTAGGGTTAAGTGGTGAGGCTGCAGCAAGCACTAAGCATTTGTTTGAGTGGCTAACTTACGAGTACAAGAATAAGGGGGGTGATCATCGCATAAACGGACGTGACTAGTTATGATCACTAAGTGATCCTGAACACCTACTTATGGTCAAACATAACCCCACCGTGTTCTCTTTCGAAGCATGCCTCATGAGAAGAGACGGTCACGGTTACGCACACGGTGGGTGTATTTTATTAGAGTTTACTTCAAGTTCTCTATGACCGGATATTAAACAAATTTCCATGTAGCCACATAACCGCGGGCATGGCTCTCATGAAAGATTTAACCATGCAGGGGTGCTCCAACTCATCCATCACAAACTAACCACAAGGTGTGTTGGAACTCCTCAACCGCGGGAGAACCCGTAGTATTTGCAGAATCCCGTTGGAAAATCTCAACCTCGAGATAGTCCTAAGTGTCCTCGAAATCCCGCGCACAAGACGTTCGAGAAAGGTAAAAAAATCAAGCAAGGCCGCCCGACGTGCCGACAATCCCAATAGGAGCCGCGTATCTCGTTCTCAGGGCACAACCGGATGAGCGCAGCGTACAGTGGCCTGATAGAAATCTCCCGAATTGCCCCGGGGTCCCCATAACAACCCCGAGCATGTTAGGAGCGCTCAATATGGAACATAACACCAATACACAAGTAACTAGGGCGGCAAAAGTGGAACAAAACACCGAGCAAAAGGCCAAGCCTTCCACCTTTTACCAAGTATATATGTGCATTAAATTAAATAGCAATAATATTGTGATAGCTCAAAACATCCATGTTGGCACATGGAAACAAGTACACCTGCAACTAGCAATGCTATAAGAAGGGCTGAGCAAGCGGTAACATAGCCAAACAATGGTTTGCTGGGATGTGGAGGGTTAGAGGCTTATCATGGCATTTTGGGAGGCTTGACATACAAGTGGTAGGTAGCGAGACATAGCGGCAGAAACGATACAACTAGCATGGCAATTATAGTAGTGGTATCCAGGGAAATAGTCATCTTGCCTGAGATCCCGCATGGAAGAAGAACGAATCCATGAAGAAGACGAGCCAACGTTGTCGAACGAATCCTCACACTCCGAATGCTTTCGGAACTCTATCGAGAAGAATCAATCCGGAAACAACAATCAACACATGATAAACACCACAACATATGCATGACCTGATGCACATCAAATATGATGCATGTTATGCATGACATGGCAAAGCACAACAATTAACTTCTACACATTAAGTGAAGCTCAATATGCAACGAGTTGCATATTGACGAAACTCCACATTTGAATTACATAGTTCACTCCCGTTTAGGTAATGACAGTATTAAATGTTGTTAAACATGGCAAGAGGTGAAGCATAAATAAACTATCTATCTAGGCATCTTAAAAGAGGTCGGAAACCCCATATGCAAATTATAAGTTTGGTCCAGTCTGAACTAACCATGTTTTTATATTAATTAGACAGGGAATTAGAATGCACAATGCGATTCTACTTGTCATTCTAGTCGATTTACATATATAGAACATTTGCAATGGAGCTACGGCCTAAAAGATATGGCACACACAAGATGAATATGTTATGAATGCAAAATGCATGCAATCAACAACCATAAACCAGTCAAATCATGGATGCAACAAGATATTATGAAACTACATGATATTCTAAGCAAGTTTCATGTGCAACATGTTCAAAACGGAGCTACGGTTCAATAATAACAAGCAGCACAAGTTTTATTTAAAATCTGCCCAAAACAGCAACTTACCATATTGCAACCCACAAATCAACAAGCTACAACCATATAAAATGCACAAGAAGAACATGGTGATGTAGTCTATATGATGCACAACAATTCATCTCATTGCAGCAAATTGAATGGTAGCATGGATCAATAGGAAATGAGCTCACAAGATGACCATAAAATATAGCAGGTTAGGACTTAATGAAAATAACAGTTTTTAGTAGAGCAGTTTTTCACGAAGGCATATTGACAGCAATAAAACTACATGCTACAAGGCATATATTGGCATGAAACTTAACAGCATGGTAGAGGACATGATGCACTACAATTTATTCCATTATGGCAACATCAAATTATGCACAGATTCATGGCAAACATCAACACAACATGGCATTCAGAAATAACCAGATTCTCAGACTTGGTGAAAATTAGAGTAGACAAGAGCAACAGTTTTTAACAGATTGACATCTTTGACAGCAGAATTAATTAGGATGCAAAACCTCTACATGAGAACAAATGGCACAACATGGCAGACCATAACATGCTTAACAAAAGACTCCATGGTGGCAACAACAAAATAGTCCTAGAACACTAGCAAATCACATGGCAACATGACAACAAAATGACAGTTTCAACATAGTGAAAATTTAACTATCTCCCAAAACTGCCGTTTGACTAGGCATGAAGACATGGCAATAACAGTATCATTACAACCCTCTCTGAGCATGGCAAGGACACAAACAGCAAGAAGATATGTCACACTACAAAACACTCCATTGGCACACATTCCAAAGAGGCATGGTTTGCTTAATACGAAGCTCGCAAAACTGAACATATCGTTAACAGATTACAGTTTCAAACGGTTACGATGAGATGCACTTTTGCAATGCAATTTAAAGCATCTAGATGAACCCTAATATGCATGCAAATGAAACCATCACATAGAGCATGAAAAGTAGATGGATTTTGATATATAACACAACGGCATAGGATGAACATACACAAAGTTGGACACTTTACAAAATGCAATATGGGTTGATTTTCAGCATGAAAAGTACTTAGTGGAAATCACCTCGGGACCGGGCGAAATGGGATGACGGGGTTTAGATGCGTGACGCCGTTTGGATCAGGGGATCTGGCGGGTCCCGGGACAAAGCCGTCCCGGCGGCTGGAGAGGCCGGCCATGACGAGCTCGATGGCGACGGCGACGCGGACGACGACATGGGCGAGGGCGGCCAGGGACGGGGCCGGGCCAAGCGGATCCGGGGGTGGCCGACCCGAATTTGTTGCCAGTGAGGCCGGGCAGCGACTGGAAGACCTGCCGGCGGCGGGCCATGGCGAGGCGGCGCGGGGCGCCACTGGCGTAGAGCTGCGGGCGACGCGGTCGGCTGGAGGCGGGGCAAGGCCACGATGGCGGCGCGAGGCGGCTGGGGCGCACGCGGGCGGAGGGAAGATGCCGGCGGGGTTCGGTGGCCACCGATGGCGGGGCTGCACGGGAGTCGCGGCTGCGAAGGCAGGGCGCGGTGCGCTCGGGGCAGACAAGAGGCGGGCGAGCGGGGCGCATCGGGCCCGGTTCGGCCCGGGGGTGGGCCGCGCCTAGGCCTGGCGGGCCTCGGCGGAGGGAGGCGCCGGAAGGGCTTGGGGGCGACATGGCGGCCCTGGGTTGGCCGGGAGGCGGGCCACGGTGGCGCCAAGTGGCGGTGGTGGAGCAGTTCGGCGCGGAATTTGAGGTGGGGCGGTGGCTGACGGCGCGGATCCCGAGGAGGAGGGAGGTGGAGGCTAGGGAGGCCAATTTTGGACAGGGGATGCTTCTATATATAGCAAGGGGGCCTAGGGTTAGGGTTTTTAGCCTGATTTGAGCCGTTCGATCTCGATCGGACGGCTCCGGACGCGGGAGTGGTGTAGGTGGGCTGTGGTGGGTTGTGTAGATGGGCTAGGTGGGGATGTGAGGGAAGGTTTGTGGCCCATGGCATGATTTTAAAACTGAAAACGTCCGACAATATAAACCGATGACGGTGCCGCTACGGTTGACCGTTGGGGTATTAACCGACCTTCGATTGCGACGAAATTTGGTAGGCGGCCTACCTACAATATAACACGACCGCATGCCAAGTTTTGACCTAATTCGAGAAAGTTTTAAATGCACTTTAGAAACAATATTTTAACGATGCCGCAGGCGCGTGCGTGTGTGGTTGGTCTCAAAACGGTCGACGACATGAACGGAGAGAACCGGCGACTAATAACGGATGCAAGTTTGAAAAAAATGACGGCAACGGAGTGCCGATGCAATGCGGATGATGCGAATGATGCGATGATGAATGCGACAAACAAACAAATCACACGATGGCGACAGAATAAAAGGGGAATCTTTTGGAGTGTCGGTCTCAGGCTGTTACAACTCTCCTCCACTTACAAGAGATCTTGACCTGAGATCTTAGAATGAGAAGGGGAAGAGGAAGAAGAAATGACGAGATAAAACTTAGTTGCTTCTTTGACGAACAAGTGAAACCAAGAGACGAAGAATGGCATGAGGAACAAGCAAGAATTCAAAGAAATTTGGGCAGCACTTCGGCAGAAAAGAGAGGAAAAACTTGATAAGATGGAAGGAACTTGAAATGATTTGAGAACACTCCGGTTGAAGGGACAAGCGAGGAAACAAACATGATCTTAACAAAATGGGATGATAGATTGAAGAGAGCAACATCACAACGCCTCCGTAACAAGAGAATAGAAACTAGATCATTGGAGAGAAAAGAACAAGAAAATGACAACTTTTGCCACAATTGAATTGAAAATCATCCTTATAAAGGAGAGATTGAACGGAGTTGTTGGAACATCAACAACGAAAAGAAGAAGCTTGGTGTGGGCTTATGGAAACATCTCAAAATTATGAGCTAACAACCTGCCACTGACAAAACAAGGATTGCTTGGGAGCAAAAGAGATGAAAAACTTCTTTGACCAAGAAGAGGATGAAAACTTTGCTCATTGATAAGCACCATAATTGCCACAATCCTTAGGAAAGACTTTAGGTGAAATCTAATCCAAGGTAACTCGGAGAAAGGAATGATGGTTTTAAATGTCTCATTCTTGATAAATTATCTTCGAGACTCCTCATGCATCAAAAGATAAGAGAGAATGAATTGCACTTCGGAATACAAGACGAATGCTATAACACCATCTCAAAAGATAGGAGAGAATGAATTGCACTTCGGAATACAAGAGGAATGATACTTGAGCCTCTCCAACAAGAATCTTGAAGAACACATGAAGAACCTCTGTATGCAAAAGAATGATCAAAAGAAATGAAGGCTAAAAAGAATAAGATTATGACCTTGCCCAGATTTATATGGGGCTTTGCAAAGAGATACTTGAGAAAACTTGGAACTCCGGAAAAGAAAAGATGAGAACACTTGAAACCCAGAATTTGATATCATGCACAACTCCGGAAGAAGGATTGAAATAACTTGATGAAACAAGAATAAGAATTATGTTATGCTTATCCTTCATCTAGTTAAATTGATGACAAACAACGGACTAGGCATACGACTTATTCTTCTTAAAAAAATATTGAAGAGATTCATAATCTTGAAGAATTCTTGAACGAACCACCGGTAAGAATTGCAAACGAATGGGAATACATGACAACGAAGAGATCAAGATTGCCTAATAGAAACTTGAACAAGGCACCGGAATAATTAAGAGACGAATGAAGAGACAACAATTGAGAAGAATTTGAGAACGAAAGCTGAAAGCTGAGAATGAAGAAATCTTCTGAAAGTATGGCCTTCGGAGGATCGAGAAATGAAAACAACTCTGAAATGCTCCGGATAGATAAGGAATGAATATTCATGATCAAAACAATTTTGGAAGAATAGCATGAAGCTTGAAACACGAATCTTCAAGAGAATGGATCAAGATTTAAGAGAAGCTCTCCTTCGGTCTTCAACATAGAGAATGATGACGAGAAACACCACGAAGAATTACTGAGACACTCCGGAACAATGAATAAGGAAAGGTTGAGGCAGCGATGAAAATGATTTAGAAGCGATCTTCGAGAAGGAATATGACTCATCAAATTCATTCTGATGTCATATTGAAAATAATTTGAGGACATCTTCGGAAAGATTAGAAGAGCCAGGTAAGATCCCGGGGAAAATTTGTGGGTTATGGGCCCACTCAATGAAAACTCCGTAGAAACAATTGCTTAGAAAAAGAGATTTCACCGGTACAACTTCAAAACTTGATGAGATGAGAGCCTTGAAATAATTTAAGAGGATATAAATGGGAATAAAAGTCTTCTGAGATATCTTGCCACTCCGGATAGAACAAAGAGAGATGGCTAAACAAGAGAGGCTTGGATATGAACTTCCGACGTGAAAACATTTAATGAATGAAAAGGATATGATGGTCACCAAGAGGTTGAATCAAATCCAGCGGAGAAGAATAACACCAAGAACAAAGAATATGAGGATGGATCTTGAAACTGAAACTCCTGAGCATCTCGATAAGAAATCACGGGATACAATATGGAAGAAATGATAGCGGAAGCATCAATGACGAGAAAGTCACCTGGATGAGAATTTAATCATTGAAGAAAAGGGCGAGAGGGTGGGGAAAAACAAAGACAACTTAAGACGGATGAACAGAACTCCGGGACGAAATATGATGATAGATCTTGCAATTATTGGAAAGGGTTGAATCATCTTGAAGAGAAGCACTCCGGATGGAAAAGACTTGACATGACAATTGATTGAGCAAAAGGATTAACACTCCCATAGGAATATGAGAACACCACTTAGGAAAGATATGAAATCCCAACTTTACATCGAAGCAACTCGAATTACCAAACTCCAACAAAATAAAGGATGAGGCTTGTGAATTAAGACAAAAACAAATACATAACCCATTTGCATTTGTTGGAAGGACAATCCTAGGTAACTACTTGAATTCCCACCTAAGAACTTCCGAAATCTTTGTTTATGCAATCGGGTCCATGAATACAAGGAGTACAATCCATCACTCAACTCCTAGCAGTAATACTACTCTCCAATGTATCACATCTGTCAACACACAACCAGAGGCCTCGGAAATTCATCTACCTCACACACTCATAATCACAACGATACTAATCATGGCAATACATGTGATCCCGCTCCCCAGTACTGGGTGCCACTACACTCTTCGCACCACGAATAGTATTGAAGAAATTTCGAACATCCGCGTCCTGAGGTACTACGGAAACTGAACGATAGCGATGTGTCAAGAATCCCCTGGAGCTCAACTCCCCGGGTCCAATCCATACAGTCGGGAGGCACCAAGAACATAATTCCGGTCACATCGACATCATAGAGGTTCCAAAATACCAGCGTGATCCTAAAAAAAATTGAGTGAGAAGAGGGATGCATTAAAATTCCTACGTCAGGATTCCTCACCAGAGCATAGAAGAGGAGTAAAAAGAATCCTACTCTCCGATATATAACTAGACTCAAAATAGTTTTCACTAGACTCGACTTGGCTAAGTTCGATCAACAAAGGGGGCTCCTAGGTCGGTACTGGCTCTGATACCAACTTGTAATGCCCAAGATGTGATCCTATCCTTATTTTGGCTCGAGAACCTCGATAGGGATAGAAGCGCATCTCGTCGTTTTGCAAGAATGGATATCATTACAAGTACATGTAAAGAAGAGATGAGTATATGGAATTGGCTTACACTCGCCACAAGCTAAATCAAGATCACATCAATACAACACCATATACAATCATCATACAGAAGAGCAGGGTCCGACTACGGACGAAATCAAACGATAAAATCACATCCATCCTTGCTATCCCAGGCTGCCGGCTTGGAACCCATCCTATGATCGATGAAGAAGAAGAAGAAGAACTCCAAATAGAACAATCATCGCGCTCACGTCAAGGTAAAGCTTTACCTATACCTACAACTGTTGTTGTAGTAATCTGTGAGCCATAGGGACTCGGCAATCTCATTTCCAAGGATATAAAGACTAGCAAAGCTTAATGGGTAAGGTATGGTTAAGTGGTGAGGCTGCAAGAAGCACTAAGCATTTGTTTGAGTGGCTAACTTACGAGTACAAGAATAAGGGGGGGGGGGGTGATTGTCGCATAAATGGACATGACTAGTTATGATCACTAAGTGATCTTGAACACCTACTTACGGTCAAACATAACCCCACCGTGTTCTCTTTCGGAGCAGGCCTCACGAGAAGAGACAGTCACGGTTACGCACACGGTCGGTGTATTTTATTAGAGTTTACTTCAAGTTCTCTATGACCAGATGTTAAACAAATTTCCAAGTTGCCACATAACCGCGGGCACGGCTCTCATGAAAGATTTAACCCTGCAGGGGTGCTCCAACTCATCCATCACAAACTAACCACAAGCTGCGCTGGAACTCCTCAACCGCGGGAGAACCCGTAGTATTTGCGGAATCCCGTTGGAAAATCTCAACCTCGAGATAGCCCGAAGTGTCCTTGAAATCCCGCGCACAAGACGTTCGAGAAAGGTAAAATAAATCTAGCAAGGCCGCCCGACGTGCCGACAATCCTGATAGGAGCCGCGTATCTCATTCTCAGGGCACAACCGGATGAGCGCAGCGTATAGTGGCCTGATAGAAATCTCCCGAGTTGCCCCGGGTTGGCCTCGCACATGTCTCTAATTTGGACCAACACTCATGAGGAGCACCGGCCCGGGTTGTTAACTAAATATCCTCGGGTTAATTACTCCCTATGCAGGTTTATTAGTTATTAGGCAAATGTAGTACCAAAGTTAGCCCTTGCCATAGGAGTTTTATCCCAAAACGAAAATCAAGGGGGTCCCCATAACAACCCGGAGCATGTTAGGAGTGCTCAATATGGAACATAACCCCGGTACACAAGTAACTAGGGCGGCAACAGTGGAACAAAACACCGAACAAAAGGCCAAGCCTTCCACCTTTTACCAAGTATATATGTGCATTAAATTAAATAGCAATAATATTTTGATATCTCAAAACATCCATGTTGGCACATGGAAACAATTTTACCTGCAACTAGCAACGCTATAAGAAGGGTTGAGCAAGCGGTAACATAGCCAAACAATGGTTTGATGGGATGTGGAGGGTTAGAGGTTTATCATGGCATTTTGGGAGGCTTGACATACAAGTGGTAGGTAGCGAGAGATAGCGGTAGAAATGAGACAACTAGCATGGCAATGATAGTAGTGGTATCCAGGGAAATGGTCATCATGCCTGAGATCCCGCTTGGAAGAAGAACGAATCCATGAAGAAGAGGAGCCAACGTATTCGAACGAATCCTCACACTCCGAACACTTTCGGAACTCTATCGATAAGAAGCAATCCAGAAACAACAATCAACACATGATAAACACCACAACATATGCATGACATGATGCACATCAAATATGATGCATGTTATGCATGACATGGCAAAGCACAACAATTAACTTCTACACATTAAGTGAAGCTCAATATGCAACGAGCTGCATATTGATGAAACTCCACATTTGAATTACATAGTTCACTCCCGTTTAGTTACACGACAATATTAAATGTTGTTAAACATGGCAAGAGGTGAAGCATAAATAAACTATCTATCTAGGCATCTTAAATGAGGTATGAAACCAGTTATAGTATTTCCGAAGCGACCCCATATGTCCAGATCTGAACTAACCATGTTTTTATATTAATTAGACAGGTAATGAAAATGCACAATGCGATTCTACTCGTCATTCTAGTCGATTTACATATATAGAACATTTGCAACGGAGCTACGGCCTAAAAGATATGGCACAGATAAGATGAATATGTCATGCATGCAAAATGCATGCAATCAACAACCATAAACATGTCAAATCATGAATGCACCAAGAGATTATGAAACTACATGAGATTCGAAGCAAGTTTCATGTGCAACATGTTCAAAACGGAGCTACGGTTCAACAATAACAAGCAACACAAGTTTTATTTAAAATCTGCCCAAAACAACAACTTAGCATATTGCAACCCAGAAATCAACAAGCTACAGCCATCTAAAATGCACAACAAGGACATGGTGTTGTAGTCTATATGATGCACAACAATTCATCTCATTGCAGAAAATTCAATGGAAGCATGGATCAATAGGAAATGAGCTCACAAGATGACTATAAAATATAGCAGATTAGGACTTGGTGAAAATAACAGTTTTTAGGAGAGCAGTTTTTCACGAAGGCATATTGGCAGCAATAAAACTACATCCTAGAAGGCATATATTGGCATGAAATTTAACAACATGGTAGAGGACATGATTCACTACAATTTATTCCATTATGGCAACATCAAATTATGCACAGATTCATGGCAAACATCAACACAACATGGCATTCTGAAATAACCAGATTCTCAGACTTGGTGAAAATTAGAGTAGACAAGAGCAGCAGTTTTTAACAGATTGACATCTTTGACAGCAGAATTAATTAGGATGCAAAACCTCTACATGAGAACAAATGGCACAACATGGCAGACCATAACATGCTTAACAAAAGACTCCATGGTGGCCACAACAAAAGAGTCCTAGAACAGTAGCAACTCACATGGCAACATGACAACAAAATGACAGTTTTAGACTTAGTGAAAATTTAACTATCTCCCAAAACTGTAGTTTGACTAGGCATGTAGACATGGCAATAACAGTAGCATAACAACCCTCTCTGAGCATGGCAAGGACACTAACAACAAGAAGACATGTCACACTACAAAACATCCCATTGGCACACATTCCAAAGAGGCATGGTTTGCTTAAAACGATGCTCGCAAAACTAAACTTATCGTTAATAGATTACAGTTTCTGACAGTTACGATGAGATGCACTTTTGCAGTGCAATTTAAAGCATCTAAATGAACCCTAATATGCATGCAAATGAAACCATCGCGTAGAGCACGAAAAGTATATGGATTTTGATATATAACACATCGGCATAGGATGAACATGCACAAAGTTGGACACTTTACAAAATGCAATATGGGATGATTTTCAGCATGAAAAGTACTTGGTGGAAATCACCTCGGGACCGGGCGAAATGGGATGATGGGGTTCAGATCCACGGCAGGGCCGTTTGGATCGGGAGATCTGGCGGGTCCCGGGACAAAGCCGTCCCGGTGGCTGGAGAGGCTGGCCATGACGAGCTCGACGGCGCCGGCAACGCAGAGGACAGCTCGGACGAGGGCGGCCAGGGACGGGGCCGGGCCAAGCGGATCCGGGGGCGGCCGACCCGGATCTGTTGCGAGCGAGGCCGGGCAGCGACTGGAAGACCTGCTGGCGGCGGGCCATGGCGAGGCGGCACCGACGCAGAGCGTCGAGCGACGCGGTCGGCTAGAGGCGGGGCAGGGCCACGGCGGTGGCGCGAGGCGGTTGGGGCACGCGCAGGGGGAGGGAAGACACCGGCGGGGTTCGATGGCCACCGATGGCGGGGCTGCATGGGAGTCGTGGCGGCGAAGGCAGGGTCCCTCGCGCTCGGGGCAGACGGGCGACGGGCGAGCGAGGCGCGTCGAGCCCGGTTCGGCCCGGGGGTGGGCCGCACCTAGGCCTGGCGGGCCGCGGCAGAGGGAGGCGCTGGAGGGGCTTGGGGCGATGTGGCGGCCCTGGGTTGGCCGGGAGGCGGGCCGCGACGGCGCCAAGTGTTAGCGGTGGAGCAGTCCGGAGCGGAAACTGAAGTGGGGCGGTGGCTGTCGGCGCGGATCCCGAGAAGGAGGGAGGTGGAGGCTAGGGAGGCCAATTTTGGACAGGGGAGGCATCTATATATAGCAAGGGGGCCTAGGGTTAGTGTTTTTACCCCAATTCGAGCCGTTCGATCTCGATCGGACGGCTCCAGACGCGGGATTGGTGTAGGTGGGCTGTGGTGGGTTGTGTACATGGGCCAGGTGGGGATGAGAGGGAAGGTTTGTGGCCCGTGGCATGATTTTAAAACTGAAAAATGTCCGACAATTTAAACTGATGACGGTGCCGCTACGGTTGACTGTTGGGGTATCAACCGACCTCCGATTGCGACGAAATTTGGCAGGCAGCCTACCTACAATATAACATGTCCGCATGCCAAGTTTCGACCCAATCCGAGAAAGTTTTAAATGCACTTTAGAAACAATATTTTAAGGATACCGTGGGCGCATGCGTGTGTGGTTTGTATCAAAACGGTCGATGACATGAACGGAGAGAACCGGCGACTAATAACGGATGCAAGTTTGAAACAATTGACGACAACGGAGTGCCGATGCAATGCGAATGATGCGAATGATGCGATGATGAATGCGACAAACAAACGAATCACACGATGACGACGGAATAAAAGGGGAATCTTCTGGAGCGTCGGTCTCGGGCTGTTACAGTTCAACTCCATAATCACGAAGAAGGAGGCTCCCAAGCGACACCTAACCAATCTAGGAGGCACCATCCTCCAAAAGGTAATAGATGTGGTACTATGATGAACTCCTTGCTCTTGTGCTTCAAAAGATAGTCTCCTCGACACTCAATCACTCTCTCACAGATTTGGCATGGGTAGAAGAGATTGATTGGATGGAAAGCAACTTGGGGATGCTAGAAATCAAGATTCATATGGTTGGAATGGGATGTCTTGATCTCAACACATGAGTAGGTGGCTCTCTCTCAGAAAAATGGATGGGGCAAGTGTTTGTATGTTCTGAGTGCTTCCTCTACGAGTGAGAGGTGGTGGAGGGGTATATATAGGCATCTCCAAAAATCCAACCGTTACAACATTATTGCCCAACTCGGTGAAACCGAAGTGAAAACTCGGTTGCACCGACTAGTGCAAAATGCGACAACTTTGGCCTTTTTGGTGAGACTGATATATGAATCTCGGTGGTACCGATATGGGTGACCTAGGCAGTTACCAAGACTCGGTGTCACCGATTCTAAAAACTCGGAAGTTCCAATTTTAAGAAATTGGTTGACAAAATGTTGGTCACCGGTTTTGGTTGCACCGAATGGAATGTTGCTAGTACTAAGATGCTACGGTTAGGCTAGGGTTCTGTTTAGGTTAAAACTCGGTGGATCCAAATGGGAAAGTTGGTGTCACCGAATTTTGTCTTCTGGCTTTGGCTGAGAATATTTGTGGGAGAATGGATGAGTATTTTTGGTGGCTAATCTCTAAGCACTTGAGCAACCAGATCATCATAGTTCCTCATACCCTTTTAATAGTATTGGCTTTCCTATGGACTCAATTGTGATTTCTCACATAAAGTAAAATGTAGAGTCTTGTAGCTTGAAGCATGGCCAATTCTATTCCATCCTTTCCTTGGGGAGGTTCTCCACACAATCCTTTCGCCAACACTTCTCTATGGACTATATCTGAAATAAGCTAGATCAAACTATTAGTCCAAGAGATAATGTATGTTGTCATGAATTAACAATAACACCAAGGGAGCATATGTTCTTTCACACCTGCAGCGTTAGATTGGCGAGATGTTGATGTAGACAAAAAAATGTTACTGTGGGATACCTTGAAGGTATAAATGAGCATAATTTATAACTTACTCTTCTAATGCCGTCTAACCGAGTGTCCCGCTTTCTCTCATTTTAATAGGCATTTTATGAGCTAGACTCAACCGCCTTGAGCTTTGTTCTCAACACTGCACACATAAAATGGAAGGATTGGAAGTCAGATTTAAAGAGGTACATGTTTGATGTTGCACTGACTGATGCAAAACTTATGAAAAGACGTGACAGCAGAATTAGTGAAGTTGATTGGAAGACCCTTATTACTTATTGGAGATCTTCGGTATTTTAAGTAAGTCATCATGCTGAATCAAAACTGTAGTCATCCTGCTGGACATAGATAAACAAATGTGCATCATACATCTGGCAGCAAAGAATATGTGTGATAAATCTCCTTTACTTTTTTCAAAATACAAACAATATGTGTGATAAATATCCTTTACTTTTCTTGTAGTCTCGTAGAGCTATCGCCAAAAAGAATTGCGCCAATGCAGTGCCTCATACATCTGGCAGCAAGAGTCATACCCGTGTTGCCGATGAAATGGTAAAAGCAGGTACCCCGATTAAAAATGATACACCATTGTGTTTCAGTGACTAATGCATAGTGTAATAAATAAATGATTGTAAGCTGTAAAACTTGGGCATGATCCTCAAAGAGATCAAGTTTATATCAAAACACATACATGCAAGAAAGGGGAAAGTAAAGGGAGTTATGTGCCACAGGCAGTAGCAACAATTGTAAGTTTGTTTTGCCATGTTTTTGCAGTATTAGTCTGAAATTGTACAAGTAGAATTTACATAGCAAGCAAGTATCATTTTGCAGAAAGAACTCATAGAGAAAGGTGAAAAGCACCCTGAATGGAAGGAAACAAGCATTAAGAAGGTGATCTATTTGCATGTGTATGTGGAATGAAGGAGCCACGGGTCGTGTCCGTGTGTTAGGTCTAAGGCCAACACCTGGAAATTTGGGCACACCGGGTACGTCGGCTAAATTAAGCACAAGAGTTCTAGTTGCAATGGAAGGGTGTCGAGAAGGTGAAAATTGCTTTAACATGCTGGAGGGACATGTGCAATAAATGCATGAACGAATGAACCGAATGGAATTGATGTTATCTTCACAAGGAGGGCATAATCTAGAAACTCCTAACTCGTAGCATGGTTCTAATTCTCGAAAAGTACCGAACTATTTCCACATCTTTTCATTGCATCAACAATCCATCTTGCATACAATAACTATATTTCCATGTTATTGTGTGATAGAACTCAAGAGTTGAAGCCAAGGAAGATAAAGATGGTGAAGATGATGAAGGGGATGATGAACAACTCTTTGTTCATAGAAGAGTCATTGCAAACCCCCGTGCAAGAAGCTCATTATCCCATGAAGATGAAAGCCTTGTAATCTTCTCATCCTTACCTATATGTTTAAATTCTATTTTGTCTTCATGTTTCTAAATCAATCATTGATTCGGATTGGTAAGGATGTGCTTCTATATGCATGGACTTGTCCTGAAACTCCTGTTGCTAAGGTAAGAATTATCTCAGTTGACCCTGACACTATTGCGGGCGGAGAGCCCCTTGGACCAGCAACTTATGAGGTTCTTGTCAATGTTGCGATCAGAAGGGATGCTACGATGCCTTATGAATATGACGGTTTACAAATTATTGCTGATGCTGTCACAAGGTCCATTGCATGGCCATCTAGCAAGGTAATCACCAACAATGTATGTTTTGTCCACTTGCCTCGAATTGTTTGACATGTGATACTGACTTGTGATCACTTTGCTAGATGAAGCCATACAAGCCAGGGGCATCTTCCTCGTCCCGCCGCTAAGGTATTGTACAAGAGATGCTTCTTGGTGCTTCCTTGCTTAAAGTACAAAAGTTTCTTCTAATAACTTAAACCTTCCTGGGGTTAAGTTGTGACTGAATGATGTTCTATAGCACATGGCACCAGCAAAGCTGTGTCAGACACCATAAACTTGTAGGAGATGTGCAAGTGTACAGTAGATTCAATGTTTATGTCTATTATACCAACTGAACACTTGACAGTAGTACACATGCTTCTTTGAAAATAATTGCTATATTTAATTTAATTTGTGGCATTAAAGTACATTTCCTTTTCTGAATGTAATGGTTAGGTGCAATCTATGTTTTGGATCCTAATGTAGTAATAATTTTTTTTAGTTCTGCCACTAGCAATAAATTAGATTCATGTCCATATAGTACATTGTATCCTGTTTCTGAATCTTGATTCATGTCCATAAAGTAGTCGTGGAATTTTTTTATTTTTGCGATTTCTGAATCTTGTTTCTAGGCCCATACAATACATTATATTGTATCTTTATCAAGATCTTGACTAACTATATTTCAATTCTACCTAGCCACGAAGAAGGCGCCCATCCATGAGCGATTAATCAATAAGTATCAGAAAAAACCAAGTATTTGTAATATGTACGTACATACAAATTAATAAGCAGTGTACATATATTTAGTAATTGTGCAGATGCCAGTTAAGACTTTATATATTGCAAAAGATATGTGTAACCTGATTTTATGTTTGAGCTATAATTCTAAATCTCTGTCATATTTTTTCTTGTATGGCCTGAATAGTAAAGCAAATATTGGTCATTAGAACAACTCCTCTTTATTTATCTTATGCATAACCTGATGGTTTCATAGGTTCTGGCTCTTATACCTATGAAGATTTGTATGTACAGTACATATGCTTCTCTCAAAGTAATGGCTTAATTTAATCTAATTTGTGGCATTGAAGTGCACATGTAATTCTCTTATGCTTTTCTAAATATAATAGTCAGGAGCTATCGTGAGTTTGTACCTAGATGTGTTGCTTCAAATAATTGGGTGTATGCTAAACTGTGGCCAGATGATGTATATTGCTCCTATTTCTTGAAATATATTCCATGGTCATCTCGCATTAATGTTTTATCATGTCCAGCACAGTACATATTTTAATTAGAACATGTTGTGGCATTATTGAGGACTTGCCCTATTATAACACCTAAATCCCACTGCCATTGATGCTTTATACAATTATTATTTTCGCCATTGTCTCTACAAATGCATGAATTCACCGGTGAATTTTTACCCTTTAGGAAAGACATACAAAAGGACCAGGAAGGAACCATGAAGATGGCAGTTCGCATTCGCTAGACATTTTGACATTTTGTGTAATGGAGCAAAAATAATGTCTTTTAGGTATTATTTTGTTAACCTATATGGCATCTTGTCATCCGGGTATTTTGTGTAATGGAGCAAACAATGAATCTGTGGACATGCATCTATCATTTTGTAAACATATTGGGTGTTTCGGTGACTGGAACATATAAATGTTGGAAGGCTTATGAGAATGAATTGTTGTTTTATCCTTCTTTTCTCATGATTTATTTTTTTGTGAGTACATGGAAGTTTGTTAACTTGATTGATATTGTGTTGAAATGAGATATGCAGCTTGATTATATTGTACATGGCAGATGGGAAATATATAATGGGTGGGTATTTGATATTATTGCTCAGCTAAACTAAATGCTTATGAATTGTTGGTTGGGAAAAGAAAATAGCGTCCTATTGTCGGTCGGCAAAGGTTCATGCCAGGCCCAACAGAATTTTGGTCGACAAAGATGGCACCGTCAAACAGTCGGTCGGGAAAAGTTCTACGACAGTACCAACGGAAAATCGGTCGGTAAAATTTTACCATCGACCGGTCAGTCGGGAAAGGTTTATGGTAGTGCCAACAGAAAGTCGGTCGGTAATGTCCTTTATTGCCGATCAACTGTTGGGCGGCAAAGATATGTCGGTCGGGAAAAGGCTTTCTCGTCTGGACTTTTCCCAACAGGCGGCATCGGTCGGTAATAGATTTTCCTGACCGACTGTCTGTCGGAGGAGGCAGTTTTTCTGGCCAACTTATCTGTCAGTGATGTAGTTTTGTGATGTAGTGACGGTACGGGCACACAAAATGGATGTTTATTTGAAGGTTTTAGAGGTGGCACGTGCAAATTTACTTGGAATGGTAGTGAAATACCATATATAGGTAGGTATGGTGGACTCTCATGGTAGAAACTTGGCTCAAGGATTTGGATGCACAAGTAGTATCTCTACTTAGTATGAAGTTTTGGCTAGCAAAAGGTTCTAAACAAGCACCACATGTTGGAGGATCCATAACAATATAACTTCTATGCAAATATGCCCAAACATAACTATTTTGTTGTCTTCCTTGTCCAACTTCAACAATTTGATCAAGGTTGAAAATAATTAATGGGTATTCACAATCATAAAAGATGTCCAAGATAATATATTTGTTTATGAAAGTTCTCTTTCTTATACTAATCATTCATGAATTGCTTGTATGACCAATACTATGATTGTAAAACTTAAATAGATTTTACTTTCTAAACCAAATGTGAAACTACTACTAAGCGTAAAGCACATGTATAATTTCAGATTTATGATATTCAATTCATTAAGAATTTACTCTCGGGATATAAGTGAAGCACAAGAGTAAATATCAAACTACACTCAATGGATATAAGTGAAGTATAATGAGTAGTCAAACAATTAAGTAGCTATGTGAGGACTCTCTCTCAATAAAGATTTTCTGGTCTGAATATTTTATTCAAACAGCAAACAAAACAAAATATACTCCAAGAATAGCACATATCATGTGGACAAATAAAAACTTAGGCTCAACATAGGCTAACCGATAGTTGTTGACGAAGAGAGGTGGGATGCGTAGCATCCCCAAGCATAGATGTTTGAGACTTCTTGTAATATTGACTTAGCCAGCCTTGGGCATTCCCAAGCTTGATCTCTTGTGTCTCGTTAATTCTTCTCATATCACGGTTTCACCTAGGTCTCAAAAACTTCATCCACACAAAACTTGAAAAAGAACTCGTGAGATAGGTTAGTGCGCATAATAATAAATCAACACTTTATGTACTGCCAAGAAAAGTTGCATAATAATTTTCAAATATTTTCTACTGTATACTATCATTTTCACAATTTATATCTATCAATATAAGTCATCAAAACAATAGGAGAAGTAGATAACAAAACTATGACATCAATCTGTCTAAACAGGACCATTTGTAGGAATTAATTTCAAAAGTACACTTATGTAACTCCAAACAATTTGAAAATTTATTACATGATAAAAACATTATATGAAAATACTGTGTAAAAATTTCAGAAACTTTCCACGTTCCAGTAAAATATGAAAATTCAAACACTACAACAAAAGTTTCTGTTTCTACACAACACACATCAAACATGCAATTCAAGCATCCTAAAAGGCAATTCTTGGAACTAATTATTGAAAAACAAGATTATAAATAACATATAATAGATAACAACAAAATAAAATGATGCTCCAAGCAAAACACATATTATATGATGAATAAAAATATAGCTCCAAGTGAGGTATACTGATAGTGTTGAAGACGAAAGAGGGAATGCCTTCCGGGGCATCCCCAAGCTTAGATGCTCGACTCTTCCTTGAATATTACCTTGGGGTTCCTTGGGTATCCCCAAGCTTAGGGTATTGCCGCTCCTTATTATCCTCATATCAGTATCTCACCCAAAACTTGACAACTTCAATCACACAAAACTTAACGGAACTTCGTGAGATGGGTTTGTGTAATAAAGATAGATCATTCACTTAGGTACTGTCAAGACAAGATTCATAATTTTTATCACATAATAACTACTGTACTCCATCATTCCCATAATTTATACCACTAAATATAAGCTATGGAAACACTAAAACAAGCAAACTATGCATGCAAAACAGAATTTGTCAAAACAGAACAGTCTGTGAAGATCTAAATGAAATCCATATTTAACTACCTCTAAAAATTCTGAAGAATTAGGAAAACGTAGGAAATTTGTATAGAAAAACTGTGTAAATGTTTTAGAATTTTTTGCCTCTCCAGTAAAATTTAAAAAATTCTGCACTGGACGTAAAAGTTTCTGTTTTTAGCATAGAATCAAACTAACATGTATCCACATTGTCCCAAAGGCTTTACCTAGCACATTATTGAAATAAAAGTCACAAAACATAATTACTACAGTAGCTTAATCATGTGAACACACGAAACAAAAAGTATAAGTGTTGGGTTGTCTCCCAACAAGCGCTTTTCTTTAAAGCCTTTTAGCTAGGCATGATGATTTCAATGATGCTCACATAAAAAGTAATAATTGAAACATGCAAGAGAGCATCAGGAATCACATGGAAATCACATTTAAGTCTAACTCACTTCCTATGCACAGGGATTTTGCAGGAAAACAATTTATTGTAGCAAGAATCAACTTGCATAGGAAGGCAAAACAAGCATAACTACAAAAATTTAAACACATAGAGAGGAAACTTGATATTATTGCAATACCTACAAGCATATGTTCCTCCCTCGTAATAATTTCAGTAGCATCATGAAGGAATTCAACAATATAACTATCACACAAAACATTCTCTTCATGATCCGCATGCATAGAATTTTCATTACTCTCCACATAAGCAATTTTCTTCTCATTCATAGTAATGGGAGCAAACTCAACAAAATAACTATCATGAGACACTTGATTGACATAACCACATTTAATATTAAAATTATGATGACAAGTTTTAAAAGTGCTAGTTATCGCCTAGAGGGGGTGAATAGGCAATTTGTGTGAAAAGCTTCGAAACAGTAAATATATTCAAAGTATGTGGAAGCGAAACAGGATCAAGTAGGGATATCAATCAAGGATTTAAACAAGGCATTGAATACAACAAAGACATTTAGGCAGATATAGCGTAGTCATCATGCACACTAAGATGTATCAAGGATAAACTTTGGTAGTTTGAAGATAAATTGCAGTATAAGGAATGTCTTCGGTGAATGTGTTCGAACACAAATGGTCAAGCAATGACTTCACAGTAGAATGCAGAAAGTAAGAGAGTGAATGATGGAACCAGTTGCTCGATGAAGACACAAGATTTGTTGGACCCGTTCCAGTTGCTATGACAACTGTACGTCTGGTTGGGGAGGCTGATATTGAACTCAAAAGACCTCATCTTCACCTTGTTCCCCTTGAGCCAAAGTCACTTAGACAGCATCGAATCACTCTGGTAAGTCTTCAGGGGTGACTTCCGAATCCCGTACAAACTTGGTCACCCGGCAGTCCACAATGACTCTTGGATGCTCTAGACCCAGACGCCTAACCGTTTGGAAGATCACAGTCTTCAAGTGTAATAAGTCTTCGGTTCACTGAGAAAAAAACGACTTCGGTGATGCTCAAACACACTAGCTCTAGGTGTTCGGGTTTATCCTTGCAGGATAGCTCTCTCTTAATGTCTTCGAGATGGGTTGCTCCAGAACGACAACAGTCGTATCTCACTCTGAGCAGCCACCTTCTCATGCTGGAGGGGGTGGGCTATTTATAGCCAACAGGCAACCCGACATGATATGACCGAAATGACCCTGGGTCAATGGCCAACCGACACGCGTTCCAACGTTCGGATTTTAATGACACACGCGGCAACATTACTTGGGCTACACGCAATGGTGGCTCAACCAGCTCTGGAACATATTTCCTCTCACTGTCTTCACTCGAAGACATAGGTATGGGTTGAGTATCACGTCAGCGTCTGACTTCGATCACATCGACCCCACTTAACAGTACGGTGGTTCCTATGACTCGAGAAAGAAGAAACAAAACTACCAAAATACTTTGTCTTCACGTTTCATTATCTTCTAGCGATTATCTTCGTGTACCACCAATGGCTTTGGCAATCATCAATGTCTTTGGACATTTTTAGGGGCCTTCTTCGACGCCTAAACCGAATATCCAGGGAATTCTATCTGTGTTAACCTATGAACTCTCACAAACACATTAGTCCCTCAACCACACTTGTCTTCAATACTCTAAAGCCAACAACGGTGGCACTAGATGCACTTACAATCTCCCCCTTTTTTGTGATTGATGACAAACTGGTTCAAGTTTTCAATGGGGATAAAATATATGAAGATAAAGACTTGGAGATTATGATTGCAAGATATAGAGAGCTCGCACTGAAGATGTGCTTAGGAAGGTTTTGCTTTGAATGCAAAAGCACATGGTAGGTTTTAATTTGTGGAGATCTCCCCCTATATCTTGGAATCCAATCACTATGTAGTTAAGTGATTTTATGAAGATAATGAAATGCATAATGAAAAATGGGTCTCTGCAGTATGGCTTCGGGCGCGTATGATAAACTTTGAAGTAGTGCCAAAAGTAAGGTAAAGATAGAATGTGCAGACATCCATCACGACTTAAGTTTTACAGCCCAAAGAGCAAATGTCCAGAACGAGAGTTGTATACTTAACAAAAAATAGCAACCACCCAGCCCTTAAAGACCCGCTTGAAGACGATCAACCCAATGCTTCTCCCCCTTTGTCATCGAATGACCAAACAGGATGAAGACATTGGCACACTACTCGTCCCCAGCCGGAGTTGAAGACGATGGCGCAGTCGAGTCATTCTTGGGCGGTGTAGAGGGGTCTGATGCAGCGTCTTGGCGATCTGTAGTGGCCCCCGGGGAAGTGACATCTTCGGCATCATCATTTGCAAGATCAGCATTGACGGACGATGCTGAAGAAGAATAGTCACTTTCTTTGAGAGATGGCATCCTACGCCACATATCCGTCCAAGGAGGAGGGCCATAGAATCTGAAGTACTTGTCGAAGCCCTCTTCCCGAAGATCTTCCTCTAGAGCCATCATGGTCAATGTCTTCGAGGAATGCATGCATGTATCATGGGCCACAAAAGTGCCCTTGGTGGCAAGGTTGCGAATGCGATTGATATCCACCATAGCAGATTGGATCGGGCGCCTTGTCCATTCATGATGCCTATCATGCTTTTGATGAAGAGAAACTAGAAGTTATTGGTTGGTCATGGCACCTTCCCTTCTGGGTTGTGGCTGTGGAGGCACAGTGCTAACAGTGGCTTCAGTGGCAGTAGCACTCGGTTGAGAACGATGAATGGAGCCAATCAGTCGAGCCCTGGCAGGGTCAGTTGGAATGTGAAGCCCTTCATCATTAGTTGTGCCACTTGTGCCTTCTACAAAGGGGTTCTTTCCTTTGGAAGGGTAAATGTCTTCGTGGATGATTTCCACTTCCGGAAGGAACACAACATGGTTGCAAGCTGAAGGCAGATACCTTGTATTTGTTCTGATCTTGAATAAGCGCATGATCCGTGGTGCAAATATCTTGGGCTCAAAAAGGTCCATACCAGCTGCAGCGAGGTTGCGAACGAACAAATCTTGAAGATTAAACCTGATGCCATAGACAATATTGTAGATCAAAGTCTTCATGGCACCTTCAAGCTTGGTCGAAGATGAATGCCCATTGATACGTCCATTTTGCATCATGATTTCCTACTATTATTTATAATGTGTTTATGCATAATAATGCTTTATGGAGTGATTCTAATGCCTTTTCTCTCATAATATGCAAGGTTTACACAAAGAGGGAGAATGCCGGCAACTAGAATTCTGGACCTGAAAAAGCATATCAGAGACACCTATTTTGCACATCTCCAAATAAGCTGAAACTTCATGGAGAATTATTTTGGAATATATAAAAAATACTGGAGCAAATAACTACCGGAGGGGGGCCACCTAGTGACCACAAGACACCAGGGAACGCCAGGCCCCCCAGGCGCGCCCTAGTGGGTTGTGGTCAGCCCAGCCCACCTCCGGTGCCCATCTTCTGGCACTTAAGGTCTTTTGACCTAGAAAAAATAAAGGGAGAACTTTCGGGATGGAACGCCGCCGTCTCGAGGCGGAACTTGGGAAGGAGAACTTTTGCCCTCCGGCGGAGCGATTCCGCCAGGGGAACTTCCCTCCCGGAGGTGGAAATTGAAGCCATCATCATCGCCAACACCCCTCTCATCTTTGGGAGGCCAATCTTCATCAACATATTCAACAACACCATCTCCTCTCAAAGCCTAGTTCAACTCTTGTGTTCAATCTTTGTACCGGAACCTCAGATTGGTACCTGTGGGTGACTACTAGTGTTGATTACATCTTGTAGTTGACTACTATATGGTTTATTTGGTGGAAGATTATATGTTCAGATCCATTATGCTATTTAATACCCCTCTGATCTTGAGCATGATTATCGTTTGTGAGTAGTTACTTTTGTTATTGAGGTCATGGGAGAAGTCATCTTGCAAGTAATCATGTGAAGTTGATATGTGTTCGATATTTTGATGATATGTATGCTGTGATTCCCTTAGTGGTGTCATGTGAATGTCGACTACATCACACTTCACCATCTTTGGGCCTAAGGGAATGCATTGTGGAGTAGTTATTAGATGATGGGTTGCTAGAGTGACAGAAGCTTAAACCCTACTTTATGCGCTACTTCGTAAGGGGCTGATTTGGATCCTAACGTTTAATGCTATGGTTATATTTTATCTTAATACTTTTCTCATAGTTGCCGATGCTTGCGAGGGGGTTAATCATAAGTGGGAGGTTTGTTCAAGTAATAACATCACCCAAGCACCGGTCCACCCACATATCAAATTATCAAAGTAGCGAACGCAAATCAAACCAACATGATGAAAGTGACTAGATGAAATTCCCGTGTACCCACAAGAACGCTTTGCTTATTATAAGAGACTGTTTTGGCCTGTCCTTTACCACAAAAGGATTGTGCAATCTTGCTGCACTTTATTTACCGTTGCCGTTACTTGCTCGTTACCAATTATCTTGCTATCAAACTACTTGTTACCTACAATTTCAGTGCTTGTAGAAATTACCTTGCTGAAAACCGCTTGTCATTTCCTTCTGCTCCTCGTTGGGTTTGACACTCTTACTTATCGAAAGGACTACGATTCACCCCCTATACTTGTGGGTCATCACCCCATGACTGGCCATATTGTGTGATGAACAATATGATAGATTTTCTTCGGTAGGTACTGAAGATCATTAACAAAGAAAGCAGTGGGTAAGGGAGGATCAGGTGCCATTGGCTTCATCAGGGTCATCATCTGTGTCATGTTGGGTTCTGGTGCTTGGAATATGCTTCTTGTTGCCTCAAGATAGGCTTCAGACTGTGGATGAAAGTCTTCTCCTGATGCTGCAAGTGGAGTGGTGGCAAAGAATTCCATAGCAGGAGCCTTGATGTGCACATCATGAATCATGCAGTCTATGGCCCATATCTTCAGATCTCTGCTAAAGCCTAAGATGTGAAGAGTTGCATAAAATTAGAGAATGAGTTGTTCATTCCAGCCTTCTTGATCAGTGACAAACGGCATTGGTCCAACATCATGAAGACAATCAAGGGCCGGTTCGAAGCAGGGAAGCCCACATATGGCTTCAAAGTTGATACACTTGTGGGGGAAGATCATGGTTTGGCCATAGAGCACACATGTATAATATTGGCGCTGTTGAGCGCTCGAGAACCGATCAGATCGAACCTTTTGACAATTGTAAGGATTGTAGTCAAACTCAAAGAAGGTGTTGTTGAGTTGGAAGTCCTTGACACTGAAAACAAGTGGGCGTGCTGGACCTTATTGACGAGGACACGGAGGCCTTGGCATTGGGTTCATGACTCCTGGGCGGCGATGAATATTGAATTCGTATTGAGGGCCCATCCTTGGTGCGATCATCCTGGGCCACCTTGTAGGCACTATTTCTCCTTCCCTATTGCGAGCCATGACAATGTTTTCAGGATTGTCGTCGATTGATGGCGTGGTAGGGAAAGGAGCACCATCTGGGGATGGGGCATTTGCTTCGTGTACAGAAGTTGCGGCAAGTTCTGGTTCTGGGGGGGTCTCAGCAGTGTCAGCGGCAAGAACTTCGGCTGCATTGGCTTTAATCTCAGGTAGTTCAGGAAGAACATCTTCTATCCTGAGATTTTCTTTGACTGATGCAGTCGGGTCCGTTTGCACTTCATCTTCACGAATGCTTGACATTGATGGTACTATGGGCCTTGGTCCTCTACGAAGCCTTTTGAGAGGCGACGCATGTTCAACAGTTTCAACCTCCATGTCTTCAGAAGGAGACTGAGGTGACTGCAGTACAGGGGTTGAAATAGGAGCAGACGCTGTGCAAGGAATGACTTCGTGCATTGGAGTGTTTGGATGATTGGTGTCCCAAAACTCATCTTGCACAAGGGGTGTAACAAGGGACCCAATGTCCACATTCTCACTGACTTCAGGTAGTGGTGATGATACCAAACGTGCATTGAGTTGAGGCACAGGTTTAGATTGCATTTCTACATTGTCCTTTTGTACAGCAGTATCAAGAGCAATGTCTTCAGCTGCGGTGAAGTCGACAGCTGGAATGGCTTCAGCTGCACTTGGTTCAGCAGCAGGAATCTCTTCGGTTGTTTGAGACTCTATGGTAGCAGACTCATGCAGAACAACATGTCTCTCAACATTTTCAGAAGTTGGAGGATCCATGGAGATTGGCTTCACCAGCAAGAGTTCCTCTCGAGCAGGTGGAGTCATAGATGGGGCTTCGGGGACACTTGGGCCGAGCTCGAAGACTTTGCTTTCTTTGTCTTCATCTGTTCAGAGTGAGCTTCAGCAGACTGAATGTGCTTGCACTTTTTGGCTTTAGCTTCAGCAGTCCTAGTCTTCTTACTTGATGCGGCAGAGGAAGTGGGGGCGTTCTGGTGCCAGAGAAACCAGCAGGGAAGATAATGCTCGGCACTTCTTGCCTTGTGGGAGCAGCCTGGCTCGAAGACTTTGAAGCCTGCTTTGACTTCGCAATGATTCTGGGGTCAAGAGCAGGTTGGCCAAGAGCCTTTCGCTTGAGCATGTCATTTTGGGCATCTACCATCAATCTTGCCTTTCCCTTCATCCGGGCAAGGGCACCACGAACATCATCTTGACGCTTGACAAATTTGGCCTTGTGATCAGACATCTTCTGTTGATAGCCTTGGATTTCTTTGACTCCAAGTTTGTCCTTATGTTTCTTGAAGAGAGCCTTTTCATGGCTAATCTTCTCGCGTTGCTCCACAAGACTCTTTGCAATGGCGAGCTCTTCACTTACCAGACCCTGAAAGGTGACGCTCAAGCCAAGAGGAAGTTCAAGTGCATCGATGGTGATTGAGGGATCACCAAAACCATTCATCAATGAAATGGTCCAGTATATCTGCATTAAAGAGACGCAGATCCTCTAGCCTTTTGGCTTCTTCTTCCTTTTCCCGAATAAGCCTTGCAAGGGCTTCATCATCAAATTCATCATCAGACAGCTCAATGATAGTATCTCCATCCATCAAGTTGACAGATGGCTTCGGTCCATGACGAGCAGTATGCTTTATTTTCATCCTTCTGAAAGTATGAGGCTCATCCTCAATCTGCAGACATTCTTCAGCAGTTTCATCAGGTCTTGAATGCAAAGCCTATGGTGTTGCAGGGGCAGGCCTTGAAGCCTTTGAGTCTTTAGGCTTCGACGCCTTTTTGCTTTTCTGAGGCTTCGAAATAGAGACTGGGGGTTGATCAGTATCTGCTTCATAAGTGTCTTCAGGGACATGACACCCAAGGATGCTAGATAGGTCAGCATGACTTGGCATGGGTGGCCTGACCATGCAACGAAAGAAACCAATTCTTAGGGCTTCGGCTTTTCTCTTTAGATGCAGATTTTTGTAAACAATATTTGTCTAGGGAGCCTTTTTTGTGTTCTTTTCTGCATATTCTTCAGTGACAAAGTGATAGTAGAACCATTCCTCTGCCCAATATCTTCAAATCCACTGAATCTGGTTCTTGCGCTGTTGGTAAGTCTCTTCAAGATCAGACTTGTATTGTTTATAGAGAGCTGGGAATGTCTTTAGCAGTGTTCGGACGTCTTTGCTTTCCACCCTTCTTGGGAGCAGACTCTGAAGCCATTTTCATCGGCTAATGTATTGGCTTCACACAAGAATCCAAATGAGAACTTGCTTCAGGTGAATCCAAATGAATCTGCAAGTAGTCTGCAAATGAATTCAGACTATGAGATCCTAGTGATTCTGCAGCGGACATGTACCCGTGAAAGAATTAGAGATGCAAGGGGAATAGAAGAGGTCATATGCATTATCAGAAGATTTTAAGGATTAAAACATGGTCTGAAGATAATGACCTCGTTCACCGAAGACATTCACTTTTGCATAATATATGGTGGTTTCAGATTTGTGCAAGTCCAAAAATTTGCATAAGTGAGAAATCAGGCCAAATTTTTCGTCAAGAAGTGAAGGCATTAGGTAGATTGAGATCAATGCTTGAGTGATGTTGAAAGGAAGGTGGGAAAACAACAATCAAAAATATGTGGTAATTTTTCAGATCAAAAAGACGGTAAAAAATCATAGATTTATTTACCGCGGTGAAGAACACGAAGAACAGCTCAACGAGGCTGAGAAGCCGAGCGATTCAATCTGCCACACCATACCTTAGTGGTGGCAAACAGCTACAGCGGTGGCGGGGGAAGATGTTCGCGGCCGGCGTGAGTACGACGACGAAGAAGGCATAGCAGCTAAGCGTTTCTTCTCCGGTGATGATGGATTTTAGCAGTGGCGCTAGGGTTTGGAGCTCGAGAGCGGACGCAGTGAGGTAAGTGTAATAATGGAGCCTGGGGTAAGTATTTATAAGGTGGGGTGGAACTAGAACATCCATTTTTTTTGGACGGATATGCCCCTCACCCTTCGGCTTAATGGGACGCGTGGCATGCATGTACACGTTTGACATCCCAGTACCCCCGATCTGCAGCGACGAGCTTGGGAATTGTTGCGATAAGGGCGGTAAAAGATAATATTGAAATTTTAACTGTTTGGTTGGTTTTGTCTTCGACTGCCAATGATGCAGTGAAGAAAATCAACATGTGTCAAGTAGAATGCATATGACTGAAGTTGAACAGTGTTAGGAGAGATTAGCATAGATAAGTGTGGGGACCCCGACTCATAAGTCGTGATCACCGAATGCATGTGTACAGTGATCCTAGAGATCAATGCTCACTGAACACACAGAAGCTGAATAACAAGAGTCTTATATCCTTACATACAGTCTTACACAAATAGGGGCCAGCTAGGCCAAGTCTTACATGGATAGCGCCGCAAGGGCCAAACACTTAAACATAACAAGCAGCGGAAATCTTGATCGGAAGTGTGAACCCATGCCATCAACCTTAAACCTACAGGCATTCTGACTGGGAAGCATCCTAGTTCGCATGTTCGTCACCAACGAACTCTTCGCCATATTCCTGCTCTTCCATGCCTGGCCAATTAAATAACCAGTGGCAAGCCAATGAGTACTTTGAATGTACTCGCAAGAACCCAAGTTGTGGAACAAGGTATAACAATGCATGATATAGCACTAAGTAGTTAAGTTTTGCAGAAAGCTGATTTTAAGTGCAATGATATGATCAAGTAACCTTGAGTAAGCATGCATCAACTGTTGAGAGGTATACATGTGAACAAGTCTCAGTTATCATCATAAGCAGGGGTTGAACATCTCATGTTCATCATCATGCCAAGTCATCGGACTTAGGTCAAGTATCACCTTAGTCGGCAACACACACACACACCAGTTTGTGATAACATCTGGACATAGTTTAAGCAGCACCACCCAACTGTCCTTGACTGTGGACACGGCTATTCGAATAGTTTTACACTCTGCAGAGGTTGCACACTTTACCCACAAGACTCGGGAAACTTCCGTGTCAAGCCACGACTCGCGGTATTGTCCGTACCGGAGGGAAGTACCCGAACATTGCCTTTCCCCTGACGATACTAAACAAAGAGTCCACTCGATTGGTAACCAGCCCACATGATGTACATCACAAGTATCATCCATGCAGGAACCAACGGTGTGCCCGGTGCCTGTGAAGACAGCGCATGATCATCCTTACCGGCACGACCCCGTATCGAGAGTGACCACGTCACTCCCGCCTCTAGTAATGCGGGCTCTATGCTAGTACCCATCAAAGTAATCAACAAAGCCCCGTCCCATAAGGGGTATCATGGTTGTGCATGTAAGGTTGGGACGGTCGACAAATCTTAAATCAAATCCATTTTCGAAAACACACACACTCACTTGCTCCGGTACACCACTTCTTTATCAAGTGGTTACCTAGCTCATCATCATCTCCCTCGGGCATTAGTGGCACCCGACGGGGTTTTCGAAAAAGTCTTTGAAACCATTTTGTTTCCATCACCATGCATATTCCCATCCCACTTGCGTAGCACTACTCGCAACCTAACTACTCCCACCCGCACAACCCTCATAAGAATGGTAGGGTCATGCACGATGCAAGTATCAATGGTAAAGTGTTGGAGGCATCCCACCGAAGGGGGAACACCATATCCTCATGATCAATTCACCGAAACGGAAAGTGCTATATGACATGCAAGAAAAAGTTTCTTAACATGGTCAAAGGGCTGCTTGCCTGGCTCAACAAAGTCTTCGGGGTCTTCAAAGTCTTCGTGTCCAATCCCTTCATCAACAACGCAATCTATCGTCGCGGAATAAACGAGCAAAAATAAGCATCACACCAAAACAGAGCACAATCTTTACTTCTAAAATGTTACCCTAGTCTGATAAATACTACAACCTATTCTAAAAATGTTTGTCTAAGGTTTTGTTGTGAAAAACATTTTGAAAACTATTTAAACAGAGGCTAAAAATATTTTAAACTAGATTTTAATTAAAATCACTATGTAAAACATTTACACAAAAATGCACAAGTGGCACTTTTAAATTCTACAGATTATTCTAAGATTTATGGTGGAAAATATTGGGCATTGGATTTTTATTTTTGGCTTATGGAATTTTGGAAAAACTAACAGAAAAGGAAAAAGAAAAAGGGCACTATGCCCTGGGCCAGATCTGGCCGCAACTGGGCCGGCCCAGAGCAAATCAGCCCCAGGTGAACCGGTGCGCCCGCGCTCGCCAGGTTCAAACCTGACGGGCGGGGCCCGGGTGCCAATGAGAGAGGGAGAGAGAGGCGGGCAAGACAGAGGCCGACAGGTGGGGGCCACCTGTCGGGTTCGTCTCCCTCCTCTGGATAGAGGGGGGCGGGGCTCACCGGCGGCGGTGCGGGGCACGGCGACGGTGGGTGAGTGCGGGAATGGGCACGGGGTCCAGTCGCCGATCTCTTGGAGGTCGAAGGAGCGGCGGGGGTGGCCGGAGTTGCCGGCGATGAGAAGGCCACGACGGAGGGCTTCAGGAGAAGGTTGCTGGGGCCGTCCCGTGCTGCAAAACATGGTGAGGAGGGGGGGAAAAGACTCAGGGCACCGAGGGGAGACCAACGGGACGAAAATGAGGGCCGGGGAGGCTCTATACCCGGAGATCGCCGGTGACCCGACGCGGCGAGGCTCAGGTGGATCCCGAGTGTCTAGCCCTCGAAATGGAAGGGGAGAGGCGCAGGGGCACGATTGAGGAGTGGGGGAAGGGACCAGAGGGGAGAGAGGGACGCGGGGAGGCCCTTTTATAGGGGAGCCGCGGTCCACCGAGCGCTCCTGCACCGTTGAGCTCGTGGCCGAGTCCAGAGGCCACGGGAGGGGGAGAGGGCATGTCTGGAGTGCTCGTGGGGTAGGTCTAGGCCAGGGGGAGCGATAGAGTGAAGGGGAGGCGCGCGCGTGCGAGGCCAGTGGTTGGCCAAACCGGGCGGCGCCGAGCGCGCGTGCGGGAGACCGTTGGAGGAGGAGAGAGGAGGGGGCCGACACGGTGGTGTGACGCGGACGTCGAGGCCGACCAGCAGGCGAGAGGGGAGAGCCCGATGCTGTCGGGGGCATTGGAATGGGGGTGGCTACAGTGCGGGAGCGCACTGTAGCGCGCTTTGGAGCGCCATTACTGCATGCCAGGGCATGCCATTGCTTCCAGGGCGCAGCCAAGCTTGTCTACTAGCTTGTGGGGGTACTGGAGATGCCTCTTGGATGCTCTGGAGCTAGGGAGAAAAGAAATGGAGTGGGGGAGAGGGTAGAGATGCTCCTGCCATTGCTCTCCCGGGGGTAAAATGAGGGTTTTACCCCACCAATAAATGATTAGTGGCCTTGGGGTTTTTACTGGAGGTGAAACACATCAGTAAGGGACTGTGGTAAAATTTTGGAGGCAAGGAGAATAGCAGAAGGGGGTCAAACAAGGTCTTTTACAAAATATGCAAAAGTGTTTGATGATGGTTTGGCTAAGCAAATGGAGTTTTCTTGCCAAGAAATTTAACAGGGACAAATGGTGATTAGAAATAGGGTTGATCACCAAGTTTGAGCTTGACTGAAGAAAGTTCACAATGTAACTTTGTGAAACCCTAGAAATCAACAAAATCAGATTTTTGTAGATCTAGGCATGCATCTCACTTCCCACAAATCCACCACTTGGTGTGGTATCATTATTTGGGGTTTAGCACATTCCCACAAAGTTAGGGGTCAAGGGAATAAACTTCACAATGCAAAGTTGTTCAAATTTGGCTCTGGACAGTATTGGTTTTGGAATATATTGATGAAGCAAATCAATTGGGATTGAGATGAAACTTTGCAAGATCATCACATATGACAATTGTGACTTTCTGGAATTTTCTTGGAATTTATTGAGAATATTTCTTATAGAAATATTTCAAAAGCTTGATTTAAGCAGAAAGGGTTTTGAGGGGTTTTGCCCATGATTTTGAACATGACCATGTGTTGAAACTCATATATATGGAAAATAGATGTCCACTGAGTTTCCCTAAATTTTCTCAAATATTTTTAAAGCATTTAAATAATTTTTCCCTATAAAAGACCATTTCTGGCCTTAAGAAAAAGCCTTTAAATAAAATAGTAAAATAATCTTTAAAATTAATATTTGGTGGTTTTGGGAAGTCATATATATAGTAGGTTTCAAATAAAGCCTTTGGGGAAAAAGGATCCACCCAATTTGAGGACTTGTAGTGCAAACCTCAACTCAGGTTTTTTTTTTGAAAACCTAATTTGAATAAATCCTTTTTGGCCAAAATAATGTTTGATAAAAATAGTTTTGGGTACTATTCACATGGCATGATCATTGGGCAAGAAGCTTGGGTCAAGGAAGATGAATATGGAGAGGAGTAGAACCTAAGAGTGCCATACACAACAACCAAACAAGCAATAATTCAAACAAGCACAATCACTGAAAAAGTTTTAATTGGTTCCAAATTTTGTAAATCCAATCATAGCAAAGTGATACAAACACAAGGTGTGACAGACCTACCCCCCTTACAAGAATCTCGTCCCCGAGATTCCTAGGCTAAGCGCTAAAAAGATAAGGTAACTCAGATCTGAGATAGTCTTCACGCTCCCATGTTGCTTCCTCTTTAGTGTGGTTGCTCCATTGAACCTTGAAGTACTTGATGGTGCGGCTTCGGGTGCAACGCTCCGCTTTATCCAAAATGTGAACTGGCCTCTCACGATAAGTGAGGTCTGGTTGAAGGTCAATGGCTTGATGGTCGATGTCCTTGTAGAGGTCGGGGCGGTTGGGAACTTGAAGACCCTTCCGGAGCTGTGACACGTGGAACACGTTGTGTACATCTGATAGCTCGGAAGGTAGCTCTAGTTGATAGGTGACTTCTCCTCGCCTTGCGGTGATCTTGAAGGGGCCGATGTATCTTGGTGCAAGCTTTCCTTTGACGTGGAAACACTTGGTTCCTTTAAGAGGTGTGACTCGGAGAAAGACATGGTCTCCATTGTTGAAGCTCACTTCTCGATGGTGAGAGTCGGCGTAGCTCTTTTGTCTTGTCTTGGCGGTCTCGAGGCGCTCTCGGACGAGTTGAACTTGCTCTTCTGCTTCGCGGAGGATGTCTGGCCCAAAGACTAATCCTTCTCCGGTCTCTGACCAGTTGAGGGCAGTACGGCACTTGCGTCCATACAACACCTCAAATGGTGCCATCTGAAGACTCGACTGATAGCTGTTGTTGTAGGAGAACTCATCAAACGGCAGGCAATCTTCCCACTTGGCTCCATATGCTAAAACACACGCACGGAGCATGTCTTCGAGTATCTGATTTACTCGTTCTGTTTGCCCACCAGTCTGGGGGTGAAAAGCAGTGTTGAAGGAGAGCTTGGTTCCCATTGCTTCTTGAAACTTCTTCCAGAATCTTGAGGTGAACTGGGTTCCTCGGTCTGACACAATCTCCTTTGGAACTCCGTGAAGACTCACGATGCGGTTGATGTAGAGGTTTGCCAGTTGGCTTCCATCATAGGTGGTTTTGACGGGAATGAAATGGGCTACGTTGGTCAGGTGATCGACAATGACCCAGATGGAATCATGTCCTTTGCTTGACCTTGGTAATCCGGTGATGAAGTCCATCCCAATTTTGTCCCACTTCCATTCAGGCACTTTGAGAGGTTGCAGTAGTCCAGCGGGTCGCTGATGCTCAGCTTTGACTCTCTGGCATATGTCACACTTAGCAACAAAGGTGCCTATCTCCCATTTCATGCCATGCCACCAGAATCTTGTCTTGAGGTCTTGGTACATCTTGGTTCCTCCAGGATGGATGGAATACGGAGGGTCATGGGCTTCTTGCAAGATCAAGTTCTTGAGCTCTTCTTTGTTGGGTACGCAGATGCGCTTCCCAAACCATACGACTCCTTGCTCATCCACTGAGAATCCGGGGGCCTTTCCTGCCTTGATCTTCCTCCTGATGCCTTCGATGCTCTCGTGTCCCTTCTGGGCTTCCTTAATATCATCCATCAAGGTAGGCCTTGCTTTGAGGTGGGATAGGAATCCAGGTGCAACTAGTTCCAAACCGAAGCTTTCAAGTTCTTCATACAGGGCAGGTAGCCTTTCCTTAATCATAGCATTCAAGGAACAAGTCTTTCTGCTTAAGGCATCAGCTACCACGTTAGCCTTTCCGGGGTGGTATTGAACACTGAGGTCTTAATCCTTGATCAACTCCAACCATCTTCGCTGCCTCATGTTCAATTCCCTTTGGGTGAAAATATTCTTCAAACTCTTGTGGTCTGTGTATATCTCACATCGGTTCCCCAGAAGGTAATGTCGCCATGTCTTTAAGGCGTGAACCACAGCTGCCAACTCAAGATCATGAGTGGCGTAGTTCTCTTCATGAGGACATAGCTGTCTGGATATATATGCTACGACTCTGCCTTCTTGCATCAGAACACCTCCAAGCCCGGTTCTTGATGCATCACAATATATCACAAACTCCTTGTGGATATCGGGGGTGGCCAAAACTGGGGTTGTGGTCAATCTCTATTTGAGCTCTTGGAAGCTTTCTTCACACTTCTCCGTCCATTCGAACTTCTTGTCCTTCTTCAAAAGTTGAGTCATGGGTCGGGCAATGCTCGAAAATCCTTCAACGAACTTGCGGTAATATCCCGCGAGTCCGAGGAAGCTTCTGACTTCCTTCACATTGGTTGGGGATTGCCATTCAGTCACGGCTTCAATCTTGGCAGGGTCCACTGACAATCCTTCTGCAGTCAACACATGACCCAAGAATCCAACTTCATGCAGCCAGAATTCACACTTGCTGAACTTGGCATAAAGCTGGTGCTCTCGAAGCTTGTCTAGGACTAATCTCAAATGTTGCTCATGTTCTTCTTCCGACTTGGAAAAAACGAGTATGTCGTCAATGAAGACGACAACAAACTTGTCCAAGTACTCCATGAAGACTTTGTTCATGAGGTACATGAAGTAGGCAGGGGCATTGGTCCACCCAAATGACATGACCGTGTACTCATACAGGCCATACCGGGTTACAAACGCCGTCTTCGGAATGTCTTGGGGCCTGATTTTCAACTGGTAGTACCTTGACCTGAGGTCGATCTTGGAAAACACCTTGGCTCCGTTCAGCTGATCAAATAGGTCTTCAATCTTGGGGAGTGGGTACTTGTTCTTTATCGTGACTTCATTGAGAGAATGGTAATCGACACAGAGTCGGATAGTTCCATCCCTCTTTGACACAAATAGAACAGGTGATCCCCAAGGAGAGGCACTAGGGTGAATGAATCCTTTTCTGAGCTGCTCTACCAGTTGCTTCTTCAATTCAGCCAACTCTTCGGATCCCATTCTATAGGGCTTCTTATAGATGGTCCCTGCTCCAGGCATTAGCTCAATGATGAACTCAATGTCGCGGTCAGGAGGCATTCCGGGCAGCTCATCAGGAAATACATCCTGGTATTCACATACCACTGGCACTTGATCCAACTCAATTCCCGACAGACAGTTAGCCTGAGGGGCTTGAGCGGAGGCAGGGTTGGGGACATACTTGACTTCCACTCCTTGGCTATTGGTTATTGTAACGGTCCTCTTGGCACAGTCCAAGTAGCCTTGGTTCTTGATTAACCAGTCCATGCCTAGGATAACATCCAGGTCTTCCGACTTCAGGATGATAAGGTCTGCTAGGAAGTCTACCCCGTTTATGTTAATCTCAACTCCTTTACAACCTATCCCAGACTTCATAACTGATCCTGGGGTTTGAATCAAGATTCGACTACCCAGGGGTGTAGGCTTCATACCACTCTCTAGTGCAAACTTTTGAGTGACAAAAGAATGCGAAGCTCCACAATCAAACAGTACTGTTGCTGGGGTTGAGTTAACGATGAACGTACCCAGTATGACGTCCGGGTCTTCCTGGGCTTCCTCAGCGGTGACGTGATTCACACGACCTTTGCCATTGTTGGGCTGGTTGCGGGGAGCGGGGTTCCTTGGTGGTGCTCCACGGCCTTGACATTGGTTCAGCGCATTGGGGCGCGGTGCATCTGGCTTCTTGTTGGGACACAGCCTAGAGATGTGTCCAGGCTGACCACATAGAAAGCAAGTGACTTGTCCAGGGTTGTTGTTGTAGTTCCTGCCGCTGTTGTTGTTATTGGGGTTGTTGTAAGCTGGCCTGGGATTGGCATACTGCTGAGGCTGGTAGCTCGGACGAGGTGCAGGAGGTCTATCCTGCTGCGGCTGATAGGTTGGCTTGGTTGGGGCTGGCTGCCAAGGGCGAGGCTTCTGGTTGCTAGAACTACCCTTGCTAATCATCTTGCGCTTGCGAGTGTCGTCCATGGCACGACGCTTGTCTTCTAGCATGAGGGCCTTGTTCACCAGGTCGAAGAAGGTCCGACAGTCGCAGACTATGAGCTGATACTGCAGGGTCTGCTGAAGTCGTTCCATGAAGCGTTCCATCTTAGCAGCCTCCGTGTTGACATCTTCAGGTGCATACCTTGACAGCAGGTTGAACTTCTGCATATACTCCTTGACAGAGCCACTTCCTTACTTCAGCGTTCGGAATTCTCTCTTCTTGATAGCCATGATCCCAGAAGGAATTTGGGCGGTGCGGAATCCTTCCTTGAAGTTATCCCAGGTGAGCACATGATCGCCTTACATGACCTTGAATCCATCCCACCAAGCTCTGGCGGTACCTCTAAGGCAGTGAGAGGCATACAGCACCTTCTCCCGATCCTCATTGCAATTGACCAGTGCAAGGAGGTCCTCGATGGTGCGGATCCAGTCATCGGCAACAAGTGGTTCAGCAGTCTCGGTGAAGGTTGGGCACGAATTCCTCATGAACTCAGACAGAGCGGAACGGCCATTGCCGTTCCTGCCTTGCTGCTGGTTGTTCACAAGGACTTGGGCCATCTGCTGGATAGCAGCAGTGCTGGCTTGGCATTCCTCCCAGAGAACTTGGAGAAACTGAGCTATGGTCATGTTCTCCGGTGGAGGTGGTGGCGGGGGAATGTCGCCTTGTGGCTGGTCCTGGTGTCCTCCAGCCTGAGCAGTCCCACCAGCTCCCTATTGCTGGCTGGAGTTGCCGGCTTCAGGGTTGGTGAAGAGGCTGTTGCGGGTTGCAGTCACCATCCTATTTGGAGCAGCCAAGTCAAACAACTGGGATAGACGAGAAGAAAGGCAATAATGGAGAAAGCGCGCCTAAGGGGGTTGGTATAGTGCAAGTGTGGTAAAACGAAGGTCGAAAGACCGATACACATATTAAGATAAGATAGACGATGGAGTCGCTTACATGTTGCCTAAGGCAAAAGCGCGACTTGCATCGGAACGCAAACAACAAGCACACATGGTTTCATATGAACCATTACACGGACTCGACTTCGCATGAGGGGTACATGACTGATACTACCCTAGGGGTTCTCGGACTCAGTAGTCGTGCCTTGCTTCTTCTTTCCGGGAAAAGGACGCTCAGTCCACACCTTCTAGGTCCTCCTATGGTGCCAGTGGGTAGGCCACGGTTGGCTGCCTATTGGAACACCACTTAATAATATGCCCGTATTCGCCACACCTGTGGCATGTGATGGGAGCAAAGAGGTCGTCACCCCTCCTTGGGTTATGGCGTTGGTGAGACGACGATGGTCCTTCATGTGGTGGATATGGAAATCTGTTCCTACGCCTTCCGCGCGGGGCTCGGTTGCAGGCTTCCTGAAGTTCCTCGATTTGTTGCTTCTGGTTGGTGATGTAGACTTGTAGAGCAGCGATATGATGTTCTTGCTCGACCACCTTTTTCTTCTCGAGGCAGTGGAGGTGTAGGAGTGAAGGGAAATCCAGGCGGGACTTGAGGAATTCTTCGGTAAGGTAACGCAGAAGGTAATCTACTACGTTGACGAAGCGGATCTAGAGCTTGAGGGTTGGGTCTTCGTCTCCTGTGGAAATCATTGCTTGAGCAGAGGTCCCTAATCCACTCTTGCTGGGCAGGTAGCGGGTAGCTTGTCCTTCCTTCATTTCCGGGAGGAGGTCTCGGAGACGAAGGAGGGCTTCATAGGCCGCCTGCTGAATGGCCATGTCTCTTGTTGGCATAGGTGGTCCAACAAAGAACCAACTCTTGGGTGGGGTCTTGGCAGGTACAACCACCTTGGCATAGAACTCCTTTCCAAACTCGCCATTGTCCAGTTCGTGCAGGGTGTACATCGGTTCCAAAGGATATAAGCATTGTTGGAGGCAGTCTCTCAGGAGTGGTGGAAATCCGGTCATGAGGAGTCTCATAGGAGCGACGGCCATCTACAAGATGGTCAGGGAAGGGGTTAATACGACAAGAGAGGATGAGGTAAGCATAAAAGGTTTTATAGTGGCTAGATCAAAAGGGGAGACAAGTGCAATAGGTTTTGCAAGTGATTTGAGGTCTGAGGGCTAGTTCTTGTCCTAACTAACGTCCATGCTAACTAAGGGCTTCCTACAGTCAGGATGGCTCTGATACCAGCTTTGTGGGGACCCCGACTCATAAGTCGTGATCACCGAATGCACGTGTACAGTGATCCCAGAGATCAATGCTCACTGAACACACAGAAGCTGAATAATAAGAGTCTTATATCCTTACATACCGTCTTACACAAATAGGGGCCAGCTAGGCCAAGTCTTACATGGATAGGGTCGCAAGGGCCAAACACTTAAACATAACAAGCAGCGGAAATCTTGATCGGAAGCGTGAACCCATGCCATCAGCCTTAAACCTACAGGCATTCTGACTGGGAAGCGTCCTAGTTCGCATGTTCGTCACCAACGAACTCTTCGCCATATTCCTGCTCTTCCATGCCTGGCCAATTAAATAACCAGTGGCAAGCCAATGAGTACTTTGAATGTACTCGCAAGCAACCCAAGTTGTGGAACAAGGTATAACAATGCATGATATAGCACTAAGTAGGTAAGTTTTGCAGAAAGCTGATTTTAAGTGCAATGATATGATCAAGTAACCTTGAGTAAGCATGCATCAACTGTTGACAGGTATACATGTGAACAAGTCTCAGTTATCATCATAAGCAGGGGTTGAACATCTCATGTTCATCATCATGCCAAGTCATCGGACTTAGGTCAAGTATCACCTTAGTCGGCAACACACACACACACACCAGTTTGTGAAAACATCTGGACGTAGTTTAAGCAGCACCACCCAACTGTCCTTGACCGTGGACATGGCTATTCGAATAGTTTTACACTCTCCAGAAATTGCACACTTTACCCACAAGACTCGGGAAACTTCCATGTCAAGCCACGACTCGTGGTATTGTCCATACCCGAGGTAAGTACCCGAACATTGCCTTTCCCCTGACGATACTAAACAAAGAGTCCACTCGATTGGTAACCAGCCCACATGATGTACATCACAAGTATCACCCATGCAGGGACCAACGGTGTGCCCGGTGCCTGTGAAGACTGCGCATGATCATCCTTACCGGCACGACCCCGTATCGAGAGTGACCACGTCACTCCCGCCACTAGTAATGCGGGCTCTATGCTAGTACCCATCAAAGTAATCAACAAAGCCCCGTCCCATAAGGGGTATCATGGTTGTGCATGTAAGGTTGGGACGGTCAACAAATCTTAAATCTAATCTGTTTTCGAAAACACACACACTCACTTGCTCCGGTACACCACTTCTTTGTCAAGTGGTTACCTAGATCATCATCATCTCCCTCGGGCATTAGTGGCACCCGATGGGGTTTTCGAAAAAGTCTTTGAAACCATTTTGTTTCCATCACCATGCATATTCCCATCCCACTTGCGTAGCACTACTAGCAACCTAACTACTCCCACCCGCACAACCCTCATAAGAATGGTAGGGTCATGCGCGATGCAAGTATCAATGGTAAAGTGTCGGAGGCATCCCACCGAAGGGGGAACACCATATCCTCATGATCAATTCACCGAAACGGAAAGTGCTATATGACATGCATGAAAAAGTTTCTTAACATGGTCAAAGGGCTGCTTGCCTGGCTCAACAAAGTCTTTGGGGTCTTCAAAGTCTTTGTGTCCAATCCCTTCGTCAACAACGCAATCTTTCGTCACGGAATAAACGGGCAAAAATAAGCATCACACAAAAACAGAGCACAATCTTTACTTCTAAAATGTTACCCTACTATGATAAATACTACAAGCTATTCTAAAAATGTTTGTCTAAGGTTTTGTTGTGAATTTTTTTTAAACTATTTAAACAGAGGCTAAAAATATTAAAAACTAGATTTTAATTAAAATCACTATGTAAAACATTTACACAAAAATGCACAAGTGGCACTGTTAAATTCTACAGATTATTCTAAGATTTATGGTGGAAAAATATTGGGCATTGGATTTTTATTTTTGGCCTAAGGAATTTTGGAAATACTAACAGAAAAGGAAAAAGAAAAAGGGCACTGTGCCCTGGGCCAGATCTGGCCGCAACTAGGCCGGTCCAGAGCAAATCAGCCCCAGGCGAACCGGTGCGCCCGCGCTCGCCAGGTTGAAACTTGACGGGCGGGGCCCAGGTGCCAGTGAGAGAGGGAGAGAGAGGCGGGAGAGAGAGAGGCCGATAGGTGGGGGCCACCTGTCGGGTTCGTCTCCCTCCTCTGGACAGAGGGAAGCGGGGCTCACCGGCGGTGGTGCGGGAATGGGCTCGGGGTTGAGTCACCGATCTCCTGGAGGTTGAAGGAGCGGCGGGGGTGGCCGGACTTGCAGGCGACGAGAAGGCCACGGCGGAGGGCTTCGGGAGAAGATCGCCGGGGTTGTCCCGTGCTGCAAAACATGGCGAGGAGGGGGGGAAAAGACTCAGGGCACCGAGGGGAGACCAACGGGATGCAAATGAGGGCCGGGGAGGCTCTATACCCGGAGATCGCCGGCGACCCGACGTGGCAAGGCTCCGGTCGATCCCAAGCGTCTGGCCCTCGAAATGGAAGGGGAGAGGCGTAGGGGCACGATTGAGGAGTGGTTGAAGGGACTAGAGGGGAGAGAGGGACGCGGATAGGCCCTTTTATAGGGGAGCCGCGGTCCCCCAAGCGCTCCTGCGCCGGCGAGCTCGTGGTCGAGTCCAGAGGCCACGGGAGGGGGAGAGGGCGTGTCTGGGGTGCTCGTGGGGTAGGTCTAGGCCAGGGGGAGCGATAGAGAGAGAAGGGGAGGCGCGCGCGTGCGAGGCCAGTGGTTGGCCGAACCGGGCGGCGCCGGGAGCGCGTGCGGGAGACCGTTGGAGGAGGAGAGAGGAGGGGGCCGACACGGTGGCGTGACGCGGACGTCGAGGCCGACCAGCAGGCGAGAGGGGAGAGCCCGAGGCTGTCGGGGGCATTGGAATGGGGGCGGCTACAGTGCAGGAGCGCACTGTAGCGCGCTCTGGAGTGCCATTACTGCATGCCATGGCATGCCATTGCTTCCAAGGCGCGGCCAAGCTTGTCTACTAACTTGTGGGGGTACTGGAGATGCCCCTTGGATGCTCTGGAGCTAGGGAGAAAAGAAATGGAGTGGGGGAGAGGGTAGAGATGCTCCTGCCATTGCTGTCCAGGAGTTAAAATGAGGGTTTTACCCCACCAATAAATGATCAGTGGCCTTGGGGTTTTTACTGGAGGTGAAACACATCAGTAAGGGACTGTGGTAAACTTTTGGAGGCAAGGAGAATAGCAGAAGGGGGTCAAACAAGGTCTTTTACAAAATATGCAAAAGTGTTTGATGATGGTTTGGCTAAGCAAATGGAGTTTTCTTGCCAAGAAATTTAACAGGGGAAAATGGTGATTAGAAATAGGGTTGATCACCAACTTTGAGCTTGATTGAAGAAAGTTCACAATGTAACTTTGTGAAACCCTAGAAATCAACAGAATCAGATTTCTGTAGATCTAGGCATGCATCTCACTTCCCACAAATCCACCACTTGGTGTGGTATCATTATTTGGGGTTTAGCACATTCCCACAAAGTTTGGGGTCAAGGGAATAAACTTCACAATGCAAAGTTGTTCAAATTTGGCTCTGGACAGGAATGGTTTTGGAATATATTGATGAAGCAAATCAATTGGGATAGAGATGAAACTTTGCAAGATTATCACATATGACAATTGTGACTTGCTGGAATTTTCTTGGAATTTATTGAGAATATTTCTTATAGAAGTATTTCAAAAGCTTGATTTAAGCAGAAAGGGTTTTGAGGGGTTTTGCCCATGATTTTGAACATGACCATGTGTTGAAACTCATATATATGTAAAATATATGTCCACTGAGTTTCCCTAAATTTTCTCAAATATTTTTAATGCATTTAAATATTTTTTCCATATAAAAGACCATTTCTGGCCTTAAGAAAAAGCCTTTAAATAAAATAGTAAAATAATCTTTAAAATTAATATTTGGTGGTTTTGGGAAGTCATATATATAGTAGGTTTCAAATAAAGCCTTTGGGGAAAAAGGATCCACCCAATTTGAGGACTTGCAGTGCAAACCTCAACTCACCGGTTTTTTTGAAAACCTAATTTGAATAAATCCTTTTTGGCCAAAATAATATTTGATAAAAATAGTTTTGGGTACTATTCACATGGCATGATCATTGGGCAAGATGTTTGGGTCAAGGAAGATGAATATGGAGAGGAGTAGAACCAAAGAGTGCCATACACAACAACCAAACAAGCAATAATTCAAACAAGCACAATCACTGAAAAAGTTTTAATTGGTTCCAAATTTTGTAAATCCAATCATAGCAAAGTGATACAAACACAGGGTGTGACAATAAGGTATGTGCGTCCAATCACATTTGCCTAGATGAAACACGAAGATATAGCTATAGGTGAAATGATGTAGAGGACAAAACTCCAGAAAATATGCAAAGTATATTCAAGTTAAAAAGGTTGTCGGAATCGGGGCTTCGGGGACCCTTGAGAGGTTCAAACTCTGGGGTGCACCGGCTATCCAACCTCGATCTCTCTCCCTAACCTACGGCGATGCTCCGACGTGCTTGAGCTTGGGGGGAAGGAACGATGAACACACGATATACCCAGGTTCGGGCCACCTTGCGGTGTAAAACCCTACTCCTGCTTGTCTAGATTGCGTAGTGGTGGAGAGTGAATACAACATGTATTCTACAATTGCTGCCTTCTCCCCTTTATACTAGGCTCCGGTCCTCTTCCCCCAAAACGTCCCGCGGGAAGGAATGCCGCAAGCGCCGATTTTGAAAGGGGACAGGACTGCGTCCCATCCTGACAAAAGTGGTCTCCGCCTGCCAAAGCTTCCCTCCATGACGTGCTGGTGGGCTCAGAGATGACCTCCCTCCTGGCGAGCCCCCAACTTTGGCCTTCTAACACCAAACGGGAAACCTTTGGGCGCCACTTCGGGAACTGGCTGTCAGGGCCTGCTTCCTTAACACGAAAGAGGAATGGTCTTCCTATCGCGGCGCCGGACGACATTAGGCAGGGCACGGACTGCCCTCAGGACGGGTCAGGCTGCGTGCCCTTGCAGAGCCACCGAGGGCATGTGTCTCACGAGGGCATCCCAGGGGGCAGCCTCCCGGGGCCTCCTTCAGGGGCCGACAAGGGGCATTCCCGCAGGCCACCTCCAGAGGCGGGGGCCTCATGAAGCCCTTCCCCGTGACGCTCCCAGGGTGGGCTATTCTGGATCCAGGCCATACATCGCGACATGGGCCTCAGGCAGACGGGCCTGGGTACCCCCTGTCCCAGTGTCCCTACGGTAGCCCCCGAGCCTGCAGCGTGCGTGCCCACGCCAGCTGGGGGGCGAAGCGGTGCGGGCTCCAATCGCCTGTGGGCAAGTCGCAACACGTGGGGCGTGCCGGGGCGCGGGACGCTAATACGTCTCCAACGTATCTATAATTTTTGCTTGTTCCATACAGTTATATTATCATTCTTGGATGTTTTACAATCATTTTATAGCAACTTTATATCATTTTTTGGGACTAACCTATTGACATAGTGCCAAAGTGCCAGTTGCTAATTTTGCTTGTTTTTTACTTCGCAGAATATCAGTACCAAACGGAGTCCTATCGTGACAAAACTTTTTGGAGATTTTTTTGGACCAGAAGACACCGAGTGGGCCAAAGAAGTGCCAGAGAGGTGGGCCGTGGAGACCACAACCCACCAGGGTGCACTAGAGGCCCCTGGCGCGCCCTGACGGGTTGTGCCCTCCTCGGGGCCCCTCTCCACCGCCTCTGATGCCTATAAATTCCCAAATATTCCAGAAACCCTAAAGGAGTCGACGAAAAACACATCCAGCCGCCGCAAGCTCTAGAGCCTCGAGTTCTAATCTAACACCATCACGGAGGGGTTCATCATCCTCATTGGTGCCTCTCCGATGATGCGTGAGTAGTCCACCATAGACCTACAGGTCCGTAGGCAGTAGCTAGATGGCCTCCTCTCTCTCTTTTGTTTCTCAATACAATGGTCTCTTGGAGATCTATTTGATGTAAACTTTTGCGGTGTGTTTGTTGGGATCCGATGAATTTTGAGTTCATGATCAGTTTCTATCCATGAATATTATTTGAGTCTTCTTTGATCTCTTATATGCATGATTACTTATAGCCTCGTATTTCTTTTTCGAATCTTTGGTTTAGTTAAGCCAACTAGATCGATTTTTCTTGCCATGGGAAGAGGTGGTTTGTGATGGGTTCGATCTTGCGATGTCCTCTCCCAGTGATAGAAGGGGCAGCGAGGCACGCATGTCTCGTTGCTATTAAGGATAACAAGATGGGGTCTATTCCTACATGAATATATCTTGTCTACATCATGTCATCGTTCTTATTGCATTACTCCATTTTTGCATGAACTTAATACACTAGATGCATGCTGGATAGCGGTCGATGTGTGGAGTAATAGTGGTAGATGCAGGCAGGAGTCGGTCTACTTATCTTGGACGTGATGCCTATATAATGATCATTGCCTTGGATATCTTCATGATTATTTGATCTTCTATCAATTGCCCAACAGTAATTTGTTCACCCACCATGTGCTATACTCATGAGAGAAGCCACTAGTGAAACCTACAGCCCCCGGGTCTACTTTTCCAACATATTGCTTTCCGATCTATCTTTTTGCCGCTTTTGTTTTCAGATCTATTATTCCAAAAACCCAAAAATATATTGCTGCACTTTTTTATTTGATCTTCTTAATTTGTGTTCCTGAGAGATCTATCTCTCCAATCTATCACTACCTAATCTATCTTTTTACCGTAGAGAGATTGACAACCTCTCTTTCGTGTCGGGTTGCAAGTATTTGTTCTTTGTGTGTAGGTGTTGTTTATTAGGTTGTGGTGATCCTCCTACTGGTTCGATACCTTGGTTTCATAACTAAGAGAAATACTTACCGTCCTTGTGCTGCATCATCCCTTCCTCTTTGGGGAAATACCGACGCAGTCTCAAGCCACGTCAAAGGAATTTCTGGCGCCGTTGCCGGGGATGAAGCGGTCTCCTCTACGTGCCAATCTCTGGCGCCGAGGAGACACCGTCATCATCTACCAGGTTCCTAATCACAAATCTCATCTCCTTGCAATTTACATTATTTGCCATTTGCCTCCCGTTTTCCTCTCCCCCACTTCACAAAATTTGCCGTTTTATTCGCCCTCTTTTCCATTTGCCTTTTTGCTTGTTTGCTATCTTTCCTTGTGTTACCATGTGCCTTCTATTTGCTTGCATCTTCGCTTGCTAAAAATCTATTGATATGGATCTTCATCCACTTGCTAACCTTTGCAAAAGGCCAAATTATGATGAATCAATTGCTAGTGAGTTAAGTGCACTTGATTATCACTATGAAGTTTTGTTTGAAAATCATGAATCTGAAAATTTTCATGAAGTGTTGAAAGAAGAAATTTATAAGGTGATTCATGATAGTCCCTTGAATGATGACCATGATTGCATTGTTCCCAGTATGAATTCTCTAAATATCAATGATGCTAATGATATGCAAAGCCACAAGCTTGGGGATTCTATGTTTGATGAAGATGATATTTTTAGTCCCCAAGTTTTGATGAGCAAATTTATTATGATGATTGCATGCCTCCTATTTATGGTGATGGTTATGACACGTATGCTATAATGAGTAATGATAACCATGAAACTTATCATCATGGTTCTAATTTGCAATATGGTTATGTCAATCAAGTGTCTCATGATAGTTATTTTGTTGAGGTTGCTCCCACTACCATGGATGATAAGGAATTTGCTTATGTGGAGAGTAATGAAAATTCTATGCTTGTGCATCATGAAAAGAATGATTTATGTGATAGTTATATTGTTGAATTATTTCATGATGCTACTGAAATTTATTATGAGGGAGGAACATATGCTTGTAGGAATTGCAATAATATCAAGTTTCCTCCCTATGTGGTCAAAGTTTTGAAGTTATGCTTGTTTTGCCTTCCTAAGCTAGTTGATTCTTGTTCCGATAAATTGTTTACTCACAAAATCCCTATGCAAAGGAAGTGGGTTAGACTTAAATGTGCTTGTCATAAGATTCATGATGCTCTCTTGCATATTTCAAGTACTACTTTTTATGTGAGCATCATTGAAATCATCATGCCTAGCTAGGGGCGTAAAACGATAGCGCTTGTTGGGAGGCAACCCAATGAATAAATTTATTTTTATTTTTCCCTTTCTGTTTTTGAGTGTTGACACAATTATGCCACTGTTATGATTGTGTTTTTTATGTTTTATTTAGTGTTTGTGCCAAGTAGAGCCTTTAGGATGATTCATAAGATGAGTAGAAGCGATGCTGAATGTGAAACAGAAACTTTACCTCCAGTGTTCGTATTTTAATTTTTTACTGGAACGTGATATTGAGCTGAAATTTGAACATAGTGTTGCCATACATCTTTTTTACGTTGTACTAATTTTTCAGAATTTATAGAGTTACAGAAGTATGGTTAGAGTACAGATTACTACAGACTGTTCTGTTTAAGAGAGATTCTGTTTTCGTTGCATTGTGTGCTTATTTTGATGAATATATGGGTTGTATTGAAGGGTGTGAGCCATGGTGAAGTTAAAATACAGTAGGTATAATGCAATAATAAATATTAATGGGTTTGTAACAGAACCAAAAGTAGTGATTTGCTTTATTATACTAATGGATCTGACGAAGATTTTGTTGAGTTTTGTGTGATTGAAGTTTTCAAGTTTTGGGTGAGATCACGATGGATGAAGGAATAAGGTATGAAAAGAACCTAAGCTTGGGGATGCTGCAGCACCCCCAAGATATATCCAAAGAGAAACAAGCAACTAAGCTTGGGGATGCCCCGAGTGGCATCCCCTCTTTCTTCTAACGACCATCGGTATTTTACTTGGAGGTATATTTTTATTCGTCACGTATCATGAGTTTTGCTTGGAGCGTCTCGTATTATTTGAGTCTTTGCTTGCTTTGCCTGTTAGTTTGTCACTTGTATCCTTGCTGGACGCACCTATTTGAGAGAGCCAAAATTATGCTATGATTTGTTAGAATTGCTCTATATGCTTCACTTATAGTTTTTGAGCTATAGAATTCCTCTAGTGCTTCACTTATATCTTTTTGAGCACGGTGTGCTTGGAAACTTTTGAAGAAATACTCTCATGCTTCACTAAGATTACTTTGAGAGTTAGAAAATTTTGAAGAAATCCTCTCATGCTTCACTTATACTATTTTGACAGATGAAATCTTTATGCTCATGTGCTTCACTTAAATTTGTTTGAGCTTCTCAAAAAGCAATGGCAATATATGAAACTAGTCCCAAAGTGATAGATATCCAAGGAGGATATAATAAAAACATTCATGAAGATCATTGGACAAATTAAACTTGATTCCTTGTAATAGTTTTGAGACATTATGATAGTAATATGTGAGTCATGTTAGTGAGTAATTATGCTTTAGTAGGAATATTGGTGTTAAGGTTTGTGATTCCCTATGCATGCACGAAAGTCAATAGTTATGCAATGAAATAACATCCTACTTATGGTGCATTATTCGGTGTTAGTTATGCTCAATGCTCACTTATGTGAATTTTTGTTTCTTGGTTGGTTGCTTCTCAATCTATTTGCTAGCCTCCATTTGTACTAAGTAGAAATACTGCTTGTGCATCGAAAATCCTTAAACCCAGTTTTGCCTTATTACTCCACCATACCTACCTATATGCGGTATTTCCATGCCGTTCTAAGCAAATTTGTATGTGCCATCTCTAATTTTCAAAATCAATTTCCTTTTTATGTGCTCGTACCACTCATGAAACGGTAGGGGGTGTCCAATATTTTTCCATGCTAGATGTGTTATTCTCAAGATGAGTGTTTATTCACTTTTCATTGCACGAGAGTGCGGCGGTAATAGGGATGCCCAGTCCCGAGATGAAAAACAAAAAAATTACTTTATGTTGTCAAATAATAAATTTCTTGGAAAGTGTTGGTATGGAAGGGAACCGTGGATGCGGCCAGCCATGGATTGTGAAAGAATGGTGGAAAATGAATAAAGTTTATTTTATGTTTGGGAACCGCCTATGATATATCTAGCATGGAAAGTATTGTGAACTACTTTGTCGTTTTCGTTGACAGGAAAACTTTGAGCTGTGGCACCTCTACAAATCCCTACTTCCCACTTCGAAGGGCCTATCTATTTACTTTATGCATTTTCTTATTTTACTTTGAGTCTCCATCTTCTCTTATAAAGCACCAACTAGGGGGCACTATGATCGTACTTGAGCATTGCGTATAGCTAATATTTGAGTTTGTTTCATGAATGTATCAATGATTGAGCATGATGGGCTAGGAATAGCTATCTTTAGTGTTGATATTTTGAAAGACATGGTTGCTTGTTGGCATGCTTGAATGTTGAAGTCATTATATTAAAACTAGACTATTGGTTTGAATCATCTAAAGTCCAAATGTCCATGCTACAAAAGAAAAGAATATGTGAAGAACATGTTGGGCAGCATTCCACATCAAAAATTCTATTTTTATCATTTACCTACTCGAGGACGAGTAGGAATTAAGCTTGGGGATGCTGATACGTCTCCAATGTATCTATAATTTTTTCTTGTTCCATGCTGTTATATTATCATTCTTGGATGTTTTACAATCATTTTATAGCAACTTTATATCATTTTTTGGGACTAACCAATTGACATAGTGCCAAAGTGCCAGTTGTTGTTTTTGCTTGTTTTTTTACTTCGCAGAATATCGGTACCAAACGGAGTCCAATCGCGACGAAACTTTTTGGAGACTTTTTTTGGAACAGAAGACACCCAGTGGGCCAAAGAAGTGCCAGAGAGGTGGGCCGTGGAGACCACAACCCACCAGGGCATGCCAGAGGCCCCCGAAATGCCCTGATGGGTTGTGCCCTCCTCGGGGCCCCTCTCCACCACCTCTGATGCCTATAAATTCCCAAATATTCCAGAAACCCTAAAGGAGTCGACGAAAAACACATCCAGCTGCCGCAAGTTCCAGAGCCTCGAGATCCAATCTAACACTATCACGGACGGGTTCATCATCCTCATTGGTGCCTCTCTGATGATGTGGGAGTAGTCCAGCATAGACCTACGGGTCCGTAGGCAGTTGCTAGATGTTCTCTTGGAGGTCTATTTAATGTAAACTTTTGCGGTGTGTTTGTTGGTATCCGATGAATTTTGAGTTCATGATCAGTTTCTATCCATGAATATTATTTGAGTCTTCTTTGATCTCTTATATACATGATTACTTATAGCCTCGTATTTCTTCTTCGAATCTTTGGTTTAGTTAGGCCAACTAGATCAATTTTTCTTGCCATGGGAAGAGGTGCTTTGTGATGGGTTCGATCTTGCGGTGTCCTCTCCCAGTGACAGAAGGGGCAGCGAGGCACACATTTATCGTTGCTATTAAGTATAACAAGATGGGGTCTATTCCTACATGAATAGATCTTGTCTACATCATGTCATCGTTCTTATTGCATTACTCCGTTTTTCCATGAACTTAATACACTAGATGCATGCTGGATAGCGGTCGATGTGTGGAGTAATAGTGGTAGATGCAGGCAGGAGTCGGTCTACTTATCTTGGATTTGATGCCTATATAATGATCATCGCATTGGATATCGTCATGATTATTTGATTTTCTATCAATTGCCCAACAGTAATTTGTTCACCCATCGTGTGCTATACTCATGAGAGAAGCCACTAGTGAAACCTACGGCCCCCAGGTCAACTTTTCCAACATATTGCTTTTCGATCTATCTTTTTGCCACTTTTGTTTTCAGATCTATTATTCCAAAAACCCAAGAATATATTGCTGCACTTTTTTATTTGATCTTCTTATTTTGTGTTCTTGAGAGATCTATCTCTCCAATCTATCACTACCTAATCTATCTTTTTACCATGGAGAGATTGACAACCTCTCTTTCACGTCGGGTTGCAAGTATATTTGTTCTTTGTGTGCAGGTGTTGTTTATTAGGTGTTGGTGATCGTCCTACTAGTTCGATACCTTGGTTTCGTAACTGAGGGAAATAATTACTGTTGTTGTGCTGCATCATCGCTTCCTCTTTGGGGAAATACCGACGCAGTCTCAAGCCACGTCAAACGCCACCACCTCCATGTGATGCCTCTACAACCGCCAAGGCTGGCATTAAGACGGCCCGCGGCGCTGGGCTATCATTACCTTTCCTCGTCCGGCGCGTGTCTCGTTGTGCCCCCTTCCTCCGCCTGAGATTCCACCAGATCCAAATTCGACCGAAGCGCTCTCCTCCCCACCTCGCTCGCCGCTCTGCTGCCCGGATGTCCCCGGGCGGGAAAAAGCTGAAGGCCAAGGCTCCGACCGCCAGCCCCCAGGAGATTGGGACAACGCTCCTGCGCTCCTCCGCCGCCAAGGAAAGGGACCTAGACCCAGTGCGCCCGCTGATAGCAGGCGACCGGAACGAGTGGAAGAACATCGTGATCTCTGGGCGCGTCGGCGCGAAGCGGTCTGGGGGCGTCCGCCTACGCCTTCTTCCTTGACAACGTTTACGCCGGGCTGGTCCCACCGTTCTCCGAGGTCTTCTACGCCATCCTCTCCCATTCCCAGATACACGCCCTGCATCTCCAACCATACTCGATTCTCCTCCTGTCCATCTTTGCTTTCTACTACGAAGCCTTCATGGGCGTGAGACCCTCGGTAGCGCTCTTATGCCATTTCTTCAATCCACGGTTTACAGCCCGGGACCAGATCTAGGCGTGTGTCCCCTTCGTCGATGTTAATGGCGCCAGCACCTGCATGAAGGTCGGGAAGAAGGTGGAGGGTTTACTGGCAGCGCTGGGTATACCTCGACGCCCTTCAAGTCCACCCGCTTCTGAGGATTCCTACTGCCCTCCCAGTGTAACACTCCGGATGGAGCCATGCGTCGCTCTCCGACCCGGGGGCAGGGCCCGTTGATACGTCTCCAATGTATCTATAATTTATGCTTGTTCCATGCTGTTATATTATCATACTTGGATGTTTTACAATCATTTTATAGCAACTTTATATCATTTTTTGGGACTAACCTATTAACATAGTGCCAAAGTGCCATTTGTTGTTTTTGCTTGTTTTTTACTTCACAGAATATCAGTACCAAACGGAGTCCAATCGTGACGAAACTTTTTGGAGAAATTTTTTGGACTAGAAGAAGGCCAGTGGGCCAAAGAAGTTACCAGGAGGGAACCGAGGCCGCCCACAACCCACCAGGGCGCGCCAGGGGCCCCGGGCGCGCCCTGATTGGTTGTGGCTGCCTCCGGAGTCCCCTCCACCGCCTCTGATGCCAATAAATTCCTAAATATTCCAGAAACCCTAAAGGAGTGGAAGAAAAACACATCCAGCCGCCGCAAGTTCCAGAACGGCGAGATCCAATCTAACAACATCAAAGAGCGGTTCATCATCCTCATTGGTGCCTCTCCGATGATGCGTGAGTAGTCCACCATAGACCTACGGGTCCGTAGGCATTAGCTAGATGGCTTCCTCTCTCTCTTTTGATTCTCAATATAGTGGTCTCTTGGAGATCTATTTGATGTAAACTTTTGCGGTGTGTTTGTTGGCATCCGATGAATTTTGAGTTCATGATCAGTTTCTATCCATGAATATTATTTGATTCTTCTTTGATATCTTATATGCATGATTACTTATAGCCTCGTATTTCTTCTTCAAATCTTTGGTTTAGTTAGGCCAACTATATCAATTTTTCTTGCCATGGGAAGAGGTGCTTTGTGATGGGTTCGATCTGGCGGTGTCCTCTCCCGGTGACAGAAGGGGCAGCGAGGCACACATTTATCATTGCTATTAAGGATCAAAAGATGGGGTCTATTGCTACATGAATAGATCTTGTCTACATCATGTCACCGTTCTTATTGCATTACTCCATTTTCCATGAACTTACACTAGATGCATGCTGGATAGTTGTCGATGTGTGGAGTAATAGTAGTAGATGCAGAATCATTTCGGTTTATTAATCCTGGACGTGATGCCTATATAATGATCATCGCCTTGGATATCGTCATGAATATTTGCTCTTCTATCAATTGCCCAACAGTAATTGGTTCACCCACCGTGTGCTATACTCATGACAGAAGCCACTAGTGAACCCTACGGTGCCCGGGTCTACTTTTCCAACATATTGCTTTCCGATCTATCTTTTTGCCACTTTTGTTTTCAGATCTATTGTTCCAAAAACCCAAAAATACCTTGCTGCACTTTTTATTTGCCTCTTTTATTTTGCGTTCTTGAGAGATCTATCTACCCAATCTATCATATCCTAATCTATCTTTTTACCGTAGAGAGATTGACAACCTCTCTTTCATGTCGGGTTGCAAGTATTTGTTCTTTGTGTTTAGGTGTTGTGTATGTAGTGTTGGTGATCCTCCTACTGGTTCGATACCTTGGTTTCATAACTGAGGGAAATACTTACCGTCGCTGTGCTGCATCATCCCTTCCTCTTTGGGGAAATACCGTCGCAGTCTCAAGCCACATCAAAGTAATTTTTGGCACCGTTGCCGGGGAGGAAGCGGTCTCTTCTACGTGCCAATCTTTGGCGCCGAGGAGACACCATCGACATCTACCATGTTCCTAATCACAAATCTCATCTCCTTGCAATTACATTATTTGCCATTTGCCTCTCGTTTTCCTTTCCCCCGCTTCACCGAATTTGCTGTTTTATTCGCCCTCTTTTTCGTTTGTCTTTTTCTCGTCAGATCTCTTGCTTGCTTGCACTATTGTTTGCGTAGTTGCGATGACTCAAGAAAACACCAAATTGTGTGATTTTTCCAATACTAATAATAATGATTTTATTAGTACTCCGATTCCTCCACCCGCCACTAGTGCGGAGTCTTGTGATATTAATGTCGCTTTGTTGAATCTTGTCATGAAAGATCAATTTGCCGGAACTCCTAATGAGGATGTCGCGTCCCATCTAAACACATTCGTAGAATTGTTTGATATGCAAAAGAAAAATGATGTGGACAATGATATAGTGAAGTTGAAATTATTTCCTATCTCCTTGCGGGATCGTGCTAAAATTTGGTTTTCTTCTTTGCCTTGCAATAGTATCGATTCTTTGAATAAGTGCAAGGATGCTTTTATTACAAAGTATTTTCCGCCCGCGAAAATTATTTCCCTTAGGACTCAAATCATGAATTTAAGCAACTTGAGCATGAACATATTTCACAATCTTGGGAAATAATGAAATTGATACTAAGAAAATGTCCTACTCATGGTTTAAATTGGATGATCATACAACAAATTTATGCGGGATTGAATTTTGTCTCTAGAAATATTTTAAATTCCTCGGCAGGTGGTACTTTTATGGAAATTACTTTGGGTGAAGCTACTAAATTGCTAGATAATATTATGCCAAATTATTCACAATGTCATACTGAAAGAGCACCTACTAGCAAAAAGGTTAATTCGGTTGAACAAGCTAGTACTTTGAGTGAAAAAGTTGATGCTTTAATGAAGTTGGTTGCTAGTAAAAATCCTACTATCGATCTTAATGATGTGCCTTTGTCTACTTTGATTGAGCAAAATAGTGATTCCATAGATGTGAATTTCGTCTCGCGAAACATTTTCAATAACAATGCTTATAGAGGTAATTTTAATCCTAGGCCTTTTCCTGTAAATTCCTCTAATAATTATGGTAATTCCTATGGTAATTCTTCTTACAATAATAATAGGAACCCCTCTGATCTTGAGAGTAATATTAAAGAATTTATCAATGCGCAAAAAGCTTTCAATACTACTATAGAAGAAAAGTTGAATAAGATTGATGATATGTCTTGAAGCATTGATAGAATTTCTCATGATGTGGAAAATCTCAAGTTGAAAGCTTTTGCACCTAAGATTGATGAATCAATTAAATCTTTATATGTCTCTATGGATGAAAGTAAGAAAAGAACCGCTATGCTTAGAGTTAAAAGAGAATTTTTAGAAAAAAGCGTTTTCTAGTGATTACTTTCAGAAAAATGATGAAGACCTTAAAGTGATTGGTGTTTCTTACATTGGTTCCTTGTTTAGTAATATTAAAATTGATAATGAAGGGACTTAAGTAGAGGCAACTTTAGCTAGAAGGCGTCCCCATGATTTGGAGGGTGAAAATCTTGTTGAATTTTTTTATGAAAGTGGGTTTGAAGAGGTCAAAACTTTAACTAGTGATGTTCCCACTATTTTGGATTGCAAGGACTTTAATTATGATAGTTTCTCTTTGATTGATTGTATTTCTTTGCTTCAATCCATGTTGAATTCACCCCATGCTTATGAACAAAATAAAGCTTCTACTAAACATATCATTGATGCCATGATGAAATCTTTTGATGAAAAGTTGGAGTTAGAGATTTCTATTCCTAGAAAATTACATGATGAGTGGGAACCTACCATTAAGGTCAAGATTAAAAATTATGAGTTCTTTGCTTTATGTATAAGTTTTTCCTTACCGATTTCCACTTACCAAGAGCGCTTCACTCCCCGGCAACGGCGCCATAAAAGAGTCTTGATCACCCACAATTATAGGGGATCAATGGTAGTCCTTTCAATAAGTAAGAGTGTCGAACCCAACGAGGAGCAGAAGGAAATGACAAGCGGTTTTCAGCAAGGTAATTTCTGGAAGCACTGAAATTGTAGGTAACAGATAGTTTGATAGCAAGATAATTGGTAACAAGCAAGTAACGGTAACAGTAAACAAGGTGAAGCAAGGTAGCCCAATCCTTTTGTGGCAAAGGACAGGCCAGAACAATCTCTTGTAATAGGGAAAGTGTTCTTGATGGTACACGGGAATTTCATCTAGTAACTTTTACCAGCATGTTTGTTTGAATTGTGTTCGCTACTTTGATAATTTGATATGTGGGTGGACCGGTGCTTGGGTGCTGTTCTTACTTGAACAACCTCCCACTTATGATTAACCCCCTCGCAAGCATCTGCAACTACGAGAAAAGTATTAAGATAAAATCTAACCATATCATTAAACGTTTGGATCCAAATCAGCCCCTTCCGAAGTAGCACATAAACAAGGGTTTAAGCTTCTGTCACTCTAGCAACCCATCATCTAATAACTACTCCACAATGCATTCCCTTAGGCCCATGGATGGTGAAGTGTCATGTAGTCGACGTTCACATGACACCACTAAGGGAATCACAACATACATGTCATCAAAATATCGAACACATATCAAATTCACATGATTACTTGCAACATGACTTCTCCCGTAACCTCAAGAACAAAGGTAACTACTCACAAATAATAAACATGCTCAAGATCAGAGGGGTATTAAATAGCATAATGGATCTGAACATATAATCTTCCACCAAATAAACCATATAGTAATCAACTACGCAAGGTAATCAACACTACTAGTCACCCACATGTACCAATCTGAGGTTCCGGTACAAAGATTGAACACAAGAGATGAACTAGGGTTTGAGAGGAGACAGTGCTATTGAAGACGTTGATGAAGATTGTCCTCCCAAAGATGAGAGAGGTGTTGGTGATGACGATGGCTTCGATTTCCCCCTCCGGGAGGGAAGTTCCCCCGGCGGAATCGCTCTGCCGGAGGGCAAAAGTGCTCCTGCCCAAATTCCGCCTCGAGGCAGTGGCGCTTCGTCCCGAAAGTCCTCCTCTAATTTTTTTTCTAGGTCAAATGTGACTATATACCAGAAGATGGGCTCCGGAGGTGGGCCGAGGAGGCCACGATACACGAGGGCGCGCCCAGGGGGGTTTGGCGCGCCCTGGTGGGTTGTGTCCACCTGGCTGGCCCCCTCCGGTAGTTTTCTGCTCCGGTATTTTTTATTTAATACAAAAATAATCTCCATAAAATTTCAGCCTCATTGGAGTTGTGCAGAATAGGTATCTCTGATGTGCTTTTCTTAGGTCCAGAATTCCAGCTGCCGGTATTCTCCCTCTTTGTGTAAACCTTGCATATTATGAGAGAAAAGGCATTAGAATCACTCCCTAAAGCATTATTATTCAACAAAATATAATAAATAACAGTAGGAAATCATGATGCAAAATGGACGTATCAGGGCGCGCCAAACGAGCTCCTGTCCTGAGATAAGGCCTCGTCCACGGCCAGTCGATCTCACCATCGAGGTTAGTTATACGGACTCATCTATCTTTCCTCCAGTACATTGTGTGTGTGGCCATCGATGATCACAATGCTAATGAGGAGTGGTGTTGCAGGCTGCTATTCAGAGCGAGAGGGCAAAAACACAGGCGCTTCTGGAGGAGAGGGACCGGTTGGCGGTGGAGCAGCAACTGGCCACGGAGCAGAAGATGGCTTGGTTGTTGGAGGAGGAGAGGGAACGGTACAAGGTGTCTCACCGGGCCATGTACGAGCTCTTCGTGGTAAGTTTCTTCTTCATATTAGCCAAATCATGCATGTAATGTTCGTTTCATTAATAACTTATATGATTGACTTGTGAAAACAAAATGTGCAGTCTATGTGCGAGAAGACCGGTCAGACCCCTCCGCCAATGCTAGTCATTACCGCGGCGGGAACGGTGAGTTTCATTTGAATGGTCATTAGTTAGTAGTCTTAACATTTGAGTGCCATCATGCTAACGAGACATTGCAAATGATCTTTGGTGCAGCCTAACTCCTGAGCCGCATCGGATGACCCTTCTCCAGGGCATCCTTCTCTAGGTGAAACCGGCCCGAGCAACCCCGGTGCTTCACCTCCGTGATGACGAGGACGGTAAGTTTTCTCTAGTGTTTTGCTTAACAAATACATACTTAGCTCCGTACATGCTAGTTAGCCCTAATATGCCACTTACTTGGCTCATTTTCCCAAAGAAAGACATACTTAGCTAATTATCCTCCAAAATGACATAATTTAGCTTATACTTCATTTATGACATAATCATCTTAGTTAGGTCAAAAATAAAATAATAACCTTGGTTAGGTCATAAATGTCATATACTTAGCTTGTTTTCCTCCAAATTGACATAATATGCTTAGTTAGCTCAAAAATGGCATAATTACCTAAGTTAGCTTAATAATGACCTAATACTTGCCCTATTTACCTAAGTTAGCTCTTTTTTCCATCTTCTACTCCTTCTTCTTCTTCTTCTTCTTATTCTTCTTCTTCTAGTCTTCTTCTAGTCTTCTTCTTCTTCTTCTTCTTCTTCTAGTCTTCTTCTTCTTCTAGTCTTCTTCTTCTTCTTCTTCTTCTTCTTCTTCTAGTCTTCTTCTTGTTGTTGTTCTTTTAGTCTTCTTCTTCTTCTTCTTCTTCTTCTTCTAACTATCTTAATTACTTCATTTTTTGCAGATTTGATTCACTTGGAAGCTACCATTGATGGACGGCTAGTTTTTACTTTCTGTTTTCATTGATGGAAGCTAGCAGATTTGATGAACAATGTGAAACTATGTGTGTATATATGGATGAACAATGTGAAACTATGTATTTTGCTAGCCTATGTGTTCTCTTGTTAAATATTTCATGATGATGTTGGATACATGGCCTATGCCACTTTCATGATGATGTTGGATACATGGCCTATGCCTCTTTCTGAAACTATGTATATATATCATATATGTGCTGTGCAAATGCAGGGAATCGACAGAAAACAAACAAAAAAGGGGCCATACATGCATGCTGTCTGCCAGCGGACAGCAAAGCCCAGCCGATGGCAAAGGTGCCATGTGGCACCAGCCCATGCAACCTGGGAGCACCAGGTTTGACCCAATTGGTCACTTTGTCGTCCGCTGGCAGACGGCAAAGATAGGCCCGGCAGACGGCAAAGTTTCGGCAAGGGGTGACGTGCTGCCGCCGGACTAATGACGTCATGGGCTGACGGCAAAGTTTACCATCCGCTGGCTGACGGAAAAGTACGCCGTTAGCCACCTAACGTGGCTAACAGCCATACGTTACCGTCCATGTCCTTTGCCGTCAGCCAGCTGACGTTAAATCGTCGTTGTCGTCTGCTGAGCTCTGGCTGACGGCAAACAAGCTCATTGCCGGCGCCAGCAGTGCCAAAACTGATGCCGTCAGCCAGCTGATGGCAAAGACCTTTGTCGTCCGTGGTATGGTCCTTTGCCGTCAGCCATTGCGGACGGCAAAGAACCTGATTCCTATAGTGCCAACCTCGCTCTCTCTCCCTAAGCTACGGCGATGCTCCGGCGTGCTTGAGCTTGGCGGGAAGAAACAATGAACACATGATCTACCCAAGTTCGGGCCACCTTGCGGTGTAAAACCCTACTCCTGCTTGTCTGTATAGCGTAGTGGTGGAGAGTGAATACAAGATGTCTTCTACAATTGCTGCCTTCTACCCTTTATACCCGCGCTGGTCCTCTTCCCCCAAAACGTCTCGTAGGAAGGGTTGCAACAAGTGCTGATTTTGAAAGGGGACATGACTGCGTCCCATCCTGACAAAAGTGGTCTCTGCCTGCCAAAGCTTCCCTCCATGACATGCTGGTGGGCTCGGGGATGACCTCCCTCCTGGCGAGCCCCCAACTTTGGCCTTCTAACACCAAACGGGAAACCTTTGGGCTCCACTTCGGGAACTGGCGGGAAGGGCCTGCTCCCTTAACAGCAAAGAGGAAAGGTCTTCCTGTCGCGGCATCATACGACGTTAGGCAGGGCGCGGACTACCCTCAGGACGGGTCAGACTGTGTGCCCCTGCACAACCACCGAGGTCCTGTGTCTCGCGAGGGCATCCCAGGGGGAGGCCTCTCGGGGCCTCCTTCAGGGGCCGACGGGGGGCATTCCCGCAGGCGGCCTCCAGAGGTGGGGGCTTCACGAAGCCCTTCCTCGCGACGCTCCCAGGGCGAGCTATTCCGGATCCAGGCCCTGCATCGCGACATGGGCCTCGGGCAGATGGGCCTGGTTACTGTAACAGCCCGAGACCGACGCTCCAGTAGATCCCCGTTTTATTCTGTTGTCATCATGCGATTCGTTTGGATGTCGCATTAATCTCCGCTTCATTTGCATCATCCGCATTGCATCGGCACTCTGTGGCCGTCATTTTTTAATACTTGCATCCGTTCGTAGTCGCGAGTTCTCTCCGTTCGTGTCGTCGATCGTTTCGAGACCAACCACACACGCACGCGCCCGCGGCATTGATAAAATATTGTCTTAAAAGTGCGTATAAAATTTCTCGGATTGGTCAAAAGTTCGCGAGTGGTCTTGTTTTATTGTAGGTAGACCGCCTGCCAAATTTCGTCGCAATCGGATGTCGTTTGATACCCAAACGATCAACCGTAGTGACACCATCAGCGGTTAATTTATCGGACGTTTCGGTGTTCTAAAACTCATGTCATGGGCCACCATCCTCCCTCTCATTTCAGCCCACAAGCCTCCCTACACAGCCCAACCAGCCAACCTAAGCCTACCTAACCCTAGGGCGCAACCGGAGCCATCCGATCGCGATCGCACGGACGGAAAATGCTCAACCCCCCCCCCCCCAAAACCTAACCCTAGACCCCCTACTATAAATAGAAGGCCTCCCCTGCCATATTTGGCCTCCTAGAATCCCTCCTCCTCGAAATCCGCACCATACCACCCTGCCGCCGCCAGTTGTTGCTGTCAGCTCCACCGAGCGCTGCCGCAGCCGCCCCCGCAGCCAACGGGAGGGCGCCACGTCGCCCCTCTGCAGCCACCAGCCGCCGCAGCCCTATGAGCCTGAAGCGGGCCCGCCTGAGCCCATCGGGGCCCGAGTCAGCCTGCGCCCCCGAGAGCTCCCCGCCAGTGGCCATGGCGCCCCGCAGCCAGCAGCTCTACACGTTGCCTCCACCTCGCTGCCGGAGCCCCGAGCCGCGTCGCCGGCCAGCGAGCTCCCCGGAGGTTCCGCGGCGTCGCCAGATCCCCGCAGCCGGAGTCGAGCCCCGCTGCAGCCGCCGCACCTTCATGGCCGCCGTCCGCTCAAGCTCTGCCAGAGACGCGCCAGATCCGGTCCCTTCGCCATAGCCAACCCTCGGATCCGTCCGGGAGCGACTCTATCCATCCGTCCCCGGCAACCAGAGGCCTCCCTATGCCCGCCGGACCTCGCCGCCATGGCCGTCGGAGGCCCCTGCGTCGCGTCTGCTCGCGTGCGGGGCAAGGACGACGCCCACATCAGGGGCCGCCAACCGTCGCCGGCCAAGCTGTTTCCCCGAGCCAGCCCAGCTCCCTCAGGCCCGACGTGAGCTCCCCCCCCCCCCGCCTATGTGACGCCCAGTGGGCTAGATAGCTATCCAACCCTCAGTGTCTATTTCAGCTTTCGGCCCAGGAACGTTTTTTAAGGGACAATTGCATTTTTGCCAGTAGTTGGAACCTACCCACGGGGTTTGCCCTTACTTTTCGACTCTGCTTACTTTTGCCCTTAGATTTGCCTCTGAGGTCGCCCAAATGCCCTTTGACCGTTTGACCAATACTTTGAAAATTCATAACAAATTCATATGAACTCAAGAATATGCAAATAAGATATCAAAATGTTTAGAAAAAGATTACCTTTATGTACATGTCATTTTAATTAAGGAAAAAGGTACCATTTAAATTACCCATGGCTATCAATGTTGTTAACATTATTAAAAATAAAAAGGTATACACAATAGTGTTTTCATGAATGAAAATAACATGCGAATGTAGGTGATGTTCTCCGAACATCCTGATATCTTATTTGCATTTTTCCGAGTTCATATCAACTTGATATGAACTTTCAAAATAATGGTGAAAGTCGTTTGAAACTTCATAACACGCTGATATGAACTTAGAAAAATGCAAATAAGATATTAGCATGTTGAGAAAACTTCACCTACATTTGCATGTAATTTTTATTCATGAAAAAATTATTGTTTATACCTTTTTATTTTTAAAAATATTAATAACATTAATAGCATTGATTAGTTTAAACGGTACTTTTGTACTGAATGCAAATGACACTCATAAAGGTAATGTTTTTCTGAACATTTTGATATGTTATTTGCATTTTTCTGAGTTGATATGAATTTTTTATGAATTTTGAAAATATTGGTCAAACGGTCAAAGGGCATTCGGGCGACCTCGGAGGCAAATCTAAGGGCAAAACTAAGCAGAGTCAAAAAGTAAGGGCAAACCCCGTGGGTAGGTTCCAACTAGGGGCAAAAATGTATTTGTCCCTTTTTTTAATGTCTGCGATTTTTCCAATAAGACCAGGACATTGCCATTTTCAGAAAATGCATGTTTTTAAAATGCTCATAAATAATTAACCGTGCATCGGATTAAATTATTCTATATATGAAAAATGTGTAGAATTTTGTGTAGATTAATTATATCCCAGTTTCATCCATGTTTAAAAAATGTTTAACTTGCTGGTTGTATTATTTTTCATAAAATAACTTGCTTATAGGTTTATCCCATAAACTTGCATAACTAATTGTGACATATTTTCCTACGTGAACCTATACTTATTATATATAATTTTGGGGTAGAAAAACCCAAGTAATTTATCTGTGGCATTAGTTTTGTCATTTGAGCAAGTTTGTGTGCATACTTTTGTAATGTGGTGCCCTTTTATTCATTTTGTGTGAATTATTCCATGCATCATATGAATTTTTGTTGAACATGAGATATGCCCTTTTACATGTGTACAAGCCCTTGGTATTTTTGTTTGCCATGATAATCCATGTTCAGATGTTATTTTCTTGATGCCATGTCATGCATAAAATTGTTGCTGTTTTGAGGGGTCTAAATAATTCTAAGTATAAAAATTGTTATTTTGTTGCTATGTTTCCATGATGATTTCCATGAATCTATAAGTCCTTTGTGGTTGGCCCAATGGAATGAATTGTTGAGCATGTTATCCTCTGTTAGAGTGTGCCCATAGTTTTCAAGTAGAGGTGTTGCATCCTAGTTAGATTTGCTGTCGAACATGTCAATTTGATAAAACTGCTCTGCTTTGCCCCTTGATAATTTTTGCTAAGTCTGGAGAACTGCTTAGTTCAATATGCCATGTTGGGAGGATGCTAGCCAGGAATCTATACATATTTTGATGTTGCTGCATTGTAGTAATTTGAAGTGCATGTTACCCTCTATCATGATGTTAAATTTCATGTCATCAAGGTCTCTGTTGCATGTAGAGTTATTGATGTCAATATGCCAACCTGATAACTCAGATTGTGAGAAACTGCTATTTTTCACTAAGTCCTTAACTGTTGTATCAATATGCCATCTTGTGAGCTCATTTGCTATTGATACATGCTTATATTCAACTTGCTGCTATGAAATGAATTGTTTTGCATCATGTAAGATACAGCCCCATGTCTTGTTTGTCCATTTTAGATTCTTCTACCTTGCTAGTTTGAGGTGTGCAAAATGCCATGTTGCTGTTGTGGACAGATTTGAACTCAATCTTGTGTTGGTTGTTATTATTGAACCGTTGCTCCGTTTTGAACATGTCATAAATGAAACTTGCCTAGAATTTCATTTAGTTTCATAATATCATGTTGCATCCATGTTTTGAAATATTTTTGGTTGTCATTTGCATGCATTTTACATTCAAGGCATATTTATCTTGCGTGCGTCACATCTTTTAGGTCGTAGCTCCGTTTTAAATGATCTATATATGTAAATTGTGTAGAATTATGTGTAGAATCACATGGTGCATTTTATTTCCCTTTTTAACAAATACAAAATATGGTTAGTTCAGGTCTGGACCAAATTCATAATTTTCATATGGGGCCGATTCGGAAATACTATATGTTGTTTCCGGCCTCATTTAAACATGCCTAAATGTCTAGGTTACTTATGCTTCACCTCTTGCCATGTTTAATAATAACATTTAATATTGACGAGTATATAAACAAGATCGAACATAAGAATTGAACGTGGAGTTTTGTCAATATGCAAGTCGTTGCATATTGAGCTTCACTTAATGTGTAGTATTTGTTTGATGTGATTGCCATGCCTTGCATAATTAAACTGGACATGCATCATATTTGTTTCTGCATCATGTCATGCATATGTTATGGTGTTTATCATTTGTTGATTGTTTGTTTCCGGATTGCTTCTTCTCGATAGAGTTCCGAAAGCGTTCAGAGTGTGAGGATTCGTTCGACTACGTTGGTTCGCCTACTTCACGGATTCATTCTTCTTCCAAGCGGGATCTCAGGCAAGATGAACATTTCCCTGGATGCCACTACTATCATTGCCATGCTAGTTGTCTCATTTCTATCGCTGTCTCGCTACCTACCACTTGTTTGTCAAGCCTCCCAAAATGCCTTGATAAGCCTCTAACCCGACACATCCCAGCAAACCATTGTTTGGCTATGTTACCACTTGCTCAGGCCTTCTTATAGCGTTGCTAGTTAGAGGTGCAAGTTGTTCCATGTGAGAACATGGATATTTTTTTGAGATATCACAATATTATTGCTATTTAATTTAATGCACCTATACACTTGGTAAAGGGTGGAAGGCTTGGCCTTTTGCTCGGTGTTTTGGTCCACCTTTGCCGCACTAGTTACTTGTGTACCAGTGTTATGTTCCATATTGAGCGCTCCTAACATGCTTGGGGTTGTTATGGGGAGCCACTTGATTTTCGTTTTGGGATAAAACACTTCTAGCAAGGCCCAACATTGGTACTCCATTTGCCTAATAACTAATAAAATTGCATAGGGACCCGCCGGCAGCCGTTGATAATTAATCAACAAACTGGGCCAGTGCTCCTCATGAGTGTTGGTCCAACCCAAAGCGGCTTATTAATGCCGCCCGGGGCAACTCGGTGATTGGAGTGGTAACCATAGCTCATCCATTGTGTCCTGAGAATGAGATACGCGGCTCCTATCGGGTTTGTCGACACGTCGGCCGGTCGTGCTGGATTTGTTTTACCTTTCTCGAACATCTTGTGCACGGGATTCCGAGGATACTTTGGGCTATCCCGAGGTTGAGGTTTTCCACCGAAATTCTGAGGATACTACGGGCAATCCTGTGGTTGAGGTTTTCAACGCATCGTGTGGTTAGTTTGTGATGGATGATTTGGAGCACCCCTGCGGGGTTAAATATTTTCGAGAAGCCGTGCTCGCGGTTATGTGGAAACTTGGAAATTTGTTTAACATCCGGTCCTAGAAAACTTGAAGTAAACTCAATTAAAATACACCAACCGTGTGCGTAACCATGTCTGTCTCTTCTCGTGAATTTCTAATCCTGGAGAAAACATGATGGGGTTATGTTTGACTCGTAAGTAGGTGTTCAGGATCACTTAGTGATCATTACTTGCTCACGTCCGTTTATGCGTCGATCACCCCCCTTGTTCTTGTACTCATAAGTTAGCCACTCAATTAAATGCTTACTTCTTACTGTAGCATCACCACTTAACCATACCTTACCCATTAAGCTTTGCTAGTCTTGATACCCTTGGAAATGAGATTGCTGAGTCCCTGTGGCTCAGAGATTACTACAACAACAGTTGCAGGTACAGGTACTGCGATGCTTTGACGTGAGAGCGATGCTTGTTTGAGTTGGAGTTCTTCTTCTTCATCATCAATCAAAGGATGGGTTCCAGGCCGGCAGCCTAGGATAGCAAGGATGGATGTCGCTTTTATCATTTGATTCCGTCCGTAGTCGGACCCTCCTCTTGTATATGATGATTGAATGTATCGTTGTATTGAGATGTTAATGATTTAGCTTGTGGCAAGTGTAAGCCAATTCCATATACTCATCTCCTCTTTACATGTACTCACAACGATATCCATTCTTGCGAAACGACGAGATGCGCTTCCATCCCTATCGAGGCCCTTGAGCCAAAATAAGGATAGGATCGCATCTTGGGCGTTACAAGTTGGTATCCGAGCATGTACCGACCTAGGTGCCCCCTTGATTGATCGAACTTGGCCGAGTCGAGTCTAGTGAAAATGTCTTGAGTCTAGTTATATATCGGAGAGTAGGATTCTTTTTACTCCTCTTCTATGCTTTGGTGAGGAATCTTGACGTAAGAATTTTAATTCTACCCCTCTTCTCACTCAAATTTTTTTTTAGGATCACGCGGGTATTTTGGAGCCTCTATGATACCGATATGACGGAATTCTGTACTTGGTGCCTCCTGTTTCCGAGGAGTAGAGCTCCAAGGTATTCATGACACATCGTTATCATTTAGTTTTTAATACCTCAGGACACGGATGTTCAAAATTTCTTCAATACTATTCATGGTGCGAAGAGTGTGGCGGCACCCAGTACTGGGGAGCAGGATGACATGTACTGCCATGTTTAGTATGATTGTGATTACGAGAGTCAGAGGTAGATGAATTTCCGAGACCTCTGGTTGTGTGTTGACGAATGAGATACATTGGAGAGTAGTATTACTGCTAGGAGTTGAGTGATGGATTTACTCCGTGTATCCGTGGACCCGATTGCATAACCAAAGATTTCGGAAGTTCTTAGGTCGGAATTCAAGTGGTTACCTAGGATTATCCTTACAAATAATGCATGGTGGATTATGTATTTGTTTCTGGCTTGCTTCATAAGCTTCATCCTTTGTTTTGTTGGAGTATAGTAATTCGAGTTGCTTCGATGTCAAGTGGTGATTTCATATCTTTCCTAAGCGGCGTTCTCATATTTCTATGGGAATGCTAGTCCTTTTGCTCAATCAAATTGTCATGTCAAGTCTTTTCTATCAGGAGTGCTTCTCTTCAAGATAATTCAATACTATTTCAATATTTGCAAGATCTATCCTCATCCTTCCTTTTCCCGGAGTTCGTTTCATCCGTCCCAAGTTGTCTTTGTTTTTCCCCACCCTCCCGCCCTTTTCTTCATCGATTAATTCTCATCCAAGTGTCTTTTCTACTAATGTGATGCTTTGTAGGATCAATAGAAGAAGACGTCTAGAGGGTGGGGTGAATAGACTACTTGCAAGAATTAAAACCTAACCTTTTCCCAAGTTAATTGGTGGGCAGATTTTAGCAATTATAACAAGTCTAATGCACCCTACACATGCTAGTCAACAAGTATGGCAGCGGAACGTAAGACAAGCACATGTAAGAGGGTAGAGATAGGAAGACCAAACGGAATTGTAGACATGAAGATTTTTCCCGTGGTTCCGATAGGTTGCGCTATCGTACATCCACGTTTATGGAGTCTTCAACCCACAGAGGGTAGCGGTCGCGAGAGTCCACGGAGGGGTCCACCCATAAGGGTCCATGAAGTAGCAACCTTGACTATTCCATAAGGGCTTCCATCCACGAAGGACTAGCCTCACTATGGGTAGTTCTTCACGAAGTAGGCGATCTCCTTGCCCGTACAAACTTCTTGGTTCAACTCCACAACATGAAGTAGGAGGCTCCCAGGCAACACCTAACCAATCTAGGAGGCACCACCCTCCAAAAGTTAATAGGCTTGATAGTGATGATGAATTCCTTGCTCTTGTCTTTCAACATGATATACTCCTCAACACTCAATCACTCCCTCATAGATTTGGCTTGGTAGAAGAGATTGATTGGGTGGAAAGCAACTTGGGGAGGCTAGAAATCAAGACCCATATGGTTGGAGTGGATTATCTTAATCTCAACACAAGGGTAGGTGGTTCTCTCTCTGAAATTTGGATATGGGAAGTGGGGAACTGTTCTGAGTGATTCTCTTGTGAGTGGGATGTGGTGGAGGGGTATATATAGGCATCTCCACAAATCCAATCGTTACACCATTATTGACCAACTCGGTGAAACCGAAGTAAAACTTGGTCGTACCGATTGGTTCAAAATGTGGAAAGTTTAGGAATCTCGGTGAGACCGATATATTATTCTCGGTAGTACCGATATGAGTGGCCGAGGGCAGTTTCCAAACTTGGTGACACCAATCCGTAAAACTCGATAATTCTGATTTTATAAACTGGGTCATCTGAAAGTTGGTCACCGAAACTCGGTTGCACCGATGTAGTACTTGGTTGTTCCGAGAAGCTGGGTTTGGCTAGGGTTCTGTCTGAGATGGAAAATCGGTAGGGCCGAGTGGGAAACTTGGTGGCACCGATTTTGTATGGTAGGGTTTAGACATAGTATTTTGTGGGAGAGCTTGTGGGTGTTTTTGGTGGCTAGCACTTGTGCACGTGGAGCAATTTGTTCACCAACATTACCTCACCCCCTTTTAATAGTATTGCCTTTCCTATGGACTCAAAATGATTTCTCACAAGGTAAAATGTTGAGTCTCCTTGCTTGTAGCTTGCCCATCCTGTTCCTTCCTCTTCTATTTCTTGGGGAATCTCCTCACAACCTTTTGCCAACACTCTTTGGGGACTAAACCTGAAATAAACTAGGTAGAAATATTAGTCCAAGAGACAATGTATGTTGTCATGAATTATAAAAACCACCAAGGGAGCATATGTGCTTCCATGCTTCCCCTATCTTTTCTTCCGTTTTGTATCCGGTGATTCATTGTGGAGATGCTCAGGAGCTTCAAGTTAATCATTATTCGTTCTTGTTTTCTTCTTCGGTGGATTCGATTCAACCTCTTGGTATTCTCCATATCCTTAGTCATCCGTCCAATGCATTCCTGTGTTGGAAAGTTTAGCCAAGCCTCTCTTTTCTATCCGGAGTGCTGAATACATTTGAAGATTCGTGTTTTCATTCAAATCCTTTCAAATCATTTCGAGGTTCTCACCTCATCAGTTCTTAATTTGTACCGGTGAAATCTCTCCTTCTAAGTATTTGTTTCAACGGTGTTCTCTTTGAGTGGGCCCATAACGCAGAAGTTCTCCCAGGATCTTACCTGGCTCTTCTAATCTTTTCCGGAGATCGTAAGTTCTTATAAAATGTGATGTAAGAATGAATTCCACCAGTCATATTCCTTCTCCAAGATTGCTTCGAATTAATTTTCACCATTGGCTCAACCTTTTCTTATTCATTGTTCCGGAGTTCTCAGTAATTCTTTGTGCAGTTTCTCGTCATCACTCGCAGCTTGAAGATCAAAGAAGAGTTTCTCTTAAATCTTTGTCCATTCTTCAGAAGATTCATGGTTTCAGCTTCGTGCTATTCTTTCAAATTGTTTTCGATCATGAGGAATTCCTTCCATATCTATTCGGAGCTTTTCAATGTTGTGCTCATTTCTCGATCCTCCGAAGCCCATCATTTCAGAAGTTTTCTTCGTTCTCAGCTTCAGCTTTCGTTCTCAAATTCTTCTTAACTGTTGTCTCTTCGGTCGTATCTCAATTATTCCGGTGCTTCGGCAAGTTTGTGCTAGACGGATCGTGATATCGTCGTTCTCATGCATTCCATTCATCCGTAGTTTCCTCATTCATTTAAAATTCTAACCGGTGGTTCGTTCAAGAATTCTTCATGTTCATGATATTCCCCAATCTTTTCAAGAAGAATAAGGGGTATGCCAAATCCGTTGTTTGTCATCAATTTAACTTGATGAAGGATCAGCATAACATAATCCTTATTCCTATTTCATCAAGTTGATTTCAATCCTTCTTCCGGAGTTGTTCATGATATCAAATTCTTGATTCTAAGTTGTTCATCCTTTGTTTTCCGAAGTTCCATGTTTTCTCAAGTATCTCTTCGCGAAGCTCCATCCAAATCTTTGCAAGGCCTCAATCTTTTTCTTTTCAACCTTCATTCCTTTTGATCATTCTTTTGTATACGGAGGTTCTACATGATGTTTGATCAAAGATTTCTTTCATTCTCAAAGTGTTCTTCAATATTCTTGTGGTAGTTTCTCAAGTATTCTTTATCTGCATTTCAAGTGCAATTCATTCTCCCTTATCTTTTGAGGTGGTGTTATAGCATTCTTGATTCATAGAAGTCTCGAAGGGAATTTGTCAAGAATGAGATATTTAAACCCATCAGTTCTTTCTTGGAATTATCTTGGATTGGATTTCACCTAAAGCATTTCCTAAGAATTGTCGCTATTATGGTGCTTCCCAATGATCCAAGTATTCTTGTATCCTCTTGGTGTAAGAAGTTTTGCATATCTTGTTGCTCCCAATCAAACAATTGTTTCCTTTAGTGGTTGGTTGTCACCTCATAATTTTGAGATGTTTTCCATAAGCCCACAACAAGCTTTTCTTTTTGTTGTTGATTTTTCAACAACCCCGTTCAATCCTTTCTTTAGGAGGATGCTTTTCAAATTCAGTTGTAGTATAGTTGTCTTTTTCTTCCCCGTTCTCCTCTTTCCAACGAACTGTGTCCATTCTTTTGTTCCAACGGCATTGTGATGTTGATCTCTTCGATTCAGCATCTCATTTGGTCAAGATCGTTTTCATTTTCTGGCTTATCTATTCTATCAGAGTGTTTTGCCCCCTCTTCCAGTTCTTCTATCTTATCAAGTTTCGCCTCTCTTTTCTAATGAACTGCTGCCCAAATTTCTTTTCAATTCTTGCCTATTCCTCGTGTCATTCTTCATCTCTTTGTAACCTTCAAGGATTGTTGGTTTCACTCGTTTGTCAAAGAAGCAAAAAAGTTTTACCTCTTCCTTTGTTCTTCCTCTTACCCTTATCATTCTAAGATCTCGGGTCGAGATCTCTTGTTAGTGGAGGAGAATTATAACAGCCCGAGACTGACGCTCCAGAAGATTCCCGTTTTATTCTGTTGTCGTCATGCGATTTGTTTGGTTGTCACATTAATCTCCGCTTCATTTGCATCATCCACATTGCATCGGCACTCTGTGGCCGTCATTTTTCAAAACTTGCATCCGTTCGTAGTCGCGGGTTCTCCTCGTTTGTGTCGTCGACTGTTTTGAGACCGACCACACATGCACGTGCCCGCGACATCGATAAAATATTGTTTTTAAAAGTGCGTATAAAATATTCCTGGATTGGGTCGAAATTTGGTGAGTGTTCTTGTTTTGTTGTAGGTAGACCGCGTGACAAATTTCGTCGCAATCGGAGGTCGTTTGATACCCAAACGGTCATTCGTAGCAGCACTGTCATCCATTTATTTATTGGACGTTTCCGTGTTCTAAAACTCGTGTCACGGGCCATCATCCTCCCTCTCATCTCAACCACTTTTCATGCTTAGCAAATGCTGTAATGAGGGTGCTGAATGTTTTATGAATCCTCAGTTCATTTGATTTCCAATTCAATAAAATTGTAATTGTGTGATAAGATGATAATTAGCCGATGCCCAAGGTGGTCAAATTGGTACTTATCAGGAGATGTCATGAAACAAGCATGCAAGCTGAATTTATTAATTATGTTGTTCCAGAAGTAGGGGTGCACCTAACCCACCTACTCACTCATCAATTACGGTGTTCAGCTGACTTGCACAGAAAGACCCCTATTGTTTAGTAATTTGGCGCCCCATCTTTTGATTGACTGTTGTCAACTAATCTTTTCAATGTTCAATTCTACTCTATGTTAGAACATTTCTGTGAATGCTATTTCGATCTAAGTGGTCCTATTCTCTGTCCCGTGCTAGGAAGCATTACTCCTCTTTTCATTCCAAATTCTTCAATAAGACCGATACGATTGATTGGTCTGTGTGTTTCTCTTATTACTTTTTTGTATCCCCCTGTTCCTCGGATACAATTCGATCCTTCTACGGCCAAATCTCAATTTGTGGAAAGCCTTGGATGGCTTCCTTATGAAAACATCCATTTGTTCATTGCCTTGATCAGAGCCTTTAAGCCTTTTAGAAGCGAGCATTTCCGCAGCTTCTATTTTTCCTAAAGCTAATGAACCGAATGGAAGAGAAAAACTTGGAATAAATAATAAAGAAGGAACCAACAAGAAAATAAAGAATTGTTCCAACCTCGGTTCGGGGTCTGTCTGGAAATGGAAAATAGTTCTCTCTCTCATCTGGTCTCGTCACAGTGACAAGAAAAACAAGTGAATAATTGGAATAGAACGCAATCGTCAACCAAAATCGGGTAGGATGTATTATAAAAGAAAGCCTTGCCTCACTCGCAAGTGAGGACCTCACCCCTCCTTCCTCATTTATTGAGAATGGAAAAAGACAATGTTCATTGCTTCCTCAAAACAAGAGTTCCACGGGCGGCTGCTCCTGAACGAGCTGCTCATGCTCAAATTGATCAACATAAAGTGGAAAGTGTAGTAGAGATATTACTCGCAGTATGAGAAGGAAGAGAAGATCTAACCTCTCTACTTGACACCTCTGAACCAACTTCATTCCTAGCTAAAACAGGAAAGCTGAAAGTACTAAAGCTTCAAACACCTTGCTAACAGCCCTACCGATAAAAGGAATAATGCTTCAAGGACTATATGACTAGCTCTTATACGAGTTCCTGGTAAACCACTACTTGCGTAAAGTACTCCGCTCGCTCCCCTGCTCGTTCAAAGTATTCCACTCGCTAGGATCTTAGTAAATAAGCTTGCTCCTTACCTTTCCTTCCTAGCTTTGAGAGCAATACTACCTGCCCACATGCCTCTCTACACAGCCCAACCAGGCCACCTAAGCCTACCTAACCCTAGGGCGCAGCCGGAGCCGTCCGATCGCGATTGCGCAGACAGAAAACGCCCCAAAACCCCCCTAAACCTAACCCTAGACCCCCCTGCTATAAATAGAAGCCCCCCTGCCATATTTGGCCTCCTAGCCTCCCTCCTCCTCGAAATCCGCGCTCCACCACCCTGCCACAACCACTTGTCACCGCCAGCTCCACCCAGCGCCGTCGCACCCGCCCCTCAGCCAACAGGAGGGCGCCACATCGCCCCTCTGCAGCCACCAGCCTCCGCGGCCCTGCGAGCCCGAAGCGGGCCCGCCTGAGCCCATCGCGGGTCAAGGTAGCCCGCGCCCCCGACAGCTCCCCGCCCGTGGCCATGGTGCCCCGCAGCCAGCAGCTCTGCACCACCGCCTCCACCTCGCTGCCGGAGCCTCGTGCCACGTCGTCGGCCGGCGAGCTCCCCGGAGGTCCAGCGGCATTGCCAGATCCCCACAGTCGGAGCCGAGCCCCGCTGCAGCCGCCGCACCTCCATGGCCGCCGTCCGCTCAAGCTCCCCCGGAGACGCGCCAGATCCGGTACCTTCGCCATCGCCAACCCTAGGATCCGTCCGGGAGCGACTGGATCCATCCGTCCACGGCAACTGGGTTTTGATGATCGTTGGATAAATTTGGTGAAAATTATCCTATCCTCTGGGCACTCTGTCGGCGTTCTGGGAATGGGGGTACCCAGACCTGCCTGCCTGCGGCCCAGGGCATGGCCCACTTCATAACCCAAATGCTTTCAGGCGTGGCCCCCACTCAGGACAAGGCCCTCGCGAGGGCCCTAGGCTCGCGAGGAGGAACAGCCTCGAGACCGGCAAGGGATGGGCCTCCTCAGGCCCCCTCCGGAGCGGCGGAGATCTCTATGCAAGGCCCGCCCTCAGGAGTCAAAGATGACGCAAGAAAGGACAGGCGAGCGCCAGCACGCCAGGCGGCGCAGTTTCCCCTTTGGTCCAAAGGGGGCAGAGACGTACGCGGGTTCCCAAAGCAGCCCCCAAAGGTTTCCATTCCGGTGCAACAAGGCCACAACCACCAGCCCCGCAAGACGGACGTCATCGCTGAGCCCGTCCCCGCGCCGTCGACAGCTACTTTGCAAGCGAAGACCGCCTTTGGGCAGGGCGAGCACATACTCCTGTCCCCCTTCAAAATTGGCCGTTGTGGGATGCCTTCCCGCCATTGCGATAAGGGAAGAGGACCCGAGCCACCGCTATATATAGAGGGTAGGCTGCACCGTAGAAGGGGAGAGGGATCCATTCCACCACTCATCCACCACCGAGCCACAGAGGGCCTCGAACACCACTGAAGAGCCCTCAGGAGGCCCAGAAACACTGTACTCGTTCATCCACCCCACCTCCTCGAGAGGCAATCCACCAAAGCAGGAGTAGGGTATTACGCTTCGCAGCGGCCCGAACCTGGGTAAACTGTCGTGTTCATCTTCTTCCTCGTCATCGTGCGAGTTTGTTGCTGTGTTCATCGAGTAGCGAGCTAGGTTGGGCGAAGCCGCTGGGGATCTTCGCACATGCCCCTGTGTTCAAATCTTAAGGGTTTTGTGGAGCCCGAAATCCGTCATTTGGCGCGCCAGGTAGGGGCGTGTCGGAGTCTTCCTCAAGCTAAAGATCCTCTCCCACCTCGCCGTTCCGATGTCTGAAGCTCGCCGAGCCCGCGTTGAGCGCCGAGCCACCCGTGTCGCCCAGACGGCGCCCGTGGGCCGCGCCGGCGCACGCAGGTCACCTTCGCCTGTGGCGAACGCCGCCACGGGCCCTGATGCCCTCGAGCAACAAGACTCCTCCCAGCCGGTCACTGCGCAGCGCGACGGCCACACCGCCACTCCGTCGGTCGTCCCAGCTTCTGGGTCATCCTCCCATGTTCGGCCCGGGCTGGTGTGCGGCCAGGGCGTGCTCGCCATGGCAAACGAGCTGCTTCGCTACCGCCCCGCCCCCGACCGCTACGACGACTGGCTTCGGCGCATCGCGGAGCTCGTCAATGCTGCCGGCGATGCTTCACCACTCTCCTACTCGCTTCGACCCCAACCGTCCCTGGCAAACGACGTGGCGCAAGATGCGCGGCCCCCACCTCCGCAACGCGAAGTCGACCCCTAGCCCAGGCGGGAAGCGCGCCCCCGCGACCGGCCTCACGAACCGCGGGCAAGGCCGGGAGATGAAGTAAGCTGCAAGGTGGTTCCCCGGCCGTGCGTCGACGCGCGCGCATTCCCTGCGCTGCCGACTCAACGTCGCGACCGGGCACCACTCGAGGTGGCCCCGCAGGGACGTCAAGACCAGGTCCCTCCCACGCATGCAGCACCCATCAAGCCGGTGGGGTGCCTCGCCATCGCCCCGGAGCTCTGCCCAACTGCGTGGCCCTGCAAGTTCAAGCCTGACCTACCCCCGTGTTACGATGGCACCCCAGACCCAGCCGAGTTCCTACAGCTCTACAACCTGAGCATCCGGGCGGTAGGAGGAGACGACAAGGTCATGGCGTGCTGGTTCGCCATGGTGCTCAAAGGCGGCACGCTCTCCTGGCTCTTCAACCTCCCGGAGGCATGCATCACCTCCTGGGATGGCCTGCGCAAACGCTTGATCGCCAACTTCCAAGGCACCCGCGACCACGCACCCACCGTGAACGACCTGCGGCGTATCAAGCAGCAGGATGGGGAGACCCTACACAAGTTCATACAACGCTTCACGACCACGCGCCTCAAGATCCCGAGGGCTTCAGACGAGGCCATCATCTCTGCATTCACCAACGGAGTCACTGAGCTCAAGATGAAGGAGGAGCTCGCCATGAATGACGAACTGTGCTCTGCCCTGGAGATGTTCAATCTGGCGAACAAGTGCGCCAAGGCCGAGGAGGGCCGCCTGTCGCTCCGCGGGCCTCCTGCGGCGGAGCCAGAAGAGAAGAAGACCAAGGCCAAGGAGGCGAAGCGCAAGGCCCCAGCAGTGCTTGCGGCTGAACCTGAGGCGAAGCGCAGCCGGGGTGAAGACCACCCCCCGGGGGGAAGACCGACCTGCATCTTCCACGGCACCAACAACCACGACACCGCCGACTGCCAGGAACTCAGGCTGATCCGCGCCGAGCACTTCGGCAGGCGCCCCGGGCGAGCTGGCCGAGGCTTCGGACGCGGCGGAGGCCGCGGTGGAGGCCGCTGGGACAGCCGGGACCCGCGTCAAGGATGGCGTGATCAGCCTCAGGAGGACCGCTGGCGTGATCAGACTCGAGACGACCGCTGGTGCGACCCGCATCATGAGGACCGCTGCCGAGACGACCCTCCGGAGGGGTCACGACGCGGTCAGCCTCGCGAGGCTCGTCCTCGTGAGGCTGGTCTACCTCCACTGCCTCCGCCGCCCAGAAGGAAGGAGGAAGACAGGTAGGACGATGGGGCTGGGGGCTTCCAGGAGGTCAGGGCGGTGGCCTGTATCCTGGGTGGCGCCCACGCCCCAGCATCAAACCGTGCCTTCAAGGAATTCACACTGGAGATGAACGTGGCTCTCCCGAAGCCCGAAGCAATGCGTCCCCTGAAGTGGTCCCAGACTGCCATCACCTTCGACTCGAGGGATCAGCTCAGGTGCTCAGCCATGGCAGGCAAGCTCCCCATGCTATGCACTCCGACGATCAGCAACGTCCTCGTCACCAAGACCTTCATCGATAGTGGAGCGGGGCTCAATGTCCTCTCCATTGAGACCTTCGAGACGCTCCAGGTACTGTTCGAGCAGCTCATGCCGACCAAACACTTATCGGGAGTCACCGACGGGTCTACCGTCCCCATTGGGCAAGTACGCCTGCCTGACACCATCGGCGGGCGCAAGAACAACCACACCGAGATCATCGTCTTCGACGTCGCGCACATCCACCTCCCATACAACGCCATCCTTGGATACCCGGCCCTCGCCAAGTTCATGGCGGCGACTCACCACGGCTACAACATCCTCAAGATGCCAGGGAGTGGCGGCGTCATCACCGTTGCTTGCGATGAGAAAGATGCTGTCTGCTCCCTCGAGCGTGCTTACCGCGCCGTGGCGGCCGAGCGCTCGGACGACAAGGAGGACGCCCTGCCTCGCGAGGACCCACGCAAGAAGAAGAAGCAGCTCCTTCCCGCGGGACATCCCGGAGCCTCGCGCTCTGCGCCCACGGACGGGGCCCCACCTCCTATTGCATAGGAAAGCGCGCTCGGCGCCCCTCTTGGGACGGGCTCGGGGGCTCCCATCCGGAGAGTCCCCGGCTTGGCCAGTGAGACGAGAGCGGTGCTCGAGCACAACCTCAAGGCACGTCCTGACGCGCGTCAGAACGAGCCGGGAGCTCGGCGCGCAGCGCCTAACTCGCAAGAGTCCGTCATCAGAACGATCGAGGAGCTTTGAGAAGCACAGGCCGTGCAAGGCGGGGGCTGCCCAGTGCCACCAGTCACAGCCGCCGTCATCGGCACGGTCGACCAGCCGCGCATCTGCGTCAACGCGCTTGCGATCAACAGTGCCGCGGCCCAGGGCCCTTTCTGGCCATCACGTGCAGATCATGGATGGGTCTGCCCGAACGCCTACGTCCGCATGCCCTTCGGACTAGCGAACGCAGGCATCACGTTCCAGCGCCTTTACCGAGCCATGCTCGTGCCTTGCCTGGCGAGGCGCGGCGAGGAGTTGGAGGAGATGCTCGGACCAAGCGAAGGTTCCGAGCCTCGGGAGACGACGGACCCATGAAGGTCGCGCTCATGGAGGCGGGAGATCAGGCTATGACGGTAGCCTCGGCTCTTCAGCGGCATGGCCGCCAGGTGACTTTTTGTTGGCTGTTGGCAGGTAATTTTTTGGTTTACTCTGTTCGAGGGCGCCCACCAGGCCGCATGATCCTCAGGTGATTAGGGCACGCCCCTGCTGTCGCCTCGTTTATGCATATTTCAATATTTTCCCATGCATCTAGTATGTTTCCTAACGTTCTACCTTGCTTGCATGGCTCCTTGCCGGCGTGAATGCCACCTCACTGCCCTCTCTGCGTTGGTGTTTCGCAAGGGGTTGTGCGCCGCGGCCCTTCTCGGGGCACCACAAGACTTGGATGCCAGGTCCTGTCGCCTCAGGGACTTGCATCTTTGGGCGGTCGACCCCCCACTCGGGGTCTCCGGCCGCAGCGCGTCGCCTCAGCATGGAGTCTCGGGAGGCCCCATGGCCTCCTGAGGCAGCAGCCGACAGGGTGGAACGTGGGTCGCTCGAGCGTCAAAGGGGGCTCCTGAGCATTGAGCCTTAGGAGCCTTACCGGTCATAAGGCCACTCGCCCCACTGATGTGGTCGTTGGTTTCTGGTCGGCATCAGGAGTGGCGGGGTCTCGCCCCGTGAAGTGCGTCCTTGGTTTCCGGTCGTACCTAACGGTGGTGGGGAAATGTGCGGGACAGGGACCTGCTGACGTAGAGCCACTTGAGCATCAAAGGGGGCTCCTCAGGAGCCTTACTGGTCATAAAGCCACTCGCCCCTTGATGTCGTCCTTGGTGATCCGTTCGGCCTCAAGGGTGCCGGGGCCTAACCCCGTAGTTGCGTCCTTGGTGATCCGGTCGTACACTACGGTGGTTGGGAAATGTGCGGGACCGGGACCTGCAGATGTAGAGTGCCAAAAGGACCCCCAACCTGCCCCACTCATGAAGAAGAAGAAGTCAGCAGGGCTTCAAACGGACCCATCTAGAAGAAGACTCAGGCGCAAACCGCCTTTGAGGTAGGGACATCGCGAGGCCAAAGCGCCCTCACGACCTCCCAGATACACCTCCCAGTTCTACCGTGCCAGCCACGCGTACGAACTCTATGGGCTGTACATGCCCGGGACCCCCCGAGGACGCGGAGGGGTCCCTTCCCACGCAATGTGGCAGCCACAGCCCAGCGCTGGCGGAGAAGTCAACACGGTCCACCAATGACTATGCCCACGTAATGTGGAAGCCACAGCTCCGTGCTGGCGGTCAACACGGTCCACCAATGACTATGCCCACGCAAGGTGGAAGCCCCACGCCCGGTGCGGGGGGATACACAACTGAGGGCGCCCCAGCGGCTGCATCCAACCTCAGGAGGGTCCCTGGTGGCCCCTTTCTCGCTGCGTTCCCCAGGGATGCACGCGTGAGGGGGCTACACGGGGCTACTACCCGGCCAAGCCTGGTACACGCCACCTTCCTAGGTCTGCCAAACCTTGTCTTCACGCTCCCATCTCCGGAAAAGCTGGCGAGGAAAGGTACGGGAGCCGCTCGTATGTCAAGGGGGACTCCTGAGCATCGCGACTCAGAAGCCTAACTGGACCCGTAGCCCCTCACCCCTTGTACCGTCCTTGGTGATCCAGTCGGCCCAATGGCGGTTGAGGTATGCGCAGGCCGGGCCCTGCCGACGCAGAGTGCTAAAGGTGTTCGAAAATTTCAAGTTAAACCAATCTCCACCATGTTCCCTTCATGAGGGCTGCTCACACGTCAAGGGGGACTCCTGAGCATCGCGACTCAGGAACCTAACTGGACCCGTAGCCCCTCACCCCTTGGACCGTCCTTGGTGATCCGGTCGGCCCAACGATGGCTGAGATATGCGCGGGCCGGGCCCTGCCGACGCAGAGCATCACAGCAAGCAAGAAGGAAACAAGGCGAAGAAAGCAATCACGCAGTCCAACAGTTATTACAGACATTAAAAGTTTTCTCAAACACAAACGAGTTTAACGCCTCAATGAGGCACGATGTGCATTGCAGGAAAGGAGCCGGAGAAAGGAATCAGGAGGAACCGCCGCCACCATTTGTCCCGCCCTCGGGGGACTCATCGTCGACATCGTTGGAGTCGTCTTCTCCGCCAGCAGCATTCGGAGGCGGAGAAACCATGACGCGGGTGAACCTCTTCACTAGCGCCTCCACGGCGCCCTTCACCGCCGCCGCAGCGCTGACGCGGACCTCAGGGGCGACCGGGCGGATCACGGAGTCGAAGTCAAACCCCGGCTCACGAAGATGAAGGTGGCTGAAGACGCACGTCGCGGCTTCAGAAAAGAGGTCGCGGCACTCAGTATCCAAGACCCTCTCCACCTTGACGATGGCGGCCTCCAGCGCCTCGACGAGCTTCGAAGCGAGCACCGCGAAGCCACACTCCGGAGCAGCCAGGGGCTCCGCGAACCCATCTCGGCAAGGGCATGGAGCGCCTGGCGAAGCTTGAACTCGATGGCAGGGAAGGCGCTCAGCTCCGCGGCCTTTTTCTCCTCGGCCGCGGCAAGAGTTCCTTCCCTGGTGTCAAGAAGGGCCTTCTTTGAAGCAATTTCCTTCTCCAGCGCATCCAGGCGCACCTGCTCCGCGTCCTGGCGGGTCGCCAGCTGGGACAGCTCAGAGTCCCGAGTGGCAAGCTTGGCCTCACGGGCCTCGAGGCCTTCCTCCCGCTGACGAAGCTGCCCCGCAAGCTTGGCCTGCTCCTCATGGAAGGCCTTCAGACGGGCTTCCGCCTCTTTGCAAAGCTTGGCAGCAGACGCGGCCTCAATCAGCACCTCTTCGTGCACTGCCCGAGTGGCCGTGGCTTCCTTCTCGCTCTTCGCCGCGGCAGCCTCGGCCTGACCCCAAATCGCCACGGCGGAGGCATCGGCCTGGAGCCACCCTGAGAGGAGCTCTAGGCGCCCACTCGCGAGGCGATCATCGGCACCCCCGAGGCTGCCACGAACCTGACCCAGAGCAGTGAAGGCCTCGTCCAGGACGTCATGGCCACGCACCGGAGGCATCAAGGTCTCCTCCTGAGGAGTCCCCTACGCGGTCGCGGGAGGCGTCCTCGGGGAGGCAGTAGCACGGAGAATAGGAGGCTCCGGAGGCCGCTCGGTGACCACGGACCCGGACGAATCGGCGGGCGGCTGGCCCTCAGGGGATGGCCCTCCTGACATCGGCGTCACCACGCCCTCGAGGGCAGGAGTGATCACGTCAACAAGCATTGGGGGCTCAGGGGGTTCGGCGATGATGGCCTGAGGGGTCGCCTCGCGAGCCCTTTCTTCTTCAGCAGCAGGCGGCGGCGTGTCGGCAAGGGTAGGCGGTGCATCGGAAGTCGCCTTCGGCTTAACGCCCGCTTTCTTCTTCCTCATCTTCAGCATAGCGGCATCTCTGGTCACCAAGCAAAGGAAGGTCATCAATGCACAAGCCATAGGCATGCGAGCCAAGCCAAGTCGGGTCGCTTACTCCTCAATGTCGACCCATTTCCTCTTCCTTTCCGTTCTGGCAACGACGGGGGCACCCAAGCTTCCCATGGAGAGGGGACCATCAAGCGGGGGAGCAGAGGCACTGACCGCAGGGGCGTCCGCAGAAGTAATCACCATGGCCCCGCCCTCGCCCACCTTGCCTGCGAGTGGCGATTCGGGCAGGGGCGAGGCCAGCGCTTCAACCGCCTTGCCGGCAGAGGCAGGGCGCACCGGAGGAGACTCAGCTCCGCGCTTCCTGGGAGTCGACACGCACGTGGACCGCGTGGCACGGGGGGCTGGCCCTAGTCCCCTAGAGGCCTTGGCGGCGCGTGAGGAACCCGCGGCAAAAACTTCACCAACGTCGTCGTCATCCTCAAACTCGCGCAGAAGGGTGCCCTGCGACGGGGGGGACGCCCCCGCCGGGCCGTCAGCAGCGGTTTTCTCCGAGTCCTCCCGCACGTGGTGTTGCCGGAGGACACCATCACCGAACCAGGGCCCTCGGCTGGGAAAAGCCCTAGTTCGTTGAAGACAGGCATCGCGGCCACCAGATTGGCCCCGTCGTCGCGGCAGTACAGCGGATCATGAGCCTCGGGGAGGTCACCAGGGTCGCCGTTCAGTAGGGTCGCCACGGCCGTGCTCAGTTCCCCGGGGGTTATGCACGCAGACCGAAGCCTGAGGTTGTCGCCGTTGCCCTGATAGTCCCACAGGGGCCTAGAGTGGGCCTGGAGGGGCGCCAGGCGCTGCGCTAGGAACTCCTTCACTATCATCCCCCCAGTCAGCTTCCTGGCACTGATATCGCAAGCGAAGCGCTCCAGGACGGGCCCGGCCCGGGGGTTGGAAAGCTTCGCGGAGCTCCAAGCAGAGGTCTTCTCCGGCAGCCCTTTCGGTAGATCCAACCGAGGGTTGGTGTCCTTGAGATCCATGAGGACCCAGCAGTGCCTGAAGTTCTCCACCTTCTTCCCGGCCTTCAGGAGCATGTTGCCGCTTTGGACCACGACGAAGGAGACGCACGCCGACCGTTGAGCACCGTCGTGCAAGCGCAAGCTGAAGAAATGGCGGAAGAGGGCCACGGAAGGCCGCACGCCCACGAAGGCCTTGCAATAGAAGGCGAAGACGGACAAGAGCAAGATGGAGTTGGGTTGGAGGTGAAGGGCCTGAATCCCGTAGTGGTCGAGGATGGCGGTGAAGAACGTAGAGAAGGGCGGGACGAGCCCGGCAAAGATGCTATGGAGGAAGAAGGGGTAGACCGCCTTGGACAAGGGCCGCTTCGTCGAGGAGCCGCCCCATATCAAGGTCCGCCCTACTCGTTGGACCCATCCGCCGTCCATGGGAGCACCGGGAGGAGGTCCCCATCCTTGGCGATGGTAGACCCCAAGAGCGCCGGCGAGATGGGAGCGGAGGCAGAGCTCTGCGCCTCTGGCTTCTGCTTGCTGGCAGAAGCCATCACGGAGCTCGCGGGGCCGAAGCAGCAAGGAGGGGGACGGAGCGGCGCCGGATCTGGAGAGGCGCCTGCTAGAGTGGGAGACGTGGAAAGCAAAAGCGGGTGTGCTAGAAGGGAAAGCAATAATGGCCCAACACTAGAAGTCAGGCTCTTGGCAATTCGAGCGGCGGCTGAAAGGACGAAGGGCGCCCGACATCAGCCGCACAACGCGCGCCAGTCCTGTCCTGCAGGCACATGGGGCCCGCGGCGCTTCGGGCCGCCCTCAGGGCTCCACCCAGAGGCCGGATCGAGCGCGCCTTGGGCCCGGGGGCTACTGTCGGCGTTATGGGAACGGGAGTACCCAGACCTGCCTGCCTGCGGCCCAGGGCATGGCCCACTTCATCAACCAACGCTGTCAGGCGTGGCCCCCACTCAGGACAAGGCCCTCGCGAGGGCCCTAGGCTCGCGAGGAGGAACAGCCTCGAGACCGGCAAGGGATGAGACTCCTCAGGCCCCCTCCGGAGCGGCGGAGATCTCTATGCAAGGCCAGCCCTCAGGAGTCAAAGATGACGCAAGAAAGGACAGGCGAGCGCCAGCACGCCAGGCGGCGCAGTTTCCCCTTTGGTGCAAAGGGGGCAGAGACGTACGCGGCTTCCCAAAGCACCCCCCAAAGGTTTCCATTCCGGTGCAACAAGGCCACAACCACCAGCCCCGCAAGACGGACGTCATCGCTGAGCCCGTCCCCGCGCCGTCGACAGCTACTTTGCAAGCGAAGACCGCCTTTGGGCAGGGCGAGCACGTACTCCTGTCCCCCTTCAAAATTGGCCGTTGTGGGATCCCTTCCCGCCATTGCGATAAGGGAAGAGGACCCGAGCCACCACTATATATAGAGGGTAGGCTGCACTGTAGAAGGGGAGAGGGATCCATTCCACCACTCATCCACCACCGAGCCACAGAGGGCCTCGAACACCACTGGGGAGCCCTCAGGAGGCCCAGAAACACTGTACTCGTTCATCCACCCCACCTCCTCGAGAGGCAATCCACCAAAGCAGGAGTAGGGTATTACGCTTCGCAGCGGCCCGAACCTGGGTAAACTGTCGTGTTCATATTCTTCCTCGTCATCGTGCGAGTTTGTTGCTATGTTCATCGAGTAGCGAGCTGTGTTCGAATCTTAAGGGTTTTCCGGAGCCCGAAATCCGACACACTCATCGATTCTCCTCAACGGCATTCCTGGGAAATCGTTTCATTGCAAACGTGGAGTACGTCAAGGAGATCCCTTCTCCCCCTTGCTTTTTGTACTTGCAGCAGAGCTTTTGCAATGTATTATTAATAAAGAATTCAATGAAGGGAGATTATCTCTTCCTATACCATGACAAGGGGACTTTCCAGTGATTCAATATGCGGATGATACAATATTGATCATGCCAACTTGTGAGCATCAAATCAACAACCTCAAGAGATTACTCCAGGATTTTGCAGCTTCCACATGCCTGAAAATAAACTTTCAAATGTCCTGTATGATCCCAATAAATGTTGATAGAACAAAATCTGAGGCCCTTGCAAACATTTTTGGCTGTGAAATTGGGAAGCTCCCTTTTACTTATCTGGGACTCCCACTAAGCACAACTAAACCTTCCATGACTGAGTTAATGCCTCTAGTGGACAGAGTCGAAAGCAGGCTTTCTAGCACCTGCTACCTCCTCTGCCATGCATCTAGAATTACCCTGGTTAATTCTCTTGTGACTTCTATGATTAATCATGCCATGTGCACTTTGAAACTTCCACCAAATTTTTTGGAATACTTTGATAAGGTGAGAAGAAGATGCATTTGGACCAAAAAAATTGACCAAGGTGAGTCCTGCAACTCCATGGTGGCATGGGATAGAGTATGTTGCCCTAAGAAACATGGATGTCTTGGGGTCATCAATATTAAAGTTCAGAACCAAGCCTTACTATTGAAATTCCTGGACAAGTTTTATAACAAGGCAAACCTCCCATGGGTCCAGTTAATTTGGGATACTTAATATGGTGAGTCCATCCCTCATGCAAAACCTGCTATTGGCTCATTCTGGTGGAGACAGCTTATCAAGCTTATGCCCATATTTCGTGGCATTGCATCACCCTCAGTTGGTACTGGGCAGAATATTTCTCTTTGGCATGATAAATGGACTGATGGTTTACTCAGCAACGCATTTCAATGTATATTCTCATTTGCCATTAAGGAAGATATTTCTGTTTATGAGTTCTTCGAGGGAGTGGACCCATATACCAAATTTCATCTTCCACTATCTCCTGAGGCACATGATGAGCTCCAAACATTGTTAAATCTGAGACCGAACTTTTCTGTCAATGGAACAACGTCTGATTCTTGGGCATACATTTGGGGTAGCAGATTCACTTCCAAATGTTACTATATGCATTGTCACTCAAACATAGTAGCTCCTGCTCCCTTTCTATGGATATGGTCTTCTAAACTTCATATGAAATTAAAGGTTTTCATGTGGTTTGTTCTAGCTGACAGGCTGAACACTAGAAACATGCTCAAGAGGAGGCACTATAACATTGGGAATATTCACTCTTGTGTGCTTTGTTCAGCTGGATGTGAGGAAACGATTGAACATCTTATTTTCTCCTATCCATTTAGTGTGAACTGCTGGAGCAGATTTGGTATTGCTTTGAACCCTGTTATCTCCACTTTGAATGCTCTGCAACAAGCCAAGTTGTCCTTCACAGGTCAATTGTTCTTCGAATTGGATGGTATTGCCACATGGAATATCTGGAAAAAAAGGAATAACTACATCTTCAGGCACATACCACCCTCATATTCTACCTGGAAGGACAGAACGAAAGAAGAATTACTTTGGCTTAAACATAAAGTAGATCCTAAGTTTTGGATTACTTAACTCTCACTACTCTAGCCATGTAATACATCTGGTTGCATCCAGATCATCTTCCTTCTTATTCTACCAGACTTGGTACATCGCTAAAGCTGGACTCTTGGGGAGACCAACTGGTCACACCCACACCATGTAAAATTGTAATAGTTCTTCTTTAATCTAACACAGTAGGAGCCTCTCCTACTGTTTAAAGCTCAAAAAAAACGGAGGCCTCCCTATGCCCGTCGGACCTCGCCACCATGGCCGTTGAAGGCCCATGCGTGGCATCTGCTCGCGTGCGGCACGAGAACGACGCCCACGTGAGCGCCATTGACCCGCATCGTCGGTCGCCGGCCCTCCTGCTTCCCCGAGCCAGCCCAGCTCCCTCAGGCCCGATGTGAGCTCCACCCTGTCGGTGTCAAAACCGGCGGATCTCGGGTAGGGGGTCCCGAACTGTGATACTTGGATCGATGGTAACAGGAGACAAATGGGGCAAGGTTTTACCCAGGTTCGGGCCCTCCTATGGAGGTAATACCCTACGTCCTGCTTGATTATATTGATTGTATGGGGATTACAGAGTTGATCTACCACGAGATCGAGTAACTAAACCCTAGATGAGTTCTCTTGTCCTACATCCTAAAACCATCCGGCTTATATAGACGCCAGGGGTCCCTAGGGTTTACACATGGTCGGTTACACGTCGAAGGGATAAACATGCCTATTCGCTACTCCAAATGTGGAGGACAATCCACGATTCTCGAAGCTTCCTTCTTGGAGATGAGGTCTTCAATTCTTCCAGTATTCAACAAGTGGCCGATACAGTCCGGCCCATAAGACATAGGCCGGGCTCCCGAGGACCCCTTAAACCAGGACTCCCTCAGTAGCCCCCGAACTAGCCTCCAACGCCAAGGGTCCAGGCTCCAGCTGCTTCGAGTGATCAGAGTCTTCGGCTTGCGAGGCGAGTTCCTTTCTCCAAACAGTGATCGGCCCGAGCTATAGTTCGGCCTCCGTCGACGTGTAATGTTTCCGATCTTAGATCGTCCGTATACCATGAGTAGTTCGGCTTTGAAGGCCAAACGTCAGAGAACCAATAGTGTCTTCTGACAACTTTTCAGATGAAAGGCCACGACCCACTACGACCTCTAAACCAGTCGTGAAGACTCGATTCGCGGTTCGAGGCCGTTTCCACCAGCATGATCCATTAACGCACGGATCGTGTCCCATTTTACACGGGATATGTTTAATCATGCGTGTACAACGGCATGCATGTCTCGGGAAGTGGAGGGATTCACGGCGCCGCGAAGGGAGGCTAACTGGCAATAATCTTTAATAAAAGGGGAAGAAAACCCCAGGGCTTATCCGCATCTCCCATTCACCTCCCTGCTTCCCCAACCTTCCGAGCTCCCTGAGCCCAGATCTAGTTCTTCCATTCTTCCCCCTCCGAGCTCAGCCATGGCCAGCGGCAAGTGGGAGGCTTCCACGGTCAAAGACCAGGACATCCGGGATCTCAAGGACGCCGGCTACCTCCCCGCCAACGTCTTCCATCGTGCTGCAGAGGAGGGCCAGGTGATCCCCACCCCCAAATCAGGCGAGAGGGTGGTTTTCGTCCCTCACTTCATCCGGGGATTAGGCTTCCCACTTCACCCCTTCGTGAGGGGTCTTATGTTCTTCTATGGGCTCGACTTCCACGACCTCCCGCCGAACTCTTTCATGCATATATCGGCCTTTATCATCGTCTGCGAGGCTTTTCTACGGGTCGAGCCACACTTCGGACTGTGGCTCAAGATTTTCAATATCAGGCCGAAGTGCGTCGCCGGCGCACATGCGGACTGCGGCGGGGTAGTCATTGGCAAGCTTCCGCGCGCAGTGTGGCCATCCGGCACCTTCATCGACACCATCAAAACTTGGCAGAGGGAGTGGTTTTACATCACCGAGCCAAAGGAGGAGGAAGGCGGAATTGTTCCTGCTGAATGCGGAATTGTTCCTGCCGAATTCATGTCCGGCCCCCCAACAAGATTGACCTCATGGGTCAGGAAGGGTCTCGACTGGGGGTCGGAAACAAAGGTGGAGGACCTGCAGAGGGGCATCACCTCCCTAATCAGGGAGGGAGTCGGCCTGACCAACGTGGTCTAGGTCATGCTTCGGTGGCACATCCTCCCCTGCCAGCATCGGAGCTCTCCTATGTGGGATTACCGGACTGACGACGACCCTACAGTTCGTCGACTCTTCCGCACTACGCGGGGGAAACTATGGAAGGCGCTGTTCAAGGCGCAGGAGAACTGGCCAGGCAAGAAGGAGGACAAGGGCTTGAGCGCCATGAAGCTCGCACCCGAGGTATAGCATAGCATTATTTCACCGGTTCTATCTTCTGAAAGATAGTCTAAGCACTTTCCGATTACCTTTCATAGGAATGGTTGAGCAAAGCCACGGGCATCAAGTGTCCGGCTCCACATCCCGAAGACCCCAAGTCTCCGCTGCTGTTGGAGATGCTCGTCGTGGCGCCCTACAAGGCGCCAGAGAAGAAGGAGAAGAAGAAGCCAGACCGAACTGGCCTGCGCAACAGGGACCAGCCAGGGGCTGTGTCCGAAGAGACTCATGCCTCCTCGAATCAAGAGGAGGAGCACGAGGCTGAGTGGGGAGGCGATTCCCCCCTCACAGGAAAGAGGGCGGCGTCATCGGACGCCTCGGAGGAGGTAGCTCCTCCCGCCCAGAAGAAACCGCGCCAGACACAGGTAATCTCGTCCGACGACAGTTCGGACTCGAACACCGAGTCCGAGGACTTCGAGAGGGTTCCGCGGAGGAACCTCAGGGTCAAGCCCCCACCTCGAAGGTACAGATCTGAGGACCCTTCCGTGCTATTGATGCAAAGCTTCGAATGTTACTAACACGTGAGCACTTACTGACTTGCAGCCCACCATGTGTTCTCCCACCGATCAAGTTTCGGAGGGGGAGACCCCACCCGCCGATCTAGAGGAGAGCGGGTCTACGTCGCACCCCTCTCCTCCGGGCGCCGCGAGGGACACCGCGGAGGCGTCCTCCCAACAGGCTCCTTTGGAGCCGGACTCTGGAGGTAGGGGCAATGAAGTCATGGCCGAGGCAAACACCTCGGCCACCGAAGACCCGGGGGAGAGGCCCCTCCCGGATACTGAGGAGACCAGACCAGAAGACGTCCAGTCATCTCCAAGGCGGTCTCCGGAGCATACCATGCCTCCGGAGGCACCGATTCAATCTCCGGTCGGGGATCAGATCAATCGATCCCCATCGGCGCCACCGACCAGTGGGTGGTTGGTTATGGGGGAGGCTCTATCAAGTGCCTCCATCTCCGGGGAGCACCGCATCCTTATGGGTGCGGTATTGCAGAGCATTCAGTCCGTAGACCACGGACTGAAGGAGGCCTTCAATGGTCTCCTGACGGGCTTTCAGGTGAGCCACGTAATGTTTTGTCCTTTGAAATACTATTTTCTTTGTATTATGGTTATATACATGGCAGCCCCCGAGCCCTAGGTGAGTTTGGAAAAACTTACCTGGGGGTCAAATCACAAATCCTTATCCGAACTATGCACAGGATAATATATGTTCGGATCGTTCTGTTAGCCCATAAGAGGACCATTCACAGGATTCTTCTAGTCACAGCTCGGGCAGTCGTAAGCCTCTTTAATGGTTTATATAACTCTGTGATACAGGCTTCGTTGACAGCAGCGGCTACTAACGCCGCCGAGCTAGAGGAGCTGAATCGGAAGCTCAAAAGCTCCGAAGACGAGCTTGATGCTCTAAACAAGAGATTCGACGAGGCGCAAGGTAAGCCGAATTAGAGTATCGAAACTCTTCTTTACCGCTCTATAAACACGGTTTCTTAATATAAGTCGATGCTTACGCAGCCTCGGTGAAAGAGATAGAGAAGCTCAAAGCCGAGCTTGAGAAAGCGAAGCAGGAAGCTTTAGTTGAGAAGGCGGCGGCCAAAGAAGCGGCCACCGCTCTATCCGCCCTGAGAGCCACCAGCGATAAGCATGAGGCTTGGGTGGAAGAAATTCAACAGGAGCTCAAGGACGCCAGCAAAAAGTGCGAGGTCCTTGAGCTGAAAGGGAAGGAGCAAGCCGCCGAACTATCCGCACTGAAAACCGATCTCCGAAAGGAGCGGGTGGATAGGCGGTCATTCGAAGAGGAGCTCCGCCAAGCCAGAGCTGTCCTGGATGGTAAGCCATATTCATTGAAGTGTATCTTCGGGGACAGCAAGTTCGAGTTGCTTATCCAAGTATGGCGTTCCTCAGGCGCCTGCTTGGACCTCCAGAAAGACTTAGCGGACGCGAAGCAGTTCTATGCTTCACGGGGAGAAGGAGATGAAGCTCGGCTATTCTGGGCGCAATTCGAAGCCCCCGAGCGTTCTCCTCTCCTTGTGGAGCGGCTGAAGCAGCAGATGGAGCTACGGCGGATGGCGGAACCGGCCATGAAGTATCTCTGTATCCGGCTATGGCCCAATGAGCCACTGTCGGGTAGCTACTTCGGCCTGGTGCAGAAGCTAAGCGATGCCACTGCTCGGATCGACGCCTTGAGGCGGTCTTCCTGCATCGAGGGGGCTAGGATGACCTTCGCGAAGGCCAAGGTGCACTGGCCGGGGCTGTATCCGATGAAGGTAGCCACTGCCCATCCGCCGCATGGGAAGGAGTATAGATGCCCCGAGCGGTACTTCTCCGGAGTTATGGAGGGTGCTCGGGCCATAGAATCACAGTGTTTGAGAGATACCGTGTATGAGTAAACGCTTGTGTAATATGTTCGAAGACCTTTGAACGCGTTTATATAAAGTTGCATGGTTTATCATGTCTTTTATGTGTTTGCATCCTTTATAACTCCTTTGTGGCCATTAACCCTGAAAGTTGTGAGTCGTCGGCTTCAGCCCCCGTGTAGATACTACACGAGGTGTCTCTACCAACCGCACTGTAACCCTTAGCCGAGCTATCGGCACCCGAAGGCGGTAGTGTGGGGCGGACAAGGCAATCGGACTATAATGCTTTATTGCTTTCACTTAGCCGTAGGGGCGCGAGAAAGGAGGGCGGGAGCTGATAACTAGCCCCCAGGTGTTTGTGATGTTCGGATGAACCGCGGCCAAAGCCTATATCACCTGGCTTGTACTAACACAAAACCCATCGTATGACACGGAATAACCTCTGACGAGATTTTAGTTAAGCTCGGATTCGCAGACTGGTTCTCGCATACCATGACAGTCAGTTTTCGGCTTTCTCCGCTGAGGCGCTTAACCAGACTAGCCGGAAGCGCAATCGCAGCGGTGCTCCCTTTGCCCTTTTAGCCGAACTAGCGGAACATAAAGGGGCAAGCACAGGAGCCGGGCAACCCAACTATTGACCCAAGACATAGTTCGGAACCAATGCATATAAAGCAGAATTCCAAGACGCCGAACACTTAAAGAAATTGTGATTAGGGCGATTTTTAAGGTCCAGCCCCCGATCTATTAGACGGTTGCATCGTACAGTATACCAAACAGGTTCGCAAAAAGAGGGAGAAAACAGAAAGAGTTCCGAAAAGGGACATCCAAAAGAAAATGATATATCTGTATTTGACTCAACAGCTCTTATTATTCATATTGCCGATGCAACTGTTTACAGTTATTTGATAAATGAAACATAAATCTTATAGGAGAGGTTGTACCAAGGGCCTTCGTTAGATGACCTGACGTCCGTGATGTGCCCTGTCGCTTATCCGCTCCTGCATCTCCTAAGGAGGCGTATGCCTTTATGGGCTTTACTAGTTCGACGAACGGACCTTGAAGAAAGGGTCTTGAGAAGTCGCCGAGGTATGGATGAGCTTGACGCCTTTAACAGGCACTTTGTGGTACCTTTAGTATGTCTGAAGACGTGTTGACGGTAATAGTTCGGTCCAGCCGACCACATACCCTCTAATAGTTTTCGCCACCGCTGCCCATGGAATTTTGAGCGCGAAGTTGTGCCTCCTGGGCACGTGCTTTGCTGGTGTTAGGGCCGTGCGATGGGGGGCGAGTCCCTATTTATGGGAAGAGGAAGGTTCTGGTACCTCGGATTGAGACCGAGCTCGCTTCCCAGCTTTGGGTGCTTTTACAGCCGATGTCGGCACTTGCCAATCATCGGTGTAATGGAATTCGGCCGCCAGGGCCAACGCATGTTCCTCAGTGCGGAGGGAGCGCTCTTTGTTGCCATTTACGCTAATGACCCCCCTAGGGCCAGGCATCTCGAGCTTGAGGTATGCGTAGTGCGGGACGGCGTTAAAGCGAGCGAACGCTGTACGGCCGAGCAGGGCGTGATAGCCGCTGCGGATGGGTACAATGTCGAAGATCAAGTCCTCGCTTCGGAAGTTATCGGGCGAGCCGAACACAACCTCCAGGCTTACAGAGCCTGTGCACCGGGCTTCAACGCTTGGGATCACTCCTTTGAAGGTAGTGTTGCTGGGCTTGATCCTTGAAGGATCTATGCCCATCTTTTTCACCGTATCTGAGTATATCAGATTAAGGCTACTTCCACCGTCCATAAACACTTTATTAAGGTGGTACCCATCTATGATCGGGTCTAGGACGAGTGCGGCCGAACCCCCGTGACGGATACTGGTCGGATGGTCTCGTCGATCGAAGGTGATCGGATGTGCCGACCATGGGTTATACTTCGGGGCTACAGGCTCTATGGCGTAGACATCTCGAAGTGCGCGCTTCCTCTCCTTTTTGGGTATATGAGTGGCGTAGATCATTTTTGCTGTTTTTACCTCTGAAGGGAATTTCTTGTGACCGCCACCGATCCGACCACGAGGCTTGTCCTCGTCCTCGCTGCGCGGGCTCTTGCCTTGGTCCTCAGTTGCGAGCTTGCCGGCCTGTTTGAAGACCCAACAGTTACGGTTGGTGTTATTGGCGGGCTTCTCCTGGGTGCCAAGGATCTGGCAAGGCCTCTCCAGAATCTTGTAGAGTGGGGTGGGTCCGTCGTGTTTGCCTTTAGGGGGCTTCTTCCACTGCCCAGAGCGGGGATTGCGGAAGCCGGCGTTGACAGTCGTGTCATCGGCATCGCTATTATTGTGCCGGCGCTTGTTCTTGTTGCGCTTCGGTTTCCCGTTGCCATCCCGAACTTCAGAGGTTCCGGGGTCTTCGGGGTTATGGCTACGTCTAGCTAGCCAGTTATCCTCACGCGCGCAAAATCGGGTCATGAGTGATGTGAGGGCGGACATTGTCCTTGGTTTATCCCGAATGTTATGCCTGAAGGAGGCTATAGCTTCGGCGTCCGGGCAGTCGACGATCTGGTTCTTCTTTGTCAGGAAACGGTTCCAGAATATCCGGGTGGGCTCGCCTGGCTTCTGAACGACATTGCTTAAATCAGAGGAGTCCTGCGGACGAACATAAGTGCCCTGGAAGTTAGATCGGAATGCCTCTTCTAGGTCCTCCCAACACCCGATGGAGTTTTCGGGGAGGCTATTTAACCAGTGCCGAGTTGGCCCCTTGAGCTTCAGGGGTAAGTACTTAATGGCGTGGAGGTCATCTCCTCATGCCATGTGGATGTGGAGGAGGAAATCCTCTATCCATACTGTTGGGTCAGTTGTCCCATCGTATTGCTCTATGTTTACGGGCTTAAACCCTTCCGGGAACTGATGCCGCATTACCTCATCTGTAAAGCATAGTGGGTGCGCAGCGCCTCTGACCCGAGCTATGTTGCGCCGGTGATCGGCGTCCGCCCGAGTTCGGTACTGTTCCCGATCGTCATTGTCGCGGTCGAACCGAGGCTGGTACCCGTCCCGTCTATCGGGTGAGTATCCTCTGGATCCGTAAATGGATCGCGTACGGCCTGCTCTATAGTCCAGGTCGTGTCGCAAGTCGAACCTGTCATCGGGCTCTAGTGGCTCCTTTCCCCGTCTACGGGGTATCATCGGCCTATAGCCGGTATCATCATCCGTCCTGTCGCGTCCTCGAGGTGGGCGGTCTGGCTTGTCATATTTGGTATGCTTAGGAGACGGCGTATCAGTGAGCTCGTCATCGAATTGTGGCAGCAACCGTCTGCGACGATAGCTCTTAGGCTGGTCCGATAGACCGGTGCCGTATCCTTCCTCGGCTGAGAGGACTCTTGTCCATCGGTCGTTGAGGTCGTCCTGTTCGGCTCTAAGTTGCCGCTCCTTTGCTTTCAGGCTGCGAGCTGTGGATATGAGCTGTTGCCTGAACAATTCCTGATCTTCAGGATTGTCGGGAATGGCGAAGTCATCGGCCTCCACATTATCCTCCCTCTAGATAGAGCGGAGGTAGTCGTCGTCCGCGGGATCATCTGGATCATCGGGGTTGTGACGGTCTTCGGGTCTCTCCTGACACTCTAGCGGGTGTTCGGGGATTTCGGGGCCGCCGATGTCTTCCGGGGTATCTCCGTCCCCGGTGCCATTGCTACTTCTCGAGCATGCGTTGGTTTCCGTGAAGAGGAACGGGTGATGCAGCAAAGTAGATAAGTATTTCCCTCGGTTGTTGAGAACCAAGGTATCAATCAAGTAGGAGATACAAGCAAGTCACCAATGGATGTACCTACACAAATAATCAAACACTTGCACCCAACGCTATAAAGGGGTTGTCAATCCCTTCACGGTTACTTGCAAGGATGAGATCTGATAGAGATAGATAGAATAGATTGCTTGAACGGAAAGTAAAACAAAAGTAAAAATATGGCAGCAAAGTATTTTTGGTGTTTTTGGTTTTAAATCTGAAAGTATAAGATGGAAAATAGACCCGGGGGCCATAGGTTTCACTAGAGGCTTCTCTCATGATAGCAAGTATTACGGTGGGTGAACAAATTACTGTCGAGCAATTGATAGAAAAGCGAATAATTATGAAGACATCCAAGGCAATGATTATGCATATAGGCATCACGTCCGTGTCAAGTAGACCGAAACGATTCTGCATCTACTACTATTACTCCACACATCGACCGACTCCTGCCTGCATCTAGAGTATTAAGTTCATGAAGAACAGAGTAACGCATTAGGTAAGATGACATGATGTAGAGGGATAAACTCAGGCAATATGATGAAAACCCCATCTTTTTATCCTCGATGGCAACAATACAATACGTGCCTCGCTACCCCTACTATGTCACTGGGTGAGGACACCGCAAGATTGAACCCAAAACCAAGCATTTCTCCCATTGCAAGAATTACCAATCTAGTTGGCCAAACCAAACCAATAACTCGAAGAGACTTGCAAAGATATGAAATCATGCATATAAGAATTCAGAAAAGACTCAAATAATATTCATAGATAATCTGAACATAAACCCACAATTCATCGGATCTCGACAAACACACCACAAAAGAGTATTATATCGGATAGATCTCCATGAAGATCATGAAGAACATGGTATTGAAGAGCAAAGAGAGAGAAGAAGCCATCTAGCTACTAGCTATGGACCCGAAGGTCTGTGGTGAACTACTCACGCATCATCGGAGGGTAATGGAGTTGATGTAGATGCCCTCCGTGAACGAATCCCCCTCCGGCAGATTACTGGAAAAGGCTCCAAGATTGGATCTCACGGGAACCGAGGCTCCTGGCGGCGGAAAAGTGTTTTCGTGGCTCTCTCTGGTATACAGGGAATATTTTGGAATTTATAGGCTGAAAATTAGGGTTGGGAGAGCTGCCGTGGGCCCACAAGCCAGGGGGGCGCGCCCTACCCCCTTGGGCGCGCCCCTGTGGCTTGTGGCCACACGGAGGCTCTCCTGCCTTGATCTCCAAGCTTGGTAGATGTCTTCTGGTCCAACAAAAATTATTCCGAAGATTTTATTCTGTTTGGACTCCGTTTAATATTCCTTATCTGCAATACTGAAAAACAAGGAAAAAACAGAAACTGGCACTAGGCTCTAGATTAATAGGTTAGTCCCAAAAATAATATAAAATAGCATATTAATGCATATAAAACATCCAAAACAGATAATATAATAGCATGGAACAATCAAAAATTATAGATACGTTGGAGACGTATCAAGCATCCCCAAGCTTAATTCCTGCTCGTCCCCGAGTAGGTAAATGATAAAAACAGAATTTTTGATGTGGAATGCTACCTAACATATTTATCCATGTAATATTCTTGATTGTGGCATGAGTATTCAGATCCGTAAGAGTCAAAACAATAGTCTAATATTGACATAAAAACTGTAATACTTCGAGCACACCAACAAGGCAATCGTGTCCTTTCGAAACAACATGGCCTTAGAAAGTTATCCCTAAAAAATCATATGGTCTGGCTATGCTCCATCTTCCCCACACAAAGTATCTAAATCATGCACAACCCCGATGAACAAGTCAAGCAATTGTTTCACACTTTTGGTGTTCTCAAATCTTTTCAACTCTCACGCAATACATGAGCGTGAGCCATGGATATAGCACTATAGGTGGAATAGAATATGGTGGAGGTTGCAAGGAAAAAGGAGAAGATAGTCTCACATCAACTAGGCGTATCAATGGGCTATGGAGATGCCCATCAATAGATATCAATGTGAGTGAGTAGGGATTGCCATGCAACGGGTGCACTAGAGCTATAAGTGTATGAAAGCTCAAAAAGAAAACTAAGTGGTCGTGCAAGATGAAACTCCACTAGTTATATGAAAGTGACAAAATAGGAGACTCTCTATCATGAAGATCATGGTGCTACTTTGAAGCACAAGTGTGGAAAAAGATAGTAGCAATTGTCCCTTCTCTCTTTCTCTCATTTTTTTCTTTTTTTTTGGTGGGCATCTTTGGCCTCTTTTATTATATTTGGGCTTCTCTGGCCTCTTTTATTTTTTTTAAAGTCCGGATACTCATCCCAACTTGTGAGGGAGTCATGGCTTCCATCATTCTTTTCTCACATGGGACAATGCTCTAATAATGAAAATCATCACACTTTTATTTACTTACAACTCAAAAGAAAAATTACAACTCGATACCTATGACAAAATATGACTCTATATGCAATATGAAAGTGGTGGTAAATGTCATGAAAAGCGGAACGGTGGAAGTTGCATGGCAATATATCTCGGAATGGCTATGGAAATGCCATAATAGGTAGATATGGTGGCTGTTTTGAGGAAAATATATAGTGGATGTTTTGAGGAAAATATATATGCTGGCTGTTTTGAGGAAGGGGGTTTTGATGTACCGGCGAAAGTTGCGCGGTACTAGAGAGGCTAGCAACGGTGGAAGGGTGAGAGTGCGTATAATCCATGGACTCAATATTAGTCATAAAGAACTCACATACTTATTGCAAAAGTCTATTAGTTATCAAACAAAGCATTAGACGCATGCTCCTAGGGGATAGGTTGGTAGGAGTTAACCATCGCGCGCTCCCGACCCTCACACAAAGGTCGACAATCATTACACAAATCATGCTCCGACTTCGTTCCATAACGGTTCACCATACGTGCATGCTACGGGAATCACAAACTTCAACACAAGTATCTCTCCAATTCACAACTACTCACTAGCATGACTCTCATATTACCATCTCTATTATCTCAAAACTATATGCAAGGAATCAAACTTCTCATAGTATTTAATGCACTTAATATGAAAGTTTTTATTATATCCCTCTTGGATGCCCATTATATTAGGACTAAATTCATAACCTAAAAAAATTACCTTGCTGTTTTAAGAAACTCTCAAAATAATATAAGTGAAGTACGAGAGTTCAATAATTTCTATAAAATAAAACACCACCATGCTCTAAAAATATATAAGTGAAGCACTAGAGCAACATTGCCTAGCTCAAAACATATAAGTGAAGCACATAGAGTATTCTAATAAATTCACGAATCAGCGTGTCTCTCTCAAAAAGATGTGTGCAGCAAGGATGATTGTGGCAAACTAAAAAGCAAAGACTCATATCATACAATACGCTCCAAGCAAAACACATATCATGTGGTGAATAAAAATATAGCCTCAAGTAAATTTACCGATGGATTGAAGACGAAAGAGGGGATGCCTTCCGGGGCATCCCCAAGCTTAGGCTTTTTGGTATCCTTGAATATGGCTTGGGGTGCCTTGGGCATCCCCAAGCTTAGGCTCTTGCCACTCCTTATTCCATAGTCCATCAAATCTTTACCCAAAACTTGAAAACTTCACAACACAAAACTCAACACAAAACTCATGAGATCCGTTAGTATAAGAAAAATAAATCACCACATTAGGTACTGTTGTGAACTCATTATTTATTTATTTTTGTGTAATACCTACTGTATTCTAACTTCTCCATGGTTCATACCCCCCGATACAACCCATAGATTCATCAAAATAAGCAAACAACACAAAGAAAAAAGAATCTGTCAAAAACAGAACAGTCTGTAGCAATCTGTAGACTTCGAATACTTCTGTAACTCTAAAAATTCTGAAACAGTAGGACATCCAGGGAAATTTGTGTATCAATCTTGTGTAAAAAATTCAGATCAAAAGCACGTTCCAGTAAATTTATAAAAATTCTGGACTGAGCGCAAAAGTTTCTGTTTTTTAACAGAATCAAACCACAAATACCGTAGACCATCCCAAAGGTCTTACTTGCCTCAAACACTAGTTTAAACAAGAAAACACAATTATTACAGAAGTAATAATGTGCAAAACACACCAAAACAGAAACAAAAAACAGAAAACAAAAATAAGATTGGGTTCCTCCGAGCAAGCGCTATTGTTTAACGCCCCTAGCTAGGCAAAACACAATAGATCTAGGTATTGTCATCTTTGGTATGCAATCCATAAGTAGCTCTCATGATAGATTCATAAGGTAATTTTATTTTCTTTCTAGTAAAGTGTTCCATACCTTTCCTTAATGGGAATTGGAATCTAATATTCCCTTCCTTCATATCAATAATTGCACCAATCGTTCTAAGGAAAGGTCTACCAAGAATAATAGGACATGTAGGATTGCAATCTATATCAAGAACAATGAAATCAATGGGCACATAATTCCTATTTGCAACAATAAGAACATCATTAATCCTTCCCATAGGTTTCTTTATAGTGGAATCCGCAAGATGCAAATTTATGGAACAATCATCAAATTCACGGAAACCTAGCACATCACATAAAGTTTTTGGAATAACGCTAGCACCCAAATCACACAAAGCATGGCACTCATAATATTTGATGATTGTTAGAGGAATTACTAGGAAACGGCCTAGCATTGAAATTACCTTTATAAGCATTAATTACCAAAATTGTTCCTACCAACAAAGTTAACATCCATAGATTCATTATTATTTCCAATCAAAGAAGACAAAGGCATATCATTAGGATCAATAGGAGCACTCTTACTAGCAAACAATTTCATCAATTCATCCATCTTTTCACTTAAAGTATTAATCTCTTCAATAGCATGCACTTTTTTACTAGTAGGAGATCTTTCGGTATGCCATTGAGAGTAATTTGCCATAATATTATCTAGGAGTTTAGTAGCTTCTCCTAATGTGATATCCATAAAAGTACCACCCGCGGCGGAATCTAAGAGATTCCTAGAAGCAAAATTCAATTCACCATAGAAAATTTGTATAATCATCCATAAACTCAAACCATGCGCGGGGCAATTCCTAATCATTAATTTCATCCTCTCCCAAGATTGTGCAACATGCTCATGATCAAGTTGCTTAAAATTCATTATATCGTTCCTAAGGGAGATGATCTTAGCGGGCGGAAAGTACTTGGAAATAAAAGTATCTTTACACTTATTCCATGAATCAATACTATTTTTAGGCAAAGATGAAAACCAAGTTTTAGCACGATCTCGTAATGAAAACGGAAATAGCTTCAATTTAACAATATCATTATCCACATCTTTCTTCTTTTGCATATCACACAACTCAACGAAAGTATTTAGATGGGATGCGGCATTTTCATGAGCAACGCCGGAAAATTGTTCTTTCATAACAAGATTTAGCAAATCGGCATTAATTTCATAAGATTCCGCACTTGTGGCGGGAGCAATCGGAGTACTAATAAAATCATTATTATTAGTATTGGAAATCACACAACTTAGTATTCTCTTGAGTCATCGTGACAAAGCAAGCAATCTAGCACACAACAAACAAAAAGCAAACGAAAAGGCGAACGGAAGAAGGGCGAATAAAAAGGCAAATCTTTTTGGAAAATCGTTTTAGAAGTGGGGGAGAGGAAAACGAGAGGAAAATGGCAAATAAAGTAAATGCAAGAGATGAGTGTGTGATGGGTACTTGGATGGCTTGATGTAGATCTCCGCGGCAACGGCGCTAGAAATCCTTCTTGCTAGTTCTCGAGCATGCGTTGGTTTGCGTGAAGAGGAACGGGTGATGCAGCAAAGTAGATAAGTATTTCCCTCAGTTGTTGAGAACCAAGGTATCAATCCAGTAGGAGACACAAGAAAGTCACCAATGGATGTACCTACACAAATAATCAAACACTTGCACCCAACGCTATAACGGGGTTGTCAATCCCTTCACGGTTACTTGCAAGGATGAGATCTGATAGAGATAGATAGAATAGATTGCTTGAACGGAAAGTAAAACAAAAGTAAAAATATGGCAGCAAAGTATTTTTGGTGTTTTTGGTTTTAAATCTGAAAGTATAAGATGGAAAATAGACCTGGGGGCCATAGGTTTCACTAGAGGCTTCTCTCATGATAGAAAGTATTACGGTGGGTGAACAAATTACTGTCGAGCAATTGATAGAAAAGAGAATAATTATGAAGACATCCCAGGCAATGATTATGCATATAGGCATCACGTCCATGTCAAGTAGACCGAAACGATTCTGCATCTACTACTATTACTCCACACATCGACCGACTCCTGCCTGCATCTAGAGTATTAAGTTCATGAAGAACAGAGTAACGCATTAGGTAAGATGACATGATGTAGAGGGATAAACTCAAGCAATATGATGAAAACCCCATATTTTTATCCTCGATGGCAACAATACAATACGTGCCTCGCTACCCCTACTATGTCACTGGGTGAGGACACCGCAAGATTGAACCCAAAACCAAGCACTTCTCCCATTGCAAGAATTACCAATCTAGTTGGCCAAACCAAACCAATAACTCGAAGAGACTTGCAAAGATATGAAATCATGCATATAAGAATTCAGAAAAGACTCAAATAATATTCATAGATAATCTGAACATAAACCCACAATTCATCGGATCTGGACAAACACACCGCAAAAGAGTATTACATCGGATAGATCTCCATGAAGATCATGAAGAACATGGTATTGAAGAGCAAAGAGAGAGAAGAAGCCATCTAGCTACTAGCTATGGACCCGAAGGTCTGTGGTGAAATACTCACGCATCATCGGAGAGGCAATGGAGTTGATGTAGATGCCCTCCGTGAACGAATCCCCCTCCGGCTGATTACCGGAAAAGGCTCCAAGATTGGATCTCACGGGAACCGAGGCTCCTGGCGGCGGAAAAGTGTTTTCGTGGCTCTCTCTAGTATACAGGGAATATTTTGGAATTTATAGGCTAAAAATTAGGGTTGGGAGAGCTGCCGTGGGCCCACAAGCCAGGGGGGCGCGCCCTACCCCCCTGGGCGCGCCCCTGTGGCTTGTGGCCACACGGAGGCTCTCTTGCATTGATCTCCAAGCTTGGTAGATGTCTTCTGGTCCAACAAAAATTATTCCGAAGATTTTATTCCGTTTGGACTCCGTTTAATATTCCTTATCTGCAATACTCAAAAACAAGGAAAAAACAGAAACTGGCACTTGGCTCTAGATTAATAGGTTAGTCCAAAAAATAATACAAAATAGCATATTAATGCATATAAAACATCCAAAATAGATAATATAATAGCATGGAACAATCAAAAATTATAGATACGTTGGAGACGTATCAGCCATCTGTATACTTTCGCCCCTTTTTTCCTTTGGACCGTTTATGTGGTTTCCGGCGCCTTGAAGGCGCTTCATCCGATTTGTCGCCGTTGTTTTTTGGAGTGTCCACCATGTAAACGTCATATGTGGAGGTGGCCGTCCACTGCCCGGTCTTAGCGGGGGTGAGGTCGTTATCTTCCTCATCCATATACCCTGCTTCCTCGGAAGCATAGTCAAGCATGTCGGTTAAATCCTCGACAGTGGCTATGAAGTGGGTGGAGGGTGGGATGAAAAATTTGTCCTGACCCGTCTGAAATTCGGTCTGAGAACAGATTGGAGTTGGATCGTCGGTGATCTTCATCGACGAGATCCGATCCAGAGCCTCATTGAGTATCGAGAGCTCGATCGGGTCGGCCCGCACAGGGTTTCCGGAGTGAACCTTCGATGTATCCGTGCAGGGGGAGTGTTCGGCAAGAACCGGTGTCCAGACGTCGGGCGCTATGACCTGCTCTGGACTAAACGTTGGGTCCTCGCCAGGGTAGATCCCAGGGGAGGGGCTGAATAGTGGGTCTGGGGCTAAGGCCTCAGAGCTTTCGGGCATGGCAGGCGAGACTGCAAGCCTGGTTAGTGACAGATCCCCTCGAGAGTCTACGGAGAACTCTAAGTTCCAGAATCTAACCTCTTGATCAGGGGCAAAACTTACGACGCGACCTAGATGGCTGGTCGGGTCGGCGTGCAGCACAACGCTGCCGAAAACGAAGATCTGTCCGGGGACAAAATTGCCCGGATTGCGGACCTCTTCGTTGATGACTAGGCGAGCCATCGATTCCTTCTGGCGATCACAGCGGACCTCTCAATGAAAGCACCAATGTCGGTGTCAAAACCGGCGGATCTCGGGTAGGGGGTCCCGAACTGTGATACTTGGATCGATGGTAACAGGAGACAAAGGGGGCAAGGTTTTACCCAGGTTCGGGCCCTCCTATGGAGGTAATACCCTATGTCCTGCTTGATTATATTGATTGTATGGGGATTACAGAGTTGATCTACCACGAGATCGAGTAACTAAACCCTAGATGAGTTCTCTTGTCCTACATCCTAAAACCCTCTGGCTTATATAGACGCCAGGGGTCCCTAGGGTTTACACATGGTCGGTTACACGTCGAAGGGATAAACATGCCTATTGGCTACTCCAAACTTGGAGGACAATCCGCGATTCTCGAAGCTTCCTTCTTGGAGATGACGTCTTCAATTCTTCCAGTATTCGGCAAGTGGCCCATACAGTCCGGCCCATAAGACATAGGCCGGCCTCCCGAGGACCCATTAAACCAGGACTCCCTCACCCCCCACGCCTATGTGACGCCCAGTGCGCTAGATAGCTATCCAACGCTCAGTGTCTATTTCAGCTTTCGGCCCAGGAACGTTTTTTTAATGTCCGCGATTTTTCCAATAAGACCAGGACATTGCAATTTTCAGAAAATGCATGTTTTTAAAATGCTCATAAATAATTAACAGTGTATCGGATTAAATTATTTTATATATGAAAAATGTGTAGAATTTTGTGTAGATTAATTATATCCCACTTTCATCCAGGTGTAATTTTTTTTAAGTTGCTGGTTGTATTATTTTGCACAATATAACTTGCTAATAGGTATATGCCATAAATTTGCATAAGTAATTGTGACATATTTTCCTACATGAACCTATACTTATTATATATGATTTTGGGGTAGAAAAATCCAAGTAATTTATGTGTGACATTAGTTTTGTCATTTGAGGAAGTTTGTGTGCATGCTTTTGTAATGTGGTGCCCTTTTTTTTAATTTGATTGAATTATTCCATGCATCATATGATTTTTTGTTGAATATGAGATATGCCCTTTGACATGTGTACTAGCCCCTGGTATTTTTGTTTGCCATGATAATCCATGTTTTGATGTTATTTTCTTGATGCCATGTCATGCATAAAATTGTTGCTGTTTTGAGGGGTCTAAATAAATCTATGTCTGAAAACTGTTATTTTGTTGCTATGTTACCATGATGATTTCCATGAATCTATAGGTCCTTTGTGGTTGGCCCAATGGAATGAATTGTTGAGCATATTATCCTTTGTTAGAGTGTGCCCATAGTTTTCAAGTAGAGGTGTTTCATCCTAGTTAGTTCTGCTGTCGAACATGTCAATTTGACCAAACTGTTATGCTTTGCCCCTTGATAATTTTTCTAAGTCTGGAGAACTGCTTAGTGCAATATGCCATGTTGGGAGGATGCTAGCCAGGAATCTATACATATTTTGATATTGCTACAATGTAGTAATTTGAAGTGCATGTTTCCCTCTATCATGATGTTAAATTTCATGCCATGAACGTCTCTGTAGCATGTAGATTTATTGCTGTCAATATGCCAACCTGATAACGCAGATTGTGAGAAACTGGTATTTTTCACCAAGTCCTTAACTGTTGTTTCAATATGCCATCTTGTGAGCTCCTTTGCTATTGATACATGCTTCTATTCAACTTGCTGCTATGAAATGAATTGTTGTGCATCATGTAAGATACAGCCCCATGTCTTGTTTGTGCATTTTAGATTCTTGTAGCTTGTTAGTTTGAGGTGTGCAAAATGCCATGTTGCTGTTGTGGACATATTTGAACTCAAACTTGTGTTGGTTGTTATTATTGAACCGTTGCTCCGGTTTGAACATGTCATATATGAAACTTGCCTAGAATTTCATTTAGTTTCGTAATATAATATTGCATCCATGTTTTGAAATGTTTGTGGTTGTCATTTGCATGCATTTTGTATTCATGGCATATTTATCTTGCATGTGTCACACCTTTTATGTCGTAGCTCCGTTTTAAATGACCTATATATGTAAATCGTGTAGAATGACGTGTAGAATCACATGGTGCATTTTGTTTCCATGTTTAACAAATATAAAATATGGTTAGTTCAGATATGGACCAAATTCACAATTTGCATATGGGGCCGATTCGGAAATACTATATGTTGTTTCTGATATCATTTAAACTTGCCTAAATGTCTAGGTTACTTATGCTTCACCTCTTGACATGTTTAATAATAACAATTAATATTGATGAATATCTAAACGACATCGAACATAGGAATTGAATGTGGAGTTTTGTCAATATGCAACTGGTTGCATATTGAGCTTCACTTAATGTGTAGTATTTGTTTGTTATGATTGCCATGCCTTGCATAATTAAACCGGGCATGCATCATATTTGTTTGTGCATCATGTCATGCATATGTTATGGTGTTTATTGTTTGTTGATTGTTTGTTTCCGGATTGCTTCTTCTCGATAGAGTTCCAAAAGCGTTCAGAGTGTGGGGATTCGTTCGACTACGTTGGTTCGCCTACTTCACGGATTCGTTCTTCCTCCAAGCGGGATCTCAGGCAAGATGAACATTTCCCTGGATACCACTACTATCATTGCCATGCTAGTTGTCTCGTCTCTATCATTGTCTCACTACCTACCACTTGTTTGTCAAGCCTCCCAAAATGCCATGATAAGCCTCTAACCCGACACATCCCAGAAACCATTGTTTGGCTATGTTACCGCTTGCTCATCCCTTCTTATAGCGTTGCTAGTTGCAGGTGCAAGTTGTTCCATGTGACAACATGGATATTTTTTTGAGATATCACAATATTATAGCTATTTAATTTAGTGCACCTATACACTTGGTAAAGGGTGGAAGGCTTGGCCTTTTGCTTGGTGTTTTGGTCCACCTTTGCCGCCCTAGTTACTTGTGTACCGGTGTTATGTTCCATATTGAGCGCTCCTAACATGCTTGGGGTTGTTATGGGAACCCCCTTGATTTTCTTTGGGGATAAAACTCTTCTGGCAAGGCCCAATATTGGTACTCCATTTGCCTAATAACTAATAAAATTGCATAGGGACCCGCCGGCACCCGTGGGTAATTAATCAACAACACGGGCCAGTGCTCCTCATGAGTGTTGGTCCAACCTTGAGAAGCTTATTAACGCCGCCCGGGGCAACTCGGTGATTGGCGTGGTAACCATCGCTCATCCGTCGTGTCCTGAGAACGAGATACGCGGCTCCTATCGGGTTTGTCGACACATCGGGCGGTCTTGCTGGATTTGTTTTACCTTTCTCGAACGTCTTGTGCACGAGATTTTGAGGATACTTTGGGCTATCCCGAGGTTGAGGTTTTCCATCGGAATTCTGAGGATACTACGGGCAATCCGGTGGTTGAGGTTTTCCACGCAGCGTGTGGTTTGTTTGTGATGGATGAGTTGGCGCACCCCTGCAGCATTAAATCTTTTCGAGAAGTCGTGCCCGCGGTTATGTGGCAACTTGGAAATTTGTTTAACATCCGGTCATAGAAAACTTGAAGTAAACTCAATTAAAATACACCAACCGTGTGCGTAACCATGAATGTCTCTTCTCGTGAATTTATAATCCGAGAGAGAACAGGGTGGGGTTATGTTTGACTCGTAAGTACGTGTTCAGGATCACTTAGTGATCATTACTAGCTCACGTCCGTTTATGCGTCGATCACTCCCCAACCCTTGTTCTTGTACTCGTAAGTTACCCACTCAATTAAATGCTTAGTGCTTGCTGCAGCCTCACCACTTAACCTGACCTTACCCATTAAGCTTTGCTAGTCCTGATACCCTTGGAAATGAGATTGCTGAGTCCATGTGGCTCACAAATTACTACAACAATAGTTGCAGGTACTGGTAATGTGATGCTTTGACATGAGAGCGATGCTTGTTTGAGTTGGAGTTCTTCTTCTTCTTCTTCATCGATCATAGGATGGGTTCCAGGCCGGCAACATGGGGTAGGAAGGCTGGATGTCGCTTTTATCGTTTGATTTCGTCCGTAGTCGGACCCTGCTCTTGTATATGATGATTGAATGTATTGTTGTATTGAGATGTTAATGATTTAGCTTGTGGCGAATGTAAGCCAATTCCATGTACTCATCTCCTCTTTACATGTACTCGTAACGATATCCATTCTTGCGAAACAATGAGATCCGCTTCTATCTGTATCGAGGCCCTCGAGCCAAAATAAGAATAATGAACAGTGGCCCGACAAATGTGCAAACTCGGTAATGAACATTCAACTCGAAGATAAACTCTGTTTCTTGAAGACATACTTAAAGTGCGAAGATAAGGCAATGTCTTCAAGAAGGGTTGGTGGCGTTACCCACGGTATAAGAATGATAGACCCAGACACGGCGCACAGTTATCATGGCGCACTGAAGCCATATTCTTTGTTAACGTATTCAAACTTAGAGTGTATGTCTTTGATACGTCTCCAACGTATCTATAATTTTTTATTGTTCCATGCTATTATATTATCTGTTTTGGATGTTTTATATGCATTAATATGCTATTTTATATTATTTTTGGGACTAACCTATTAATCTAGAGCCTACTGCGAGTTTCTGTTTTTTCCTTGTTTTTGAGTATTGCAGATAAGGAATATTAAACGGAGTGCAAACGGAATAAAATCTTCGGAATAATTTTTCTTGGACCGGAAGACATCTACCAAGCTTGGAGATCAAGGCAGGAGAGCCGCCGTGTGGCCACAAGCCACAGGGGCGCGCCCAGGGGGGTAGGGCACGCCCCCCTGGCTTGTGGGCCCACGGCACCTCTCCCAACCCTAACTTTCAGCATATAAATTCCAAAATATTCCATGTATACCGGAGAGAGCCACGAAAACACTTTTTCGCCGCCAGGAACCTCGGTTCCCGTGAGATCCAATCTTGGAGCCTTTTCCGGTAATCTGCCGGAGGGGGATTCGATCACGGAAGGCATCTACATCAACTCCATTTCCCCTCCGATGATGCGTGAGTAGTTCACCACAGACCTTCGGGTCCATAGCTAGTAGCTAGATGGCTTCTTCTCTCTCTTTGCTCTTCAATACCATGTTCTTCATGATCTTCATGGAGATCTATCCGATGTAATACTCTTTTGTGGTGTGTTGTCGAGATCCGATGAATTGTGGGTTTATGTTCAGATTATCTATGAATATTATTTGAGTCTTTTCTGAATTCTTATATGCATGATTTCATATCTTCGCAAGTCTCTTCGAGTTATTGGTTTGGTTTGGCCAACTAGATTGGTAATTCTTGCAATGGGAGAAATGCTTGGTTTTGGGTTCAATCTTGCGGTGTCCTCACCCAGTGACATAGTAGGGGTAGCGAGGCACGTATTGTATTGTTGCCATCGAGGATAAAAAGATGGGGTTTTCATCATATTGCTTGAGTTTATCCCTCTACATCATGTCATCTTACCTAATGCGTTACTCTGTTCTTCATGAACTTAATACTCTAGATGCAGGCAGGAGTCGGTCGATGTGTGGAGTAATAGTAGTAGATGCAGAATCGTTTTGGTCTACTTGACACGGACGTGATGCCTATATGCATAATCATTGCCTTGGATGTCTTCATAATTATTCACTTTTCTATCAATTGCTCGACAGTAATTTGTTCACCCACCGTAATACTTGCCATCATGAGAGAAGCCTCTAGTGAAACCTATGGCCCCCTGGTCTATTTTTCATCTTATACTTTCAGATCTAAAACCAAAAACACCAAAAATACTTTGCTGCCATATTTTTACTTTTGTTTTACTTTCCGTTCAAGCAATCTATTCTATCTATCTCTATCAGATCTCATGCTTGCAAGTAACCGTGAAGGGATTGACAACCCCTTTATAGCGTTGGGTGCAAGTGTTTGATTATTTGTGTAGGTACATCCATTGGTGACTTGCTTGTATCTCCTACTGGATTGATACCTTGGTTCTCAACAACTGAGGGAAATACTTATCTACTTTGCTGCATCACCCGTTCCTCTTCGCGGAAACCAACGCACGCTCGAGAAGTAGCAAGAAGGATTTCTGGCGCCGTTGCCGGGGAGATCTACATCAAGCCATCCAAGTACCCATCACACACTCATCTCTTGCATTTACTTTATTTGCCATTTGCCTCTCATTTTCCTCTCCCCCACTTCTAAAACGATTTTCCAAAAGATTTGCCATTTTATTCGCCCTTCTTCCATTCGCCTTTTCGTTTGCTTTTCGTTTGCTTGTGTGATAGATCGCTTAAAGCTCATGGCTAGCCTTGCTACTCTCGTTAGTACTCCCGAGTATGAAGTTCTTAATTTCAAGCAAAGGGAGGGAGAAAATTTAAAAGATGCTTGGTATAGGATTTGCAATGCTCAAAATAGATCTACTCGTAAGCAATCTACTACCGTTCTCCTTCGCAATTTTTATGTGGGTGTTTTTCCTTGGAATAGATATGTTTTGGATACCATTACGGGAGGGAATTTCTTGGGGAACAATACCTTTGATTCTTATAATGCAATGATAAATTTGGTAGGTTCACCCCCTCTCATGGTTAATGAAACTATTTTAACCTTGGAACATGTGATGCGAAGGATTGATATCATTGAAAATAAAGTTGCCACTATAGATCTCATCGAAAACTTGGATAAAAAGTTCCATAATCATATTACACAATATGGATCTAAGGTAGGAGTTACTTTAAAAAACCTAAAGGAAAAAGAACCCATAGTTAATGAAAAATTAGATCAAGATTCCTCTAGAATTGGAAAGCTAGAGGACATTATCACTAACTTGGGTTCCGCTTTTGCTTCTGCCCAAACCACCTCAAAATCTCCTCCTAAGGCTGCCAAGTTTATTTATGTTCCCAAGAATAAGGGTGAATCCTCTAGTAAAGGGGATGAAGATCTTAAGATGATAAGTGTTCACCCTAACTTCATTAATATCATTCGGGAACCTATTGCTACAAGTGAGTTTCTTGATTTCTTTCCTAGGAGTATGATAATTGATCAAACCAAAGAATCTCCTAGGGTTTATAAGTGTGCCATCGAGGAATTGCATACCAAAGATGACAATACCTAGATCTATTGCGTTTTGCCTAGCTAGGGGCGTTAAACAATAGCGCTTGTTGGGAGGCAACCCAATCTTATTTTCGTTTTCTGTTTTTAGTTTCTGTTTTGGTGTGTTTTGCACATTATTACTTCTGTAATAATTGTGTTTTCTTGTTTAAATTAGTGTTTGAGCCAAGTAAGACCTTTGGGATAGTCTACGGTATTTGTGGTTTGATTCTGTTAAAAAACAGAAACTTTTGCGCTCAGTCCAGAATTTTTATAAATTTACTGGAACGTGCTTTTGATCTGAATTTTTTACAAAAGATTGATACACAAATTTCCCTGGTTGTCCTAATTGTTCAGAATTTTTAGAGTTACAGAAGTATTCGAAGTCTACAGATTGCTACAGACTGTTCTGTTTTTCACAGATTCTGTTTCCTTTGTGTTGTTTGCTTATTTTGATGAATCTATGGGTTGTATCTGGGGGTATGAACCATGGAGAAGTTAGAATACAGTAGGTATTACACAAAAATAAATAAAGAATGAGTTCACAACAGTACCTAAAGTGGTGATTTATTTTTCTTATAGTAACGGATCTCATGAGTTTTCTGTTGAATTTTGTGTTGTGAAGTTTTCAAGTTTTGGGTAAAGATTTGATGGACTATGGAATAAGGAGTGGCAAGAGCCTAAGCTTGGGGATGACCAAGGCACCCCAAGCCATATTCAAGGACACCAAAAAGCCTAAGCTTGGGGATGCCCCGGAAGGCATCCCCTCTTTCGTCTTCAATCCATCGGTAAATTTACTTGAGGCTATATTTTTATTCACCACATGATATGTGTTTTGCTTGGAGCGTCTTGTATGATATGAGTCTTTGCTTTTTAGTTTGCCACAATCATCCTTTCTGTACACATATTTTTGAGAGAGATACGCTGATTCGTGAATTTATTAGAATACTCTATGTGCTTCACTTATATCTTTTGAGCTAGGCAATGTTGCTCTAGTGCTTCACTTATATCTTTTTAGAGCATGGTGGTGTTTTATTTTATAGAAATTATTGAACTCTCGTACTTCACTTATATTATTTTGAGAGTTTCTTAAAACAGCATGGTAATTTGTTTAGGTTATGAATTTAGTCCTAATATAATGGGCATCCAAGAGGGATATAAAAAAGCTTTCATATTAAGTGCATTAAATACTATGAGAAGTTTGATTCCTTGCATATAGTTTTGAGATAATAGAGATGGTAATATGAGAGTCATGCTGAGTAGTTCTGAATTGGAGAGATACTTGTGTTGAAGTTTGTTATTCCCGTAGCATGAACGTATGGTGAACCGTTATGTAACGAAGTCGGAGCATGATTTGTTTAATGATTGTCGACCTTTGTGTGAGGGTCGGGAGCGCACGATGGTTAACTCCTACCAACCTCTCCCCTAGGAGCATGCGTCTAATGATTTGTTTGATAACTAATAGACTTTTGCAATAAGTATGTGAGTTCTTTATGACTAATGTTGAGTCCATGGATTATACGCACTCTCACCCTTCCACCTTTGCTAGCCTCTCTAGTACCGCGCAACTTTCGCCGGTACATCAAAACCACCTTCCTCAAAACAGCCACCATATATATTTTCCTCAAAACAGCCACCATATCTACCTATTATGGCATTTCCATAGCCATTCCGAGATATATTGCCATGCAACTTCGACCATTCCGCTTTTCATGACATGCACCACCACTTTCATATTCCATATAGAGTCATATTTTGTCATAGGTATCGAGTTATAATTTTCTTTTGAGTTGTAAGTAAATAAAAGTGTGATGATTTTCATTATTAGAGCATTGTCCCATGTGAGAAAAGAATGATGGAAGCCATGACTCCCTCACAAGTTGGGATGAGTATCCAGACTTTAAAAAAAATAAAAGAGGCCAGCGAAGCCCAAATAAAATAAAAGAGGCCAAAGATGCCCACCAAAAAAAAAGATATGAGAGAAAGAGAGAAGGGACAATTGCTACTATCATTTTCCACACTTGTGCTTCAAAGTAGCACCATGATCTTCATGATAGAGAGTCTCCTATTTTGTCACTTTCATATAACTAGTGGAGTTTCATCTTGCACGACCACTTAGTTTTCTTTTTGAGCTTTCATACACTTATAGCTCTAGTGCACCCGTTGCATGGCAATCCCTACTCACTCACATTGATATCTATTGATGGGCATCTCCATAGCCCATTGATACGCCTAGTTGATGTGAGACTATCTTCTCCTTTTTCCTTGCAACCTCCACCATATTCTATTCCACCTATAGTGCTATATCCTTGGCTCACGCTCATGTATTGCGTGAGAGTTGAAAAGGTTTGAGAACACCAAAAGTGTGAAACAATTGCTTGACTTGTTCATCGGGGTTGTGCATGATTTAGATACTTTGTGTGGGGAAGATGGAGCATAGCCAGACCATATGATTTTGTAGGGATAACTTTCTAAGGCCATGTTGTTTCGAAAGGACACGATTGCCTTGTTGGTGTGCTCGAAGTATTACTGTTTTTATGTCAATATTAGACTATTGTTTTGAATCTTACGGATCTGAATACTCATGCCACAATAAAGAATATTACATGGATAAATATGTTAGGTAGCATTCCACATCAAAAATTCTGTTTTTATCATTTACCTACTCGAGGACGAGCAGGAATTAAGCTTGGGGATGCTTGATACATCTCCAACGTATCTATAATTTTTGATAGTTCCATGCTATTATATTATCTGTTTTGGATGTTTTATATGCATTAATATGCTATTTTATATTATTTTTGGATCACTTAGTGATCATTACTAGCTTAGTACGTTTATGCGTCGATCACTCCCCACCCCTTGTTCTTGTACTCGTAAGTTACCCACTCAATTAAATGCTTAGTGCTTGCTGCAGCCTCACCACTTAACCTGATCTTACCCATTAAGCTTTGCTAGTCTTGATACCCTTGGAAATGAGATTGCTGAGTCCATGTGGCTCAGAGATTACTACAACAATAGTTGCAGGTACAGGTAATGCGATGCTTTGACGTGAGAGCGATGCTTGTTTGAGTTGGAGTTCTTCTTCTTCTTCTTCATCGATCATAGGATGGGTTCCAGGCCGGCAGCATGGGATAGGAAGGCTGGATGTCGCTTTTATCGTTTGATTTCGTCCGTAGTCGGAACCTGCTCTTGTATATGATGATTGAATGTATTGTTGTATTGAGATGTTAATGATTTAGCTTGTGGCGAATGTAAGCCAATTCCATATACTCATCTCCTCCTTACATGTACTCGTAAAGATATCCATTCTTGCGAAACAATGACATGCGCTTCTATCCGTATCGAGGCCCTCGAGCCAAAATAAGAATAATAAACGGTGGCCCAACAAATGTGCAAACTCGGTAATGAACATTCAACTCGAAGATAAACTCTGTTTCTTGAAGACATACTTAAAGTGCGAAGATAAGGCAATGTCTTCAAGAAGGGTAGGTGGCGTTACCCACGGTATAAGAATGATAGACCCACACACGGCGCACAGTTATCATGGCGCACTGAAGCCATATTCTTTGTTAATGTATTCACACTTAGAGCGTATGTCTTTGATACGTCTCCAACGTATCTATAATTTTTGATTGTTCCATGCTATTATATTATCTGTTTTGGATGTTTTATATGCATTAATATGCTATTTTATATTATTTTTGGGACTAACCTATTAATCTAGAGCCTAGTGCCAGTTTCTGTTTTTTCCTTGATTTTGAGTATTGCAGATAAAGAATATTAAACGGAGTCCAAACGGAATAAAATCTTCGGAATAATTTTTCTTGGACCAGAAGACATCTACCAAGCTTGGAGATCAAGGCAGGAGAGCCGCCGTGTGGCCACAAGCCACAGGGGCGCGCCCAGGGGGGTAGGGCGCGCCCCCCTGGCTTGTGGGCCCACGGCAGCTCTCCCAACCCTAACTTTCAGCCTATAACACTGCTGGAATCAGCAACTTTGCCGTCTGCCATAGCAGACGGCAAAGGCATGCATTGTGGACGGCAAAGGTCTTTGCCGTCAGCCAGCAGACGGCACCACATCCGGCTGAACAAGCTTCGGCAAAGGCCCCTTTGCCGTCTGCTGACAGACGGCAAAGACCTTTGCATCTTTGCCGTCTGCCAGCAGACTGCAAAGGGCATGGACGGCACACGTGGCAGCTTAGGTCCGTTAAGGGGTTAACGGCGTGCTTTGCCGTCTGCTGGCAGACGGCAAAGATGCAAAGGTCTTTGTCGTCTGTCAGCAGACGGCAAAGCTTCCAAATAGGCCAGCCCAATGCACCCCAGGTTGCACAGGTAGCTGCCACGTGGCAGATTTGCCGTCTGCTGGCTGAAGGCAAAGCGCTTTGCCGTCTGCCAGCAGACGGCAAAGAGCCTGTACAGCCCCTGTTTTTTCTTAAATTCATTCAATTTCATAGAATTTCACACACACACACATATATATATATATATACACATTTGAAAATACTTTCAACAAGCATAACAACACATATACATACCAAATCATATCCCTGCCATATGGATATGATCATCCAACACATATACATACCAAATGAAAAGTCCATATGCAACATATATAGCTAGCCAAGATTCAACAACAAGCATACAATGGTTTCATCCATACATACATATATAGGTAGCAAGTTTCACATTGTTCATCCTACAAAATCAAAACAAAAAGGAAGCACAAGAAGAAGAGTAGACTCCATCAACGCAAGCTTCCTCATCGAAAGCAAATCTGCAAATTGGGAAAGAAGAAAGTTAGAAGAAGAAGAAGAAGAAGAAGAAGAAGACTAGAAGAAGAAGACTAGCTAGAAGAAGAAGAGGAAGAAGAAGAAGAAGAAGAAGAAGACTAGAAGAAGAAGACTAGCTAGAAGAAGAAGAAGAAGAAGAAGAAGAAGAAGAAGAAGAAGAAGAAGACTAGAAGAAGAAGACTAGCTAGAAGAAGAAGAAGAAGAAGAAGAAGAAGACTAGAAGAAGAAGACTAGCTAGAAGAAGAAGAAGAAGAAGAAGAAGAAGAATTTTTCTTGTCTTTCTTTTTCTCCTCTCCTCTTCTTTATCTTCTTCTTCTTCTTCTAACTAAGGTAGGTAAAAATGCCATTTTTTAGCTAAGCTAGGAAAAAATGCTAAGTGTAGGTCATTTTAGAGCTAAGCTAGGTAAATATGTCATTTTGGAGCTTAGTAAGGTTATTATGTCATTTTCGAGGATGATGCCATTTTTGAGCCAACTTACGTAAGTATAGCTCATTTTTTTATCTAACTTAGGTAATTATGCCATTTAGGAGGAAAATAAGCTAAGTATGCATTTGTTAAGCAAAACACTAGAGAAAACTTACCCTCATCACAACAAATGCGATGATGATCGCAACTAAGGTAACAATTGATCCAACGACATAATGATACCAAGCCTCATTATCAACGGCATATTTTCTAATCTTCTTAATCTTCAAGCGCATTGCATTCATTTTCATCTTGTGATCATCGACGACATCGGCAACATACAACTCCAATGTCATCTTCTCTTCTTCAATTCTTTTAATTTTTTCTTTCAAATACTCATTTTATTTTTCAACTAAATTTAACTTCTCGACAAGAGGGTCGGTTGCAAATTCCGGTTCACATACCACCTAGATTAAAATATCTCTATGTCAACTTGATGGCCATAATTGTCATAAATGCGAAATGCAACAAATAGTTATAAAAGAGAATTTACCACATCCGAATCATAAAGCGGGCGAGGGGCGACGGGGACGGATATCAAGACCATGGCACTATGTATAAGAAACAATCATACAAAGTAAGAAAATTATACAAGTAACTATATAAATCATACAATCATACAAGAAAATCATCATCATCGTCTATAATAATTGAATACATGACATTACTAATATTAATCTTCATCGTCTATATATGCTCCGGGATCAATAAATGCATAATCATCATCACTATCAGCAATGACGTGCTCATCAGCATCATCAATAAATGCATCAACATGTGGAAGGCCTCCTATATGTAATCGGTCAAGCATTGACAGGTCATCCGCAGCAGTAACCGCAGCAGTCGGATTCACTGTCGCTGTCTACCTCAATGTTCTGGGGTGAAGTAGAGCGGTTCTTGAAACGTTTTTTGGAAACACGTGTTTCTTGGAAGAATTCTCCTTCATATGTGTCTGGGTTAATGTGAGGTTCATAATCATCTTCATTGAGGGGAGGTGGTCTAAAATGTGGCGGCACATCATAATCGACATCCCAACCATTCAGATTTGGATCAGTTTGGCAGGCCCACGGTAGATAGAAAACTTGGGTCGCCTGTTGAGCCGTAATATAGACATCGGGAACATCTAAATGGGTGCTTTGTTTGATTTCGACTAGCCCTATATGTTCATGAGTCCTTCTAGTCTCCTTCGGCTGGAACCAATAACATTTGAAGACTACGACGTTTGGTGGCTTTTCACCAAAGAATGTAAGTTCATAAATTGCTTCAACTCTTCCATAATACTCGACCCCTCCTTCGCCGACAGCGGAGACACAACAATTTGTAGACTTTCGGTCGGCCATAGATAGCTCTTTGCCAAAAGTACGAAAGCGATACCCGTTGATGTCGTATTTGTCAAATGAACGGACCTTATAGTCAAAACCATTAGCGACTTGTCTCAATTCGGAGTCCATAGACTCTGCATTAGCCTACAAGTTTAATACGAAAGGATTGTTGCATTAGCCGCAAACTAGACGAAGAAATGAAATGGTCTAATGGAAATTAGTGTTTGTTTGAACCAAGAGATAAAACCGGGATAGCCGCCTCCATGCTTTGCCAGAAGCTCATACTCTTCGATGGAATCCTTTTGGATCACCGCTCCATCCGAGAATTTGGCGACGTATCGACTGTATCACATATCCGGGAATAAGAGCATTTCCAAGGAATTAGAAGTTGCGAAACAATGTACCGAGAACTTACTCGATGTACGGCCGCACTTCTGTTAGGTTGTTGAAGATATACAATGAAATGGTCCGCCATTCTTCGACATCCAACGCTATTGCTTTCGAAGCACCGGCTGGTGCGAGCTTTCCTTTGAATAGGCTGAGGTTGGATCAACCTTTTTCATGGTCGCCATCATTGTACCGAGGCTTCGGATTATGCAAATGACGATTCTTGGCTTTGTAGTGTGCTGTCACGAAGTTTGCGGCCTACTCAGTAATGAATGCCTCGGCCATCGATGCTTCAATTCTACGTTTATTTTTACATTTTGCTCGAAGCGCCTTCTGCATCCTCTCAGTTGCGAAGCACCAACGATTTTGCACGGGCCCCCCCAATCTTGCCTCGGTCGGGAGATGCAAAATCAAATGCTGCATTGGATTAAAGAATCCCGGTGGAAAGATCTTTTCTAACTTGCAGATCAACTCCGGCGCCACCTCTTCCAGTTCGTCTAGCACGTCAGGCGATAGTTCTTTCGCACAAAGAGCACGGAAGAAATAGCTCAGCTCTGCCAGTACTAGCCATTCATCCTCAGGGATAAAGCCACGCAACATCACCGGCATTACCCTCTCAAGCCATATGTGCCAATCATGACTCTTGAGACCAAATATTTTCAATTTGTCAAGACTCGCTCCCCTCTTTAGATTCGCTGCATACCCATCGGGGAACATCAACTGCATTTTCACCCACAAGATCATTTCCCTCATAGCTGGCCTTCCAAGATTGAACCATGCCTTTGGCTTCCTCCAGTTCTTCTTTCCTTCCGGTTGTCGCATGTTTTGTAACGGTCTATCACATAGAGCCTCTTGATCGACTCTAGCCTTAGGGTTATCCTTTGACTTCCCCTCTATGCCGAACAATGTACCAAAAAGGGCCTCGGCGATATTCTTTTCAGTGTGCATCACGTCGATGTTGTGTGGGCAAATGAGGTCTTTAAAGTAAGGCAGATCCCACAAGCATATCTTGTGAGTCCAGGCGTGTTCCGAATTATACCCTTTGAAATATCCTGGACGCTGTGGATCAGGCTCGAGAGCGTTTAACTGATCCAGGGTCTGTTGGCCTGTCAATGCATGTGGTGCAGAGTTTTTGACAACTCTACCTTTCATGAAATTTTTCTTGTCTTTTCTGAACTTATGGCCAGGATCCAGGAACTGTCTATGCAAGTCGAAGCAAGAAAACTTGCGACCCGCCTGCAGCCAACGGAACTGAAGAGCTGCCTTGCATGTGGGGCACGGGAACCTTCCATGCACACACCAGCCAACGAATAGCGCATACGCCGGCAAGTCGTGCGTCGAGTACATGTACCACACATGCATTTTGAAGTTTTGTTTTGTAGCGGCGTCATATGTCTTGATCCCATTATCCCAAGCTTCTTGCAATTCATCCTTAAGCGGCTGCATGTACACATTCATATTCTTCCCCGGATAGTTGGGCCCTGGAATTATCAACGTCAAGAAAATGTTCTTTCTTTTCATAAACTCTCCGGGGGGGAGGTTGAGTGGAATGACAAATATAGGCCAGCAACTGTATTGGGTTGCCGTCATACCAAACACTTGGAACCCATCCGTGCTGATGGCGACTCGAGGATGCCTTGGATCTGCCGCTTTCTCCTTATGTAATGCATCGAAGTGCTTCCACGCAAAAGCGTCTGAAGTGTGTCCCAACATCGGATTCCCATCTGCATCGAGTTCGGTTGTTTTGCCCAATTTATGCCACGTCATCTGTCTGGCCGTCTCTTCGACCATGAAAAGACGTTGAAGTCTTGGTATGATTGGCATATACCGAAGAACATTAACTGGGATTTTGGTCTGACTCTTCTCACCCATACCGTTGTCTACCACAACATACCTGGAAGACTTGCAAATGGGACAATAGTTGAAGCCCGCATACTCAAGCCTAAATAAGGCACATCCATTCTCACAGGCATCTATCTTCTCATAGGGCATCTTAAGCGCACGTAGGATTTTGTCCGACTGATACAGGTTTGCTGGCAATACATGGCCTTTGGGTAGAAAGCGTCCAAATATCATCATCATCGCGTCGTAGCATTCTCTGCCCAGGTTGAACTGAGCCTTCAGAGCCATTACTTGCGCGATGGCATCCAGCTGACAAAGCTCAGTGTGCTCGTGGAGAGGACGTTTTGAAGACTCCAACATTTCATATAAGGCCTTTGCAGATTCCTCCATCTCATCGTCCGAATCCCGAGCATCATCAAAGTCTTGCACCATGTCTTTGATCCCGGTACCATGCTCGTCGGTGCGACGACGAACCACCTCAGCTCTGGCACGTTGGGCAGCCTCACCATGAAATCTCCACACCGTATAATCAGTCGTAAAACCCCACTTCTGCAAGTGTTTACCCATTTCATCCCGTGTCCACTTTTTATGGTTGTTGCACCGGACACAGGGGCACTAGGTTATTTCCTGGCCATTTCCAAATGCGGCGCTCAGAAACCCCTTGGTTTTTGTTAACCATTCAATGGTCATTTCTTTCTGACTAGGGTGACCGGTGTGCATCCAAGCACGATCACTCATCTTGCCTACCTACTAAACACACAAGAAATATATATATATAATTCAGCAAACCATATTCATCAGTTAATAGAGTTTGTCAGTTTTATTACGTCCATGCAACCTAGACGCTAGTAGGTAAAGATAGGTCCTAATCCCACCCAAGTATGTGTAGATTGGGTTCGTTTTCCCATTCTCTGGTCCGGATCCGATGCAAAATTTCGGCAGCACCTCCCCGCTGTTCTCCTGATACACGTCTCGGCAATAAGCAGAGAGGATGTGTACCCGGAGAACAACAGGGAGGCACTAACGAAATTCTGCATCGGATCCGGAGCAGAGCATATGGGAAAACGAACCCAATCTACACATACTCGGGCTGTCCATGGATAACGTTGGACAATTCGAAAGAATCACGGTTATAAATATGCTAATGCATGCATATTTATAGATGTAACCCTTTCGAATGGGAGACGCATAGTGGTCACGCATACTGATGATTGAAGACACCTATAGCTAGCAAGTTTCATCGGCACGAAGACCGGAACAGAGGAAATGAAGGTGGGAGGAGGAGATGTCATTTGTGCTCACCCACGAACGCAGGGGCGGAGCTCGTCGAACGCACGGGGAGGTCGTCGAACACCGGACCCTCGCAGCGACAAAACAACTGCACATTTAAATCCACCTGATCAACATAAATATGATGTTTTTTATAAACCAAAATCGAAAAATATATGACCTAACTCATAATTCACAAATATATGACCCCGTCGGCCTCTGGAAGGCCGAAGAGCACCTTTTTCGGGATCGGGGTGTCAGGGGTGTCGTGTCGGGGTCGGGGTGTCGGGGGTGTCGTGTCGGGGTAGGGGTGCTGTGTCGGGGTCGGGGGTGCCGTGTCGGGGTGTCGTGTCGGGGGTCGGGGTGTCGGTGGTGTCGTGTCGGGGTCGACCCTCGACTCCTTTTCCCCTAGATCCTCGGGGGTCGGGGGTCTTCTTCCTCTTCTTCTTCTTCTTCTTCTTCTTCTTCTTCTTCTGCTCCTCCTATTCTTCTTCTTCTTCTTCCTGCTTTTCCTTCTCCTCCACCTTTTCTTCTTCTTCTCCTCTTCTCCTCCGTTTCTTCTTCTTCTTCTTCTCCTTCTTCTTCTTCTTCTTCGGCGATCCTCGACCCTCGACCCCTTGGCGACCGGCGATCCTCGACCCGGTTCCGTCGGCGCCGACGCACCCCGTCGGCGATCCTCGACCTGGATTTCCTTTTTTCCTTTTCTTCTTCTTCTTCCTCTTCTTCTCCTTCTCCTCCTCCTCCTCCTCCTCCTCCTCTTCTTCTTATTCTTCTCCTTCTTCTTCTTCTTCTTTTCTTCTCCTCCTCCTCCTCCTCCTCCTTTTCTTCTTCTTTTTCTTCTTCTTCTTCCTCTTCTTCTTCTTCTTCTTCTTCTTCTTCTCCTTCTCCTCCTCTTCTTCTTCTTTTCTTCTTCTCCTCTTCTTCTTCTTCTTCTTCTTCTTCATTTCCTCTCCTCCTCCTCCTAAAAAACTAAATAACTAACTAACTAACTTACTAACTTAACAGAAAAAACTAACTAACTAACTTATTTTTTGTAACCTAATAAACTAGACTAAACTAAACCTAAATCTAAAAAAATAGAACTAAACTAAACTGAACCTAAATCTAAATAAACAGGGCGCGAGTGGAGAAAGAACTCACCGGGATCGGGGAGAGGAGTCGCCGCCGGCGTCGATCTGCCGAGGCCCGAGAGGAACGAGCAAGAAAAGACTGCACCGCCGTCGATCTGGCGGCGAGGGAGGATGCGCCGGCAGGCGGCCCTGGAGGAGGCCGGCCGTCGAGAGCGGGACGGGGAGCAGGGGGGGCGCCGGTCCAGATCCTAGAGCCGCAGGGGAGGGGCGCGGGGCGGCCTAGGCGGGGCCGGTGGAGGGGGGCCGGTGGAGGGGGCAGGGGAGGGGGCGGCGTCGCCGCAGGGGAGGGGGCGGGGCGGGGCCGGTGGAGGAGGCCGGGGCAGGGGAGGGGGCGGGGCGGGGCCAGGGCGGCGGTGGCGGTGGGGGTCGGAGCGGCGGCGGGGTGCGGTCGGGGGCGCCGGCGGGGTGCGGCGGGGGGGGGGGCGGAGTGGCGGGGCGTCGGTGGCGGCGGGCCGGGGCGGCGTGGGGTCGGGGCGGCGGCGGGGTGCGGTCGGGGGCGGCAGCGGGGTGCGGCGGGGTGCGGTCGGGGAGAGAGAGAGACAGAGAGAGAGAGAGAGAAGAGAGAGAGGACGGGGTGGGCCGTTAGGGCCGTTAGGTAGTGGCTTCTTTGCCGTCTGCTAGCGGACGGCAAAGAATCTTTGCCGTCAGCTAGCAGACGGCAAAGAGGTGGGGTGGGCCGTTGCAATAAGCTGGCCTCCACTGGACCCCACCCCACCTCTTTGCCGTCTGCTAGCGGACGGCAAAGAATCTTTGCCGTCAGCTAGCAGACGGCAAAGAGCTGGCTGATGGCAAAGTGCTTCTTTGCCATCAGCTAGTTTTTTGCCGTCTGCTTTCTGGAAACGGATGGCAAAGAGCTTCTTTGCCGTCCGCCAGCTGACGGCCAAGAACTGGCAGACGACAAATTTGCTGATTCCAGTAGTGTAAATTCCAAAATATTCCCTGTATACCGGAGAGAGCCACGAAAACACTTTTCCGCCGCCAGGAGCCTCAGTTCCCGTGCGATCCAATCTTGGATCCTTTTCCGGTAATCTGCCGGAGGGGGATTCGATCACGGATGGTATCTACATCAACTCCATTGCCCCTCCGATGATGCGTGAGTAGTTCACCACAGACCTTCGGGTCCATAGCTAGTAGCTAGATGGCTTCTTCTCTCTCTTTGCTCTTCAATACCATGTTCTTCATGATCTTCATGGAGATCTATCCGATGTAATACTCTTTTGCGGTGTGTTTGTTGAGATCCAATGAATTGTGGGTTTATGTTCAGATTATCTATGAATATTATTTGAGTCTTTTCTGAATTCTTATATGCATGATTTCATATCTTTGCAAGTCTCCTCGAGTTATTGGTTTGTTTTGGCCAAGTAGATTGGTAATTCTTGCAATGGGAGAAGTGCTTGGTTTTGGGTTCAATCTTGCGGTGTCCTCACCCAGTGACATAGTAGGGGTAGCGAGGCACGTATTGTATTGTTGCCATCGAGGATAAAAAGATGGGGTTTTCATCATATTGCTTGAGTTTATCCCTCTACATCATGTCATCTTACCTAATGCGTTACTCTGTTCTTCATGAACTTAATACTCTAGATGCAGGCAGGAGTCGGTCGATGTGTGGAGTAATAGTAGTAGATGCAGAATCGTTTCGGTCTACTTGACACGGACGTGATGCCTATATGCATAATCATTGCCTTGGATGTCTTCATAATTATTCGCTTTTCTATCAATTGCTCGACAGTAATTTGTTCACCCACCGTAATACTTGCCATCATGAGAGAAGCCTCTAGTGAAACCTATGGCCCCCGGGTCTATTTTCCATCTTATACTTTCAGATCTAAAACCAAGAACACCAAAAATACTTTGCTTCCATATTTTTACTTTTGTTTTACTTTCCATTCAAGCAATCTATTCTATCTATCTCTATCAGATCTCATCCTTGCAAGTAACCGTGAAGGGATTGACAACCCCTTTATAGCGTTGGGTGCAAGTTTTTGATTATTTGTGTAGGTACATCCATTGGTGACTTGCTTGTATCTCCTACTGGATTGATACCTTGGTTCTCAACAACTGAGGGAAATACTTATCTACTTTGCTGCATCACCCGTTCCTCTTCATGGAAACCAACGCATGCTCGAGAAGTAGCAGTCTTCATGAGTCGAAGACATACATTAATTCGTGTGTTGTGCATGAAAGTCATCAAAATGCATAAGCGTTAGGATGTATTTCCATTCAGAGGACATTTGAGGATTCTAAGATATTTAGCTCACACCGCAACTTGCAAAACCTCTTCTCATCCAAAGGCTTCATGAAGATATCGGCCAGCTGTTCTCATGTCTTCACATGCTTGATGACGATGTCTCCCTTCAACACATGATCACGAAGGAAATGATGTCGTATCTGAATGTGCTTTGTCTTTGAGTGATGTACTGGGTTGTGGGCGATCTTGATAGCACTCTCATTGTTGTAGTAGAGATGTACTTTCTTCATGTTGATGTTTTAGTCCTTGAGGGTTTCCTTCATGCAGAGAAGATGAGTGCAGCATGCGCCGACAGCAATGTATTCAACTTCAGCAGTGGAGAGTGATGCAGAGTTTTGCTTCTTCGAAGACCAACATACTAGTGAACGGCCAGGAAAGTGACAAGTGCATGATGTAAACTTGCGATCAACTCTATCGCCAGCAAAATCTGAGTCCGAATAGCCAATGAGATCATACTTCGAGCCCTTTGGATACCATAATCCTAGCGTTGGGGAGTGAGCTAAATATCGAAGTATTCGCTTCACAGCAAGGTGATGTGATTCCTTTGGTGCCTCTTGAAATTGTGCACACATGCAAACACTAAGCATTATATCTAGCCTAGATGCACATTGTGTTGGAAATATGCCCTAGAGGCAACAATAAATTGGTTATTATCATATTTCCCTATTCATGATAAACGTCTATTATCCATGCTAGAATTGTATTGATCGGAAACTCAGATACATGTGTGGATACATAGAGAACATCATGTCCCTAGTGAGCCTCTACTAGACAAGCTCATTGATCAAAGATGGTTAAAGTTTCCTAACCATAGACATGAGTTTTCATTTGACAACGAGGTCACATCATTAAGAGAATGATGTGATGGAGAAGACCCAACTGTAAGCATAGAATTTGATCGTATTACTTTATTGCTACTACTTTTTTCAAGTCAAGTATTTGTTCCTAAGACCATGCGATCATGCAACTCCCTGGCATCGGAGGAATGCCTTGGGTGTACCAAACGTCAATTCATAACTGGGTGATCATAAAGGTACTCTACAGGTATCTCCAAGGGTGACTGTTGGGTTTGCATGGATCGAGACTGGGATTTGTCACTCAGTATGACGGAGAGGTATCTCTGGGCCCTCTTGGTAATTCAACATGACAAGAAGATTGCAAGCATTATGACTAAGGAGTTAGTCATGTGATCTTGTATTACGGAACAAGTAAAGATACTTGCCGGTAACGAAATTGAACTAGGTATGGAGATACCGACGGTCGAATCTCGGGCAAGTAACATACCGCTGGACAAAGGGAACTACATACGGGATTGACTGAATCCTTGACATTGTGGTTCGACCGATGAAGATCTTTGTGGAATATGTTGGAACAACTATGGGCATCCAGGTCCCGCTATTGTTTATTGGCCAGAGAGGTGTCTCGGTCATGTCTACATGATTCTCAAACCTGCAGGGTCCGCACGCTTAATGTTCGGTGACGCTAGAGTAGTATTGGGATATGTACGTTGGTGATTGAATGTTGTTCGGAGTCCCGGATGAGATCCCGGATGTCACGAGGAATTCCGGAATGGTCCGTAGGTAAAGATTTATATATGGGAAGTCCTATTTTGGTCGCCAAAAAAGTTTCGGGCATTACCGGTAGTGTACCGGGGTGCCGAAAAGGGTTTCGGGGGTTCACCGAGGGGTCCACCTGCCCCATGGGCCTACATGGGCCATAGGGGGTGCGCCCTAGCCATCATGGGCCAGATGCATCAGCCCCTAGAGGCGAATTAGGCTTGGGGGCAAGAGTCCGAAAGGGACAAGGCACCCCGGAGGTGCCTTGGAGGAGGGGGACTCCTCCCTTCCTTGTAATGGGACGACTCTCCCTTGGCGGCCGGCCCCTCCCTTAGAGGAGTGGTCAAGGATGCGCCTCCCCTATCCCCTTTGCCTCCTATATATAGTGTAGGGGAGGGGAGGGTTGTACACACCAATTCCTATGGCACGGTGGCAGCCCACCCTCTCCCATTACTCCGTTTTCTCCTCAGATCGCATCTACGGTAGCGCTTGGCGAAGCCTTGCCGGGATTGCTCCAACACCATCTCCACCTCGCCGTCGTGTTGGTTGAGATCCAATCTACTTCTCCTCGCTCGCTTTCTGGATTAAGAAGGAGGGGACGTCATCGAGCCGCACGTGTACTGAACGCGGAGGTACCGTGCGTTCGGCGCTAGATCGGATCGGATCGCGATTGGATCGTGAAGATTACGACTACATCAACCGCGTTATACATGCTTCCTCTTAGCGATCTACAAGGTTAAGTATACACACTCCCCCTCTCGTAGCTATGCATCTCCATAGATAGATCTTGGGTGTTCATAGGAATTTTTTGTTTCCCATGCAACGTTCCCCATCAGTGGCATCATGAGCTAGATCTATGCGTAGATGATATGCACGAGTAGAACACAAAGAGTTTGTGGGTGTTGATGTTCAGATTGCTTAACTCCTTAGTCTTATTTTGATTCGGCGGTATTGTCGGATGAAGCAGCCCGGACCAAGCTTACTTGTCCACGTATAAGAGACCGGTTCCACTGACTGCCATGTAACTTAGTTGCACAAAGGTGGCTGGCGGGTGTCTGTCTCTCCCACTTTAGTTGAATCGGATTCGACGGAGGCGGACCTTGTAGAAGGTTAAAAGGCAACTTGATTATCATGATTGTGGCTTTGCGTAGGTAAGAACGGTTCTTGCTAGTTGCCCATAGCAGCCACGTAAAACTTGCAACAACAAAGTAGAGGACATCTAACTAGTTTTTCCAGGGCATGTTGTGATGTGATATGGCAAAAATGTGATTTGATATATGTGATGTATTAGATGATCATGTTTTGTATAGTTATCACGACTTGCATGTCGATGAGTACGACAACCGACAGGAGCCATAGGGTTGTCTTTAATTCATTTATGCCATTTTCTTTACTTTATTGCTATGAGTTAGAAATAGTTGTAGAAGCAACAGTTGGCGCGACAACCACATGATGACATGATGATGGAGATCATGATGATCATGGTGTCATGCCGGCGATGATGGAGATCATGTCGGTGCTTTGGAGATGGAGATCAAAAGCACAAGACGATGATGGCCATATCATGTCACTTATGTGATTTGCATGTGCTGTTTATCCTTTTATGCATCTTATTTTGCTTAGGACGACGGTGGCATTTTAAGATGATCCCTCACTAAAATTTCAAGATAAAATTGTGTTCTCCCCGAGTATGCACCGTTGCGAAGGATCGTCATTTCGAAGCACCTCGTCATGATCGAGTGTGATAGACTCTACGTTCGCATACAACGGGTGTAAGCCAAATTTACACACGCAGAATACTTGGGTTAACCTTGACGAGCCTAGCATGTACAGACATGGCCTCGGAACACAGGAGACCAAAAGGTCGTACATGAGTCATATAGTAGATATGATCAACATGGATATGTTCGCCATTGAAACCACCTCATCTCACGTGATGATCGGACTTGGGTTGGTGTATTTGGATCATGTCACACTTAGACAACCTGAGGGATGTTGATTTGAGTGGGAGTTCTTTAGTACTATCATTAATTGAACTCATTATCAAGAACATAGTATAAAGTTGTCTTTGCAAAATTATGTTGTAGATCAATAGCTCGCAATGTAGCTGTCGATGTCAAAACCGGCAGACCTCAGGTAGGGGGTCCCGAGCTGTGGATCTGGGATCGATGGTTCACAGGGGACGAAGTAGACGATGTTTACCCAGGTTCAGGCCCTCTTGAGAAGGTAAAACCCTACGTCCTGCTTGATTATATTGATGAGTATGATGATTACAGAGTTGATCTACCTCGAGATCAGATGAGCTAAAACCCTAGATGAGTTGACTTGGCCTCTACGAACTAAACCCCCTATTTATACAACACCAGGCGTATATAGGGTTACACGTGGTAGGTTTACATCTAGGTATATATACGCCCATTCTCTCTTCTAAACTTAGATGACACACCAAGTCTTCGGAGCCTTCCTTCTTGAGTACGGCGTCATCTTGTAATTCGTCCTTCCCGCAATAGCCACAAAGCGGCCAACCAAGACGGCCCACGGGAGATAAGCCGACGGCCCGAGGACCCTTTAGTCCCGGACTCCCTCAGTAGCCCCCAAACTAGCCTCCAACGCCAGGGTTCATGACACATAGCAGCTTCGCATGTCCAAAGTCTCCGGCTTGCGAGGTGAGTTCTTTTCTCCCATTTATATTCGGCTGATTCCAGTTCGGCCGCCGATGACACCGTGCTTTCCGAACATACGTCGCTTAGCCTCGAAGGCCAATCGTCTGAGTATGAACAGTGCCTCACATGATAACTTTTCTGACAAAAGGCCACGGCAGGCCATGACCACTTAGCCAGTTATAAAAACTCGATTCGTGGTTCGAGGCAGCTCCCCCATTGGCACGTCTTATCAACACGAAGATCGTGCTCCGTTTTTCATGGGATACAATTAATGATCTGGGTTATGCCACGCGTGCATAACGGCCCGATTGTTTCGGTAAGTGATGTAGGCCGCGACGCAGTAAAAGGGCTCTTGGCATTACAGCCTCCCATAAAAGAGAGAAAATCCCCAAGGCCTCCATACGCTCCTCAGATTCAAGCTCGCCCTCTCTCCCCCCTAAGCTCCAAGTGCCCAAATCCAATCCTTCTTCAGTTCTCCCCAAGCCGTTTCCCCCCCTAGACTTGGCCACGGCCTGTTCAGGTTCCCAGGGCAAGTGGGAGGCCTCCCGCGTCACCGACAACGACATCCGGGAGTTAAAGCGCGTCGGCTACCTTCCGGTCAACATCGTCCACCGTGCTCCCGAGGTAGGCCAGGTGGTGCCTATGGCAAGGCCGGACGAGAGAGTGGTGTTCATTCCCCACTTCATCCGGGGACTAAGCTTCCCGCTGCACCCCTTTGTCAGGGGCCTAATGTTCTTCTATGGTTTAGACTTTCATGATCTCCCCCCGAACTCCTTCATGCATATCTCGGCCTTCATCATCGTTTGAGAGGCCTTTTTGCGGGTCTAGCCATAGTTTGGCCTATGGCTTAAGGTCTTGAACGTCGAGCCGAAGACAGTTAATAGCCAGCACGCGGATTGTGGAGGGCGGTGATCAACAAACTCCCATGGTTTGAGTGGCCGGAAGGCACATTCATCGACATTGTCAAGGTTTGGCAGAAAGAGTTGTTCTACATCATCGTACCACGAGGCGCAGACTGGGTGGTGCCTTTCGAGTTCAGATCCGGACCTCGCACGAGGCTAACCTCGTGGATCAAGAAAGTCCTTGACTGGGGATCAGCTGCGGAGCTGAGGTCGCTGCAGAAGCGCATCTCGCAGATGATAGAGGCGAACATCGAGCTGACCAACGTGGTCCAGGTCATGCTCCATTGCTGTCTCCTCCCCTGCCAGCACCGGGCCGCCCCTATGTGGGCTTACAAGCTCGACGACCCTGCCACCGTGCGCTAGCTTTTCCGCACTACCCACGAGAAGTTGTGGAAGGCGTTGTTCAAGCCTCAGAAGGACTGGCCGGCCAACGAGGAAGACACCAGCCTGGACGCCAAAAACCCTCCTACCAAGGTATAACAAAGCTTCCATTTTTATTCTCGGGTTCCACCCTTTAGTAAGGAATTTGACCCCTTCTTCCTCGTCTTCACAGAACTGTTTGGACAAGGTTGTGCGGATTAATAGTCCAGCCCCAGTAGCCAAAGTCCCTAGCTCCGCCCTATTGACGGCGATGCTGGTCGTGGCGCCATACTCGGCGCTGGAGAAGAAGGAGAAGAAGAAGATGGGCAGGAAGAAGGAGGTCCGAGAGGGCCTCCCCCAAGAGGCCCTCTGGACAATAGGTCCGGGGAGACCCAATCCTCTTCTGCTCACGAGGAGGAGCACATAGAGGAAGGGGGGAGGTTGACCCCCCCCCCCTAAACAAGGAAGAGCGCGGCGTCTGGCGACGCTGAGGAGGATCTAGCTCCCACCGCCCCGAAAAGGTCCTACAGGGCCAAAGTGGTCCTGCCCAATGATAGCCCGGATTCCGACGAGGAATCCGAGGCTTTCGAAAAGGTCCCTAGGAGGAACCCCAGGGTCAAGCCCCCAGCCCAGAGGTACTTAATCCGGACATCCATTGGTACATTCATACCGAGTTTTGCTACTAACCGGATGAATGCTTTTCATATTGTAGCCCACCGCATGATTTCCCCACCAATCAGGTCTCAGAGGGGGAGTCCCTGCCCGCCGAGCTAACAGAGAGCGGTACGGCGTCACGCCCCTCTCCTCCTCAAGCCGCCGAGGAGACCATGGAGGTGCTATCCCACCAGACCCCCCCCCCCCCCCGAGCCGAACAGCGGGGGTGGGGGTGACAACTAAATGGCAGAGGTTGATACCTCAGCTACCAAGGACCGGGGGGAGGAACCCCTCCTGGCAAACAAAGAGGGGGGACATGGTCCATCCGAGCCCCCTCCGCAGACAGTCCCGGAGCACTCTATGTCTCCGGAATTGTCGACCCTGCCCTCCCAAGAAGGGAGAGCAGAGGTGCCACCACCAGAGTCGCCCATAACAGAGTGGGCCGCAACTTAGTGGCTGGGTGCGAAGGAGTAGGCTTTGACTAGCTCCTCCCGCGTCGAAGATCACCACGCCCTTATGGGTGCGGTTTTACGAGGCATTCAGTCTATTGATAGCAGATTGAAGGAGGCCTTGAACGGTCTCTTGACAGGCTTCAAGGTAAGCCATGGAATATTCTTTTTCCCAGAAAAAATTAATTATAAGGTTATGAAACCCTTGTGAGTATAGTATCCCCCGAGCCGCAGGTGAGTTTGAAAAACTCATACAGGGGTCCAATAGCAAAAAAGCACGAATTATAAAAAATAGGTGAATTGTGACCTCTGAGACTCTGGTAGGTTTGGGGAAAACCTAGCAGGGGGTCTACAGCCGATAGTTCGGGAGTCTAACATAAATAAGGTGTTTTGTAGGCCTCGTCTTCGGCAGCGGCCACCAATGCCATGGAGCTGGCCGAGTTGAATCGGAAGCTCAAGAGCTCCGATGAGGAACTCGACCGCCTCAACAAGCGGTTTGGCGAAGCGCAAGTGTACCACCTCGGCCGATGTTATCCTTATTAATTGAAGTTGTTCAGGGTTTTTGTCCTTAAGTGCTGGTTACCCACTATGACTACAGCTGTCGCCGTGGAGGTTGAGAACCTCAAGGCCAAGTTAAAAAAGGTGAGGCAGGAGGCCGCAGATCATAAGGCGCTGGCCGAACAGGCATCTGCCAAACTGTCATCGGTGAAGACGGTTAGCGACAAGCACGAAGCTCGAGTGTCCGAGGTGCAGCAGGAGCTCAAGGATGCCAGCACTAAGTGTGAGGCCCTTGAGCAAAAGAACAAGGACCAAGCCGTCGAGCTATCCTTGCTGTCCTCAAAGCTTAAAGCGGAGCGGGTAGATAGGCGGTTATATGAAGAAGAACTCCGCCAAGTCAGGCTAATCGCGGATGGTAGGCCGTACTTACTGCAATGTGCCTTTGGTGGAAACAGTTTTGTGTTGATCACACGGGTGTGGCATTCCTTAGGCGCCTTTACGGATCTCCCGAGGAGTGCAGCGGACGCGGTTCAGTACTATGCTATGTGGGATGGGCATGTTGAGCCTACGTTGATCTGGTTGCAATTTCAGACCCCCGAGCACCCTCCTCTCCTCAGCAAGCAGATGAAGCAGTTGATGGAGCTGCACAGGTTGGAGGAGCCGGCCATGAAAGACCGTTGCATCCGGCTGTGTCCTACAGAGCCATTGCCGAAGAGTTACTTCGGTTTAGTGCAGAAGTTGTGCGACGCCGTGGCCCGGATTGAAGTCCTGAAGCATTCCGCATGCATCCATGGAGCTCAGATGGCCTTTGCAAAGACCATGGTGCACTGGCCGAAGATCAAGCCGACCGAGATGGCCACCGCACCTCCACCTCTTGGGAAGGGGCCTAGGCGCCCCGAGCTGTACTTCCCCATTGTGATGGATGGTGCTCGGGCAATAGAGGCCCAATGCTCTAAAGATGTAATTTATGAATGAACATACTATCATGTGCCCAATGACTGTTTCGCTTTATAATGCGGTTGCACGATGTATCATGCTTTTAAGATTTGTATTATTTTGACTCCTGTGTGGCCGTTTGAAATGAAAGTTGCTAGTCGTCGGCTTCAGCCCCCATGTAGATACTACAAGAGGTGTTTCGACCTCCGCACTATGACTCTTAGCCAAAGTATCGGCGCCCAGAGGAGGTAGTGCGTGAGAGGAACAAGGCAATTGGACTATGTGGCTTTAGTGCTTTCACTTAGCCGTAGGAGCTTGACTGCGGGGGCTGGTGACTAGCCCCCAGTATTTTGTGATATTCGGATATACCGAGGTTAGGACCATTATCACATGGTTTGTGAAGGTACAAACCCCTCTTATGACACGGAATAACCTCCATCGATTTTTAGTTTGACACTTATGACACGGAATAACCCCTCTCGCTTATTATGACAGTCGGTTTTCGGCTTTCTCCACTGAGGTACTTGACCAAGCGAGCTGGAGATACAATCGCAGTGGTTCTCCCTTTACCCTTTTAGCCGAACAAGCAGAACATAAGAGCGTAAACACAGGAGCCGGGAAACCCAACCATTGACCCAAGACATAATTCGGAACTGATTCATATAACGCAATATCCGAGACGCCGGACACGTAGAAAATAGTGTCGGGATGATGCTTGGGGCGAGTTTTAAAGTCAAGCCCCCGGTCTATTAGCCGGTCGCATCTAACATGTACTAAATAGTTTTGGTTTCGGAGCCGGGGAGTGGAAAAGAGTTTATGTCACATAAAATATTGTAAAAAGGCCGTAAAGGATGATCTTTATATCTGATGAATTTTTACAATTCAAACTGCCGACGCAACTGTTACAGGTATTTTGCTTTAAAAACAAACTTTACAAAGGAGAGGTTTACCCAGGGTCTTCGATGGGTGGCCTGATGTCCTCAATGTGCCCTGCTGCGCCTTTGCTCCTTTGCTCTTGAGGGGGGTTGTGCTCCTTTAAAGGTGATTGCTTAAGGCTAATGAATCTTTGAGAGAGGTTCTCGGGAAATCGCAGTAACATGTGTGAGCTTGACGCTTGCTAGGTCCTTGATGGTGCCTGCTGTTTTTCTAAAGACTTTGTGTTGACAGTAGTTCGGTCGAGCCGACCACTTGGCCTTTGATAGTGGGTCCCCACAGCTGCCCATGGTATTTTGACCGCAAAATTGTGCCTTCTAGGTACATACCTTACGGGCAGCAGGGTCGTGTTCTGGGGGGTGTATCCCTATTTGTGTTGAGCCGGGAATGGTTCCGGGAGATCAGGTTGAGCTAGGGCTCGTTTGTTCGCCTGTCGCGCGTTGACGGCTGATTGGGGCCTCGGCGTCTCATTGTCGTGCTGGAATTCGGCTGCTAAGGCCGTTGTGTGTTCCTCAGTCCAGAGGGAGCGCTCTGTGTTGCCATTGACAGTGATGACCCCCTTGGGTCTGGGTATCTTGAGCTTCAGATATGCGTAATGGGGAACGACGTTAAAGCGAGCGAACGCTGTACGGCCAAGCAGTGCGTGATAGCTGCTGCGGAAAGGGACAATGTCGAAGATCAAGTCCTTGATGCGGAAGTTGTCGGGCGAGCCGAACACTACTTCCAAAGTCGTGGTGCCCGAGCAGCGGGCTTCGACGCCTGGGATGACTCCTTTAAAGGTTGTGTTGCTGGGTTTGATCTTTGATGGATCGATACCCACCTTTTTCATCGTGTCTGAGTAGATCAGGTTAATGCTACTTCCTCCGTCCATGATGACTCTAGTTAGGTGGTACCCATCAATGATGGTGTCTAAGACAAGGACTGCCAAGCCTCCATGACGGATGCTGGTCGGATGGTCCCTACGGTCGAAGGTGATCGGGTAAGCAAACCATGGGTTGAATTTCGGGGCTATGGGCTCTACGGCATAGACCTCCCGAAGGGCGCGCTTCCTCTCCTTTATTGGTATATGTGTGACATATATCATGTTCACAGTTTTTACCTCTAGGGGAATTGCTTCTATCCTCCATTGTTTGGACCGTGAGGCTCTTCATCATCCTCACTGCGCGGGCCCTTGCTTTGCTCCTCGGCTGCAAGCTTGTCAGCTTGTTTGAATACACAATAGATACGGTTGGTGTGAGTGGCGGGCTTGTCTTGGGTGTCGTGGATCTGGCACGGTCTATCCATGATTTTGTCCAACGCAGTAGGTCCATCTCTATTTCCTTTAGAGGGCTTCTTCCTCTGTCCAGATTTTGAGTTGCGGAAACCGGCATTTACGGCCGTGTCCTTCGCATCACCGTTGTTGTGGTGGCGTTTGTTGTTGTTGCGCCGTGGCTTCCCATTTCCATCCCAAACATTGGAGGTGCCGGGGTCTTTGGGGTTATGGCTTCGACGAGCTAGCCAATTGTCCTTGCCCGCGCAAAAGCGGGTCATGAGTGAGGTGAGGGCGGACATTATTCTCGGCTTGTCCTAGCCGAGCTGACGAGCTAGCCATTCTTCCAAGATATTGTGTCTGAACGAGGCTATTGCCTCGGCATCCGAACAATCAACGATCTGGTTCTTCTTAGTCAGGAACCGATTCCAAAATTGCCTAGCTGATTCGCTGGCTTTTTGGACGACGTTGCTCAAGTCGGAGGAGTCCGGGGGGCGGACATAAGTGCCCTGGAAGTTAGATCGGAAGGCATCCTCGAGCTCTTCCCAGCTCCCAATGGAGTTTTTGGGGAGACTGTTTAACCAGTGCCGAGCTGGTCCTTTAAGTTTTAGTGGCAAGTACTTAATGGCGTGGAGATCATCTCCCCTGGCCATATGAATGTGGAGAAGGAAGTCTTCAATCCACACAGCCGGGTATGTTGTCCTATCATATTGTTCTATGTTTATGGGTTTAAACCCTTCCGGGAATTGATGCTGCATAACCTCACCTGCGCCTCTAACCTGGGCTACGTCATGCCCGAAATCGGTTGTTGTTTGGGCCCGGGATTGTTCCCTGTCTCTGTGGTTGTGGTCAAGCCAAGATTGGTACCCGTCCCATCTAGCGGGGGAGTACCCTCTAGATCTGTAGATGGATCTAGTGTGACCGGCTCTATAGTCCAGGTAATGTCGTAGGTCATATCGATCCTTAGGCTGTGCTGGCCCCTTTCCTTTCCTGTGAGGTAACGTAGGTCTATACTCGGCCTCTCCAGCACCCATGTCCCGTCCTCGAGGGGGGCGGTCCAGCTGGTCGTACTGAGTGCGCCTGGGAGATTCGGGCTCAAAGGCCTCATCATCGAATTGCGGCAGAAGAAGCCGGTGTGGGAAGCTCTTGTTTTGATCCAGCCGCTCGGTGCCGAACCCTTCTTCAGCTGCCAGGACCTTCGTCCATCTATCTTTGAGGGTATCTTGTTCGGCTCAGAGCTGCTGCTACTTTGCTTTTAGGCTTCGGGCGGTGGCTATGAGTTGCCGCCTGAATTGTTCCTAATCCTCGGGGTTTTCGGGGGCGGTGAAGTCTTCGGCTTCGATGCTATCCTCCTCCTCTGCAGGGGGAGGTAGTTGTCGTCCTCAGAGTTGTTGAGGTCCTCGGGGTCCTCCAGTGGCTGCTCGGGGGCTTCGAGGTCACCGAGGTCATCCGGGGTGTCATTTTCCCCGGTTCCCACGATGGCTTCCCTTCCCTTGTTCGCCTTGGATCGTTTGCGTTGTTTTCGGTGCTTTGTTGGCTCTTCGCCGGATTTTTCGCCGTTCTTCTTGGGGGTGTGGTTGTCCCTGTCATCGGGGGTGTCCACCATATAAACGTCGTAGGTGGAGGTGGTTGTCCACTGCCCGGTAGTGATAGGGGTGGGAGCGCCGACCTCTTCATCCAGGTCTTCTTCCTCCTCAGAGGCGTAGTTTGACATATCGGTTAAATCTTCGACAGTATCTACTAAGTGGGTGGTGGGTGGGTCGTAAAATTCCTCATGACCTACCTCCAGACTGATCTGAACATGGGTCGAGGTCAGGTCATCCATGATTTTCATTGACTGGATCCGGTCCAGCGCCTCGTTCAACAGCGAGAGGTCGACCGGATCAATCTTCCGAGGGCTTTCGGAGCTAAACTCCGGGGCGCCCTCATGAGGAGCATATTCGGAAAGAGCCGAACACTAGTCCTCGGGCGCTATCACCAGGTCCGAGCTCAAGGACGAACCTCCGGCGGGGATGGACCCGAGGGCAGGGGCGAGTTGGGGAACCGAAGTTGAAGCTTCAGGATTTCTAGGCTCATCAGATGAGACCGAGAGCTCAGTAAGAAATAGATCGCCACTAGAGTCGGCGGTGAACTCTAGGTTCCTGAACCTGATCTATTGACCGTGAGCGAAACTTCCGATCTGGCCAAGATGGTCGGTTGGGTCAGCATGCAACACAATGTTGCCAAACGTGAAAGTCTTTCCAGGGACAAAGGTGTCCCCGTTACAGACTTGATTGCTGATGATTAGGCGAGCCATCAATCCTCTGGTGATCTCACAGCGGAACTCTCAATGAAAGCACCAATGTCGGTGTCAAAACCGGCAGATCTCGTGTAGGGGGTCCCGAGCTGTGGATCTGGGATCGATGGTTAATAGGGGACAAAGGAGAAGATGTTTACCAAGGTTTGGGCCCTCTTGAGGAGGTAATACCCTACGTCCCGCTTGATTATATTTATGAGTATGATGATTACAGAGCTGATCTACCTCGAGATCAGATGAGCTAAAACCCTAGATGAGTTGACTTGGCCTCTACGAACTAAACCCACTGGTTTATATAGACACCAGGGGTACTTAGGGTTACACGTGGTAGGTTTCCATCCGGGTATAGATACGCCCATTCTCTCTTCTAAACTTGGAGGACATACCAAGTCTTCAGAGCCTTCCTTCCTGAGTACGGGCTCGTCTTGTAGTTCGGACTTCCCGCAATAGCCATAGAGCGGCCCACCAAGCCGGCCCAAGGGAGATAAGCCGACGGCCTGAGGACCCCTTAGTCCCAAACTCCCTCAGTAGCTCCCCTGTATTTTGATATGTTCCTAGAGAAAGGCTAAGTTGAAAGATAGTGTAAGCAATTCTGCGGACTGGGTCTGTAATCTAAGGATTGTCCTCACTGCTGCACAGAAGGCTTATGTCCTTGATGCACCGCTCTGTGTGCCAACCCCTCTAGCATCATATGTGAATGTTATGAACATCTAACAAAAACGTTGTGATGACTACTCGATAGTTTAGTGCGCCATGCTTTACGGCTTAGTATCGGGGCTCCAAAGATGTTTTGAACGCCATGGAGCATATAAGATGTTCCAAGAGCTAAAATTGGTATTTCAGGTTCATGGCCATGTTGAGAGGTATGATACTTCTGACAAGTTCTTTGCCTACAATACGGAGGAGAATACCTTAGTCAGTGAGCATGTGCTCAGAATGTCTGGGTGCTAAAATCGCTTGAATCAAGTGGGAGTTAATCTTCCAGATAAGATAGTGATTGACAGAGTTCTCCAATCACTGTCACCAAGCTACTAGAGCTTTGTGATGAACTATAACATGCAAGGGATGGAGATGATGATCCCTGAGCTATTCGTGGTGCTTAAGGCCGCGAAGAAAGAAATCAAGAAGTAGCATCAAGTGGTGATGGTTAACAAGACCACTAGTTTCAAGAAGGGCAAGGGCAAGAAGGGAAACATCAAGAATGGCAAGCCAGTTGCCGCTCCAGTGAAGAAACCCAAGGTTGAACCCAAACCCGAGACTAAGTGCTACTATTATGAGAGAAACGGTCACTAGTAGCAGAACTACCCCAAATACTTGGTAGATAAGAAGGTTGGCAACGTCAACAAAAGTATATTTGATATACGTGTTATTGATGTGTACCTTACTAGTACTCCTAGTAGCGCCTGGGTATTAGATACCGATTCAGTTGCTCATATTGGTAACTCAAAACAAAAGCTGCGGAATAAATGGAGACTAGCTAAGGGCGAGGTGACAATGTGTGTTGGAAGTGTTTCCAAGGTTGATGTGATCACCATCGCACGCTCCCTCTACCTTCGGGATTAGTGTTGAACCTAAATAAATGTTATTTGGTGTCTGCGTTGAGCGTGAACATGATTAGATCATGTTTATTGCAATACGGTTATTCATTTAAGTCAGAGAATAATGGTTGTTCTGTTTACATGAATAATACCTTCAATGGTCATGCACCCAATGTGAATGGTTTATTGAATCTCGATCGTAGTGATACACATGTTCATAATATTGATGCCAAAAGATGCAGAGTTAATAATGATAGTACCACATACTTGTGGCACTGCCGCTAAAGGTCATATTGGTGTAAAGCACATGAAGAAACTCCATGCCGATGGACTTTTGGAATCACTCGATTTTGAATCGCTTGATACATGCGAACCATGCCTCATGGGCAAGATGACGAAAACCCCATTTTCCGGATCAATGGAGCGGGCGAGTGATTTGTTGGAAATCATACATACTGATGTGTGTTGTCCAATGAGCACTACTAGAAAAAGGCTTATCCCCAATATCTCTACTAGTGGCGCACCATGATGGTGGTGCGCCACTGCTATATAGCAATGGCGCACCTGAATCAGGTGCGCCATTGCTATTTTTTTACTAATGGCGCACCACTTGAGCAGTGCGCCATTGCTATTTTTTGTGTCCATCCCCCCCCACCAGACATAGCAATGGCGCACCACACCTAGGTGCGCCACTGCTATGCTACATAGCAGTGGCGCACCTAGCTGTGGTGCGCCATTGCTATGTCTGGTGGGTGTGTGTTTGTGTGTGTGTGTGAGGTTAGTAATGGCGCACCCTCCCTGGTGCGCCATTGCTAGGGTTAGCAATGGCGCACCAGGGAGGGTGCGCCATTACTAACATCTCACACACACACAAACACACACCCCACCACACACACACAAACACCCCCCCCCCCCCCCCCCCCGTGGATCGCCTTTTCAGTTTAAAAATAAATAAAATAAAATGATAAAAATTCAAATTTAAAAATCCTTCGAGATGCCCATGTGTTATGTGTTCTAGTTGTTAGGAAAATTAACAAACATGAATTTTGAATTTTTTTATAAAAGGCCGCCGTGTTTCGGTAAAATGGCCGTAACTTTTGCATACGACCTCCGATGAAAAAGTATTCTATATGAAAAAGCATCTACTCGAAGAGTTACATCCGAATTTTAAATGGCTATGCCCGTTATCGATTTTTTAGAATCCTCAAAAACCTAACAGAAAAAAAGTTATGAGGCTTTTAAGATCTGGAGGCAAAAAAATAAAAAAATTAAAAAAAGTTAGCAATGTCGCACCAGTGCATAGTGCGCCACTACTATTTTCCCGCCTTCAAAATTCAAAAAAATTTAAAAATAGAAATGGCGCACCACACCTAGGTGCGCCACTGCTATGGTACATAGCAATGGCGCACCACAGCTAGGTGCGCCACTGCTATGTACCATAGCAATGGCGCACCACCCCATGGTGCGCCATTACTAATTTTGAAACGCCACAGCTTATATATTAACCCCTGCCTTCTTCCTCCTCCCCCCTCCTCCATGCCCTCTCTTTTCCCTCTTCTTCCTCCCCTCCCTCTCTGTTCTCTGTACATAGCCGCCATGGAAGCCACCCCCTGCCACGGCTCACCCCTCCTCCCCCCTCCTCCGCCCCCTGCCACGCCTGGAGCCACCACCAGTCGGCGCCGACCAGATCCCCAGCGACCCCCTCCTCCGACCCCAGCGAGCAGCAGCGAGAGCAGAGAGGTAAGGAGGGAGAGAGGAGAAGGAGAGCCGGGGCGGAGGCGAGCTCGAAGCTCCTGGCGGCGGCGTCCATGGCGGCTCAAGCGGCCTCCTGCGGACAGAGAGGTAAGAAGGGAGAGAAGAGAAGGAGGAAGGAGAGGGAAGGGAGAAGAGGAGGAGGGCGCGAGCGCGAGGAGGTCCAGGAGCTGTGCCGGCTGCGGCCGGAGGCGAGGAGGCGAGATGTAGAACGAAAATTTGCCTAAAAAAAATTGCAGAACGAAAATTATTGAAAAAAAGAAAAAAAACGCAAAAAATGGTGCCAGATCTAGATCCAGATCCAGGTTTCAAAACTTTACCAGTGGCACACCTCAATTTCTACTAGTGGCGCACCTCAGAGAAATAACAGTGGCGCACCCTAAGGGATAGTAATGGCGCAGCAGGGGGTGCGCCACTAGTATTTGGATTAGTAATGGCGCACCAGAGGTGCGCCATTACTAACCATTACTAGTGGCGTGGTAATAGTGGCGCACCCATGGTGCGCCATTAATAGCCATATGGGGTGCGCCACTAATAGCCTTTTTTCTAGTAGTGGAGTATTGAAGCGCGCGGTGGATATCGTTATTTTCTTATCTTCACTAATGATTGGAGTAGATATGGGTATATTTGCTTAATGAAACACAAGTCTGAAATGTTTGAAAAGTTCAAGCAATTTCAGAGTGAAGTTGGAGATCATCGTGACAAGAAGATAAAATGTCTACAATGTGATCATGGAGGTGAATATCTTACGAGTTTGGTATGCAATTTAAGACAATGTGGAAAAAATTTCACAACTCACGCCACCTGGAACACCACAGTGTAATGGTGTGTCCGAATGTCGTAGTCGTACTCTATTGGATATGGTGTGTTCTATGATGTCTCTTACCGACTTGCCACTATATATACTTTTGGGGTTATACATTAGAGACAACTACATTCACTTTAAATAAGGAACCATCTAAATCCGTTGAGATGACACCGTTTGAATTATGGTTTGGCAAGAAACCTAAGTTGTCATTTCTTAGAGTTTGGGGATACGAAACTTATGTCTGATAAGCTCGAACCCAAAGAGGAAAAGTGCATCCTCATAAGATACCCTAGAGCAAATATTGGGTATACCTTCTATCACAGATCCAAAGGCAAGGTCTTTGTTGCCAAGAATGGATCCTTTCTAGAGAAGTAGGTTCTCTCAAAGGAAGTGAGTGGGAAGAAGGTAGAACTTGATACGGTTATCGAACATTCACTTGAATTGGAAAGTAGCGCAATGCAGAAAAGTGTTCCTGTGATGCGTACACCAATTGAAGAGGAAGCTAATGATGATGATCATGAAACTTCGGATCAAGTTACTACTGAGTCTCGTAGGTCGACAAGGACACGTACTGCCCAGAGTGGTGCGGTAATCCTGTCTTGAAAGTCATGTTGTTAGACAACGATGAGCCCATGAACTATAAAGAAGCGATGGTGGGCCCAGATTCTGACAAATGGCTTGAGACCATGTAATCCGCGATAGGATCCATGTATAATAACCAAGTGTGGACTTTGGTAGACTTGTCCGATGACCGGAAGGCCATTAAAGATAAATGGATCTTTAAGAAGACAGACGCTGGTAGTAATGTCACAATCTATAATGCTCGACTTGTCGCAAAGAGGTTTCCGACAAGTTCAAGGAGTTGACTACGATGAGACTTCCTCACCTGTAACGATGCTAAAAGGCATGCGAGCTCCAGCGATCCTTGTATGGAATGGTGCAAGCATCTCGGAGTTGGAATATGCGCTTTGATGAGGTGATCAAAGCTCTTTTTGGTTTGTACAAAGTTTATAGGAAACTTGTATTTACAAGAAAGTGAGTGGGAGCACTATATCATTTCTGATAAGTATATGTGGATGACATATTGTTGATCGGAAATGATGTAGAATTTCTGGAAAGCATAAAGGGTTGTTTGAAAGGAGTTTTTCAAAGGAAGACTTGGAAAAGTTGCTTAAATATTTGGCATCAAGATCTATAGAGATAGATCAAAACGTGTGATAAGACTTTCAATGAGTACATACCTTGACAAGATTTTGAAGGAGTTCAAAATGGATAAGTCAAAGAAGGAGTTATTGCCTGTATTGTAAGGTGTGAAGTTGAGTAAGACTCAAAGCTCGACCACGGCAGAAGAAAGAGAAAGGACGAAGGTCATCTCCTATGCCTTAGGCATAGGCTCTATACAGTATGCCATGCTATGTACAACACCTGATGTGTGCCTTGCACTACTGTAGGATGCTGCTAACGTGACACATCAATCAGAGACCCTTCGACAAAACTGTCTGCGATGACCAAATCGCAAATGGTATAGTTATAGCTCTGTCGCTAATGACGTAAACTGTGTGTGATGGCGTATCCATCAAATAAAATCTAAAAATTAGTTGCGTGTGCGATGTTTGGCAAACAGTTGGCCTAGATAAACTGTTTGAGATTGGATAATACAACACAAACGCTTATAAAAATACAAGTGTGTGCGATGTATGACATACAGTTCACCCCAATAAACTGTTTGCGCTGATCAAGCAGAACACGAACGATTGTTCAGATGATCACGTGTGCGATAGACGGCATACAGGTCACTCGGATGAACTGTTTATGATGAGGTAAAATAACATAAACGGTTACAAAGATCAAGATGTGTGTGATAGACGACATACAGGCCACTGGGATGAACTGTGAGCGATAAGCAAAAATAACACAAACGGTTTCTCAGATCAAGATGTGTGTGATGTACGCAGGCCACTCGGATGTGTTGTGAGCAAACGGTTCCGGATAAAGAATTGTCAGGGACTGATGAAATCATCACCGATGGTTTTTGTTGTTTATTCCGTATGCGATGTGATATTCTCAATCTGCCCACAAACATCTATGCTCTGTTTAGAAGAACATGATTGCATAACCAAATTAAGCATCCAATACACACATAACATTAGCGCACACCTTAATAAACTATTACATGCATAATAAACTTATCCCTATAAAACTACGAATATTTCTGCATAGAGGGAGTATGAGAATTGAGAAACGATCATCAAATCATCTACTTCTTGTGACGCTTGCCGCCAGCGCTCTGCTTGTGGCTTGATCCCTCGTTGACTTCAGGTAGGAGGCACTTCCTCATGTCAACAATCCGCCTGAACATCTCGTAGCATGTGTACGCTTGCTTGGCCGTGGTTTGGAGGTGATATTCATCCAGTTTGTTCACCCATCCCCTATGCCAGACAGGCTTGTTCTTGTCGCACTAAGCCTTCATGTCAGCGTAGTAGGGGTCGATGATGGCCTCGGCCAGGTCAACATGGGAGTCCATGTGCTTCTTGCTGCCCCAGATCCTGTAGTGGCCGCGGATGTTGACAAGCTTCTGGCAGGCCAAGCCCGAAGTCTTGAGCACCTTTGGATCGTCGGTGGTGTCCACCGTAGCGAACCTGTAGTTGGGGCTGTTGACAAACCTAGTGAAACGCTCGCAAGGCACTGTGGCCAGGCAGTAGTGGTAGAGGAGGACGTGATGGCCGACGCACAACTGGGCGACGGCAACCTTCTGATCTTGCCCGGCATGACCGCCGATGTAAGCGAGGTCGAAGCCGACCACTTTGTACTTGTCATCCGCATCAAGCAGACGCTCCAGGGTGTCGATGGAGTCCTCCACCATGCCCGGATCATTGTTGTACACCATCGTGAGGTCTGTCTTCCTCATGTGGGTGTCCACATGATGCACGCCGAACTCCATTGGAGCGCCGCTAGACATCCTCTCTGTATGCGTCGTCTAGGGTGCGCTTATTGTGTTGTGGGGCGAGATCGAAAGTGTGAAGAGACTATGGTTCATGGCCGTGGGTATAAATGGGAGTCGGACGTCCTGGAAAACTGGCACGTCCGAATGGTAGTTTTTGCAGCGCATCATTCAGTCGTGGAGCACGTAACTGCATGGGGCGACGTGTGTGACCCAACCGCATGCATATGGAGCCCCGAACGGGATCGTGGGCCGGCCCCCACTACTGGTAGAGCGCGCGCGGAGGGGCGCGAGGGCAGAGCACGCGCTGGGGCGCGAGAGCAGAGCACGCGCAGGGACGTGACAGCAGAGCACGCGGTGAGGCGCGAGGTCAATCTAGACCACTATGTACTTGTCCTCGTCAAGTAACAGGTCCATGACGTGTGAGTTCTCCATCCAGATCGGATGTTTGGTTTACATCACGAACGGACAGGGCGTGTCGCTACGGCATGCATGGTCCAAACACGACACATCAATCAGAGACCCTTCGACGAAACAGTGTGTGATGCATGAATCGCAAACGGTATAGTTAAAGCTCCGTCGCTAATGGCACGAACTGTGTGCGAAGGTGGATCCATGAAATACGTTTCAGAAAGTAGTTGCGTGTGCGATCTATGGCAGATAGTTTGTTCTTATGAACCGTTAGTTCTTATAACAGAAACGGTTACCAAAACTACATACGTGTTCGAAGTACGGCATACAGTTCACTCGGATAAACTGTGTGTGCTGATACAACAGAACACAAACGATTCGGCATAACAAGATGTGTGCGATATACAGCAAACATGTGAGTAATGAGAATCGTGTGCGAACACCAGATATAACACAGACGATTGGTGCTAATAACTTATGTGTGTTGCAGGGAAACGTTTGCTGGTATACAACTGTCAGCGATTGATGAAATCATCACCGACGGGTTTCGTAGTTTAGTCCGTGTGTAATGTGATTTGCTCGGTCTGCACAACATCAATGGTGCACCTACAGAACAACCACATATGTACTTATAAGAACATGATTGCATAAACAAAAAAGAACACAATGCAATTTCAAATATTGTATCACAAATACCATCAATATTACAAGGTTCAAATTCCAGCATAATGAGACCCAAATTCAAAGATTACAAGTTACAAACTGACACTAGAAATCAAATCCAATCTTCAGGATCCATGGGATGAAATATTTCTGCCAAGGGATCATCCACCGAGAAGTCATATATCGGCTCGATAGAATCGCTTTCGAGTAATCTGTCAAATGAACATCCAAAGTGAAAATCAGCTTCTGCAGAGCCTTTTCCATTCCTCTTTAGACGCCTCCGCTGGTCAGGAAACCATCCATTGTGGTGCACTAAATATAGTGCAAACCTCATTACCTTTAGCACCCTTGCTTTCTGAACAAAGAAACTGGCAAATTGAATCTCTGGATTGGTGCCTCGGTACTCGTTCAAAGTAATTTCCGTGAGATGGAATTCAAGGCATTCGATGGGATTGTTATATTGCGTCACCTTTTCCACACCAACTCCTGCTTGTATCTTCAAAGGAAGACAACATATCAATGCTTAGATGCAGTATCGAACACTATGGGCCTCTTTGATTTGCATGATTTATAAAATACACTAATAGATTGGCATGCCATCTTTGATCATTTATGATTAACATCTCAAAAAAAATGTATAGTACACATTTCATTGTAATCATGGGTAAAAGTACCAACAAATTGAACTCTGTTGTGGTTAAGAATTAACAGGAAAGGAACATCACCTCGACATATAGCTTCTCCGTGCACGAAAAGCATATAAGGAACTTAATAACTTCATCCAGATTGGGGCCGATAGATTGTAGTGCCAAGATCTTCACTGTTCGCAGAGACAATTCGAGGCTTGTGGGAATCATTTTCTGGATGACAGCCGAACATAGATCAACAAAAACTAGATAAAATGTGATGTACAATAATAAGAATGAGAAGAAGATTGTTGTACCTGAACGGGTATGGAACCAGCTGTAACAAGTTCAGAGAATTCAGCACACGAATACCCCAACACTGTCAATTTCGGTGCACCAATGACCCTTATTCTTGTTCGACCTTCTTTATCAAGTACAAACAATCTCTATAGGAAAGGCGCATTCTCAATGACCATATCATGAAACTCCCCAACTGACAGCTTGTTGCGGCACCAACCATGCACATAAATCGTACGGAGATTCGTCGTAGCGATGTGGAGGCTACTGAACCCAAACATCATCGGAAGACGAAGGTACTCAAGCTTTGTACAGCCGCCAAGCAGGCGCTCCAAATCCGACTTCGAGATGCTGACGCCGATGAGCTCGAGGTGCTTCAGTTTAGGGAGATGAAGAGCGTGCGCGGCTATAATCTTGGGGAAAAAGCACCGCGTGAACGTAGCGCGGTGCAGCGTGGGCGTGAGGCGGAGGACGGACGGAGGCAGCGAGCGCCCATGTCCAGCATCAAAGTTGAGCTCCTCGAGCTGATCTAGGGCGGGGGATAAGAACCAGTCGTGAAACTTGGGTTCGGCCTTGCAGTTTGAACGGAAAGTGTCGATGGCAAGGCGTCTGACGGGCGCAGTGTGCGTGGCGAGCATGTGGTACAATGCGTCTAAGCGTTTGCGATCCCTGCTGCAGAGCTCGTCGTCGTCGAGGAGGTCAATGGGGGTGGAGTGCCATAGGGGGCGCCACAGCCTGGAGAAGATGGTGGTCTGCATGGCAGATTTGATGGGGAGAAGGGACATGATGGTTACCAACATCCCGTCGGGGATGTTGCTGATGAAGTCCATGCTCGCCGGAGGCTCGTGTGGTTCAGCCTCCACCCGCCCCCGCTTGTTGGCCGCCTTGTCGTCCATCGAAAAAGGAGGCGATCCGTGGCGGCGGCCCAAATAGATAAGACCGAAGGAGAAGGTGTAGCACTAATGGAGAACTTGGGAGAGAATAGGGTTGTGGGTGGAAGTCCGAGGTCCAATGGCTTGATTCCCGGTGAGCCAGCTGCGCCTACGCGGCGGACTGCTCGCACGCATCCCTCTGAGCCTGCGCGGCTGACTGCTCGCACGCGTCCCGTCTAATCAAACCTGCACCCACAGCATAGGCAGGGCCCACCTCTCATAGAGGGAGGGCCACGGGTCTGCTCGATGAGCCCGTTCCCAAACGGTTTCTAAAAACCATAAAGCATTCCGTGCTTGGGAACTAAAACCATAAATAAATATTGAGCTTGTTTCCTTTCACATTCCAAATGACCACACGCTAAATTTTTGTCGCAAATCAGTTCACACCTACAAATCTAAACGTGTTCTCGCTTAGCAGCTGTTTATTGTAGTAGGCTATAAAAACACAAACTCGTACTCGAAAATTACCGCTCATTCTTCACCCCCGACACAAAAAAGACAGGCCTTTCTTTGTTAGTCCTTCATTCCGTCTGCCATGGCCGGTAGGGGGGATTTCTCGGTCGAGATATAACCAGGGAAGAAAGACCAAAGCCACGGAAGCAACCGAAAGGTCCTGCCGGCGCGCCGCGGAAGCGCCAGAGAGCTCCACCCACACCGCTTTGGCCGCAGCAGAGATGTCCGGTGGCACCGCGGACGCCCGGGAGGATCTTTCGCAGAGAGGCGACAGCTCTCACAGTCACAAGCGCATTCATCTCGGAGGCGAACTGGATGATTTGGCAGTCTTTGATTCCTCAGCCAGCGACGACATGCGCACTGAGCTCTATAGGAAGGACGCCCTGATCGATGACCTGGTGAAGCTGCTGGAGAAGAGCAATGCCTCGGTTGACAGGGCGACCGGCCTCGTGGAGAAACTTATGGAGGAGAACGACGCCTGGAAGAAACTGCTCGAGAAGAAAAGTGCCTCGGAGGGGAGGCTGAAAGAACTCGCCGACGAACTTTTGGAAGACTTGGCGAAGCTCCACATCGAGCATGAGGGGCTGCTGAAGGAATCTATGGAGCGTGTGAAGGAACTTCATGCGTACGCGACACAGGCCATCGATGCTCTCGAGCAAAGAGCCCGCGCCATGGACGCAATGCGGAATATGTCGGATGAGAGGCGATAGGAGATGGAGATCGTGGAGGCGATGAAGAAGGAGATTGAGGAACTCCGTGCCCAGCAATCCATGAAGAATTAGATAGATTGTTTTCTTTGTCTTCCTTCTTCAACCTCTTCCTTCTTCTTTTGCCCCTGTGTCTTTGGGGAGTTGCCACATGTGGAATTTTTTATTATCATGCATATGTAAGAAAATTATTATCTTTGCCGGTGCTAATTTGTTGTTATATTATTTCGTTCATTTGTACATGTATACGAGTCAAAAACAGACGAAACGTCAAAGTTCTCGACTAGGCACGAACAAAACAGTGATCACAAGCAAACTAGTCCCTCCGTCCAGGCGCACTAACCACATGATAAACAGCGGGTATGACGCCATTAATTCAGAAGTTGGGAGCAAGGCGAGCGGAAAGTATCGCTTCCCGATGAGTAGGCGCGGTAGACTCTCATGCGTCCCGTCGTGCATGCACGGCGAACAGCTCTCACGCATCCTGTCAAGCCTGCGTGGCGGACAGCTCGCACGCGTCCCGTCGACCCTGCACGGCGGAAAGCTCAGATGCGTCCTGTCATCAACCTGCAGCTATACACGCACGGTTCTCCCATATCAAGTACTCCCTCCATTTCTTTTTAGTTAGCATATAAAATCTGGTCAAATTCAAAATTTCTAAAGTTTGTCTAGCTTTATAGAAAAATAAGTAAATATTTATAATTTAAAATCAACATTATTATATGCATCGTCAAATGAACTTTCATACTATATAACCTTAGCAGTGTAGACATTGATGTGTTTTTTGTATAAATTTAGTCAAACTATGTTTAGCTTGACTTTGATCAAATCCTATATGCGAAGTAAAAGGAAACGGAGGGAGTAAAAAAATGGACGCGTGGCACCAAATGGTTATCATACAAGTTTTGTATGTACAAGAATTCAATAAACCAATATTATCAATCATTGCGGCCAATCTATCATGGCTAAATGTTTCTAATTCATTCACATTCGTATGAAAAGGGCCCTAGAAAACTCAATTGATGTATAAAAAGGGCCGAATTGGTGCAATAGAGGACACGTTGAATGTACTTTCATCACAAAAGGTGACATGTTCCCTATCGAAACCACGAAGTCAGAGCATGTGCCTCTTGTTCAAAATTTGAACTACGAATATTAAATCTCTAGAAAACTCAATTAATGTATAAAAGGGGCCGATTTGGTGGACTAATGACTCATTGAATGTAGTTTCACCAACAAAGGTGACATGTTCCGTGGATGTGCCATGGCATGACACTGTGTAAGTTTTGTGAATTCATGGCGAGCTTTGCGTTCTCTCGGACTTTTAAACCAAGATTATCAATGTTTGCGGTCTAGTCATGACACCGAGATGTTTGTAATTCAGTGACCATCACATTAAGTGCTCGCCTAGAAAACTCAAATGTCGTTTCGACCACAAAGGTGACATGTTCCATATTGAAACCACCATGCTTGTCGTGGGAAGCTCCAATTTGTAAGAGGTTTGTCCCAAAACTTATATACCATGTCCTATAAGTGTCGTGTCGACACACCAGTTTCAATAATTTCACATTTTAGCATTGCAGTTGTATTAGCCTATGTTGCATGTAGATAAAATATCAACGCAAGAAGAGACATCGAATGTCATTCCCTCCACAGAGGTGACATATTGTTCCGTATCGAAACCACGATGGTTCTTGAGAGAAGTTTTGGTGTGCAAGAGACTTCTCCCACATTGGACAAAAAATTATCATGTTGTATAAGTGTCGTGTCCTGACACTGGGCATGTTTCAAGAATTTCAGACGAGTTGTGGATTTATGATGATTTAATAGCCAAGTTTCTCAATGTTTGTGGCCTCGTCATGACTTCGAGATGTTTGCAATCCATTCACGTTAATTGCATGGGACCTAAACAAGGAACCCAAGGACACAATACCTTTTTACATCCCATTTTGGTGAAACGAAGCATGTTCTTTTAGTTCAAATTTGAATTATGCACATTAAATTTTTACAAACTTGATTAGTGTAGTATGCAAAAAAGGTAACGAACCATGAATAATTTAAAGCAGTTCTGTACGCCTGTCTGAAGCTCACGCGTGTGTAAGCATGGTGTGCGCGTGTCGTGCTAGCTCGAGCTTCCTTCTTTGATAAGTTATCCAATTTGTATTAAAATGATGTTCTATCCAAACACGCTTCTCCCGCCACTCCCCCAATCGGTCTCCCACCACTCCCCTAATCGGTCTCCCGCCACTCCACTAATCTGTCTCCTGCCACTCCCCCAATCGGTTTCCCGCTGAAGCGCCGGCCCCGTCATCAACCTCCTGGACGAGGAGGACGATAAGGAGCAGGCAAAAGCGGCATCACGCCATCGAGCATGAGCAAAACGTCATCATCATCCCCCATGCCACCATCGCACACGGTTTCCAGTACTACCAGAAATGGCTGTGATGCGTGTCTAGTCCCACCAGGTGCCCATCGGGGCACGCCTTGTATACGATAGGAGGCAACCGTTACCAGCAAGATGCGGCTTTCCAGCCCGTTACCCATTCGATGGAACTCAGAAGTTAAGCATGCTTTCGGTGGAGTAGTCAAGGATGGGTGACCGATTGGGAAGTTGCTAGATTTCAAGGTTCATTTAGACGGTGTGATATGATCACTATTTCAAGGTTTGGTTGAGATCCTTCTTTTGAAAATATCCATGATTTTATTTTGCTTCTTTTGTTGTTGTGAAAATGTCAAGGATCGAGTGTGTGTGTGTGAGATATTTCATTCCGGGTAAATAAATCTTGAGATCCTTGCTTTCAAAATATCCACGGTTTTGTTTTGCTGTTTTGAAAATGTCAAGGATCAAGTGTGTGTGAGTGTGTGTGTGTGTATACCAATGCCTGTGTGTGGACCATGTGCCTACATTGTGCGGTTTCTGATGACTGCTTCTTTTGTTGTTTTGAAAATGTCAAGGATCGAGTGTGTGTGTGTGATATGTCATTCCGGGTAAATAAATCTTGAGATCCTTGTTTTGAAAATATCCACGGTTTTCTTTTGCTGTTTTGAAAATGTCAAGGATCGAGTGTGTGTGTATACCAATGCCTGTGTGTGGACCATGTGCCTACATCGTGCGGTTTCTGATGACTGCTTCTTTAGCTCTTTTGAAAATGTCCAGGATCGAGTGTGTGTGTGTGTGTGATATGTGATTCCGGGTAAATAAATCTTGAGATCCTTGTTTTGAAAATATCCACGGTTTTCTTTTGCTGTTTTGAAAATGTCAAGGATCGAGTGTGTGTGTGCGCGCGTGTGTGTATACCAATGCCTGTGTGTGGACCATGTGCCTACATTGTGCGGTTTCTGATGACAAACCTATGGGTGGGCCCTTAGGGTCTGCCATGCCTTTTACTAACAACGCTGGAAGGCCAAGGGTGTGTGTGTGTGTGTGTGTGTGTGCGTGCGTGTGTGTGTGTGCGTGTGCGTGTGCGTGTGTGTGTGGGTGTGCGTGTGTGTTGTGTGTGTGTGTGTGTGAACCCATATGCTTGTGTGTGGACCATGTGTCTACATTGTGCGGTTTCCGACGACAAACCTATCAGTGGGCCCTTAGGGTGTGTCATGCCTTTTATTGACAATGCTGGAAGGCAAAGGATGGGTGACAGTGTGTGTGTGTGTGTGTGCAGGGGGGGTGCACGCGTGTGCGTGTGTGTGCGTGTGTGAACCCATGCTTGTGTGTGGGCCATGTGCCTACATTGTGCGATTTCCGATGACAAACCTATCGGCGGGCCCGTAGGGTTTGTCATGCCTTTTAGTGACAAACGCTGGAAGGCCAAGGATGGGTCATGGTGTGTGCATGTGCATGTGTGCGTCTCTCTCTCTCTCTCACTCTCTCTCTCCCTGTGTGTGTGTGTGTGTGTGTGTCTGTGTGTGTGTGTGTGCGCGCGTGTCTGTGTTGTGTGTGTTTGCGTGAACCCATATGCTTGTGTGTGGACCATGTGTCTACATTGTGCGGTTTCCGACAACAAACCTATCAGTGGGCCCTTAGAGTCTGTCATGCCTTTAATTGACAATGCTGGAAGGCAAAGGATGGGTGACGGTGTGTGTGTGTGTGTGCGGGGGGGGGGGGGGGTGCGCGCGTGTGCGTGTGTGTGTGTGCGTGTGCTTGTGCGTGTGTGTGTGTGTGCGTGTGTGTTGTGTGTGTGTGTGTGTGAACCCATATGCTTGTGTGTGGACCATGTGTCTACATTGTGCGGTTTCCGACGACAAACCTATCAGTGGGCCCTTAGGGTGTGTCATGCCTTTTATTGACAATGCTGGAAGGCAAAGGATGGGTGACAGTGTGTGTGTGTGTGTGTGCAGGGGGGGTGCACGCGTGTGCATGTGTGTGCCTGTGTCAACCCATGCTTGTGTGTGGGCCATGTGCCTACATTGTGCGGTTTCCTACGACAAACCTATCTGCGGGCCCTTAGGGTTTGTCATGCCTTTTAGTGACAAACGCTGGAAGGCCAAGGATGGGTCACGGTGTGTGCGTGTGCGTGTGTGCGTCTCTCTCTCTCTCTCCCTCTCTCTCTCCATCTCTCTCCTTGTGTGTGTGTGTGTGTGGACCATGCATGCGTCCATTGTGCGGGGAGGTGAATCATATATATATATACATATATATATATATAATGATCTTCGTATATAATATATATAACCAATCTTAAGGGGGGTATATATATATGTCCAGTTATCTCAGCTAGGTGCATGCCACATCATAGATAGTGTACCATTGTGTATTAATTGTTGAAACACCGGACCACACCATTTTCGCATATGCATCTGGCCATATGCAAGGGGGTGATGTTCTTCTAGCCCCGCTCAACTGATCTTCGACGACGCGCCAACTTGTGCGACCGCGTGATCTATATATCCCTCTTGGTCGACAACAATATGTGATGGTTTGGCCATATTAATTAAGGTATAAATCCTCTTGGTTGTCTTACGAAAATTCAGACATGGATAAATGTGTGACAAAGTTTGAACCAGGTCATGTGTTCATAGGACCCCATATATCCTCCGGCACATAGTGTAGGGGGCAACACCCTATATTATGTTTGTCATGAAACCCTTTTCTGTCACATTGGACACTTTTAGGCATGCACATATGCAGCATGTGCCACACATTAAAGTTGTGGATTGTGAATTTAAACATGACAACACCATGTTCGTACATATATATACTTCATCCGAACCTAATTACAAGTCTTTTTTAGAGATTTCACTACGAACTACATATATATTTAGGAACAGAGGGAGTATATATTTGGGCCACTAGTGGGCGTGGTTGTGTTTTGACCCTCTCTTGCGTTTTTTTTCTCGTTTATCTCAAAGATGCTAGTATTATCTAAAATAGCAAACGAAACTGACGAAACAACCGTATGCGATTGTACCCCGAGCAGACACAAATGTGCTACTCTAACCGTGTGCGATGCCCGTAGACAGCAAAATCGTCCTTGCCTAGTGGTGCCAACCGCAAGCGTCAGCCAGTGCAAAGGGGTAATGTGCACAGTACAAACCCAAACCCGACAGCGACCTATAAAAGATCTCGTCGGCGGTGGCTAACAACTAATTTTTCCGCCGATAGCTCGCCACCACCACCACACACACCAAATGGAACTGTTGCTCAAGCATGGGGATATGCATGGCGCCGTCCTGATAGTGTTGGACGACGACCTGATAGAGGATTCCAATGCGTTGGCCGCCATGGCTGGCAACGGCAAACAGCTAGCTGCCGCGGCTGACGACGACGGGATAGAGGATTCCGACGTGCTATCCTCCATGTCGGTCAAATATCAACCGTCATCTCCCGCGGCCGCCGACGACGATGACGACCCCGAGTTTCAGCGTCGGATGCAGATGGCCATCGCTCTGTCCGTCCAGGAATTGGCTCGATGCGTTCCTGCGCGATGAGGACGAGCGCCGTCTCAGTGTCGGTGTGGAACAATCTATCGCATCTGCGGATGCCATCTGCAACGCGGATAGGGATCTGAAGCGGCAGAAATGGCGGGAGAGTGTGAAGAGGAAGCGGAACTCAAATGCAGAGGGCAAAAAGAGGCGGGAGCAGGACCAGAAGGCGGCGGAGCAGGCAGCGGCATGCCTCTCAGCCGCGTTGGAGGCCAGTGCAGGCCTTGCAGCTGCGACGGCAGCCCTGGCAACAGTGGCCACGGCGACTTGGGATGCAGCTCTAGCGAGATCGGCGCCCGTCTGTATCCCGATGGCCCACCTGGACGCCACGACATCTTCGTCGACAGCGGCAGACCTGGCGAGAGGCGCTGCGGTGGCTCCGGCCGAGGTAGCCCCGCGTGTCTCTGCCGTGGAACCAGTGGAGCTCATCGACTTGACGAGCTCCTTTGAATACTCGTTCTGAGGCGAGGAAGGTCATGACGACGGTGGAGGCACGGCATTTGTATGCATCCATAGCGTAGTGAATATTTTGTGTAGTTCATCTTCATGTAATTTGACGAACTGTATGTAAATTACTGAGCGTATGAACTAATGTCAACAAATCCGCTGCAAAATGAGGAATTTTGTGTTGAAAATTTGCCAAATGTTTGTGTCATCTGTTTGTGGGCATGTGGAAATTTAGGATGAATTTGACGTCTGCGACTGAAATTGAGGATGAACCGTGTGTGATGAACCCTCCTTGAGAAATCTCAGAAAGAGCTACCCGCCTCGAGCGATGCAAAAATTCGTGGTTTCGCGGCACGGCATTTCGTTACAGCGAAGAGCGTACATGCTTTATTATGTTCGGACCGTGTGCCATCTTGGTTGCTCCCGCCCAGTTCGTTTGCCAAAATTTAATTGGAAGCGGTATTTCAACTGCATGCCGCATTTCCTCGTCCACCGCAACGACCCTATAGTAAAATTTCAGCTGCCGAGGCATTTGAACCGTCGACATCCCTCATCCACCACCATCTCCACCCACACCATTACTACTAAAATTTTCAGCAGCAGCTGCACATCCGCAAACATCCCCCACCCTCCTGGTCCGCACAGCACCCCCCTCCCCCTTCCTCCCCCGCTTGAACCCTAGCTCGCCGCCGCCGCCGCCTCCCACCACCAATCTCAGCCGGTCTTCCCGTGCCTCATAGCTAAACAAGTTCAGGTTCCCCACCGATACACATACACCATCGCCGCCCAGAGTTTTTAGATGAGGCCGGCGGTGTCCCTTTCCCCCAGATCCCCATCCCGTACTCCAGAGAGTCGCAGCTTAATCAACCCGACCACATCTCCCGTGGACCTCAAGGAGTGTATGAGCAAAAAGAGGTCTATCATGGCCTCTCCGCCGTACGCTGGCAAGGTGGGCGCCGTTCGCGCCGGCCCTTCTATCCCGGACGAACACCTCGCCGCGGGAGCCGGTGAGGACGCTGCCTATGTTGCCATGCCGAAGGCTTCAAGTCTATGGGAATGCGTGTTCCTGTAGATCAGGAGAGCCGGCTACGACATCAAGCTCGTCAACATCACCGGCTTCACCCGGGCCATGTCACAAGTTAAGTGGTCCACCGGCAACGCCTCTGGTTCAACCGCCGTCGATCTCTCCAAAGGCCCTGCCGCTGATCTCCTCCACCTCGCGGTCATGGATTTGTGACCTTCTATGCCATCGAACCCCTTTTGTCCTTTCTGCAGGAAACGTTCTATGGCGGTGGCTTGGGATCTTTAGCTCCAAAGTCAGATCTCATCCACTAAGATAATGGCACACACTACGGCTGTTACAAGGGGAAACGTGCCATCTGCGACATCAGGGAGTGCACCCTGGGCACCTCATATCCCAAGTGGAAGGAGCCCATCCATGACAAGTGAGGCAACATCCTGTGAGCAAATCATACCTTTTATAGCTAGTCGTCTCGTACCCATTGTTGTAGTAGCTTTTGCCATGCGATAATCATGCAGTGTTTAATTGAGCATTTGTCCAGTTGTCAAGCAGATGCCTTGCTTTTCTGTATCTGGTTGTTTGGTTGGATGCATTGAGTATTTGTCCTGTTTTCAATGGCTATAGTTGGTTGTTACAGTGAGCATGAATGCCTTGTTTCTTTCAGTTATTCTCAATGTGATGTTCATTATGTGCAAGTATGAACTGTGTAGTTCAATTTCATCAATACCACCTGTTATGCCTGGTGTTGTTAACCTGTGCCCTTAACTCCCGCTTTAAACATTTATGCCTTCTTTATCTGAATTTGGTTGCCAGGTTGGTTGCAGTGAGCATTTTTCTAGTTTTCAAGCAGATACCTTGCTTTTCTCTATCTGGTTGTTAGGTTGATTGCAGTGAGCATTTGTCTAGTTTTCAAGCAGACGCATTGCTTTTCGTTATCTAGTTGTTAGGTTGGTTCCATTGAGCATTTGTCCAGTATAAAATGGCTATATTTGGTTGTTATAGTGAGCATATATGCCTTGTTTATTTCAAGCAGATACCTCGTATACTTGTTTGATGTTAAGCCTGATGTACTTATCATGACTTTACATGTACTTGCACAGGACAACAATGGGAGTGGCCAACGTTTTCCACCGAGGTTCTTTTCATCCCTCCGCTTATACTCCATCCGTTCCATCATGTAGTCCATATAGATTCTTGTGATGTATCTACATATACCATATAAAATGTATACAATATAAAATTTTGTGATGTATCTAATGAAATGGAATTGCAATTCTAGATGTAAATGTTTTTCTCTACAAACTTGGTCAAAGTAAGTAAATGTTGACTTCTCAAAATGTTTATATGCAACACATTGTGGAACTGATGGAGTAATATATTACACCATTGTGCAACTGCATTTTAGCTTCTAATATTGGCTTCTTGCTTGTAGGTACATATGTCTTAGGTAAAGATCCATTCCTGGGCCCTTTTTGCGTGTGGGGTAATGAAATATTCATGAACCAGCATCAAGTGAGGAAACTGAAAATTATTGTTAGGGAAAAGAGACGAACAATGCCAATTAGACTATTTGTTTACGCTCTATCCAACACAACAGTGAGCTGTAGGATGGTAACTACGAACTCTGTAGGTTTCTATTAGTACTGCCCATAATGAGTTGTCACACAACAATGTCTGAATCTATTCTTTTGCAGTGGTTCCCAAAGCAGTTTACTCAAGATTACCTTGCAAAGTACATGATTGCTGGACATGCAATGAAGGTTAAAATAAATCATCAAGACTACAATGAGCATCGAGAAGTCGTAATGAAGACAGTGAAGGATGGGCGGGCGGCCATCACTAGGGGCTGGCCTAGAGTCGTTCGTTCTTAAACCTAAACATGATTCGATATGAAATACAAGAATTCCTACTTTCAAATTTAAATTATGTGAATTATGAACAAAGGTATTTAATTAGGGGCAAATCCTGCTCTGCAGGCCATTACAATGCACACAATTTGAGAAAGCAAAACGTCTGCGATCAACTCCGACATCACACATGTTTCTCCATTCGAGGCGTGTGTGATGAATCTCGCCTTCGCGCACGGTCACACGAGACAGAACGTGTGAGATTAACAACACCAGCATTTGTGCTAGTCTCCTTATCACACACGATTTCGTATTTTGAATTGTGTACCATCATAAATGTTGGTCAAAGAAGACAGCATGCGGTAGGCCTTCATCCGACACAGTTATTCTGGATGACACATTTGGGAACTATGGATCACACGTTTGGGATGTTTTATAAATCACAAACATTTAATAGAAACCCCGCGTGTGGGATATATTCAACCTTCGCATACAGTTTTACAATGATAAACGTATGCACTCTTATATCATATCACAGACGGTCATGGTGGAACTAACTGTGTGCGATTGTCTCCTTATCGTACACGCTTTATAATCGTGAATTGTTTGCGATTTGGTGCACATCATAAACGGCGCTTCACAGAATAGCGCGTGCGATGTTAGTGTGATCTCACACGAGTTGCAAGGATGAACCGTATGGGAAATACACACATCTCAAACGATTATCCAGTGACCCTCGTTTGTGATAGGTGCTGACATCCCATACGCTTAGTTTTGCCAAACGTTTGTGTTCCTTGGCCACCATCGCCGACGGGTTTGCCGTGTCATGTGGGATGGACCCCCCTATCGCCCACACATGCAAGGGGACGGTTTGGACCTACATCGCAGAAAGGGGTTAAAAACCGTTTGTATAGCACGTCGCTGCACCAGTGTTGCCACGTGTTTGGCAAGGGGGTACAAGTGTGATCCAGGAGTGGATCACTGGACAGCGGTCAAAATTATCCTTAGTAACTACAGGACTAAGGAAATGTTTCTCGATTATGGAGGTGATAAATAGTTTGTCGTAAAGGGTTACGTCAATGCAAACTTTGACACTGATCCGGATGACTCTGAGTAGCAAACCGGATACGTATAGTGGAGCAGTCGTTTGGAATAGCTCCAACTAGAGCGTGATAGAAGCATCTACAGTATGACATAAGGATTTGCAAAGTACACATGGATCTGAATGTTGCAGACCCATTGACTAAAACCTCTCTCACAAGCAAAACATGATCAAACAACAGAACACATTGGGTGTGAATCACATGGCGATCTGAACAAGATTATTGACTCTAGTGCAAGTGGGAGACTGTTGGAAATATGCCCTACAGGGAATAATAAATTGGTTATTATCATATTTTCCTGTTCATGATAAACGTCTATTATCCATGCTAGAATTGTATTGATCGGAAACTCAGATACATGTGTGGATACATAGAGAACACCGTGTCCCTAGTGAGCCTCTACTAGACTAGCTCGTTGATCAAAGATGGTTAAAGTTTCCTAACCATAGACTTGAGTTGTCATTGGATAACGAGATAACATAATTAGGAGAATGATGTGATGGACAAGACCCAACTGTAAGCATAGCATTTGATCTTATTAGTTTATTGCTACTACATTCTTCTTGTCAAGTATCTATTCCAAAGACCATGAGATCATGCAACTCCCTGGGACCAGAGGTATGCCTTGTGTGTATCAAACATCACTTCGTAACTGGGTGATCATAAAGGTACTCTATAGGTATATCCAAGGGTGACTGTTGGGTTGGCATGGATCGAGACAGGGATTTGTCACTTCGTATGACGGAGAGGTATCTCTGGGCCCTCTCGGTAATACAACATCACAAGAAGCTTGAAAGCAATGTGACTAAGGAGTTATTCACGGGATCTTGTATTAGGGAACAAGGAAAGAGACTTGCCGGTAACGAGATTGAACTAGGTATGGAGATACCGATGATCGAACCTCGAGCAAGTAACATACCGCTGGACAAATGGAACTGCATACGGGATTGACGGAATCCTTGACATCGTGGTTCGACCGATGAAGATCTTTCTGGAATATGTAGGAACCAATATGGGCATCCAGGTCCCGCTATTGGTTATTGGCCAGAGAGGTGTCTCGGTCATGTATACGTGAGTCTCGAACCCGCGGGGTCTGCACGCTTAACGTTCGGTGACGCTAGATGATACGTCTCCGTCGTATCTACATTCATCACGCTTTTGCTCTTGTTTTAGACTCTAATTTGCATGATTTGAATGAAACTAACCCGGACTGATGCTGTTTTCAGCAGAACTACCATGGTGTTGTTTTTGTAAAGAAATAAAAGTTCTCGGAACTGGACGAAACTTTATGGAAAATTATTTTACAATAAATAAAAATTACTGGAGCCAAGAACCACCGGAAGGGTTGCCCTGGTTGGGCACGATACACCAGGGTGCGCCACCCCCTCCAGGTGCGCCCTGGTGGGTTGTGCCCACCTCAGGGCCCCACTGACCCTAATTCCAACGCTATAAAATCCTATTTTCAGAGAAACAATTTAGAGAGAAAGTTTCATCACGTTTTACGATACAGAGCCGCCGCCACCTCATGTTCTTCATCGGGAGGCCAGATCTGGAGCCCGTTTGGGGCTGCGGAGAGGGAAATCTTCGGTCTTCGTCATCATCAACCCTTCTACATCGCCAATTCCATGATGCTCCCCACCGGGAGTGAGTAATTCCTTCATAGGCTTGCTGGTCGGTGAGGAGTTGGATGAGATTCATCATGTAATCGAGTTAGTTTTGTTACGGCTTGATCCCTAGTATCCACTATGTTCTGAGATTGATATTGCTATGACTTTGCCATGCTTAATGCTTGTCACTAGGGCCTGAGTGCCATGATTTCAGATCTGAACCTTTTATGTTATCACCATTATATCTATGTTCTTGATCCGATCTTGCTAGTCATATGCACCTGCTATGTGTTATGATCCGTAAACCCCGGAGTGACAATAGTCGGGGTACTTTCCGGCGATGACCGTAGTTTGAGGAGTTCATGTATTCACTATGTGTTAATGCTTTGTTCTGGTTCTCTATTAAAAGGAGGCCTTAATATCCCTTAGTTTCCTTATGGACCCTGCTGCCATGGGAGGATAGGACAAAAGATGTCTTGCAAGTTCTTTTCCATAAGCACGTATGACTATTTACGGAATCCATGCCTACATTACATTTATGAACTGGAGCTAGTTCTGTGTCGCCCTAGGTTATGCCACTTACATGATTAATATTATACAATGAGTTCACCGATCCAGTGCCTACGAGTTTTTCACATATTGTTCTTGCTGAGTTACTATTGCTACTGCTACTGTTACACTTGCTACAAAACTATTGCTATCGCCGTTATCGTTACTGTTAGTGTTGCTACTACTATCAAAACTATCATACTACTGTGCTACTGATCACTCTGCTGGAGATATTTAATCTCCAGGTGTGGTTGAATTGACAACTCAACTACTAATACTCGCAAATATTCTTTGGCTCCCTTTGTGTCGAATCTATAAATTTGGGTTGAATACTCTACCCTCAAAAACGGTTGCGATCCCCTATACTTGTGGGTTATCAAGACCTTTTTCTGGTGCCTTTGCCGGGGAGCATAGCTATATTTGTTGAGTCACTTGGGATTTATATCAATTGATCACTATGAAGAATCTGAAGGATACAAGAACCAAGATTTTTTTTACTGGAAGAACCAAGATTTTTCCCTCTAAGACGAGGGAGGGGGGTAAGGAATTGCCATCTAGCTCTGTGCTTGATTCACCTTCGGTTATGAGTAAGCTTGCAACACCACCACATGCTATTAATCCTGATATGTCGCAAGTTATTGATGATGCTACTTCTACTATGAATGATGCTTATGATTATGCTAGTACCATGCTTTATGATAATGTGCCACTAGGTGAATTTCTTGATGAACAAATTGCTAGAGCTAAAGAGAATGAAATTACTAAAACTGATGAAGTCTTTGAAACTGAGAACTATGAAACACCTATTAGACCTAGCTCTCCTTGATTTGAAATGCCTAAGATACCTGAGGGTTATGTTATGGATTAGGAGATAGCTAGAGAAATCCTTTATTGTAAGGATAGAGATGATCTTAAAAAATTATTATGCAAGTATAAGGAAAAGACTTTGAATGCTAGAATGAAATGTGATCCTAAGTTTGCTACTTCTCCTATCTTTGTTACAGATAAGGATTATGAATTCTCTGTCAGACCAGAGTTAATTACTTTGGTTGAATCTGATCCTTTCCATGGCTATGAATCTGAAACAGTAGTGGCACATCTTACTAAGCTGAATGATATAGCTACCCTTTTTGCTAATGATGAGAAGATTCGCTATTACTATATTCTCAAATTATTTTTGTTCTCATTAAAGGGTGATGCTAAGATATGGTACAATACTCTTGCTCCTGGTTGTGTGCGTAGTACCCAGGATATGATTTACTACTTCTCTGAAAAATATTTTCCTGCTCATAAGAAACAAGCTGCCTTATAGGAAATATTTAACTTTGTGCAAATTGAAGAAGAGAGTCTCCCACAAGCTTGGGGGAGGCTTCTCAAATTGCTTAATGCTTTGCCTGATCACCCTCTTAAGAAAAATGAAATACTTGATATTTTCTATAATGGACTAACTGATGCTTCTAGGGACTTCCTAGATAGTTGTGCTGGTTGTGTTTTCATGGAACAAACTGTTAAACAAGCCGAGGAACTATTGAATAATATATTGAAGAATTATGATGATTGGACTCTCCCTGAACCACCACTTAAACCCACTCTGAAGAAGAGGGGTATCTTATTTCTCAGTCCTTAAGATATGCAAGAGGCAAAGATATGTATGAAGGAAAAAGGTATTAAGGCTGAGGATGTTAAGAATTTACCACCTATTGAAGAAATACATGGCCTTGACGCACCACCACCTCTACAGGTGGTAGAGGTAAATTCTTTATTAAAGTTTGATGAAAGTAATATCCCTTACAATAGACATCCTAGTCAATGCTTATATGAGTTTGATAACTACATTATGAAACAAGATCACTTCAATGCAAATGTTCTGAAACAATTCAAATATAATTCTAATATGATTGCTCGCTTGAGTGACTTGTTATTTAGAATCAGTAATGATGTTAGAGGTGCTGGAAAACATGCCTCTATGGTTCAAACCCAGTTAGAACAAGTTGCTAAATCTCAAAAAGAATTGCTTGACGAAATGAATAATAATATGAATGATTTTGCTGCTAGAGTAGTTACTAGAGGAGGTAGAATGACCCAAAAACCTCTTTATCCTGAAGATCATCCTAAAAGAATTGAACAAGACTCTCAAAGAATTAATGCTGATGCACCTAGTCCTCCCAAAAAGAAAAAGAAAAAGAAAAATGATAGGACTTTGCATACCTCTAGTGAACCTGAGATACAAAAACCTCCTAAAGATAATAATGTCTCCATTTTTTATGCTGAAACTCAATGTCGTAATGAACATTCACCTACTGATAATGAAAATGATAATGATGATGTTCATGAGGATACTCAACCGAACAATGATAAAGAACCAGATAATGATGTTGAAATGGAGCCTGTTGTAGATCTTGATAACACACGACCTAAAAATAAACGATATGATAAAAGAGACTTTGTGGCTAGAAAACATGGTAAAGAAAGAGAGCCATGGGTTCAGTAACCCATGCCCTTTCCACCTAAACCATCTAAGAAAAAGGATGATGAAGAATTTTAATTCTTTGCTAAAATGATTAGGCCAGTCTTTTTGCGTACCCGCTTAACTGATATCTTAAAGATGGCCCCTTATGCAAAATACATGAAAGACATCATCACTAATAAAAAAAGATACCTGAAGCTGAAATCTCCACCATGCTTGCTAATTGTTCTTTTAACGATGGAGTACCTAAAAACTTGGAGATCGAGGAATACCAACTATACCTTGCTCCATTAAAAGAAATTATGTCAAAACTGATTTGTGTGATTTGGGAGCTGGTGTAAGTGTTATGACTTTCTCCTTATATAAAAGACTTGATTTGTATAAACACACACCTACTGAAATATCATTGAAATGGCTGACAAATCAACTGCCATACCTATCGGTATTTGTGAGGATGTGCCCGTTGTTGTTGCAAATGTTACTATCTTAATAGACTTTGTTATTCTTGAGATGCCCCAGGACGACAACATGTCAATTATCCTTGGTAGACCCTTTTTTAATACTGCAGGGGCTGTTTTTGATTGCAATAAAAGCAAAGTCACTTTTCATATCAATGGTAATGAGCATTTGGTGCACTTTCCAAAGAAACAATTCCAAGTGAATGGTACAAATGTTATTGAAGAATCAACGACACTCACTATTGGAAGTTTTCAATTACCTCTACCTACTGCCAAAAAGAAATATGACATACTTATTGTTGGGGATATGCATATCCCCATTGAGGTAACCTAGTGTTTTACGAAAGTTCTTCGGTTTCATGCTAATCGGAAGTGGTTGTTAATAAGACTTGATCAACCTTATTAATGGATCATTTTTGAGAGGTATGAAGTTGATGAATCTAGTAGGAACAACCTTCTGCTCCCACCTTTTGTTTTCTATTTTACTTACTCAAATAAAATAAAATGCCATGTCAATCCTTTTCTCTGTTTTCTCCGTGCAATAAAAAAATGACCAAAAAATAAAATTTCTCAGAATGTCCTGAAAATTTGATATGATTTTTTTCTGAATATTTCTGAATTTCTGGTGCAAATAACATCAAGGGGGGTGCACCTGGTACCCACAAGACACCAGGGCGCGCCAGCAACCGCAGGCATGCCCTAATGGGTTGTGGCCCCCACGTGGGCCCCCTCACTTATCCCTTTAGGCCATGTCATCTCCTACCAACAGAAAAAAATCTCCACAGCTCTCACTCCCGTGTTTGTGCTCACAAACCCACGGATTTCGAAGTTTTCCTCCAAGAAGAATGCTAAAGGAGTCATTGGGGAATCATCAGACAATGACCTCCACACTCCGAGAACGGCGGAGGTGCGGCCGTGCGAATCGCCGCATGATGCCTTCATGGAGGAGGTGGGGTTCCATCAAGAGTTTGCCCAATTCGTTGCAAATGCTGGCCTGACCGATTTCCTCGCAGCTAAGTGTGACAAACACCACATCCTTACAAATTCCTTTGTGCAAAGTTTTCATTTTCTGAGTAGGAGTAATCCTCCTGAGGTGCGGTTTAAGTTATATGTTGAAACTCACAAGATACCGCTCACTGACTTTTGTGACATATGCTTGATCCCTTCTGATGGGGAATTAAGAGAGCCTAGACCACCGGAGTTTGAGGACTTTCTCCTCACTTTAACATTGGGTGAAGATAGAGGCGTGTCAAAAGCCACTGCTACCAGTTTGCAGTTTTCTTCTGTGCATTACTTTGCTTTGTTCATCGCGAAGTGTTTAACCACTAGAGAGAAGGTTGGTGCACTCAGTGCCCCCAACTTCGCCATTTTACACCATGCATTGCACAATGATCACACCTTTAGCATGGGGGCTATTATTGCACGTCGCTTAAACCTTAACAGTACTAAGGGAAAGATACATGGTGGTATTTATGCTACTCGCTTAGCGAGACACTTTAATGTTCAGATTCGCCCGCATGATTATCCCTTGTCCCAAGTTTATCTAGATCACAAGGCATTGTAGGATCACCAATTTATTGATGCAGTTGATTCTTTTCCTAACATTCGCTACAACTTAGTATTTAGCATCGAAAACCGTGATGTTATCCCATTGCCTGCACCTGCTCTGTTTGATTCTACTGCCAGGAACGGATACAGGATCATGCCAGAGGAGATTACAGCCTACCGGAACAACCTAGCAGCTGCCGAGGAGGAGCCCCAGGAGTGGGACGCTTAGGTGTCGTCTCCACCGCACTTCGACATAGGACCGGATGGTTATTATGGATGGTGATTACCAAGCTAGGCCAAAAGCCTAAGCTTGGGGGAGTACTTATATCCACCGACATTATATTCATGTTTACACTTTTCATTCTAGTTGTCATTGTTCATACTTTTTCATTGTATTGTTCATGCTAGATTTATTTTCTTGCTTACTTCTCGCGTGTTTGAAAAAACTTTGAGAAAATCCAAAAATATTTTCTACGTCTTTTCGGCTTTTATGTTGTTGGTATGGATGGTACCCGTGGATTCGGCTAGCCGTGGAGTGTGATTGTTGGTGGAGGGGGAGTAAACCTTTACTTTTACCGCTTTGGGACCGCCGCTAATGTGTTTAGCATGGAAGATATTGATAAGTCTTGGTTGTAACGTTGACAGAAAGGGTGTACCTCCCAAAATTATATTTATCTATGATTTAAACTTTGAGCTCTGGCACCTCTGTAAATCCTTGCTTCCCTCTGCGAAGGGACTATCTATTTACTTTTATGTTGAGTCATCACCTTCTCAAATAAGCGCCAGACCTGAGAGCACTATTGTCATCCTCATGCATTGTGTATAGTTAATGTTGGGTGCAGCATGACTGGATCTTTTCTACCATGAATTACAATGTTTAGTCACTGCATGAACTTTGGAGGTGCTCTGCATTTATGTTTTGTGGTCTCAAAAAGGGCTAGCGAGATACCACTATTGTCATATTATATCATGACCGTTTTGACAAAGTATTGGCGTTTGAGATATTTTATTATTGCTCGCTAGCTTCTTATGTCATTGATATGAGTTAATATAATTTTTAAGAGTTATTGCTGACATGGTTAGTCATAATCTTTGATGAAAACCTGGGTGCTACTTAAGCATGTATATGTAAATAAGAACAAAAGAGTTCATAAAAGTTTTTCTTTATCACTTTCAGTTTGTCAATTGAATTAGTTGAGGACAAGCAATGGGTTAATCTTGGGGGAGTTGATACGTCTCTGTCGTATCTACTTTTCCTCGCGCTTTTGCTCTTGTTTTGGACTCTAATTTGCATGATTTGAATGAAACTAACCCGGGCTGACGCTGTTTTCAGCAGAATTAGCATGGTGTTGTTTTTGTTCAGAAATAAAAGTTCTCGGAACTGGACGAAACTTTTTGGAGATTTATTTTACAATAAATAAAAATTACTGGAACCAAGAACCACCGGAGGGGGTGCCCTGGTTGGGCACGATACACCAGGGCGTGCCACCCCCTCCAGGCGCGCCCCGGTGGGTTGTGCCCACCTCGGGGCCCCACTGACCCTAATTCCAGCGCTATAAATCCTATTTTCGGAGATAAAAATTAGAGAGAAAGTTTCATCGCCTTTTACGATACAGAGCCGCCGCCACCTCATGTTCTTCATCGGGAGGCCAGATCTGGAGCCCATTTGGGGCTCCGGAGAGGGGAATCTTTGGTCTTCGTCATCATCAACCCTTCTCCATCGCCAATTCCATGATGCTCCCCATCGAGAGTGAGTAATTCCTTTGTAGGCTTGCTAGTCGGTGAGGAGTTGGATGAGATTCATCATGTAATCGAGTTAGTTTTGTTAGGGTTTGATCCCTAGTATCCACTATGTTCTGAGATTGATGTTGCTATGACTTTGCCATGCTTAATGCTTGTCACTAGGGCCCGAGTGCCATGATTTCAGATCTGAACCGTTTATGTTATCACCATTATATCTATGTTCTTGATCCGATCTTGCTAGTCCTATGCACCTGCTATGTGTTATGATCCGTAAACCCCGGAGTGACAATAGTCGAGATACTTTCCGGTGATGACCGTAGTTTGAGGAGTTCATGTATTCACTATGTGTTAATGCTTTGTTCTGGTTCTGTCTTAAAAGGAGGCCTTAATATCTCTTAGTTTCCTTATGGACCCCGCTGCCACGGGAGGGTAGGACAAAAGATGGCATGCAAGTTCTTCTCCATAAGCACGTATGACTATTTACGGAATACATGCCTACATTACATTTATGAACTGGAGCTAGTTCTGTGTCGCCCTAGGTTATGACTGTTACATGATGAATATTATCCAATGAGTTCACCGATCCAGTGCCTACGAGTTTCCACATATTGTTCATTCTGAGTTACTATTGCTACTGCTACTGTTACGCTTGCTACAAAACTATTGCTATCGATGTTACCGTTACTGTTACTGTGGCTGCTGCTATCAAAACTATCATACTACTGTGCTACTGATCGCTCTGCTGTAGATATTTAATCTCTAGGTGTGGTTGAATTCACAACTCAACTGCTAATACTCGCAAATATTCTTTGGCTCCCCTTGTGTCGAATCTATAAATTTGGGTTGAATACTCTACCCTCGAAAACTGTTGCGATCCCCTATACATGTGGGTTATCACTAGAGTAGTATTGGAATATGTACATTGATGACCGAATGTTGTTTGGAGTCCCGGATTAGATCTCGGACGTCACGAGGAGTTCCGGAATGGTCCAGAGGTAAAGATTTATATATGGGAAGTCCTATTTTGGTCGCCGAAAAAGTTTCGGGCATTACCGGTAGTGTACCGGGGTGCCGAAAAGGGTTCTGGGGGTCCACCTGCCCCGTGGGCCCACATGGGCCATTGGGGGTGTGCCCTAGCCATCATGGGCCAGGTGCATCAGCCCCTAGCCAAAGGGACAAGGCACCCCGGAGGTGCCTTGAAAGAGGGGGACTCCTCCCTTCCTTGTAAAGGGAGGACTCTCCCTTGGCACCGGCCCCTCCCTTGGAGGATGGGTCAAGGCTGTGCCTCCCCTCTCCCCTTTGCCTCCTATAAATAGTGGAGGGGAGGGGAGGGATGTACACACCAATTCCTACTCCCCGGTGGCAGCCCTCCCTCTCCCGTTACTGTGTTTTCTCCTCAGATCGCATCTACGGTAGCGCTTGGCAAAGCCCTGCCAGGATTGCTCCACCACCATCTCCACCAAACCATCATGCTGGTTGAGATCCCATCTACTTCTCCTCCCTAGCTTGTTGGATCAAGAAGGAGGAGACATCATCGAGCCGCACGTGTGCTGAACGCGGAGGTGTCGTCCGTTCGGCGCTAGATCGGATCGGATCGCGATTGGATCGTGAATATTATGACTACATCAATCGCGTTATACATGCTTCCGCTTAGCGATCTACAAGGGTATGTAGATACACTCCCCCTCTCATAGCTATGCATCTCCATAGATAGATCTTGGGTGTTCGTAGGAAATTTTTTGTTTCCCGTGCGTTGTACCCCATCACATAGGTATAACAAAGAGCCAATCATGGAGCGATATACATTCTGATAGAAATCTTTACCATTTTCGTCGGTGCAGAGGTGGCCGTTTGTTGGCATTGGCGTCTTGTAGCCTTTGCATTCATGCATGCCAAATTTGTTGAGACAGTCCTTGAGGTACTTCTCTTGAGATATGAAGATGCCATTTGGTTGTTGTCGAATCTGAAGCCCTAGAAAGAACTTTAGCTCTCCCATCATCGACATCTGATATTGCTCTTGCATCATGAAGCTAAACTCATCACTATATCGATTGTTAGTACAATCGAAGATAATGTCATCCGCATAGATTTGAAATATAAACAGTTTACCATCATATGATCTTGTGACGAGAGTAGGATCAAGTGAACCAGGTTTGAAGCCTTTGTCCTTGACAAATTCCTTGAGTGTATCATACCAAGCCCTTGTGTCGGGGTAAACAAACAGGGGTGTTCATTCCCCCTGACTTGTGCATGGACAGACAGCCTCCGGCCCCCGCGATCAAAACCCGTTGGGAAGGCCACCGCGTCTCCAAGCAACATTCAAGAACCAGCATCCGGCAACAGTCACCTACAGAAGGCCAAGCAAACGCCGGCAGACTCCAGCAAGCTCAACGCGGCAGCCCAAGCCTGGACTGCAACGTGCCAAGCACGTCCCCGACACTTGCCGGGGACCAAGACATGCACACCTTCCAGAAGACCCAGCAAGCCACTCCCTGGCAGGTGCGAACCAACCGGCCATCGCTACACCGCATCGCTACAGCTGTCATTTACCGATGCGGTGTTGAGCCCTCAGGCGGCTAATCAGCTCTCGCTAAGCACGTGGTGACACATCGGAATGCAAGTTACGCTCGGTTGACAGCCGCCCTGCAGCGTGTCAAGACCATAACCAACGACCAACCAAGCGGTGGCAAGAGCTTGTCGGGGACGCACCCCCGAGCGCCACCTAGGCAGGTAATCATGGCATTTTGTCCTAAATGCCAGAGTTAGGTAGATAGCTCTGCTTAGCTATCTAATCAATAGATAATGACTGTTTTGCCATTGTGGTAACCCCTTGTACTATAAAAGGAGGCCCAAGGCAACCTAGCTCAGGATTCGGACCCCCGAACACTTGTACTGGCATAGCAGCTCTTTCCCCAACAGCAGTCCTTGTCGGGGTTAGGCGTTGTGCATTCTTCGTGTTCCTCCAATCAATCCACCAAAAAGCAGGAGTAGGGTTTTACGCTTAGCAGCGGCCCAAACCTGGGTAAAATGCCTGTGTCCTGAGCGTCGCGCCATCTCATGCTCTCCGCTCTTCGTGCAACGTGACCCCCCTTGCCGAACAACAAGGGACCTCTGGTCCCATAGGTGATCGTGAGCATCCGTGCCCCGACATCTTTGGCGTGCCAGGTAGGTGGCGTGCATCATTTCCATGAACCCGAGTTCGTGAAAGGCGAATCGATCTTCATCATCATGTACTTCAACAATGGTCCCAACGAAGAAGACCAGCACGACCGCGCATCCTTCCACTTCAAAGGCTCCCTCACACGTAGCCGCGAGCGCGGCCGGCGTCACGGCGGCCGCAAGTGAAGAAGGCGCCGTGGGCAACACAGCTGGCGCAGGCGGCGCCGCCGTCGTGTTCTCCGCGGCCGAGACCGGAGCGGAGAACACCGGAAGGAAATTGGTCCGCTCGACCCTAGGGAGATATGGCGTAATCCAGCAGGCCAAGGGGAGAAAGAGCTACCTGGCCATATCTTTCTCCCTCCTCCTTCCCCGCCTGCGGTTAGCTCTGCACGGCGACGACGTCATCAGTGTTGATAAGCTCGCATGAGGTTCGGTCTTGCATTTGTCCCACCAGGGGACGAGTCCTGAACTGAATGCTAGAGTATATCCGCTGGTAGACGCTCCCGGCAGGCAAACCACGGCAAGGTCCCGTACGGCCATCGCAGGTCGCCACGGGACCGTTGGGTGCGAAGAAAAAGGGGGGGAGAAGTGGCCATACCTGCTTCCTTTTCCGTTCCCGAATTAATCATGAATATCACATTAACCCGGCAGGCTCCTGCCGCAGACCATATGCCTGACTAATGGGTCTTCAAGTATCCCCATTTTGTTCTTCTCTACATCCCTTCTCTTTCAGGGCTGCGGTGAGCACATGCTTGCGCGCGTACCATAAGGAGCACGGGAGAGAGAAGACACCAGGACGAAATGAAAAGCCATGACAAAAGCTAAGTTAACTCAAATAATCAACTTTCATTAAGATATACGTTTGTATGTCCCTTTGCCGAACCAAAAGGTTTCGTATGCTAACCCTTGCGTGTGACAGAACCTTACTGTGTTCGTTCTCGCCCGTGTTTTGTTTCAAGCCTGCTCAACAAAACACGTGGCAGCGTCAAAGCTGCCAAAGGTAATCCCGCCGACAATGTGCTCTTGCCAGCAGAAAGCTAAGGACCTATTCCTCAAAGCAATTCGCGGCAACATTTCGTTGGCGGTTAAGTAGAAACGTGCAATGGTGATTATCATATGAACACCAGAAGGGAAACGAAGGGCATAGTATGAGATTACACTAAAACATCAGTTCAGCAAACGATAAAATGAAGTAAGTTCACGCCCTAATACGAGATACCTACTGTGTCTTAAGTACAGGGCAACATGGCGACAGGAAGGCATAAAGCTAACTCCGGTGGCTCCCCTGGGTCCTTGAAACTTTGAGGATCCTGTCGGCGAGAGGACCGGCCTTCTCCGTGGCGGCCGAGGTGTCGGCAGCCGACGGCAGCTTCTTGAAACCATCGGAAAGATCGAGCTCCGGGTGGAAGAAGGCGAGGTTACTCACGACCAGGAAGAGGGCATCGCGTGCTAGCTTCCGGGATTCGTTGGCGAAAGAGGCAGCCCTGTCCTCCTCATATGTCTTCAGCCCCTCGATCAAGCCGTCGAAGAAGAGTGTCAACTTGACGCTTGGAGCTTCGTGTTTGCCGACAGAATAGGCCCAGCTCTTCATGTCCATCTTGACAATCTGGGCAGTGAGGCGCTCGGCGATGTCCACCATGCTCTTGATCCAGAGGTCACACTGTTCAACCAAGTTCTCCAGTTTTTCTTCGGCGTCCTTCTGAAGGGTCTGTGCACAGGTCACATCTGTCAGCAACAGTTTCTCGGGAGCACCAGCTGATTCAAGGCCACTTTCCAAGGAGGCAAGGCTGGATTTCATTTTGGAAATAGTGCCGTTAGCAGCTTCGAGGTCCTAGCCCTTGGAGGAAAGCTGTGTTTGCACCTCTTCCAGAGTTGCTGCTGGCTTTCGCGCCGCCTCTTTGAGGGTCTCGGCCTACCTGGCACTCCCGGAAAGATCCTCTGTCAGTTTGATCAGTTGGGCTTCAAATTTGGCCTTAGCAGCAGATGCGGCGGCCAACTCATCTGCTACCTTCTTCAGTTGAGCAGTGGACTCCAAGGAAAGTGCATCAAGAGCAGTCTTGTGGCCATCTTCTAGCTCCCTGGTACGCTGTCGGACGCGGTCCTCCAGCTCCTCATCCTTGGCACAGAGGGTGGCCTCGAGGTTCCCTTCCCGGAGGGAGATGCCATCCTCTCTGGCATCCAGAAGCGCCTCGCACTCCGCCAGACGGGCTTTCCAGGAGGTAACATCCTCGTTAGCCATGGACAGCTTTTCGTGCTGCCTCTTGAGAGAATAGACCTGCCGATTGTACCAGTCCCGCAGCTCACTCCCTTAGCTCCTCAACTGCTGGTCCACGAGCTCGGCTAAGTCACGCTGCTCCTTTAATGCCTGCCATTGGAGGTTGTACTTGCTCTGCACATCCTTAAGCCATGCTGCTATGGACACCAAGAAAGCCATGTCCTTGGCGGTGTCAGTAGTGCTATGTGTTCCTTCGATCTTTTGAGATAAGGATGCCAGGATCTTGTTAATCTCTCCGTCAAGGCCTGCACCCACTGAGAAGGGCGAGCCGAGGGATGTGTGGCTTAACAGAGCGGTGATCAATGCCAGATGACTCTCCGGGGACTGCAGGGCCGATGCCAGGGGATAACTGGACGAAGAAGGCATCATGGTTTGAAGGGGAGTCTTCTCTTCAACAACTGAGCTCAGGCCGGGCACGCTACCGGGATATTGTTCCGTTCTCTTTGAGGACCCCTGAATATCCCTGGCAGCCGAGCCATGTTCTTCTGCGGCAGCAATCTTCATCGCTTCTGCGACAGTGTCCTTCCCAATGACAGCAACCTCCTCCAGCAGTTCGCACTCTTCAAAAAGCGGGACTGCAGAGTAGAACAACAAAACAGAAGTATGGAGATCAAGAATCAATAAAGCATGTAAAGAACAGATACAGGGGAAACAAGAACACCGGCAAGAGGGATTCCCAATGGAGAATGCTGCGGAAGGACCTCTCCTTCCCCGGCAACATTAGTTGCCGGCGTGCAGTCTATGGCCGCACCTTCGGCAATGACCTTTGCACGAGCAGGTTCCTCGGAGGAGGCCCTTGCCGGCGAATCCCCCTCATGGGCAATGGTTGACGGGGAATCTTGGAGAAGGAGCTCCACTTGGTGAGTCTCCCTCCAATCTTCCTCTCCTGTTTCCCTGACGGGAGAAGGAAGGCGCCCTTCCTCATCCCCGCCAGAAGACGAGGCCTTCGCTTGGGTTTCGCCAAGAGGACTGGGCTGGGGGATAGACACGGGATTCTCTTCCTCGTCTCCTGCAGAACCTCCGCCTGCTGCAAAGTCCGAACCCGCTGCGGATTTGGCCCTCTTAACCCTGTGCGCAAGAGTCTCCTCATCTTCATCCCTGTCAATGTCAACCATGCAAGATCAGTCAGAAGATTAAAGATTGAAAGCCTTCTGACGAAAGCTGATATCAGCTAGACTCACTCCGAGGCAAGGAGCATTGAGCCCATCTCGTACGAAGCGGGCGGTTGAGTCGCCTGAACCCTCTTCAGAGTTGGGGGGACAGGGCTTGATGGAGCGACCAGGACTGCCGGCAAGGGCAAGCCTGGCGGAGGAGTTGGGCTTGACGGGGGGCTGGGATCCTCCCCATGCACCTTCCGTCGCTTGGCGGGGGACACCTTGGCCTGGGAAAGGCGGGAGGATTGGCGACGTGCTTCTTCGCGGCCACTGCCCTTAGCAGTCGTCTTCTTCACCTTCGAGGAACCACGCGAAGATGCGGGGGCCGTTGACTCCCGACTGGCGCGTAGACGGAGTTTGGCGTTGTGGTAACCCCTTGCACTATAAAAGGAGGCCCAAGGCTACGTAGCATAGGATTCGGACCCCCGAACGCTTGTACTGGCATAGCAGCTCTTTCGCCGACAGCAGTCCTTGCCATGGTTTGGCGTTGTGCATTCTTCGTGTTCGTCCAATCAATCCACCAAAAAGCAGGAGTAGGGTTTTACGCTTAGCAGCGGCCTAAACCTGGGTAAAATGCCTGTGTCCTGATCGTCGCACCATCTCATGCTCTCCGCTCTTCGTGCAACGTGACCCCCTTGCCCAACCACAAGGGACCTCTGGTCCCATAGGTGATCGTGAGCATCCGTGCCCCGACACGTTGGTGCTTGCCTGAGGCCATACAGTGCCTTGTTGAGCCTGTAGACCATGTCAGGGTTCTTTGGATCTTCAAACCTGGTGGTTGAGCAACATATACTTCTTCCTCAATCTTACCATTGAGGAATGCACTTTTGACATCCATTTGATATAGGCATATATCATAGTGGTTAGCATAAGCAAGAAGTATATGTATGGCTTTAAGTCTAGCAACAGGTGCAAATGTTTCATCGAAATAAATACCCTCAACCTGTGTGTAGCCTTGAGCAACCAGTCGAGCCTTGTTTCTAACGACTTGGCCAGATTCATCTTGTTTGTTGCGGTAGATCCACTTCGTACCAATGATGTTGTTCTTGCACGGGTCTGGTCACTTGATGAGTTCCCATGCGTTGTTGAGCTTGAATTGATGAAGCTCTTCTTGCATAGCTTGTATCCATTCAGGTTCCATGAAAGCTTCATCTACTTTGGTGGGTTCTGAGATAGACACGAAAGCAAAGTGCCCAAAAAAGTTAGCTACTTGGTTAGCCTTTGAGTGAGTGAGAGGACCTGGTGCGTTGATGCTATCGAGCATCTTCTCGATATGAACTTCATTAGGCACATGTGGATGAGCAGGGCAAAGACTTTGTTCCTGCTTCTGAGCATTGTCTTCATCAGCAGCATTATCTTCAGGAGCAGCATTGTCTTTGCGATGAGTATATGGAGGAATGATAACTTCCTCAACCTCAGGTTCCTCAGGCATGATCTCACTAGTGCCCATCAGCTTAATAGCTTCTTCAGGAGGAAGTTCATCTAGCATAGGAGGTAGGTGCTCTCTTTGCGAGCCGCTAGTTTCATTGAAACGCACATCTACAGTCTCAACAATTTTATGGTGAAAAGTGTTGAAGACTCTGTAGGTGTGCGAATCCTTTCCATAACCAAGCATGAAACCCTCATGTGCTTTCGGTGAAAATTTTGAAGCGTGGTGTGGATCCCTAATCCATCATCTTACACCAAAGACTTTGAAGTAACTTACATTTGGTTTTGTTACTAGTAAGCAGCTCATATAATGTTTACTTGAAGAACTTGTGAAGATATACCTTGTCGATGATGTGGCAGGCGGTGTCAATAGCTTCAGGCCAATGTCTTCGACGTGTCTTGTATTCATCAAGCATAGTGTGAGCCATCTCTATGAGAGTCTTGTTCTTGCGCTCCAAGACACCATTCTGTTGTGGTGTGTATGGAGCAGAGAACTCATGTGTGACACCCAGAGTGTCAAGATAAGTGTCAAGACCAGTTGTCTTGAACTATGTGTCGTTGTTGCTCCTGATATGCTTGAACTTGATGTCATAGTTGGTCATGCACCTTTTTGCGAAGCGTCTGAAGACATCCTGCACTTCAGTCTTAAAGAGTAAGATGTGCACCCAGGTATATCAAGAGTAATCATGAACAATCACAAAGCCATAAAGATTTGAAATGGTAGAGAAAGTGGAATAATGAGTGGGGCCGAATAAGTCCATATGGAGCAGCTCGAAGGGACGTTTGGTCGTCATGATTGTCTTCGAGGGGTGTTTGGCCCTAGTCATCTTCCCGGCTTCACAGGCACCACATAGATGGTCTTTCTTGAACTTGACTCCTTCGACAACAATGATGAGGCTCTTCTTGGCAAGAGTATGTAGGTTCCTCATACCAGCATGTCCTAGTCGTCGATGCCATAGCCAGCATTCTGAAGCCTTGGCTAGAAGACAAGTGGCAACCTATGGTACTGCAGAGAAATCTACCATATATATATCACTTCTTTGAAAACCTTTGAAGACTTTGGTTTTGTCAGAGGCCATTAGCACAACACATCGAATTTGCCAAATATGACATGCATTCCTAGATCACAAAGCATTGAGATAGACATTAAGTTGTATCCTACGGATTCGACAAGCATCACATTGTCCATGTGTCGATCCCTTGTAATAGCAACTCTATCTAGTCCCAGAACTTTGCTGCTACTTTTGTCAGCAAAGACGATGTGATCTTTGGTTGGAGCTCAAAGAGTTGACTCCATCAATAGGATTCAATCACAAGTCATATGACTAGTGCATCCACTGTCCATGATCCATTCAGTGGTGTTGGATTTATCTTCCTACATTTGAGAATTAGTCTTGTTCACCAAGGCATGTTGTTGTAACATGCATTCATGAAGCTGTAGCAGAACATGGTGGTAAGTAAACTGGACGTTATAAATGGTAAACACCATTTGCATGAGTTATCTTGTGTCCAGAAAAGAATATTTTTGGGTCTCCAAAGATAATCTTCGAGTTAAGCTTTATCTCATCTGGAGACCCAATGCTGCATGAAGATGTTAGTTCTTCATAACCACCCACATCTGAAGGGGTGGCTTAGAAGCAATAAGACGTAAAGAAGCATCAGAGAATTTAGGCATTGATGCCCTAATTGAACGTTTCAGAGGAGGGTTAGAGTACTCATAAGAATATGCAGAGAAGTTCTTAGTCTTATGAACATAGCAATTCATGCCATAGTGCTCATACTCATGAGTATGTTCAGTCCTTCCCTGCGAAATATAGTTGTTTGCATGATCATACGAAGACCTTTGTCTTCTCGAAGACTTTGATCTGGGGTATGTCTTCTTCCTATGAGATGTCGTCATGACATTTACAGGAAGTTTCTCAGGAAGACATTTGGGTACCCAGATCTTCTTCATAGGAGAACCATTCATGCAGTTAGTCCCAATGTATCTGGCAAACACTTCACCATTCATAGATTTGAACAATTTATAGTTGGAGTCAAATGACTCATTAATGATGACATGATTAGCACAGTTAAAACCAGATAATGTGGAAGGATCAACTGAAGGGCCTTTTGCAGCAACCCATGTGGTTTTGGGATACTGGTCAGGCTTCCAGTAAGCTCCATCAACATTGATGTTTCTTTCGAAACCACACCCTCTTTCCTAGGGTTTTTGTTCAAGATTTTCTTCTTCAGGAGATCACAAAGAATCTGATGTCCCTTCAGACTCTTGTACATGCATGTTTCAAGCAATGTCTTCAACCTGTCATTGTCATCAGTAATAGAAGTGGTTTCCTCAGATGAGGGGTTAGACACAGAACATGGGAGTACCTTGCTCTGATTCCAATTGAAAGTGCTAGTTATCGACTAGAGGGGGGTGAATATGCGATTTTTATGAAAAGCTTTGAAATAGTAAATGTATTCAAAGTATGCAGAAGCGAAACAAGATCAAGTAGGGATATCAATCAAGGATTTAAACAAGGCATTGAATACAACAAAGACATTCCGACAGATATAACATAGTCATCATGCACACTAAGATGTATCAAGGATAAACTTATGTAGTATGAAGATAAATGGCAGTTTATGGAATGTCTTTGGTGAATGTATTCGAACACAAATGGTCAAGCAAGGACTTCATAGTATAGTACATAAAGTAAGAGAGTGAATGATGGAACCAGTTGCTCGATGAAGACACAAGATTGTCGGACCAATTCCAGTTGATGTGAAAATTGTACGTCTGGTTGGGGAGGCTGAGATTGAACTCAGAAGACCTCATCTTCACCTTGTTCCCCTTGAGCTGAAGTCACTTAGTCAGTGCCCAATTACTCTGGTAAGTCTTCAGGGGAGGCTTCCGAAACCCGTACAATCTTGCTCACCCGGCAATCCACAATGACTCTTGGATGCTCCAGACCCAGACGCCTAACCGTGTGGAAGATCATGGTCTTCAAGTGTAATAACTCCTAAGTTCACTCAGAACAGAACGACTTCGGTGATGCTCAAACACACTAGCTCTAGGTGTTTGGGTTTATCCTTGCAGGATAGCTCTCTCTCAATGTCTTTTAGGTGGGTTGCTCCAAAACGACAACAGCCGTATCTCACTCTGAGCATCCACCTTCTCATGGTGGAGGGGGTGGGCTATTTATAGCCAACAGGCAACCTAACATGATATGACCAAAATGACCCTGCGTCAATGGCCAACCGACACGTGTACCAACAGTCGGATTTCAACGACACACGCAGCAACATTACTTGGGCTACAAGCAATGCTGACTCAACCAGCTCTGGAAGAGATTTCCTCTAACTGTCTTCACTCCAAGACATAGGTATGGGTTGAGCATCACGTCAGCGTCTGACTTCAACCACATCGACCCCACTTAATAGTACGGAGGTTCCTATGACTCAGGAAAGAAGAAACAAAACTACCAAAAGACTTCGTCTTCGTGTTCCATTATCTCCAAGCGATTATCTTCGCATACCACCAATGGCTTCGGCCATCATCAATGTCTTCGGACATTTTTAGGGGTCGTCTTCGACGGTTAAACCGAATCTCCAAGGACTTCTATCTATGTTAACCTGTGAACTCTCACAAACACATTAGTCCCTCAACCACGTTTGACTTCAATACGCCAAAACCAACAAGGGTGGCACTAGATGCACTTACAAGTTTCATGGTTACCATTACTCTTTATAGTATACATGTCATCACCATAATCATCATATATAGGAGGCATGCCATCATCATAACAAATTTTCTCATCAAAACTTGGGGGGCTAAAAATATCATCTTCGTTAAACATAGCATCCCCAAGCTTGTGGCTTTGCATATCATTGGCACCATGGATATTCATAGAATTCATACTAACAATATTGCTATCATGCTCATAATTCAAGTATTCAATCCAACATAACAAAATCTCAAAGGGAAAGATTCGATTCATCACATCAAGATAGCAAGGGAATAACATCATATGATACAACTATATTATCAAAGCTCATGATACATCAAGATCGTGACATCTCAAGAACACAAGAGAGAGAGAGAGAGATCATAGCTACTGGTACATACCTTCAGTCCCGAGGGTGAACTACTCCCTCCTCATCATGGACACCACCGTGATGATGAAGATGGCCTCCGGTGATGATTGCCCCCTCTAGCAGGGTGCCGGAACACGGCTCTTTAGTAAGATCTATCAACATTGATGCTTCTTTCGAAACCCACACCCTCTTTCCTAGGGTTTTTGTTCAAAATTTTCTTCTTTAGGAGATCACAAAGAATCTGATGTCCCTTCAGACTCTTGTACATGCATGTTTCAAGCAATGTCTTCAACCTGTCATTGTCATCAGTAATAGAAGTGGTTTCCTCAGATGAGGGGTTAGACACCACATACACAGTTGAAGATAATACATTTTCAGAAGCATTTGAACATTCAGCATTTGAATCATTAGCTTCACGAGCAAGACATTTTAAGCATGGAGCATTAAATTCATCCTGAGCGGTATTGATCTGTTCTGCTAGGAGTGAGTCGTTTTCTTCCATAGGTCATCATGAGCTTCTCTCAACTTCTCTAGATCAAGCTTTCTTTGAAGATATTCAAGAGAAAGCTTCTCATGTTCAGTTGTGAGAATATCATGACGACTTTGGAGATCCTTAAACCTTGAACGAAACTTTGCATATTTTCTGCCATAGTTTTGTCCAGACGCATCTCGTCGCGCAACAGGTCATCGCTTTTCTCTAGAGAGTTTTGCATTTTTTTAGTGGCAGTTTTAACAAGAGTAGAATAGTTGGGTTTCAAGTTATCATCAGATTCATCTTCGCTATCAGAGTCATGACGTGAAAACTTTGAGAATACCTTGGAGCCTTTTGTCATGAAGCAGTTGGCTGGAGCATTGTCGTCGTCACTTCCGTCAGTGTTGTTGAGCGGGGCATTATCTTCGGGGTCGAAGACGGATGAAGCAACGAATGCAGAAGCCATAGCCTAACCCACAACTTCAAAATCAGACTCCTCCTAAGATTCCTCTTCAATCTCTGACTCAGATTCAGCTTTAGAGTATATTTCCTTGCCAATGAAAGCATGAGCTTTGCTAGATGAACTCTTCTTGTGTGATGAAGACTTGGATGAAGACTTGTGATACTTCTTCTACTTCTTCTTCTTGTCGTCAGAATCGTAGTCCTTGCTCTTTTCTTGGATTCCTTCTCCCATTAAGGACAATCAGTGATGAAGTGGTCAAATTTCTTGCACTTGTGACATGTTTGCTTCTTGTTGTCGCCCGAAGACATTTATCCATATTTCTTGGAGTCACGCCTTGAAGATTTTGCAAAGCATTTGGAATTGGTGAATTTCTGAAACGTCCTCACAAGCAGAGTGAGTTCTTTGCCAATGTCTTCTGCACCATCGGAACTACATTCGGATTCTTCTTCTTCAGATGAAGATACAACCTTTGCCTTCAGGGCAGGAAAGCGACCATAACTGGAACCATAGATTTCCCTCTTCTCAGCTTGTTGGAACTCATGGGTGTTCAACCTCTCAAGGATATTGGCAGGATCCGATTCCTTGAAGTCAGGGCGTTCTTGGATCTTTAGAGTGAGAGTGTCAAAGGAACTGTCAAGAGATCTCAATAGCTTCTTCACAACTTCATGTTTGGTGATATTAGTGGCGCCGAGAGCATTCGATTCATTTGAGATGTTAGTGAGTCTATAAAACACGAGCTGGACATTTTCATTGTCAAGCCTCTTGAAGAGATTGAACAGATTGCGAAGAACATCAGCACGCGAGTCTAGATGAGATGAGAAACCTTCATTGACCATGGAAAGTCATTCCCAGATTTTCTTCACAGTGTCCAGAGCACTCACACAACCATACCGTCCTTTGGTCTGATGACCAGAAATGATTTTCTTGGCGATTGAGTCCAATTGAGCGAATCTCTTCACATCAGCAGCAATGACACCATCTCCAATCTTGGGGATGCCATCCATGACAACATACCAGAGGTCGTTGTCAATGGCTTCGAGATGCATGCGCATCTTGTTCTTCTAGTAGGGAAAGTCTGTGCCATCGAAGACAGGGCATGCATCGGAGACCTTGATAATCCCTGCAGTCGACATAGCTAAAATTCCAGGTGGTTAAACCGAAACACAGAACACGGGAGTACCTTGCTCTGATACCAATTGAAAGTGCTAGTTATCGACTAGAGGGGGGTGAATATGCGATTTTTATGAAAAGCTTTGAAATAGTAAATATATTCAAAGTATGCAGAAGCGAAACAAGATCAAGTAGGGATATCAATGAAGGATTTAAACAAGGCATTGAATACAACAAAGACATTCCGACAGATATAACATAGTCATCATGCACACTAAGATGTTTCAAGGATAAACTTATGTAGTATGAAGATAAATGGCAGTTTATGGAATGTCTTTGCTGAATGTATTCGAACACAAATGGTTAAGCAATGACTTCATAGTATAGTACATAAAGTAAGAGAGTGAATGATGGAACCAGTTGCTTGATGAAGACACAAGATTTGTCGGACTAGTTCCAGTTGATGTGAAAATTGTACGTCTGGTTGGGGAGGCTGAGATTGAACTCAGAAGACCTCGTCTTCACCTTGTTCCCCTTGAGCTGAAGTCACTTAGACAGTGCCCAATTACTCTGGTTAGTCTTCAGGGGAAACTTCCAAAACCCGTACAAACTTGCTCTCCCATCAATCCACAATGTCTCTTGGATGCTCTAGACCCAGACGCCTAACCGTGTGGAAGATCATGGTCTTCAAGTGTAATAAGTCCTAAGTTCACTCAGAACAGAACGACTTCGATGATGCTCAAACACACTAGCTCTAGGTGTTTGGGTTTATCCTTGCAGGATAGCTCTCTCTCAATGTATTTTAGGTGGGTTGCTCCAAAACGACAACAGCCGTATCTCACTCTGAGCATCCACCTTCTCATGGTGGAGGGGGTGGGCTATTTATAGCCAACAGGCAACCCGACATGATATGACCGAAATGACCCTGCGTCAATGGCCAACCGACACGTGTACCAACGGTTGGATTTGAACGACACACGCGGCAACATTACTTGGGCTACAAGCAATGCTGACTCAACTAGCTCTGGAAGAGATTTCCTCTAACTATCTTCACTCCAAGACATAGGTATGGGTTGAGCATCACGTCAGCGTCTGACTTCAACCACTTCGACCCCACTTAACAGTACGGAGGTTCCTATGACTCAGGAAAGAAGAAACAAAACTACCAAAAGACTTCGTCTTCGTGTTTCATTATCTTCAAGCGATTATCTTCGCGTACCACCAATGGCTTCGGCCATCATCAATGTCTTCGGACATTTTTAGGGGTCGTCTTCGATGGTTAAACCGAATCTCCAGGGACTTCTATTTATGTTAACCTGTGAACTCTCACAAACACATTAGTCCCTCAACCACGTTTGTCTTCAATACTCCAAAACCAACAAGGGTGGCACTAGATGCACTTACAAGTTTCATGGTTACCATTACTCTTTATAGTATACATGTCATCACCATAATCATCATATATAGGAGGCATGCCATCCTCATAACAAATTTTCTCATCAAAACTTGGGGGGCTAAAAATATCATCTTCGTTAAACATAGCATCCCTAAGCTTGTGGCTTTGCATATCATTGCCATCATGGATATTCATAGAATTCATACTAACAATATTGCTATCATGCTCATAATTCAAGGATTTCACATTAAGCATTTATTTAAATTCTTTCTCTAACAATTGAGCACAATTTTCCGAACCATCATTTTCACGAAAGACATTATAAAGATGAAGCAATTGAGGCAACCTAAATTCCATTTTTTGTAGTTTTCTTCTATAAACCAAACTAGTAATAAACAAGAAACTAAAAGATTTAATTTCAAGATCTAAAGATATACCTTCAAGCACTCACCTCCCCGGCAACGGCGCCAGAAAAGATCTTGATGTCTACTACGCAACTTTATTCTTGTGGACGTTGTTGGGCCTCCAAGTGCAGAGTTTTCTAGGACAGTAGAAAATTTCCCTCAAGTGGATCACCTAAGGTTTATCAATCCATGGGAGGTGTAGGATGAAGATGGTCTCTCTCAAACAACCCTGCAATCAAATACAATAAATCTCTTGTGTCCCCAACACACCCAATACAATGGTAAATTGTATATGTCACTAGTTCGGCGAAGAGATGGTGATACAAGTGCAATATGGATAGTAGATATAGGTTTTTGTAATATGAAAATATAAAAACAGCAAGGTAGCAAGTGGCAAACAATGAGCAAATCATTGTATAAATGCTTAGAAATAAGGCATAGGGTTTATACTTGCGCTAGTGCAATCTCTCAACAATGCTAACATAATAGAATCATATGATCATCCCTCAACGTGCGACAAAGAATCACTCCAAAGTTCATAACTAGCGGAGAACATAAGATGAAATTGTTGTAGGTAGTAGAACTACCTCAAAGTTATCCTTTCCGATCAATCTATTGAGCTATTCCTATAGGTGTCACAAACAGCCCTAGAATTCATAATAAAATAACACCATATGATGCACATCAATCAACCCTAATGTCACCTAGATACTCCAATGTCACCACAAGTATCCGTCGGTTAATTATTCGACATGCATCAAACAATTTAAGATTCATCATATTCAATCCAACACAAAGAACTTCAAAGAGTACCCCAAGATTTCTATCGGAGAAAGTAGGATGAAAACATGCAATCAACCCATGTGCATAGATCCCCAAGGTCACCAAAATCCGCAAGTTGATGCCATAACATATATCAAGTGCATCAATAGAATACCCCATTGTCACCATGGGTATCCACATGCAAGACATACATCAAGAGTTCTCAAACCCGAAGTATTCAATCCAACATAACAAAATCTCAAAGGGAAAGATTCGATTCATCACATCAAGATAGCAAGGGAATAACATCATATGATACAACTATATTATCAAAGCTCATGATACATCAAGATCGTGACATCTCAAGAACACAAGAGAGAGAGAGAGAGAGAGAGAGAGAGAGTTCATAGCTACTGGTACATACCTTCAGTCTCGAGGGTGAACTACTCCCTCCTCATCATGGACACCGCCGGGATGATGAAGATGGCCTCCGGTGATGATTGCCCCCTCTAGCAGGGTGCCAGAACACGGCTCTTTAGTACAGAAGCTTACAGCAGCCACGAGAACCTAGATCCCTCGTTAATATCAGTGATGCATGTGTGTAATTTAACATGACCTGCATGTCATGATTGTCAGCCGACGGAGCCAAAGCACTATCGTTATAATGTATAATGACCTATGTGTCGACTTGTGATTCTCTGTAAAGTTCATTACTAGTTGTAGTACTTGGAGAACAGAGATCAAGTTCGAGGCTTTGGTGTCCTGGTGTGACGAACAAGATGGAGTTCCGCCCTAGTCATTGGAGTCAGAGCCAGCCTAGAAGGACGTCCATGAAGAAGCCATACTATTTCTCATATTTATGTTCATATGTGATTGATATTTCTTCTTGTTTCTATGCATGTTAAAATGGTAGAAAGATCCCTTGTTAATATCAAGAACATTTCCATTCCGGATGTTGCACCTTCGCACGTCAAGTACGTCTAGTAGTGGGCTCATAAAATTGAGGTACTACTAGGTGTCCTTGAACTGGAGGGTTCGTGTTGGACACGGACAAGCACTGCATCCGGTTAACTTGACAAGGCTATCAAAACAGTTTTGGGCCTTGTGGCAAAGACGGTCGGGAGCTGGAGTACAAGATACCTACCCGACCGACAAGAGTCGTGTAGAGATACGATTAGCAAGGAGTTGCTTACCGAATAGGCAAGTTGGCTAGCAGTGATGCTAAAGCTCACTAGTCGCTTGCGCTAGACGGATCCTAAATCACTGAGAGTTTGCGGAGGGATGCCGACTTCAGTGGGAGTATTTCTATTTCAGGCTTGAATTACTCTACATAAACACATTGCTTAGTGATTGCATATTTTCTGTTGTAGATCAATGGCACCACCTGCTCAAAACAACTTTGCATTGAAATCAATTCTGGAAAAGGATAAACTGAATGGAACGAACTTTACCACCTGGTATAGAAATTTGAAAATTGTTGTCACGCATGATAAAAAGGAACATATTCTAGAGGATCCACTTCCAGAGGTACATGTCAATAATGCTAATGCCACAACCAAGAATGCCTACCAGAAACTCGTTGATGAATCGAATGAGATCAGTTGCCTCATGTTGCTTGTATGGACCCCGATTTACAACAACATTTCAAAGATGTTGGGGCTTTCGATATGATCAAAAGTCTCAAGAGAATGTTTCAGGTGCGGCTAGGACTGAAAGGTTCAACGTCTGGCAATCCTTGATGAATTGCAAGATGAAGGAAGGTGATCCACTGAGCTCGCATGTGATAAAGATGATCGGGTACGTGCAAGCTTTGGATCGGTTGGGCTTTCCACTCTTGGATGAGCTGGCTACCGATGCAGTTCTGGGTTCTCTTCGAGCTAGCTATGGGACGTTCATCTCGAACTATCATATGCACCGCATGGATAAGAAGCTCACTGAATTACATGGGATGCTCAAGGTGGCAGAGCAGGATATTAAGAAAGGAACGCATCAAGTGTTGATGGTGCAGAACTCGGCTAAGTTCAAGAAGAGTTGGTCCAAGAAAAAGGGTAAGGATAAGGGCACAGAGAAAGCTGTCTACACCACTGAGCCGAAGTCAGAACCAGACTCAAAGACCATTTGCTTTCATTGCAAGGAATCTGGTCACTGGAAGAGGAACTATAGCAAGTGGCTTGATGAGCATGGCAAGAAGGCCGGAAATGCTTCTTCAGGCAAAGGTACACTTGTTACATATGTTATAGGCATTTACCTTGCTGACATATCTAGTAGCTCTTGGGTATTTGATATCAGATCGGTTGTTCATATTTCCAACTCGATGCAGGGGCTGGTAAGAACTAGGCATGTGGCATAAGGGGAGATTGGCATCAGGGTTGACAACAAAGCAAGAGTTGCTGCATTGGAGGTCGACCTGAGGCAGCTCCAGCTTCCTTCTGGATTTATTTTGGAATTCAATAATTGTTATTACATTCCCGCACTTAGTTGGAACATTATTTCTGCCTCATGCTTGATGAGTCACGGTTATGAGTTCAATCTAAAGGACAATGGTTGTTCATTTTATTTGAATGGAATGTTCCACGGTTATGCACCCATTGTAGATTGGCTATTTATTTTGAATCTAGAAACGGAACCAGTCTATAACATGAATGTGAAGAGGCATAAGCCTAATGAGATAAATCCGACTTACTTCTGGCATTGCCAGCTTGGACATATTAGTCTAAAACGCATGAAGAAGCTCCATCATGATGGACTCCTAACTTCGTCTGACTTCGGGTCATTCAAGACATGCGAATCATGCTTGCTCGGCAAGATGACTAAGTCTCCTTTTGCAAAGATTTGTCAAATGGCGTCCGAGCTGTTGGAGCCTATACACAGTGATGTGTGTGGTCCAATGAGCACAACGGCTAGAGGTGGCTATCAGTACTTCGTGACTTTTACCGGTGACTTGAGTAGATATGGATATATCTATTTGATGAGGCACAAGTCAGAATCTTTTGAAAAGTTCAAAGAGTTTCAAAACGAGGCTGAAAATCAGCTCGGCGAGATGAAAAAGTTTCTGCGATCAGATCATGGAGGTGAGTACATGAGCGAGGAGTTTGATGATCATCTGAAGAGCCGAGGTATAGTACCTCAACTCACACCTACAGGTACGCCACAGAGAAACGTTATGTCAGAACGAAGAAATCGAACCTTATTTGACATGGTTCGATCGATGAAGAGAAATTCAGATTTACCCTTGTCATTCTGGGGATACGCTCTAGAAATTGCAGCTTTCACACTTAACAGGGTACCATCAAAATCTGTAGACAAGACACCACATGAGATGTGGATTGGGAAGAGTCATGTTTTGTCTTTTCTAAAGATTTGGGGTTGTGAAGCATTTGTCAAGCGACTCATGTCGGACAAGCTTACACCCAAGTCACATAAATGCATATTTGTGGGATATCCGAGGGAAACCTTGGGATACAACTTTTATAACCGAGAAGAGAACAAAGTGTTTGTTGCTCGGAACAGGGTTTTCCTAGAGAAAGAACTTCTCAGTCGGTAGGCTAGTGGGAGAACGGTGTGACTCGAAGAAATTCGAGAGCCACTCGGGGATGACTCGGTTGGTGATAACATCATACCGGAGTCGGTCAGGGAACCCGTAGTGGAGTCGGCACCTGAACCACGGAGGTCGGAAAGATTGCGCAGAGTGCGTGATGTGTTGTTGCTAGAAAGCGACAAGTCGGCCACCTATGCGGAAGCAATGGTGAGCCCAGATTCCGAGGCATGGCTGGAGGCAATGAGATCCGAGTTAAAGTCCATGGATGACAATCAAGTCTGGGACTTGGTTGATCCGCCGCCTGGCATAATTCCCATTGGTTGCAAATGGGTCTTTAAGAAGAAAACCGATATGGATGGAGATGTTCAGATCCACAAAGCTCGGCTTGTCGCTAAAGGTTATGGACAAGTTCAAGGAAGTGACTACGACAAGATCTACTCGCCGGTAGCAATGCTAAAGACAGTTAGGATCATACTAGCTATAGCTGCATATTTTGATTATGAGATATGGCAGATGGATGTCAAAACGGCTTTCCTTCATTTTGATTATGAGATATGGCAGATGGATGTCAAAACGGCTTTCCTTCATGGAAATTTAAAAGAGGATGTATACATGATACAGCCCGAAGGTTTTGTCGATCCAACTAATGCTGGTAAAATATGCAAGCTCAAGAGATCCATTTATGGATTGAGGCAAGCAGCTCGGAGTTGGAATATTCATTTTGATGAAGTCATCATTGACCTTGGTTTGATCAAGAACGAAGAGGACTATTGTTTATACAAGAAGACTAGTGGGAGCTCGGTAGTATTTTGATCCTGTATGTGGATGACATACAGAAAAGATGTTTCAATGCTGAACTCAGTCAAGGAATCATTGAATGGCAAATTTTCGATGAAAGACCTTGGAGAAGCATTGTACATTTTAGGCATCAAGATCTATACAGATAGATCGAGGAGTCTTCTCGGCTTAAGCCAGAGCACGTACATAGACAAAGTGTTGACGTGTTTCAACATGAGTGAGGCCAAGAAAGGGTTCTTTCCCATCTTAGATAGTATAAGGATAAGCAAGACTCGGAGTCCTACGACTTCTGATGAGCGAAACCGGATGAATAGGATTCTGTATGCTTCGGCAATAGGATCCATCATGTATGCCATGCTATGTAGACGGCCTGATGTTGCCTATGCAATAAGCTTAACAAGCAGATACCAGGACGACCCAGGTGAGAGTCACTGGGCAGTGGTGAAAACTATCCTGAAGTACCTGAAAAGGACTAAAGAGATGTTCCTAGTTTATGGAGGTGAGGAGGAGCCCTGCGTAAAGGGTTACACTAATGCTAGTTTCCAAACCTACGGGGATGATTGTCCATCGCAAAATGGATTCAGGTATGTCATGAATGGAGGAGCAGTGAACTGGACAAGTTCCAAGAAAGATACAGTGGCCAAATCCACAACAGAGGTTGAATACATTGCGGCTTGTGAAGCTGCAAAGGAAGGTGTTTGGATTCGGAAGTTCCTAGAAGATCTTGGTATGTTTCCGGGCTGGTCAAAACTGTTGGACCTTTATTGCGATAATTCAGGTGCCATCGCACATGCCAAGGAGCCAACACAATAGCACAAGACCAAGCACATAGACCAAAAATATCACTTGATACGAAAGCTCGTAAAGAATAGTGATTCTAATTTATGCAAGATTCATACGGATGCAAATGTTGCAGATCCGTTGACTAAGCCACTTCCACAACCCAAGCACGAGGGGCACGTTAGAGCTATGGGCATTCGACTAGTGAATGGGGAGACTGTTGGAGATATGCCCTAGAGGCAATAATGTATGATGATATTTCCTATGTGTTTATGAATAAAGATAGTCCTTGGACATTATCAATGATGTGTATTAACAAGTACATGACTTGTTTGTGAGACTATGCATTTTATGATGACTGTCCTAAATGGTCCCTAGTCGTAAGGGTTGTGTGGTCGCGCAGCCAGTTAGACTAGCATATGACACGGTGGATGGTCTGGTCTCACAGACCATTTAGCATTGGATGCTAGTCGAATAATATGGACTCAGAAAGATCTGGTCGGATTTGACGTAGTCGGATCCGAGTCGAGATAATGTCTGAATTAGACAGACCCGACTATGAGAAGCAACGATAGGTCATCTGTGAGTCTCTAGTACAACATACGTTCCATGTCCTAAGATCTGAGCTGACGCATGTACTTGGGATGGTCATAGACCTGCTTTGGGATGACCAAACGTTACTCCATAACTGAGTAGTTATAAAGGTAGGTTTCGGAATTGTTCGGACCCATGCTGCGAGACATGGTTGAGCAAGATGGGATTTTCCCCTCCGATCAGGAGAGATATACTCTGGGCCCCTCGGGTGATCCGACCTGGATAAGCATGGCCATGCGATGAGGATTATGAGATAATCCTAAGTTTTGATCGGATCCACCAGAACAAGAAAGAGGTCGTGCTGCAACAAGGATGACCATGTCGCCTTGAGCATGACAACATATATCGTGTGGCAAAGGGAACAGAAGTGTGAAGTACAGGTTCGCCTAACAAGCTTCATCGGACACTTGGAGTCGGCACGCTTTGCTAGAAGCCGCTACCGACCAGCCTAGCCGGATGTGATCAGACTCGCGAGACCAAGTGAACGAGAACCCAAGGGGTCACGCGCTTAAGGGAAGGAACTTATGGGCTTTAGGATCCGTGCGATGCCCAAGTGTTGAGCCCGCGAAGGATGCCTATATATAGTGGAGGTGCGGCTCACTCATTCGGTTGATCGCTTCGGCACCATCGTTAGGGCTTTGCATTTGTTGCAAGTAGCCACGTCCACTCGCTGCCGACTGTGTGATCGCACCTAGCAGTCCGCCGCATGATGTTCCTCATGTACACGTGGATACCGTTAGAGGCGGTGCACTTGCACCGCTTTGGCAAACCTATACATGGGATTCGATGACCGACTGTTCGAGGGAGTTCAGACAAGGAGGAGACGACTCTGGTCACGATGCCCCAACTCTACTTCCGTTGCACGACACTAAGCGTCTAGTGGTAACAATCTATGGTCCATCTCTATAGCATGATCCTGGCTGTTCTGCGCGTAGGAAAATTTTATATTGCATTTGATGCACGTACCGCGTGAGTAACACAAATATGGCCAGATGAGTCTCTAGTTTCAACTTATCGTTGCGAGCAATAGTACGCTTCAGCTCAACAATCAATCTATTTTTACTCGCTAATACAACACCCAAATTAGCTACCACCCCCTCCAATGCCATCTTCACTCTACCCCAGTGGGTTGACTCATCTTGGTATGCCTGCTAAACTGTAATAATCCATCCAAAAGTCAATTAACACTACAAATTAAACAAGGGATCATTGAGATATGCCGTGAGTGCTAACTACCTGAACCTCCTCCGAATCTGGTGTAGGTGAGCATGGCCAAGACATGATTGAATCGCCACCCTCGGCGTTGCAGCCACTACGACCAGACATTTACCGCGACGGCGCCCCTGAAATTAGGTGGTCAGACGGGATTAAGGGAAAGGGTCCATAAGCAATTGAATAAGGAGGATCGAGATCCCAGAGCTTACTAAGAAATGGCACGCGGCTGTCGGTGGCTATCTTTGATGCAGCAGAGCAAATCCAGATGGTGGGGAGTGGGTGTGGGGCGGCAGCTCTACATGCGGTATGTTGGTTTGGAGGGACAATGTGGCATGATAAATAATGCTGGTGTCGTGGTAGACGTGCACCGCCACTGGCCGCTAGTCGGCGCCGAAATCAGATCCGGAGATGCAGGCAAGCTTCGGCCATGGCTATGGCTGCTCTATGGGAAAGGTGCTCGGGGCTATGCGCGATCGGCCGTTGACAAATGACAGAGAGAACATACCCCACCCATCATGTGCAACTTCGGCCCACATGTCATAAGATGCCTCGGCCCCACCTGTCATAAGCTGCCTCGGCCCCACAAGTCAGGATCTTTATGCGTCAGCACTGTGGAGAGATAGTGGCCATACCCCACCTACCAGGGTTTCAAGTGGACCCACATGCCATATGTTGCCTTGGCCCCACCTGTCATAATCTGCCTCAACCCCACGAGCCAGGATCTTAACGCGTCAGCACCGTGGGGAGATAGTGGCCAGAGAACACCTACCAGGATTTCAAGCAGACCCACATGTCATATGTGCCTCGAACCCACATATCAAGATTCTACCCCGTTGGCATTGTGGTGAGAGAGACTAGAGCGACCCCACATGTCATGATTCTACCACGTCAGCACTGTGGTGAGAGAGAGTGGAGCGACCCTAGATGTCAGGATATCACGCAGCCCCACTAGTCAAGAGGTAACGGTCAAAGGCTTTGACCGTACGGAAGCGCTCCGTTTGGACTTTTGTGAGCAGCTGGTGGAGTAGGGAGGGTAAAAGTGAGCAATGTTAGTTGCCTCGGGCAAAACTGAGAACAATAAAGCAACGAGGGGCATGAAAATAGAAATCCCTAAATTATTGCTCGTAATAGCTATAATCCTAATTAGAAAAATAATGCCAATGCTCCTAAACTTCGTTATCCTAGTAATGGAGGAGCATCCAACAATTTTTATGAAGCTAATGGTAGTAATAGAAATGCTCTTGAAGAAACTCTTAAAAGTTTTATTGCTATCCAGACTGAGCAATGAAAACTTCAAGAATATCTTGAAGAATCATGATAACTTACTTAGTCAATTGACCGGTAAGGTTGTTGGAGTAACAAATGATGTAAAAATCCTTAAAGCCAGATCCAAAAATATGGAGGCACAAGTTGCTGTGATAGCAGAGAGCCAAACCTTGATTTTGGACAAGTTTGCACGTAAACCGGAGCCTAACTCGGTTGAAGAAGTTAAAATGGTAAGAATCAACGAAGAGAAAGCTGAGGTGCTTAACACAAGCCATGTGCCAGAGTACAATTATATCGTTGTAGATTTTGTCAAAATGATATGCATGAAGTATCCACTACCGAAGGTAACTAATAATGAGGCATATAAGGCCTTTGTTGAACAAGTTCCAGCCAAGGTACGTAAACTTTATTATAAAAGGAAAAAAGCTATTCAGTTAGTTACCAGCTAAACAAGATGATGCTTTTGAACCTACAATAGAGATTGAGATAGGATTTAATAAATTTAGCGCTTTATGTGATCTAGGGGAAAGTGTTTCCACTATCCCCAAATTTGTTTATGATAGTCTCAATCTTGGTCCTTATGCTAATACTGAGATTATATTGAATATGGCTAACTCTACTTTCACTCAATCAGTAGGCATTAAGCATGGAGTTATTGTTCAAATTAATGATTGCCCTGTCATGATTGATCTTGTTATTGTAGATAGGCATGAAGATCCAATTGCTCCTATAATTCTTTGTAGACCCTTTCAAAGGACTATCAAAGATGTGATAAATGTGTTTGAGGGGAATGCACGTTTTGATTTACCAACAAAAGATCCTTATGTAAGACATTTCCCCAGGAAAAAGAAATTGAAGACCTACATAGGAGGTGGCATCATTTTGAATGCTAGAAGCTATGGTCTCGATGTTCTAGCACCACCTTGATCACCACTACTGTCGAGCTATCCCACCGAAAACAAGTGCTTCGTGGGAGGCAATCCACGCGAATAAAGTAGACAAGTAAGTTTTTATTTTTGTTTTAATAAAAGAGTGATTGAAGTTCCATATGAAGACGTGGGTTTGGAAGAGTTTTTCTAATGAAGGCATAGTCTTGTGCAAGATGATTTATATGTTACATTGATGTTTGAGTGCGTGGCAATACGTCTATGTATTGCTATGGAACTAACATCGCAGGAAAACGAATAGAAAAGACAAGTTTCGAAAGAAACAGACCAAAAGACAGCCTATCATGCGACCAGAACGGTCGTATGGGCGGTCGTTTGCCCTGCAGGAGGTTCTAGCGCAAAACAGCCAGAGAAAACAAAGAGGAAGACGGCGTATCATGCGAGCGTACGCGCTTGTTTTGGCGGTCATTTGACTTTTTTGCAGAAAAAAACTAGAGGATCGAGAGCATTCGACAGTTCCCGTCCGAGCAGTCATTTGACATATTCGACAAGAAGCACAAAAAGAACAGAACGAACGACGGCTTTCAAAACAGACGTTGGCATCCGTTTCAGCGGTCGTTTCATCCACGTGTAGGAAAAGGTGAGTTAAACCGGGTTGAAGAAGGCGTTCCATACGGGCGCTCATGCCCGTATGAGGAGTCGTTTCGCGCGCCGGCAGCTCCAATAAGAGTGAGGAAGGAATTATTTCGCTCCCATTTCTCCCTTTTCTTCTTCTCCTTCCTCCAAACTTATCCAAACCCAAGCAAAACTTCACCCTCGTTCGTTTTCAGTTCGAATCCTTCTGTGTGATCGATCTACGCTACGTTTCTCCTCCGATCCCCAAATTATTTTTGGCGAATCCATGTTCTACATGTCTAGCAGTGCCATATCTAGGATATGCATATTTTTGATTCAAACTTGAGTTTGGCATGGATTTGTTAATGTTTTTAGAGGAGTATGATGTTGTGAGTACCGTAGGATCATTATTGTTTAATTGTATTGGACTAAAAAAATGTTTTACATATGTTTACACGAAGGTATTCTCGCGTATACGGTGTATCAAGTTCATCCATCGCACAGTCGCAACAAGTTTTCACTCAGGGGATCGTCTTCACCGACCGTGGAGCAAGGAAGAAGTTCCAGAAGCTCACCACAAGGAAGATCAAAGCAACCAAATGGGCTTGTGCGAATACTCTCGCCAAGCTAGGTATCACTCATGAATTTAATTTCCTTTGTCATAATGCCTAGTTGCATCATTTTGTTTATCAGGGATGTGAGACTTACGAACGATTGCAGCTTAAGTTTCTTTGTACTCTCTCACACAATGTTGGTTTAATGCCAAATACATATGAGGAGGACATGATCACTTTCTGTCTCCTTAAGCAAGACTTTGACATCACTTTTGTAGAGTGGTGTAATTACTTTGGCTTCCCCAACAATGATGATGATATTAGATATGTTTATGATTTCACTTACCCGCACCCAAGGAAATCTTTTTACCAGATGAGTCAATCATGGCTCTAGGCAAAGATCCAGTTGCATTGCAATTCCTACTATACGTTATTTCTACTATGTTATCATTCACTCGTTGCAGGCACGAGGAGAAGTTTCTAAGGTGAATGATGAGAACATGCTAGTTCTCGGGAAAGGAGGAAACCTGGACGTCAGTTATTCGCCCAACTTAGGGGCAATACTTTTGCTACACCTCACACATTAACCAAACCATGCACAAGGAGATATCATGTATGGAGGAGTGATCACCATGTTGGCCAACTACCTTGGTCTCAACTACAATCAGTTACATTCGTGTTCTTACTAGCGCTAGTATGGTAGTAGTTCGTAATGGGCGTCATTGGATCGAAATTCCTGGAGTGGCATACTTGTTACCCACACCTATGCCTAACCGTTTCTCCATCGAGAATGGACGACTACATTATATTGCACAGGCAGGACATGCAGCTTTTAACCAAGAAGGGCCAGAACTTGAACAAGTAGATGAAGAAGAAATCACCACCGACGAAGAGGAGGAGCAGCCCCAACAAGACTACACCACCTACACGGACCTCAACAACCTCCAGGGACCTATTCATGATATGAGAAAACTCGCATCGTCCCTGACAGGCATGTTCGCTTACATGAATATGAACTTCTTCGACTAGAGGCAGGAGTGGACTCCTGACCTGTCACACCCTGTGTTTTGCCTCATGACTAAGTTAACATGACTCAAAAATTAGGGCCAATTAAAACTTTTTGAGTGCCTATGAATGCTTGACTTGTGTGCTATTTGCTTGCTTGTTTGTTTGCTTGCTTGTGCTCTATATTCATAAGACCTCCTCCTATTCTCAAGAACTCTTTTCCTTGATCCAAACTCTTGTCCAATGATCATACCATGTGTATAGGACCTAAAACTATTTTTATCAAATATTATTTTGGCCAAAAAGCATTTATTCAATTTAGGTTTTCAAAAACCCCTGAATTGAGGTTTGTACTACAAGTCCTCAAATTGGGTGGATTGTTTTGCCCCAAAGACTTTATTTAGAACCTACTATATATAAGACTTCCCAAAACCACCAAATATTATTTTTAAAGATTATTTTCCTATTTTATTTAAAGGCTTTTTATTAAGGCCAAAAATGGTCCTTTATAGGGAAAAATTGTTTTTATGCTTTAGAAATATTTGAGAAAATCTAGGAAAACTCAGTGGACATATATTGTCCATATATAAGAGTTTCAACACATGGTCATATTCAAAATATTGGACAAAACCCTTCAAAACCATTTCTGCCTATTTCAAGTATTTGAAATATTTCTATAAGAAATATTCTCAAATAAATCCAAGAAAATTCTATAATGTCACATATGACATATTTGATCATCTTGCCAAGTTTCATCTCAAAACCAATTGATTTGATACACCAAAATATTCCAAAACCCTCTCTGTCTAGATCAAAATTTGAGCAACTCTACATTGCCAAATGTCTCCTATTGTGCTCAAATTTTGTGGACCTGCTCTAATCCCCAAATAATGCTACCACACCAAGTGGTGCATCAAGGAGAATAGTTTTGCTTAGCTAGATCTAAGCAACTCCATTTCTGCCCATTTCTAGGGATTTCAAAGTTTACATTATCTACTTTCTTCATTTGGGCTCAAAACTTGTGATCAGCACCAAATAGAGTTGTTATGTAACCCTGGTAAATATCAAGGCTATAGGATTCCTCTACCTAGCCCAGTCACAGCACAAACACCTTCAGCCATAAGCTTGAGGACAAGCAAAGTGGGCCCAAAAAGATTCTCCTTGTCTCTAACTTTTTACCACAGCATGGGCTAGCCCCCTTCTACCTCCAGTAACCTTGCCATGGCCTCTGATCAATCATTTGGGAGGTAACTCCCTTATTTTCCCTCTCTTTTTATCTTAACATCACCTCTCTTTCCTCCCTCCATCATTCTGTTCACACAAATGCCCCCAAACTCTACCACAAATTCATTTGCATGCTAATGCATCAGTTCAAACCCAAATATGGCAGGCTCATGTGGAAAATATGAGCAGTTCATCTAAAACTTCATTTTGGTAGCAAATGCAGCTTTGTACTATAGGTACCCTGTAAACTAACCTACCTGAGCTGTAAATTCGTAGCTATGAAATCCCTCCATGCCCTTGAACACTGGACAAGTTCTTTCCCTAATTGCCCTCCATTAAGGGCCCCTGAGATAACTCCCCAGTTTGCTGCTGCAAACTTACCTGCAGTAGAAACCAACCCCAGCCAGCTCCATCTGAGTCCAAGTTTCACCAGACAGCTTTACCATGAGTGCCTCACACGATAGACATGTTTGGCCGACCAAAAAGTTGCCCTGGACATACCCTTGCGTGGTGACCACGTAGCTGACATGCAAAACCGGCGCTCTGCCGCTTGTCGTCGTCCTGTAGCTCATGTCCGGCAGCAACAGAGTGCCACAGCACGCCGGCCAACTTCCCTTGACCTCGCACGCCCCTCCCCGACGCTCATAAGCTTCCAAGACCCCTCTGGCACGCGTGCTCCCCGCGCCTGAAGCGCATCCGAGGCTCGCCCGAGCCCCACCTCGTCGCCCCTCACTTCTATCCCTCCCCCCGGGCTCACCCTCGCGCCCAGTAGCACTCCCATCACTCCCGGAGCCTCCCTGGCTAAGCCACTTGACCTCCAGGGCTCACTTTCTTCCCCCACGGCCGCCATGGCGCCGCCATGACCTCGGTCGAATCCGCACCAACCCGGCTCCCTCCTCTCCCCCAAACCGTGTAAGGACACCTCTAGCAGCACCGCTCACCTCTCCCCCGCTCCATCCCATTCCTCCCGTAGCGAGGGCGTCGTGCCCAACACCGCTGACGGCTACCTCCACCACGACCGACGCCGCGGTCGACCACGACCTCCCCAGGGCCCGTGGACGGCCCAGGCGGATGCGGCTCACCGCCCCGGGCGCGCCAGTGGTTGGAGCGCCGCCGGACACGGCCGGTGCCGCCGGGGGCGAGCGCCGGAGCCGCTTGGGTCCGCCTCCCCTGCTCGTCCTCTGCCCGAGCGGGAGGAGGAAGGAAAACCCGACAGGCGGGGCCCGCCTATCAGTGGACAGTCGGTCGGGCCCCCCAGGGTAAGTGGAAACGGGATCTGCGCATGACCGCCTCCTAGCTGGGGAAGCGTATTCCATGGAATACGCCTCCTGCGTGGCCCTGCACACGCGTGGCCGAGCTGATGGGCCGGCCCAGTCGCTATGTAGCGCACGGTGCGCGTTTTAGCCCAAGAGGGTAATTCCTTTTCTTTTTCTTTTTCCAATAAAGAAAATAAATAATAGGAAATTAATCCAACCTCCAAATTGGATGATTCAAGTTCCTAGGTGCATCTAAAATCATGTCTGAGGATGTGAACATTTTTCCTTACACCTATTCTGCTAAGTCAATTATTGGACCATTTCTTCATATATGACCCACTTTGCAAATCCCTAGAATATTCATACCAACTCCAAACCCAGTAGAACCAATTGCTAAAAGCTTCTAAATTCATTCCCTATTTAATGAGTGCCTCCACTCATTTTTCCAAAAATACTTTATGTGAATTCCTTATAGGATCATCATTTCCTTCATTCTCGTCGTTTTTGGCCTTTCCAAAAGCCCCTAATGATGCAACTCAAGTAGAACCTATTTAGGTATTTTTCTTATAACCAGAGATGTCCTAGAAAAATAAAACTCCTATTTATAGAGCACTTTTGTTTCTCTACTTGTTGAGTTGTTTATTGCGGTTGTTTCCGGCGATAGTTGACGAAGTAGACGAAGTGCTCGGAGTTGGACGAGAAGCGTGTGAAGACCTCGAAGACTTTGCTGAGCCAGGCAAGCAGCCCTTTGACCATGACTAAGAACCCTTTTATTTGCATGGCATATAGCACTTATTTCCATGATGTTGATCATGTTGATGTGGTGACCACTTTGGTGGGATACGTCCGATACTTTACCATTGATACTTGCATCGTGCATGACCCTACCATTCTTATGAGGGTTGTGCGGGTGGGAGTAGTTAGGTTGCTAGTAGTGCTACGCAAGTGGGATGGGAATATGCATGGTGATGGAAACAAAATGGTTTGAAAAACTTTTTCGAAAACCCCGTCGGGTGCCACTAATGCCCGAGGGATATGATGATGAGCTAGGTAACCACTTGATAAAGAAGTGGTGTACCGGAGCAAGTGAGTGTGTGTGTTTTCGAAAACGGATTAGATTTAAGATTTGTCGACCGTCCCAACCTTACATGCACAACCATGATACCCCTTATGGGACGGGGCTTTGTTGATTACCTTGGTGGGTACTAGCATAGAGCCCGCATTACTAGTGGCGGGAGTGAAGTGGTCACTCTCGATACGGGGTCGTACCGGAATGGACGATCATGCGCTGTCTTCACAGGCACCGGGCACACTGTTGCGTGCCCTCATGGATGATACGTGTGATGTATATCACGAGGGATGGCACCAACGAGTGTACTCTTTATTTAGTATCGCTAGGGGAAAGGCAATGTTCGGGTACTTACCTCGGGTATGAACAATATCGCGAGTCGTGGCTTGACACGGATGTTTCCCGAGTCTTGTGGGTAAAGTGTGCAACCTCTGCAGAGTGTAAAACTATTCGAATAGCCGTGTCCACGGTCAAGGACAGTTGGGTGGTGCTGCTTAAACTACGTCCAGATGTTTTCACAAAACATGGTGTGTGTGTGTGACAAAGAGATACTTGAGCTAAGTCGGATGACTTGATGAAATGACTGAACATGAGATGTTCAACCCCATGCTTATGATGATATCTGTAACTTGTTCATATAGATATCTGCCAACCGTTGATGCATGCTTACACAAGTTAATTGATCATGTCATTGCACTCAAAATTAGCTTTCCACAAACTTACCTACTTAGTGCTATGTCATGCATTGTTATTGCCTTGTTCCAAACATGGGTTGCTTGCGAGTACATTCAAAGTACTCATTGGCTTGCCACTGGTTATTTTATTGGCTAGGCATGAAAGACCAGGTTATGATGAAGATTATCTTGGTGACGGACATGCGAGCTAGGACGCTTCCTAGTCAGAATGCCTATAGGGTTAAGGCAGATGGCATGGGTTCACGCTATCGTTGAAGATTTCCGCTGCAAGTTTATGAAGACTAGGCCTTAAGGGCCAAATTCGAGTAAAACGGTATGTAATGGATGTAAGACTCTTGTTATTCAGTTTCTGTGTGTTCAGTGAGCATTGATCTCTGGGATCACTGTGCACGTACATTCGGTGATCACGACTTATGAGTCGCGGTCCCCACATGACCAACCACCACAATGATCTCACTGGTTTGGGCTTTCCAAAGCCTAAGCTTGGGGGAGGATATCACCACTTCTACATCAAGATGTGGTGGTATTGGAATAAATTGTAATGAGGTTGTACTTAAGCTCGAGGAGCTTCAAAACAGTTTGCTTTTTATTTGCTTTTGCTCTTTATTTTTGCCTTTGCGATTTTTCGATTGCAAGTTAGTGTTAAAAAACCTAAAAACAAAAAATATATATAATAAGCTTTGCTTTTGTCTTGTTCTTCATTTAGCCCGTTGGAGTTTGTTTGCATTTTGTTTTCAAAGGAGTTGATCTATGTCGTACAACGAGGGATGCAAGAGTAAGGAAGAGAAGTATGTAAATTCACAACCGTGAAGGTATGTCATATGACCCCCGTCTTTTGCACTTGGATATTTAGAGTAGACGTAGTAGTTGTATGTGTGATATGTGCAGATGGGAGTAAGTCTTGATAGTTGATACAAAGGTTTTTCTCTAGTAGCTGAAATAATTTTGTAGCCTTTGTTTTCTTTAGTTTAGGCAACTAAGACTTGTGGTGGGAAAGTTTTTAAATGAAATGATATTAACCAAGTATAACTTTGGACAAGATAAAGTCTCTCAAGACTTGGGAGTTGAGAAATTATAGTGGAAGTGGTGTTTAACATGCTCAACCCCATGTTGTTAATTTTAATAGACTTGATAGCACTTGTGGATTAAATTGTCTAGAAGAACTTAGTTGAAAGGTGGGTGAGATTATGCCAAAACTCCATCTTGTGTATCTCAACATGGTGTTATAGACTCTGAATGGTGACATGGCCTCTGCTACTATATATGCATTTACATGTGTAAATGTCGCTTCGTCACCCTTCTTGATGTTATGTTGAGGACTCTGCTGGCCAATGAATGATCCACCAATAGTGACAGCTTGGATTTCAGCTATGAATTTGTTACCGTACGTAGTGACAGCACTACAAATGAATATTATTCGGCTTTCTTTTGAGTGGGTGTGTATGTGGTAAATAAAGGGGGCCGATCAAAAGATCTCGAAAGAGACATTATTGCTAAAGGTCCATAGTTCCCAAACATTAAGCCACAGAGAAAACCTATGCATGATCTCTTATTTGGCATAATCTCCTCCACGTGACAATCTAAGTTCCAGCAAACAATGATTGAAACAAAGTGTTTAAGAGCCTAGAGGATGAGACAATTGTGGGTGTGCTCATGAGCATTTGAGCATCATATTTTACTACATGCTTTCTACTCCCTTATTTATGTTTTCATGGGTCTATCTAAAGAAACTCTTCCGTGCATTCTCGGAAAGCAAGTGTTGTCTAGCTTAAATGGAATGAAGTGTTGCAAAGTTGTTTTATCTAGTAGATCGGAAAGTTTGTGTTGATTATCTTTGCTTCACCAACACTTTCACTATAAACAACTTAGTTCCTTGTGCTTCGGATTTCTCTCTATGTTGCTCGAGGACGATCAAGTTTAAGCTTGGGGGAGTTGATGACTAATATTTTTACAATCATTTCAATCTTGTTTAAATCGAGATATTTCATTAAAAGAGAGATACTCGCTCTGATATTGCCACTAATGACTAATGAATGCAAAGGATTTAAAAAATCATCTCTTTAATGTTTTCCACAGGAAATGGGCTAAAAAGGGAAGAAATCACGTGTGAGAATGGAAAGGAAGGAAAATGGAGGAAGAATCAGTCACCAGAAGGCGCCAGAAGGCAACCAGAGCCAAAGACGACATTTCATGCGACCGCACGCGCTTGCATGAGTAGTCGTTTGGCATGGAAACCGAGGCAAGTCGTCCACCTGAATAACTTTTATAAAGGGGACCTCGTCGAAATGTCAATAGAACAGCGTCGAGCATAGCCAGAACCTCTTCATCATCATCATCATCCACAAACCCTAGACGCCGCCATGAAATCCATCTCCACCACCATAGTGCTCTCTCATCTAGTTCATACTTGTAATCGCGCATCGCACAAGGCATCCATTGTAAGAAATATTGCAATCAGTCAATTCCAAGATGTGTTCTTCAATGTTTTCTTCTCGCGATATGATCTCCATGTGTGAGTAGTTCGGTAAGGTATGGGGTGAGGCATGAGCCTTGCAACCCCAGGTATTTGTTGAAGGGATCAACGTAAGTCTTTGACACACGTCTCGTATGTGTGAAGTGTCTCTTGTCTTATCCTCGATCTTCATCCCTGCAGGTACCCAAGATCATGGAGATCGAGCGCCGGTGAGGCTTGGAGCAAGGGGGTCATGAAGTGTTATACCGAACACCGATGATAGTCAGGTTTAGTAGGGTAACATGGATCATATCCTTTGGGATTCATGAAGTGTAGTCATTAAACACCCAATGCTTTTGTCTGATATTATTATCTTGATTATCGGGGCAACCCCGCGAGATGGATAGGGCCTTCAGTACGACAACTAATTCTTGATGCAGGACTCGTGTCGGTCAAGATGTTATTTGGACACATCCCCCACTCCGATATGAAGCAAGCACCTCTTGATGGGTGGCTTCCCGAGCAGAATCTAATATCATTTTTTTTCCTAATGCAAATACATAGTAGTAAGCATTAAGACCTCATCCACGTACCTTCTTTTTATTATACGTGTTTGAATCACAATTTGCTTGTTGATCCGGTCAGAACATGGATTTAACACTTTGGCAGAAGCTTGCTAGAGACCATTGACCATTGCTTCAAGCAAATCTTCCTCTCGTGGGTTCGATACCCAGGGTCACCTCTGGGGAAATAGGTCCGGGATACCCTTTCTTGTTCCAACACTAGATCAATAAAAAGGAGATATCAGCTGGCCTAGTTGTGTAAACTGCAACAGTATGATCCTCCTTTACATAATAAGACCGGTTCATGGTGTCATGGGTTGCTAGTCTGAAGATTTTATCATTCTTGGCTGACCAAATACCCCAGCACTTTAGATAATGATATCCAAAGCAATGTCCCGAGGAAGTTCTGGAAGAGTGATGTAAATTATATCATAGCAGGAGATACCTTGTTTCCTTTTGGGGAGAATATTATTCCAGCAATCACTAGAAAATGCACAATCCTAGAAGAGGTGCATGAGTGTGTCTTTCGTGTTCTCATTACAAAGGACACACTTGTAATCCTCCAAGTACATGGTTTTCCTTTTCAGAATATTTATGGTGTTGACTCTCATAGAGGAGCAGCCAAAAAATTATCTTGTGTCCAAATTGTGCTGAGCACTTCAAGAGTTGCTTGAAAATATTATGAGCATTGCTTGGGTAAATTGCTTTAGACATCTTCATAGCTGAATAGGACCTTGATCTCCAAGTATAAGCCCATTTATCTTTGCGAGTAAATGTATCTCTATTTTGCAAAGTGGTATTGAGGAGGAAATGTTGGTAGGCTTGAGAGGAGAGGGGTAAGTGAAACATTTATTCTAGGTTATGATGGGCCAAATACATGAGAGAATAGAGAGGCGACTCCTAGGCGACTCCTAGGCGATCTTGCGCCGGTGGCCACTCCGGCCCCGGCGGTCTCCACTTTCCCCTGCCGATGGCCACTCCGGCCCCGGCAGCCACCCCTTCACTCCAAGATGACGCCGTTTGCTCTCAATTTTTATCGTGGCAAGAAGTTCCAAGAGGATATGAGGTCCAAGTTTGGGCCTCCAGTGGTTTTCTCTCTGGTCTTTCGGCAACGAGAATTCACATTGGTCGTATCATTCTGTAGATCCTCATTCAAGCTTGATGCTCATACGATTAGTGTTTCTCTCCATGCTATGTTTGGTGGTTATGCCCAAGGCTTTCGGGTGCGTCTTTTGAAGGATAGATCGTTCAAATTCTCGGTCGCTTCCAAGTCAGTTGGCTTTGAGATTTACAATGCGGGCAGAATTGTTGAGAAGGAGTTTGAGGTAGTGTTTAGTCTCTGGAATTTTGGGGGGCCGAACTGGCGTCGGGAAGAAATTGCTTATTATGATGAACTTGACAAGGAGTGGACGTTGATTGGTTGGCATGGCAAAGTTGTGGTTCCTCGCTCAGATGATCGCCGGAGTTTCAACACGGCGGCCCGAGCTAGTAGGTCGGTTTTCGAGAGATTATCAGATCCTATTCATGAAGAAAGTAATCAAGGGGCTCTTATCAATTATTCCAATATTAATCCTGGCTTTTCTAGACCGCAAGCTGAGCTGCTGATCACTCAACGTTCACATGAGAGCACGTACGTGGTTTCCCATGCATGTGGCATTCCGGGCCATTACGCGCAAAACTGCTCGACCCCAAACCTCCCTGGGCTCTGGCCATTTATTCATTTTGATTCTTTTTCCAGCCCACCAGAGCAGGCCTGGGCCGATGGTGTTGTGGAGTCATGGTTTCGCTGTGCCGGACCGACCCCCCCGTTAAGGCAGGTTTCGACATTTAAGGAGTTGGTCGAAGATTTTTTTCCCAAATTTCCAACTGAGACCTCTGCCTGTCCCCTCGCATTCTCCTCCTCCTTCCAACTCTACTTCCACCTCGACGAGCTCGCTTGCTTCCTTGTCATCGCTGGTGAGAACAGTGGTGCTCCGTTCGCCTGAGGCTCCGCAGATGGCCAACATTCCTATAGAGCCAATCCCCTTCGTCCCCCGTGGTTTTTAGATACAGGGGGTCGAGGGGAGGACGGGGTTTCCAGAGCTATTCTGCCTCATCGCCCTTGTCAGCATGAAGACTGGGTGATTTCTTCCATCTTCCCGCACCCCAATGAGGTATTTTTTTTGCCAATGTCCGAGAGGTTCTTGAGGAGTTTTTGCAAGGAGTTGAAGAAGTGGGGTTTCGTGAAATCCAACCATGCCCGTTTGGTGAAGCTTATGTCCAGTTCAGGCATGTCAGGGATAGAGATATGCTTATTCGGCAGAGGCCACACCCTTTTGGAGATGTCTTTATCGCTTTCACCAAGCATAATGAGGGAAGGAATTGGCGTAGAGTACATTTCAATAGAACCTGCTGGTTACTGTTCATAGGTGTTCCATTTGACTATTGCAATACAGAGGATATTGCTGCTGCCATTGCAAAATGGGGCAGAATCATCAGTTGGGAAAAGGAAGATGCTCTGAGAGGAAAGATTCTGGTCAAAGCTAGAGTAATAGATCTCACTGACATCCCTAAGAGCATCAGATGGTCTGAGGGAGAAAGTTTTGAAGAGGAGTCTTGGACCTCCTCTGTTGAGGTTCTGTTGGAAGAAATGCTTGGTGGTGGGCCTACTGATGAGGACCCCATACCACCTCCTGGAGTGGACCCCCACCCTGTGCCTCAGCATGCTAATGATTTCCCAGGGTTTCAACCTTTGCCATTGAACAATGTGCAGGTTCAAAATGATGATTGGGATGATCAAGATGAGCAAGAGCATTGGGCATTTCCTCAGCCAAACCCCCCTGTGCCTGCTCAGCAACAAGCAGAAATTCCTATGCTGCAAAATGATGGTGCACCTAACAGTAGTACCACCACTACTATATCTATGTCTGATGGCATTCATTCCATTGCTCATACTGCTAATGAAGAAGTTAATCAAGGAGTTCGAGCCCCAATCATGGGCCTAGGGCTTCACAACATTGCCCTGGCTTACCAAGCAGATGGTGAGGAAGACGATCAACAAGCAGTAGCAGACAACTTGGATGAACCAGAACAGCAGAGTGGGATTGGACAGCCACCTGTGGTTGTGGCAGCAAACATCACAGAGCAGAGCAACATTCACCATAATCTTGACATGACTGAAGTGCCCAAGGTTGATTCTGACAAAGCTGGGTGCTCTGCAGCACAGGAGAATCCCTTAGAGGAAGCTGCTGAGAGTGATAATATTAAACTCACTGAGAATGTCACAAGGGATACCCCCATGGAAGCTACAACAGGTGGGGAGAATGTAGAGATAACTAATATTCAGACAGAAGCTGACAGGGCAGCCATCATTGGAAATGAGGATGTTCCACTTCTTCCAAACCCTCAAGTTGGAACATCTTTAGATATGTCGGCGTCCTGGGAACGGGGGTACCCAGAGCTGCCTGCCTGTGACCTAGGGTGTGGCCCGCTACGGAGGCCTGGTATGGCCCGGCACGGCCTCATTCAGGACAAGGCCCTCGCGAGAGCCCCGCGCTCGCGAGGAGGACGGCGCCAAGACCCTCGGAGGGAGGAGGCCTCCCCAGGTCGCCTCCCGAGGGGCGGAGATCCCTATGCAACGCTAAGCCTCGGGAGGCTGGGGGTGACGCAAGCCAGGCCAGGTGGGCACCAGCGCGTGCAGATGAGATAGTTTCCTCTTTGGTGCAAAGGAGGCAAAGACGTATGCGGGTTCCCAAAGCACCCCCCAAAGGTTTCCATTCCGGTGCAATGAGACCAAGACCACGAGCTTCGCAGGACGGACGTCATCGCCGAGCCCACCTCTGCATCACCACCGGCTACTTTGCAGGCGAAGACCACCTTTCGTCAGGATAAGGGTGTACTCCTTGTCCCCCTTCGAATTTGGCCGTTGTGGGATTCCTTCCCGCCATTGCGATAAGGGAAGAGGACCCGGGCCACTATAAATAGAGGCTAGACTGCTCCGCAGAGGGGGGAGATCCAACACCACCCGAGCGCCCTCGCGAGGCAACTCACCATTGTACTAGTTCATCCACAAACCTCCTCGTGAGGCGATCCTCCAAAAACAGGAGTAGGGTTTTACGCTTCGCAATGGCCCGAACCTGGGTAAATCCTCGTGTGCTAGTCTCTTTCCCCACGATTGTGGGAGTTCATTGAGTGAGTTCGTCGACCTGTGAGCTTGAGGGCAAAGCTGGTAGAGATCTTCGCACACGCCCCTGTGTTCGAACCTCTTTGGGTTTTGCGGAGCCCGAAATCCGACAAGATACTCAAAAGAAAGGTACTGATGACACACAATTTTTCTCCAGTCCTTCTCATACACTTGATTTTCAAAGCATTGCTGAGTCTCTTGCATTGGATGTTATTGATGGATCTCACTTAATTTCTGAAGAGGGAATGGAGCTTTGGATACAACACTTTGCTCCAGTCACTCAGGGTGCTAAAAATACTTTCAAGATTGAGATACCAGTAAGTTGGTTCAATTTCATATTCCATTTGCTGTTAACTCCTGATAAGTTTGGATGGACCATGCACTTGTTGAAATCTGAATTGTGGAATGTGTTAACTGAAAACTGCTCTACTGAAGAAGGTATAATGTTTCATATCCCTGATGGATGTTCTACTACACAGGAACCTAGTTGCAAAGAAATAATGCATGGGCATGGCAAGGAGAATGAGCGCATCAGCCCAGCTGCACACGCTTCTAGTGGTGCTGGTAGCCCTTTAAAGCAAGTGTCCCCTAACAAGGTGATCCTCTTGCCTTTGGGAGAGGCAATCTCAAAGAAAAGAAGGGATAAAAAGCCTCTGGTGGAAACTGAGGTAAGAAGGAGTGACAGAATTAAAAAAGAAAATAATGGATATAGGAGAAAATCTTGTGAAATAAAATCTTGCTTACCGTGCAATGCTATACCACCAATTACTCAGAATAGAGTGGTCAAAAATCTCACAAAAACTTTTTGCAAGGTGTCTGAGGAAGAACTTCACGAAAAGTTGTCCAAAAGGCTCAAGAAGAACGGACAGGAGGATGTGGCCAAGGTGGACAAAGCCACAGGAGCTGCAAACCAACCCAAGATTGTGTAATGATGAGATTACAACATAGCATTAAGCATAGGAGGAAAATGCTTCAATTACCTAGCCTGGGTCAATATTACTATGTGTATGCTGGATTTGAAAATGTTAGATTATGTAAAAAGATTGCTTTTGGACCTGTGTGGCACCTTTTGTATGTTGACCTTCTGCTACCTATTAAAGAGACCTGGCTTTGGTATTTCTATGAGGATGTCCATAAATCTGTAGTTATGATTGAAAGACTTAATTTTTAACCTAATCATGCTGTCACTGGGTTGTATCTGCTTTATGGTTTATGGTGAGCTGTTAATTTGCAACATGGGTCTGAGAAAAGAAAGATCTAGTTCATATTCATGGACATATACCAAGGGATGGTACTTGGTATTTCAAATAAAGCAAAAACTTGTTTTTAATGAATAACAATAGATCATGGAACATTTTGAATTGGAATGTAAGAGGTTTAAATGCCCCAGAAAAATGGCTGGCTATTAGAGAAAAAGTTGAAGAAAGTGTTGCTGGAATTGTATGCATTCAGGAAACAAAAAGAGCAAGTTTTGATCTGGGTTACATCAATCAATTCCACCCACAAAGATTTAATAAATTTGAATACCTGCCTTCCATTGGGGCCTCTGGAGGTATCTTGACTGTTTGGAATGGAGTTCTGTTTTCTGGTGAATTGATCTTCCAAAACAAATTTTCCATCTCATTACAGTTCACATGCAACACCACATCCAAAACCTGGTTTCTCACAAACATCTATGGGCCTTGCAACCTTGAAGAAAAGATTGAATTCTTAGACTGGTTTATTAACATTCAAATGGCCATTGATGTGGACTGGATCATCATGGGGGATTTTAATTTCATCAGATCACCTGAAGACAGAAATAGACCTGGAGGAGATGTCAATCAAATGTTACTATTCAATGAAGCTATAAGCAACTTAGGGCTGGTAGAATTGCCCCTAAAAGGCAGACAATTTAGCTGGAGTAACATGCAGGAAAATCCTCTTCTAGAGAAATTGGACTGGTTTTTCACCTCTGCAGCTTGGATGACTTCTTATCCTGACACCACCGCATTACCATTAGCTAAACCCATCTCTGACCATCTCCCATGTGTGATTAAAATTGGAACAAGCATTCCTAAGTCTAAGGTTTTCAGGTTTGAGAACTATTGGTTAAAGCACAGTTCATTCAAAGATATAGTTCAAGCAGCTTGGATTATTCCTGTGGGATACATTGATCCAGCCAAGAAAATTAATGCAAAATTTAAGAATCTGAGAAGAGCTTTGAAATTATGGGCCAAAAGTTTGTCATGCCTCAAAAAGCAGATTGAAGATTTAAATGCTTGCATTTTCCTATGGGATTTGATAGAGGAATACAAAGATCTTTCTCTATTTGAATGGAATTGTAGGTCCATACTGAAGGAATGCTTGTTGACAGTGCTTAATAATCAGAAGATCTATTGGAAGCAAAGAGGGAGAATACAAGCAGTTAAGTTTGGTGATGAGAACACGAAATTCTTTCATACAAAAGCTTCAATTAATCACAGGCATAATAAAATTGCAATGTTATGGAATGAGGATCAAGTGGAAATTACTGATCATGAAGGAAAGGCAGCTATTCTCTGGGAGGCTTTAAAAAAAAGATTAGGGCAGTCTAATGGTCACACAATGCACTTTGACCTGAAGGAACTGTATGAAAACAGAGTGGATCCTCAAGTGTTCCAGGATCTTGAGAAACCATTTACACAGAAGGAAATTGATGATGTGGTAAAAAACCTGCCCATAAACAAATCTCCAGGACCTGATGGATTAAACAATGAGTTCATTAAAGCTTGCTGTCGGGGCACGGATGCTCACGATCACCTATGGGACCAGAGGCCCCTTGTGGTTCGGCAAGGGGGGTCACGTTGCACGAAGAGCGGAGAGCATGAGATGGCGCGACGATCAGGACACATGCATTTTACCCAGGTTCGGGCCGCTGCTAAGCGTAAAACCTTCCTCCTACTTTTGGTGGATTGATCAGAGGAACACGAAGAACGCACAACACCTAACCCCGGCAAGAGCTGCTGTCGGGGTGAGCTACTACGCGAGTACAAGTGTCCAAAAGTCTGAATCTTGAGCTAGGTAGCCTTGGGCCTCCTTTTATAGTGCAAGGGTTTACCACAATGGGAAAACAGTCATTATCTATCGATTGGATAGCTTAGCAGAGCTATCATACCTAACTCTGGCATTTAGGACAAAATACCATGATTACTAGCCTAGGTGGTGCTCGGGGGTGCATCCCCGGCAAGCTTTCACTACCGCTTGGCCGGTCGTTCCTTACGGTCTTGACACGCTACAGGGCGGGTGTCAACTGAGTATAACTTGTCTTCCAGTGTGTCACCACGTGTTTAGCGAGAGCTGATTAGCCGCTTGAGGGCTCGACACCGCATCGACAAGTTACTGGCGTAGCGATGCGGTGGAGCGGTGGCTGGTTAGCTCGCGCCTGCCGGGGAATGGCTTGCCGGGTCTTCAGGAAGGTGCGCATGTCTTGGTCCTCGGCAAGCGCCGGGGACGTGCTTGGCGCGTTGCTGTCCAGGCTTGGGCTGCTACGTCTGGCTTGTTGGAGTCTGGTCTTGATCATTCGCCGGGATTGTACGAACGTTAAAGGGTTCAGCTACTACCGCCTGTGCATAAGTCAGGGGCACTGGGTACCCCTGTACTAGTACACCGACAGGAGCCCCGGGTCTGGCCCACACGCGCTCGCCAAGTGCCATTGGGTCAGGCCCAAAATCTATGCACAAGCGCGCAATTGGAGGGAGTAACTGCCAGTTTATTGGTCAGCACTGACCCACCACCTCAGGCCGTTTCCGCCATACGCGCCGCATGCATAGCAGGGGGTTAGCGACGGGCGCGCGTGACTTAAAGCCCTGGTCGTGGCAGAAAGCGCAGCGCCATGGATTGGAGCAATGGGGCGGTTACCTGTTCGCCCTTGATCGTGGGTGGTGGAATTGGTGGAGATGGTCGGCGACCTTTGGAGCGGAGGAGAGCCAGCCCCCGTGCTCTCCCCTATAAATTGGGGGTCGCGAGGGGCAATGCTCATCCATCCTTTCTTCCTCCTTGAGTCTGAATCCACAGAGCTCACCCTTCTGCATCCTTGTCTTGAGCCGCGCTCACTGCTAGCATGCCCAGGGGACGAGGACGTCCTCTGGCATCAACCTCGATGGTGAGGGCTTCCCGTCGGGATCATGCCACCGCTTCAGTCGTGGACCTGGAGGGCGGTTCGAGTGCGCGTGGTTGAGGGGTCGGAAGGGGCCGAAGTCGACACAGGGTCCGCGGACAGGGAAGATGGAGTGCTGCTTCTCTTCCTCTTCCGCTAGCAGACCCTCCCTCAAGGAGGCCCATGCCGAGGGAACGGCGCTGGAGTTCGTCATCAAGCTGTGTGGTCCTCCTCGAAGCCGCCTGCGCCTCGCTCACCCTTTCGCTAGGGTGATGGAGGTTGATAAGCCACACGCCCTGTGGCTTCGGGCGCATGGTTGCTGCAACGGTGCTGTGCAGGCGGATGTCGAGTACCTGGAGCGTCGTGTCATGCTTCTCAGGCACGGGTGGAAAACCTCCGCACGTGCCCACAATCTCACGGGTGGGCACGTCCTTCGCTTCAAGTTGATGGAGGCCGACCTGCTCTCCGTCAAGATTTATGGGGGTTCGGGCGCTCGTCTTGGCTGCTGCGAGGAGAGCTCGAGTGATGTCGAAAGCTCCTCCTCGAGTGATAGCGACGAGGAGGACAGTGTCAGTGAAGACGACAACGACGAGCTCTAGGGCGTCAAGTCAGAGTACGATGACTTGGGCTCCAGCTGATCGTCGGCCGGACCATCACCGTCATCGAGCTCCTCCTCGTCCTCCCGACAGAGCGATTTGCCGGGGGTTCTCGACTCGGGCGCCGCCTCTTCTTCTCAGCTGGACCCCGACAGGCACGTGGACTTCGGCTTCGTCCTTCTTGCCGGAGGTCTCGCCGAGCCGTTCCCCGACAGCCTTGACGGGGTCAGGCTAGGCTTCTGCTTGGGTCCTCCTTCTGCTCTTTTTCTCTTTGTAATCTACCCCTAGGGGAGAAAGTTAAATAAAGAGTTATTAAAAAGGGGCGCCCTCTTTTGTAATCTTTATCCACTTTGTATCGGAAATGAATGAGAAAAGGTGTTGTATTTCTTTCGCAAGTACTATCCCTTTCCCTTCCTTATTTATACTGTATCGGTATGTTTTGTCCTTGCTACACGGAGCTACTTGTCGGGTCATCATTCAAACCACGAGTGCCAAAAAGGGGAAACGAGCCCCCGGCAGCAGGTTGGAGTTGTTCCTCGGCAGAGCTCCTTGTCGGTGTCGGCACCACCACCCCTCCCCACACCGCCACCCCTCCCCACAGTCGTTAAACAAGGATAGGGGAACGGCTCGTTCCGACAAGGGTTTTCACCAGGTGGATGACTCCACCACCCGCAGTAAGGAAGATACTAAGGATTTCCTTGAGGAATCGAAAGGTACTGAACTTGGGATATGCGATATACTTATCTTTTCCAAGCAGTATCCCCTTTTAGAGTGTGATGGGCTGCCATCCTTGTTTCTTTGTTTCCCTTCCCTGTTTTTCCGATGGTCAAACATGTAGGGTGAGATCAGTAACAAAGATTACGGGTTCATCATGTATTCTAGCTAATCTTTATACCTCAGAAGCGATAACATTGCAATCATAAAAAAATGCGTCATGAACATGTAAAAATGATGATACGATGCAATGCCTAGCTTTATTATTGTTGCACAGGGTCTGTGCTGGGCTTTGTACAAAGGGTTACATGCAACATCGGCAAGGCTTGTACAAAAGGTGGCTGCCGGGGATTGAACCCGGAAGCAGCGCCTTACGGGTAGAACTTACGAAGATGCTCAATGTTCCATGAGTTAAGCACCTTGGTGCCATCTTCGGTCTCCAGATGGACTGCGCCAGGTCTGGTGACTCGTACTACCCGATAAGGGCCTTCCCACTTTGGCGTCAACTTGTTAGCACCCTTGGTGGACTGAACACGCATAAGGACAAGGTCGCCTTCCTCAAGGCTCCGGGCGTGGACCCTGCGGCTATGGTAGTGGCGCAGGGCTTGCTGGTAACGTGCAGCACGCACCGCAGCCCAGAGACGGTCTTCCTCGAGGAGCATGGCATCGTCATGTCGTAGCTATTGTTGCTCTACTTCATCATAGGCAATCACTCGAGGTGACCCTTATATGAGTTCCGTGGGGAGTACTGCTTCCGCACCGTACACTAGGGAGAAGGGCGTCTGGCCAGTAGCTCGATTTGGTGTCGTTCTGAGGGACCAAAGAACCACCGACAACTCGTCTATCCAGCGCCTGCCGCTCTTCCGCAGCCTATCAAAAGTCCTTGTCTTGAGCCCTCACAGCACTTCAGCATTCATCCTCTCGTCTTGCCCGTTGCTTCTTGGGTGGGCAACATAGGCGAAGGAGACCTTGCTTCTAATGTTTTGGATATATTGCATGAAGGCGCGGCTCGTGAACTGGGTGCCGTTGTCGGTGATCACTCTGTTAGGCACTCCAAAGCGGCACACCAGTCCTTTCATGAACTTGATAGCTGACTGCGCGGTCACCTTTCTCACTGGTTCCACCTCAGGCCACTTTGTGAACTTGTCGGTTGGTGTCGTGGTTTTGTCACGGCAGATGTCCTAGTGTCAGGACTTAGGTGTGAAGCCATCTCTACGGCGGTTAACTCAAAGGGGTTGATCGGGACGAAAGACACAGGTTTACCCAGGTTCGGCCCCTCTCGAAGGAGGTAATAGCCTACGTCCTGCTTTGAGTTGTATTGACTGGATGTCGATTACAAGGGAGCAGATTCGCTTGACATAGTACTTGATCAAAGGTTTCGTGGCCTAAGCCGCCCAGGTAACCCGCCTTTATATACACAGGTCGATGCCCTGGACTTACAAGAGTCCGGGACGGGTCATACTTAATAACCGACCTCACCTCTAACTATACCTGCCTTGTCTAGCAAGCCGCCACCGGCGGATGACACCACCGGGTTACACATTGTCTTCTGGCTCTGGGCCTCCAGGCCAATCAAGCAAGCTTCTTCCAAACCTTATCGCTAAGCCGCCAACCTCATGACACGGCCCCACCTGGGCGGGTCTCAGCACGGGGTTATATCCCCAACATTAGGCCCCAGATTGATTTGAACTGGTTCATGTCAATCTTCAAATCTTCTGGTTGGCGAATCTTGCATTTTTTGACAAATCTTCATGACCCGCCATATCTGAAAATGGGTGATGTCATTTCTGACAAATCTTCATGACCCGCCGTGACGTCATCTCAGGAAAATCAAAAAGATTCCCCTGACGTCACAACGGATCTTTCTTCATTAATATGACCAGCCCGAGAATCGAGGCACTTACTTAGTCAATCATCATCGTGTCTCCTCGATTCCCGCACCGGACTGTTGTTATTCCATCATCTCCTCATAAATAGGCATGGGGGGGCCATCATTTTCACTTTCCCCCGCTGCCGTCTTCTTCTTCTTCCTCGTGACGCCCGTGCCGCCGAAGCTCGCCACGCTGTCCGGGCCTCGCCGTCATCTCCAACACTGGCCGCTGCATCACCCTGATTACGTCCAGAGCATTCCCGCGTTCGCTCGCATCTTCAAGATTCCATCTTTGCCCTTTGTTTAGATCTGCACTAGTTTTTTCAGATTTCCCCCGAGTTCATCGGGTTTCCTTCGTGTTCATCACTGCTCATTGGAGTACTCTTCGTAGATCAGAGAAAAAACACTCCTTTTGGCTTTATAATGTTGCTCGAATCATGCGACCATCCGCTCAATAGGCAGGCCATGCTCATTATAGATTTCTGGCTCACTCTACTCCATATAGGAACTGCCTGTTCTTCCACTGGTTTTTAGGGTTAGTAATATTTTTCTTTTATCAAGCCCGTAGATCTTGATTCGGTAGATGTGGCTGTTGAAATCTGTTTTTCCACACTTAGCAATTTTTCCAATACTCACTGGCAAACTTGACCCGCCATCACACTGTCGGCTCATGTTGTCATACTGCAACCTTCTTCGGCGGCTTATAATTCTATACTGACCCGCCGAATGTCATCACCATTTTTAGAGTCATAGTTGTCTTGATCATGGCACGTTTTTAACCCGCCATACATTCGTGCCTTTCCGCAGTCCTTTTAAGCCGGCATTATGGCTAAAGCCGCGTCTTCCTGCAACTGGGTGAGGTCCTGGGTGACTGAAGAAACGCTCAATGACTTTGTCGTTATGGGAGTTTTGCCGGCTCAAGAGGTTATCCACTGGCGGGTTCCGGGCAATGAAACCACCCCTAAGCCCGAGGATGGGGAAGTTATTGTGTTCACATACCATCTTCTTCGTGGCTTCTCTCCGCCCGGGTCTAAATTTTTCTGAGATGCCTTACACTCATTCAACCTGCACCCTCAAGACATTGGCCCCAACTTTGTCACAAATCTGTGCCAATTGCAGACCCTCTGTGAAGCTTATCTGCAAGAAGAGCCGTCTGTTGACCTCTTCAAGGAGTATTTCTACATCAACCGTCAAACAGAAATGGCGGATGGATTGAGCCTTGACCTTGGAGGTGTCACTCTTCAAAGACGGAGGGATGTACTCTTTCCAGAATCAACTCTGCCGAGTCATCCCAAAGAATGGAATAAAACTTGGTTTTACTGCAAAGACACTCCGCCAGAAGGGGAGAACCCACTGCCGGGTTACCGTCCTTACCAGCTCGGCACTGATACGGAGCTCCCAGACCGGATGTCCGCTGCAGAACGTGCTCAATATGGCCCGACCTTCTCGAAAATAAGGGCCCTGTTAGCCAACGGGTTAACAGGTGTTGACCTGACCAGCTGCTGGGTCTCTTGGAGAATTCTGCCGTTGAGCCGCCGCAGCGCCTTAATGTGCCAATACACCGGCGAGGTGACTGATCCTCAACGCTTCAACCAGACTCCCTTGACAGACCATGATCTCAATGCCATTGTCAAATCCTTTCTGGGAGAACCCCAAGCAGTCTGCAACAAGATGGGGTTAACCCCTTTTTACACACTTAACCCGGCTCCAGATGTGAGTCTTTCCATCCTAACCCTCCTCCATTCTTTTAACGCTGTACTTCATATATTTTATTAACCTTTCTGCCAATGCATTTTATCATATGTAGGCCGACTCTTCCTTCTGGAACAAAAGGTTACCTGCTTCCCTCAAGAAGAAGAGCAAAGTCACCAAGGAGACCAAAGCTAAGGCACCGGCTCGTAAGAAGAAGCAATCAACTGAAGAACTATTCGATCTGGATGACTCAGAGGTAGAACTTAACTCCCTTGGTCGTCTTATCATACAACTTATTGACGCCGATTCTTCTCAGGAAGAGGCGGACGCCAGTGAAGCCGGGGCTGCAGAGGTAACTATCATCTCCTCTGACTCGGAACTTTTACCAGTAAAGAGAATACGGCGGGATGTACGGAAGGTAAAATGTTCTCGCCCTTTTGGTCACTTGGATCCCAACTTTCTTTTGAGGAAGCAGGAAGATGACAACAGACATCAGACCTGGAGCACCGGCTGTGAAGATCTTTTCGCCGGCTTACCAAATGATCCGGCTCCTCGGAAACGGCGCACTGAAGTACTTCCTTACCTTGAATTTACTTCTTCTGTATGCTAATCTTGTGTTGCAGCTTACTTGTATTTGACAATGCTAACTTTCAGGACTCGCCTCCTTCTTCCGGCGACTCAACCGCCTCAAAGCTGCCTCCTCTTATTATCAACCCAGGGTAAATATTTTTATATCCCACTCCGTGCATTAATAGTCTATCCTTGCTTATTGACGTGTAACTTCACCTTTGCTCATAGGGCTCAAGCCAAACGGAGGAAGGTAGGCGGGTCAACCGCTACTCCTGATGTTCCAGAGTCGGAAAACCCAAAGCCTAACACCCCTAAAGCTCACATTGAGCCTTCTGAATCTGACAAAGACGCCCATGAAAAAGCTCCTCAGCATAATGAGCCGGCTGATATGGATATTGAGGCTCCTGAGGCCCATCCAGAAACAGATCCTAAGCCGCCCAGCCCCTAGCCGACAACTGAAGACGTGGCTTCTCATGAAGAAGTTACTGTTACCGGGGCGGCTTATAAATCTCCAGCTCCCTCCAATGTACTATCAAAACATACCAGTGAAGACGAGGCGACTCCTCCTAAGGAAGAAAAGACTCAATCTGATCTTCCTAACTTAGAAAAACTTACTGCCGACGAGTTGCACTCTGGCTATCTGAGCCGTCTCTCTGCAAGCCGGGACATGGAGGCCAACTTGGCTGGCATGATGAAGAAAAAATACGAGGTACTCCACTTCCCTTGCCTTTCCATATATATACTTATGTAGCCCCCAAGAGCCGGTTTACCTCTCAAAAAGGTCAGCCGGTCTTCAATCACTTGCAATCTTTCGATGAATCGCCATTTAGCCCCCAAGGGCCGGGTCATTATGTAAGTAATGAGACGGCACTCAATCATAGAATAAGAGCCAACTGTAGCCCCCAAGGGTCGGGTCATTATGTAAGTAATGAGCCGGCACTCAATCATAGAATAAGAGCCAACTGTAGCCCCCAAGGGCCGGGTCATCTTCCTGAAGATGATCCGAGTCTTATTTGAATTATAACCATTGAAAGAACTAATACTCATTAGCCCCCAAGTGTCAAGTATATTGCCTGCAATTTGCTTGAGACTTGTAATATTGTTCTGGCGGCTTAAGATTGAAAATAATCATGTTCTTGACTGCTTGTATTCTGCAGAAATCCATAAACGCGGCCGAGTCTAGTTTGAGCAACCTGAAGAAGAGTTTAGCTTTGCAACAGGACACCCAGGTAGAGGCTGAAGAAAAATGGCGGCTCTGCTCCATAGATCTCGAGAAGGTCAAAGCGGATTTCGAATCTTATAAGCAAACTGCTGAGACTGAACAAGCCGCCCTAATCAAACGGGCAGAAGATGCCGAGGGTCAATTGCAACCCGTGACAGAAGAACTTAGCAATCTAAAAAGCCATGTATCCCGTATGATTGGAGCCGTCTTTGGTAAGTGTTGTTAACCATCAATATTTATTGCAAAAGAATCTTCGAGAATCCTTCCAGGCAGCTTATAAAATTTGACTTGCTTGTAGGTGAACGAAGTCACCAACTTTCAGATGACAGTCTGTTAAAGCTGAAGGCTTTATATTCACTTACTAAATAGCTATATGCCGGATCCCTTTTTACCATAAAAGCTGTTATGACTGAGAAGGGCGCTCCAAAGTTTATGAAGGGTGTTCTAGAAGTCCTCTCCACCATCCCAAAGCAGATAGAAGAACTGAAGAGATCAGCCGCCCGTAAGGGCGCAATGGCTGCTTTGAGCCGCTCACTAGCTTATGCACTAGAGCTTAACCCAGCCGAGATGATGGATGGTTTTCCTCAGCTGAAAGACGACGGCTCGCAGTTCACTCAAGATGACTATGCCCATTGCATAAAGGCATCCCGAATGTTGGCAAGCCAGCTGGCCGGAGAAGCTGACCTGTCGTCATATCAGGCGGCTTATTCTGAGGATAATAAGCGAGTTCGGGGGCCCACCTTTGAAGCAAAAAGCCTGATTCCTCAACGCCGTAAGCACCTCTTTGCCCCTGATGTTGACCCATCTCCAATCATGCATGATGAAGCCAAATTTGAGGCCTTAACAAACTGCAACTGGGATGTGGACAACCTTCAGATCCGGGAGGCCGAAGACCCGGCGCAGGATGACCCGGCGCAGTGTTACATAAAGAGTTTGCTTCAGATGAGGGTAACCCGGCCCTGTTGATATGGCGGGTTATATTTTGCTGCAAAAAACATAAGTCCGAAGATTTTGGGCTCCTTGACAGCCTTGTAATAGCAGTAGAAAACACTTAATCGCCAGCTCTTGTGCCTTCGTGCACTTTTTAAACTTCTTTCAGCCCATACACCGGCGACTTAGCATAACTATCTTGACATATAATCGTCTGACTGCCTTGGCTCGCCCGGCGGGTTGTATGCCATGAGCAATGCTAAGCCGGGGTTACCCAAAAAACTTAGAATCTTATCATGACAAATGCCTGCAAAAAAGAAGCAACAGAATATGCATTTGCGTATCCCTTGCCTAATGAACCGGCTTTAAAGGCACAGCAAGAGAGGAGAACTTTATTTTTTCAAGAAAAAATTTGTATTGCTTCCGAAGAAGCTAGGCATAAAACCCTAAAAACTCGTAAGCCGGCTCTCACGTGACATAAATCCGTAGTTTAGACCTTAGCAAGTTCAGGGTCTTTAAAAGATTGACATTGCTAAGAGTACGCACGGGCCACATAGCGGAGAGACTATAGCAGACAAGGCGAGTTTATCCTAGCTCACTGTAAGCCGGCTCTCTCGTGACAAAGGCCGCCGGTTAAACCTTGACAAGTTCAGGGTCTTTGTGCGAGATTGACTATGAAAGTTCAGGGTCTCTGAGCAAGATTGACTGTCAAGAGTTTGGCGGGTCACATGGTGGAGTAGCAAGATGCAAACAGGCAGGATTAACTCGAACATGGCATATAAAGCCTGCCCAAGAGGGTATGAAAGCTAAACCCAGTGGGTTGGAAGCCCCCAAGTGACCTGATGCAGGATCAACTCCTCTGCACGAAACTTAGTGCAGAAAAAACGGCAGAGGCCCCTAATCATGGGGATGCCAACTTTATTATATCATAAAAGATGGTATATACAATGACAGGGGTATGTACATTGATGAGAGCCGGACCGGCGGCTCAAGTATAGTATGGCCGAAGGTGAGCAATATTCCACGGCCTTTTAGTCTCTACACCAAAAGTGTGTGACGTGTCGCTCTCCCGTATATCGATGAGATAATAGGAGCCATTGTTGAGATTTCTGCTGATAACAAACGGTCATTCCCAAGGAGGTGATAATTTATGCATATCTGACTGGTCTTGAATCTACTGGAGTACTAAGTCGCCTTGTTGGAACGTTCGGGTCTTGACCCTGCGGCTATGATAGCGATGCAGGTCTTGCTAGTAAATCACGGACCGAGCTGCTGCAAGATCCCGTTCTTCGTCTAAGGCATCCAAAGCATCCTGACGCGCCGCCTCATTATCAGCTTCCACATAAGCCGCCACTCTGGGCGAGTCATGACGAATATCACCGGGGAGAATAGCTTCTGCACCATAAACCATGAAGAAAGGCGTATAGCCTGTTGACCTATTGGGGGTGGTTCTTATGCTCCAAAGAACTGAAGGTAACTCCTCCACCCAACAGCCCGGCGTGCGCTCCAAAGGAACCATAAGCCGGGATTTTATCCCTCTCAAAATTTCCTAGTTAGCACGCTCTGCTTGACCATTAGACTGTGGGTGAGACACAGAAGATACATTGAGGCGGATATGCTCACCATCGCAAAACTCCTTCATAGCCCCCTTGGACAAATTTGTGCCATTGTCAGTAATAATACTATGAGGATAACCAAACCGGAAGATCAGCTTTTTGATGAACTGAACTGTTGTTGCTGTATCACACTTGCCGACCGGCTCAGCTTCAACCCACTTAGTAAACTTGTCAACCGCCACCAAGAGGTGGGTCTCCTTGTCCTTAGACCTCTTAAAAGGTCCCACCATATCAAGCCCCCAGACTGCAAACGGCCAGGTGATTGGAATCATCCGTAACTCTTGAGCCGGCACATGGGCACGTCGCCCAAATTTCTGGCACCCGTCACACTTACTGACCAAGTACTCTGCATCTTTATGAGCTGTTAACCAGTAGAAACCATGTCGAAAAGCCTTAGCCACCAAAGATTTTGACCCGGCGTGATGACCGCAACCATCGGCTTGTATCTCCTGCAGGATTTCACGGCCCTCATCAGGAGAGACACATCGCTGAAAGACGCCAGTCACACTGCGCCTGTGTAACTCGCCATGGACAATAGTCATGGATTTAGACCGCCTTATGATCTTCCGTGCCAGAGTCTCGTCTTGAGGTAACTCGCCGTGGGTCAGATACGCCAGATAAGGCAATGTCCAATCAGGGATTGCGCAGAGAGCCGCCACCAATTGTCCTTCCGGGTCAGGTATAGCAAAATCCTCTTCCGACGGTAATTTAACCGACGGGTGATGCAATACGTCCAGGAACACATTAGGCGCCACCGGCTTACACTGAGATCCCAGTCTTGATAATGCGTCAGCCGCCTCATTCTTCCGCCGATCAATATGATCCACCTAATAGCCCTTGAAGTGGCCAGCGATAACATCAACCACCTGGCGGTAAGCCGCCATGTGAGGGTCCTTAGAGTCCCACGTACCAGAGACTTGCTGAGCTACCAGGTCTGAGTCGCCAAGACATCTGACCCGGCTCAAATTCATCTCCTTGGCCACACGGAGCCCATGAAGCAAAGCCTCATATTCAGCTACATTGTTAGTACAAGGAAACATTAACCTAAAAACATAATAGAACTTGTCACCTCGTGGGGAAGTTAAAACAACTCCAGCCCCCAAGCCTTCCAATTGCCTGGAGCCATCAAAATGAATTGTCCAATATGTATTATCTGGCTTCTCCTCGGGTGCCTGACATTCTGTCCAGTCATTGATAAAGTCCACCAGAGCTTGAGATTTCACAGCCGTCCGGGGCACATATTTCAGATTTAGGGGTCCAAGCTCAATTGCCCACTAAGCAATCCTGCCAGTGGCTTCTCTGTTTTGAATAATATCTCCCAAAGGAGCAGAGCTGACCACCGTCATTGGATGCCCAAGGAAATAGTGTTTCAACTTGCGATTGGCCATGAATACCCCAAACACCAGCTTCTGCCAATGCGGATATCTTTGCTTGGACTCCGACAAAACCTCACTGACATAGTAAACCGGCCGCTGGACTGGGTACTCCTTACCCGCCTCCTTGCGCTCCACCACAACTGCAGCACTGACAGCTCTGTTGTTAGCCGCCACGTACAAGAGCAAAGGCTCCTTTTCTACCGGAGCAGCCAAAACGGGCGGCTCAGCCAATTGCCTCTTGAGCGCCTCAAACGCCTCATTATCCGCATCACTCCAAACGAAGTCATCTATCTTCTTCGTCATCTGATATAGAGGAATAGCTTTCTCACCCAGGCGGCTTATGAACCGGCTCAAAGCGGCAATACGACCCGCCAGGCGCTGAACATCGTTAATACACACTGGCTTAGACAAAGAAGTGATGGCCTTTATCTTGTCCAGGTTAGCCTCAATGCCACGCTCGGAGACCAAGAATCCCAAGAGCTTGCCTGCAGGTACACCAAACACACACTTTGCCGGGTTAAGAATCATCTTGTAAACCCGTAGATTATCAAAAGTCTCCTTCAAATCAGCCAACAGAGACTCCTTCTTCCTTGACTTGACCACAATATCATCTACATAAGCATGAACATTGCGCCCAATTTGACAATGAAGACAGTTCTGCACACAGCGCTGATAAGTCGCCTGAGCACTCTTGAGTCCAAAAGGCATACACACATAGTAGAAGGCTCCAAAAGGCGTGATGAAAGACGTCTTCTCTTGGTCTTTGACTGCCATCTTGATCTGATGGTAACCCGAATAAGCATCCAGGAAACATAAACTCTCACAACCCACCGTTGCATCAATGATCTAGTCGATACGGGGGAGAGCAAATGGATCAACCAGACACGCCTTGTTGAGATCGGTGTAATCCACACACATGCGCCACGTGCCGTTCTTCTTGAGTACCAACATCGGGTTAGCTGACCACTCCGGGTGAAAAACTTCAACGATGAACCCTGCTGCCAAGAGCCGGGCCACCTCTTCTCCAATAACCTTACGCCTCTCCTTATTGAAACGACGGAGGAACTATTTGACCAGCTTAAACTTAGGATCCACATTAAGGTGGTGCTCAGCAAATTCTCTCGGTACACCCGGCATGTCAGAAGGTTTCCATGCAAAGATGTCCCAATTCTCACGGATGATTTCAATGAGCACGCTTTACTATTTGGGATCCATATTGGCCCCAATAGTGAACTGCTGCGATGAGTCGCCAGGAGTAAAATCCACCAGCTTGCTATCTTCTACCACAAACTTAAGGGGCGGCTCAGATTCCGTACTGGGCTTCTTCAACGGGGTCATATCTGCCTGGTCAACATTCTCCTTATAAAACTTGAGCTCCGCCTCAGCACAACTTGACTCTGCATACGCAGCATCGCATTCCTCGCACTCAAGAGCAATCTTCCGATCACCATGCACTGTAATCGTTCTGTTTAATCTGGACATCTTGAGATGCAAATTCAAGGCCTAGCCATGAACTTGGCATAAGCCGGCCGCCCGAACAAAGCGTGGTATGGGCTCTTGATCTTGACCACCTCAAACCATAAGGTCTCCACCGTGTAGTTGAACTCATCACCAAAGGCTACCTCTAGGGAAAATTTTCCAACTGGATAAGCCGACTTTCCAGGCGCCACACCATGAAAAACCGTCGAAGATCATTTGAGATCCTTGTCAAGCAAGTTCATCCGGCGGAACGTGTCGTAGTACAGGATGTTGGTGCTGCTGCCACCATCCATAAGCACCTTGGTGAACACGTAACCTCCAACTTGGGGGGCTACTACCAAGGCCAACTGCCCCGGGTTATCCACACGCGGCGGGTGATCCTCCCTGCTCCAAGTTATATCATACTCAGACCACTTCAAGTACTATGGGAGGGCCGGCATAACCGCATTAACCGCCCGCTTGCGCACCTTCTGATCCCGCTTGTCAAGGCTTGTTGTAAAGACATGATATTGGCCTCCATTAAGCTGCTTCGGGTTACTCTGATACCCGGACTGGTTGTTTTGTTGCTGACCTCCATTGCCAGACTGTGGATGGTGACCTCCATGGTTCCCCTGACCTTGATAACCAGAACCTGAGCCGCCTGCCCCAAAGCTGGAACCAGGAGAGCCGGATCCTGACCCGCCGGACGGTCCACTGCCGCCACCCTCATGCTGGTTAATGCTGTAATTCCGGAATTCCTGCATGACCCAACAATCCTTCCAGGCATGAGTGGATGGTTTATCGGGAACACTATGTTTTGGACAGGGGCATTCAACATCGCTTCCATATTGAAAGGCTTAGACTTGCCGAAAGGCGGTTTACCATTTCCCTTGCCACGGTTGTTCCCAGCACTAGTGTTGGCCACCAGATCTGACCCGCCGTCCGGGTGTTTCCGCTTACTGCCATTATCGTTATTATTATTTCCTCCCCCGTTCTGCTGCTGACTCTTGCCATTGCTATTCTTCTTATCCTTAGCCGATTTCTCATCATCAGAACCAGGGTCCTTCGTGCTGTCAGAGTCTGCATACTTGGTGAGAGCCGCCATGTGCTCCCCCATGTCCTGGCACGAACGTTTGAGTTGTCCAAGCTTCTGCTTCAGGGGCAAAAAGTGGCAATTCTTCTCCAGAATCAGAACCGCTTGAGCCGCTGTGATGTTATCAGAGGATTGGATAATGGAGGAGACCCGCCGGACCCAATGATGGGCCGACTCATCCTGACGCTGCAAACAATGATCCAAGTCCACGATCGTCATGGGCTGCTTGCACATCCCTTGAAAATTCTTGATGAACTTCGCCTTCAACTCGGCCCAGGAATTAATGGTGTTGGGTGGCAAACCCTTCAACCACGTGCGAGTCGGCCCTTCCAGCATCATGATGAAGTACTTGGAGCAGACTGCATCACTGACGTCTAACATCTCCATGGCTAGTTCATAACTCTCGATCCAAGCTTCCGGAGGCAGATCGGCAGTATAATTTGGCACCTTGCGGGGACCCTTGAAGTCCTTCGACAGGCGTTCGTTTCGTAAAGCCAACACTAAGCACGACACTCCCACATCCCTGGAGGTTACTCCGGCTCCTACCGAAATAGAAGGTGCTACTGTGGGTTCTTGATAAGCCGCCGCGGCAGCCGCCGCTGCCGCTTCTCGTTGTGCTCTCGCGCGATCTACCAGCGCCTGGGCATCGACAGCAGGCGGGTCATCCCGCGGCGCATTCCAACGTCGATCGCTGCTAGAAATTGCAGGCGACTCCATACGCCGACTGTAACTGCGGCTTGGGATAGGGGTCGAGTGCACACGGCTCCGACTATAGGTATACTTCTCCTGTTGCGCCACCGCTGTCTGCAAATACCCAATGGCGTTCCGCACTTCTTCCGCGAAAGGCGTTCCATCAGGGATGGGGACCGCGCCAAGTCTGACTGCCACTGCCACCATGTTCTCCACCGGGTTAGAATAATGACCGGGTGGTGTTGGAAAGTGCTGCGGCGGGGTCTGGTTCCTGCGGGGCGGGTCTGTCTGCCGATGCTGAACCGTCGCCCTACACCCAGGTACTTCCGCCGTTCGGGTTATGGTCAGAGGTGCATTTCGTCCTGCCCCTGGCATGTTGAAAAGATTCCTAGGCTCATACCGATCCGGCAGGCGGGTCTGGTGCCTCATCCGCCGGACTGCATCTGCGGTCTGTTGATCCAGGTCCAGGCGAAAAGCTTCCGCCCTGAGGCGCTCCAACTCAGCATCCATCTAAGCTTTCAGTGCATTGATTTCCTCTTGGGCTCCGGCCATCTGGTCCTTCAACCTCGCGATCTCCGTGTTACGGGCTGCTTGGTTTTCGGCCGTGACCTCAGTTCCCATCAGAGTCGTAAGTTCATTCATCAGATCCAGCAAAACTTGAGCCGGTGGCCTACCTGATCCAGACCCGGTCGCATCAGCGGCCTTGCTATCAGGAGCTGGCGCCGATCCTGCCATGAAGACAGCGGCTCGGCTTGGTGGCTCATAGTATTCCGGGTCATGGTAGCCCTCGAAATAGCCTGCAAGCCCGCCGTTGTGAAGCTGGTAGATTGATTCTGCCTCCCCACCCGAGGATCCATCCTCTGAGTAGATGAGGGTTTCCTCCCGCGACATGGAACCTTCAAGTTCCGCGCCTTGGGTGAAGCCGACGAAGGCGCGCTTCCGGCCCAGGTTAACACGGGCGGGTTGCGTGTGCCGGGCCAGCTCGACGAGGTCGGTGTAGATGTCCGGCCCGGGCTTAGATCCGCCGATCTTGCCAATGAAGACGTGATTTCCGCCGAAGGGGACCCGGTACCCATACTCGATTGAGTCGGCCTCGGGGCCCCAGCCGGCGTCGTCGATGTAGAGCTTGCTGCGGTGACTCTTGGTCATCCTACCAAGGGCGTATCCCTCGATCCCTGGGAGAGAGCCCTTCGAGTACTCCAAATCACCAAGCATCTGCCCCACGTTGGGCGCCAACTGTCGTGGTTTTGTCATGGCAGATGTCCTAGTGTCAGGACTTAGGGGTGAAGCCATCGCTACGGTGGTTAACTCGAAGGGGTTGATCGGGATGAAAGACACAGGTTTACCCAGGTTCGGCCCCTCTCGAAGGAGCTAATAGCCTACGTCCTGCTTTGAGTTGTATTGACTGGATGTCGATTACAAGGGAGCGGATTCGCTTGACCTAGTACTCGATCAAAGGTTTCGTGGCCTAAGCCGCCCAGGTAACCCGCCTTTATATAGACAGGTCGAGGCCCTGGGCTTACAAGAGTCCGGGCCGGGTCATACTTAATAACCGACCTCACCTCTAACTGTACCTGCCTTGTCTAGCAAGCCGCCACCGGCGGCTGACACCACCGGGTTACACATTGTCTTCTGGCTCTGGGCCTCCAGGCCCATCAAGCAAGCTTCTTCCAAACCTTATCGCTAAGCCACCAACCTCATGACCCGGCCCCACCTGGGCGGGTCTCACCACGGGGTTATATCCCCAACAGTTGGCATGAACAAGAACTCAAAGCCCCCAGCAGCACGGGGGAAGGGGCCCAGAATATTGAGCCCCCAGACCGAGAATGGCCAGGATAGAGGGATAGTTAGTAGGGCTTGTGCTGGTTGATGGATGTTCTTGGAATGGAACTGGTAGGCTTCACACTTGGTGACCAGCTCAGTGGCGTCCTGGAGAGCAGTGGGCCAATAGAAACCCTGTCGGAAAGCTTTCCCGGTAAGGGCCCTTGATCCAATGTGGGAACCACATACTCCTTCGTGATTCTCCGCCAACAGCTTCAGTCCATCCTCCTGGCAGATACACCTTAATTTCACACCGTTCGGTCGTCTTCTGTACAGGGTGTCATCGGCAAACTGGTACATACTTGACCGACGGGCTACTCTTTCGGCTTCCTCTTGCTCTTCGGGGAGTTCTCCTGTTTGAAGGAAATGGACTATATGATGCGCCCAGGTTGGAGCCTGCGGCTCGACAACAAGTACTAAAGGCGTCTCCTCGTCTCCGGCAGCGCTTGTATCAACTGCGAGAACCTGAGGTCCTGTGGGAGGGAGCTACTCGTCAACCGGAATGGGATTTTCCCCGGCAGCTTCTTTACCAGCGGCTTTGGGAAGCTCTGTCGGGAAATGCTTGCCAGAGTTCAGCTTCCTTCTCTTCTTGGACATCGCTGATGGGGATGCAGATGGTTAAGAGAGGTGGAGAACAAAAGTTCCTGGTTCCGCACGAAGCTTCTGCGCAGCACACTTCGATAGATGGTCAGCAATGCAGTTTTCGGCTCGTGGCACGTGCTTTGTTTGCAGCCCATCAAAATGCTCCTCCAATTTCCTCACTTCTTCCACGTATGCCTCCATCAGCGGGCTCTGGTAATCCTTGTTGACTTACTGCACCACAAGCTGAGAATCTCCTCAGACAATCAACCTCTTTATTCCCAACTCCACCACGAGTCTAAGTGCGGCAAGGAGCCCCTCGTACTCAATGGTATTGTTGGTGGCTTCCACCCGGGGAAAGTGCATTTGGATGATGTACTTGAGGTGCTCTCTGGTAGGGGCAATGAGGAGCACGCCTGCTCCAGTGCCCTGGAGTGAGAAAGCGCCGTCAAAGTACATGATCCAATCCTTGGGTGCTTCTTTGCCAGGGAGGATTGTCTCCGGAGCTTCATCATCGGGTGTGGGTGTCCATTCTGCAATAAACTCCGCCAGCGCCCTGCTTCGAATGGTGGAAGTGCTCTCATACTTCAATCCGAAACTTGATAATTCTAATGCCCACTCAACTATCCTGCCAGTGGCTTCGGGGTTCCTCAGTATGCATTGCAACGGGAAACGGGTAACAACTGTTATCTCATGGGCTTGGAAGTAGTGGCGCAGTTTCCTCGAGGCCATGATGAGGCCGAAGATCAGCTTTTGTACTCCAAAGTACCTTGATCTAGCTCCCTGCAGCAGGGAACTGACAAAGTACACGGGCCGATGTACCATATTCTTCCTTGCCACCTCTTTGGATCTGCTGTAGATCATTTGCTAAGGTCCCCCTTGATCTATATCGAGTCCTGCCGCGGATGTTTCTTTCTCGTCCCCGGTAGCATCGGTAGCAGCTGCTGAATCTCCATCCACTTCCCGCTGCGCCACCAGCGCTGCACTAACCACTTGATTCGTCGCTGCCAAATATAGTAGTAACGGCTCTTGCGGGTTTAGGAGCGACCAAGGTGGGAGCAGAGGATAGGTAATTCTTTAGGTCTTGCAGCGCTGCATCTGCCTCCGGGGTCCACTTCATCGGGCCAGCCTTCTTCAAAATCTTGAATAACGGCAAGGCGCGCTCAGCAGACTTGGAGATGAACCTACTCAATGCGGCAACACATCCGGTCAAGCGTCTGATATCCTTGATAGTCTTGGGTGCCTGTATCTGTTCAATCGCCTTGATCTTGTCGGGATTGGCTTCTATTCCTTGCTGAGATACAAAGAACCCAAGCAGCTTGCCGGATGGGACACCGAACACACACTTTTCAGGGTTGAGCTTCAGGTTGATTTTGCGCAAGTTCGCAAAGGTTTGTTCCAGATCTTGTATGAGAGTGGCTTCATCTTTGGTCTTGACCACGATGTCATCCATGTATGCTTCCACATTTCTGTGCAGCTGACGTCCAAAACCAATCTTAACAGCTCTAGCCAAGTTTGAAGAAGCACTCTTTAACCCCGAAAGGGCATACACACAAAACAGTACGTGCCATACGGAGTTATGAATGCAGTCTTCTCTTCATCTTCTTTAGTCATAAATATCTGATGGTATCCGGAGTAGGCATCCAAAAATGAGAGCAAGTCACATCCGGAGGTGGAATCAACAATCTGATCTATGCGCAGCAAGGGGAAAGGGTCCTTTGGGCAAGCTTTGTTCAAATGAGTGAAGTCTATGCAAAGCCTCCATTTCGCATTTGCCTTACGTACCACCACCGGGTTTGCCAGCCAAGTTGGATGCAACACCCGTCTGACCAAACCAGCTGCTTCAAGCTTCTTGATTTCCTCGGCAATGAACTGCTGTCGCTCCAGAGCTTGCTTCCTAATCTTTTGCTTGACGGGCCGGGCATGAGGACAGACAGCAAGGTGGTACTCAATTACCTCCCTGGGAACTCCGGGGATGTCAGATGGTTGCTAGGCAAACACATCGACATTCTCCCCCAGGAAGGTAACGAGCGTGCTTTCCTATTTGTCAGTAAGGGTAGCAATGATGGTGAACGTGCCACCAGTGCCGTCCAGCCTTATTGGGATTTTCTTCGTCTCGGGATAGGTCGCCTTGGTCTTCTTGCTAGCGGAACTCCCCGGCAGGTCATCGTCAGGTGTGGTGCACTCCGAAGAGGCATGCTTCCCGGAGTCCTTGCCGATGTTCCTGCTAGCCTTGTTCAATTTCTCTGTGTCCTTGGCGGGAGCTAGGATTTCTGTGGCTTCAGCTGCTACCACGTCACGATACATCTGGTCCACGCAGATAACCACAGATAACCGGATGGGATGGAAATGACCCCAATGGGCCGTGATATCTTCAAGGTATTATAGGCATAGTGAGATGCCACCATGAAAATTGCCAGAGCTGGGCGACCGAGGATTCCGTTGTAAGGTAGCGGGATCTCGGCGACGTCGAACACTATCCTGTGTGTCCGGAAGTTCAGTTCCTCGCCAAATGTCACAGGCAGAGTGATATTTCCCTTGGGTCGGCTCTTGCCGGGGTTGATTCCTTGGATTGTACCCGTAGCCTCGAGCTCTTCATCAAGGATCTGCAGTTTCTCAGCCACTTTAGGGGAGATTAAGTTCAATCCCGCCCCGCCGTCAACTAACATCTTGGACACCTTGAGGTTGCGGATTGTAGGAGAAACCAACAATGGCAAACACCCGACCGTAGTGGTACGGTCGGGATGATCCTCTTCGTCAAAGATGATAGGCGTGCGGGACCATTTGAGTGGCTTCCTAGATTCTACAGTTGGTTCTACAGCATTGACCTCGCGTGCCCACTGCTTGAGCTGGCGGTGACAGGAATGCAAGGACGGACCCCCGTCAACGCACATGGCTTCGGTTGCTTTCTGAAACTCCCTTTCGCTGGAATCCTCATCATCATCCTCATCCTCAGTCATATCGTCTGTTTCATACTTCTCTCGGCCTCTGGCGGGTTTTTTCGTTTTGCTGCGGGGTTTTGCCGCAGCGACCTCCTCTGCCGCCACGGCCTTTCCCGACAGCACCGTCCTGGCCTTTTTCTTTGTCGCGCTTCTCGTACTTGGCCCTCTACTTCTCAACAAGTTGCTCGACCTGTCGGCATTCTTGGAGATCATGGCCCTTGGTGCGGTAAATTTTGCAGTACGGCCCGTCGGACTTACTGGTCTTCTCAGCGGCAGCAGCCTCCCGGCAATCAGCGCACGCGACAGCTCCCTTGCCGGGGGTTTCGGCTTTCGCCTTCTTGCTTGCACTGAGGTCTCCAGAGCTCTTGACAGCCAATACTGCTTTTCCCTTACGCTTCTTGTTGCGCTTCCTGCTTCTTCCCTTCGGGTCAGGGCGTCGTCGTAGTCATCGGAGTCCATTTCGATGTTTGCCTCCTCCCCGGGAAGTCGCCTTCCTTCTTCAGCGCGAGCACATTTATCCGCCAAGGTGTAAAGCTCATTAACAGTCTTGGGGAGCTTGACGTTCATCTTGGCTCGCATCCTCCTGTTGCGCACGTTCGAATGGAACACGGCAATCACCGCTGCGGGATGTATCTCTGGGATGTTGCGGTGCACTCGGCTGAATCTCTGGATATACTTCCTCAAGGTTTCTCCCTCCTTTTGCGGGAGGACTTGGAGATCGCTGGGCAGGCCTGGTTCTTGATGACCACCGGTGAAGGCGCCAACGAACTCGTTGCATAGGTCAACCCATGACGAAATTGATTTTTCTGGCAGATGCATCAACCACGATCTCATGTTTGGCTTAAGTGCCAAAGGGAAATAGTTGGCAAGAACCTTTTCATCTCTTCCTCCCGAAGCTTGAACAGCTATCATGTATATGCCCAAGAACTCTGTCGGGTTCAGCTTCCCGTCGTATTTCTCAGGCAGCTCAGGTTTGAAAGCTCGGGTCGATGGCCAGCAGACCCGTCGCAGCTCGCTAGTGAAGGCAAGGCAACCAACCTCGTAGGGAAGGTACCAGACAGCACTGGGCGCGGGGTCGCCGACGTCTGGACCATTGCGGTTGTCAGATTGACGGTGCGCTTCCCGACGTCGCTCGATGGTGAAGCGCACGTCTTCTTTCCGCCGGTCTTCAAGGACATGCCGTTGATCCTGGTGGTCGCGCGGGCTAGATGAGACTATGGACGCCTCGTCTTTCTCATCAGCATGTGAAGCTTGCTACGGCTTCCTTTGGGCCTGTTGTCGCGGAGGGGACTGCACCGTTGGGGTGGCCCATTCGACGCGCTCGCCGGCCCAGGCTGCTGCTGCTGTTCCCGTACGTCGCGACGGCTCTGCATGCTGGGGCTTGTTGGCTTCAACGAAAGAAACCAGACTCTGAATGGTGGCTCTCCATTCGTCCATCTTATCAGCTGCTGACATGAAGTTGAGCAGCATCTGGACTCGCGCCATGGCTTCCTCTGCGGTGCTCGGCATGGCGAAAGAGGCGGACCGTAACGTCGCTCGACTCCTGGTAGGACTAAGAGAAGCGTCGCCACGTTCTTGATGCCGTGCGCCACTCGCCGGGGCTGTCTGGCGTGCAGGGGGGCGATCATGCGGGGCTGCGGCCCCGCTTGGCGTCCTGGCTCGTTCCGCACGAGGTGCACGCCCAGAAGTTTCGCCAGCTACGGGCGCGGCCGAAGGGTCACGGCTCGCACCGGACCGGGGGCCGCCGAGGCGGCCACGGCCATCCGCGCGGAGGGGAAGCGATGAACAGTGGGTTCCCTCGCCCGTGGTGCCGGGGCCAAGCTCGCCAAGTTACTGTTGTAGTCGCTCCCCTCCGGCGTGTCCTGCTCCATCTCCGGTCGTGAAGGACTGGACGGGGGCGCCGCCTGCGCCGACCGTGTCGTCCACGATGCCCGCCTCACCCACAGCCGCCGCGGCGTCGACGGCGCCGGCAGCCGCGTGTGAGGGAGCCTTCGAAGTGGAGGGATGCGTGGCCGCACCGGATTTCTTCTTGGGAGCCATTGTTGAAGAAGCGCCGTTCACGAACTCGGGTTCGTGCAAATGATGCACGCCCCCTACCTGGCACACCAAAGATGTCGGGGCACGGGTGCTCACGATCACCTATGGGGCCAGAGGCCCCTTGTGGTTCGGCAAGGGGGTCACGTTGCATGAAGAGCAGAGAGCATGAGACGGCGCGGTGATCAGGACACAAGCATTTTACCCAGGTTCGGGCCGCTGCTAAGTGTAAAACCCTACTCCTGCTTTTGGTGGATTGATCAGATGAACACGAAGAACGCACAGCGCCTAACCCCGGCAAGAGCTGTTGTCGGGGTGAGCTACTACGCGAGTACAAGTGTCCAAAAGTCTGAATCTTGAGCTAGGTAGCCTTGGGCCTCCTTTTATAGTGCAAGGGGTTACCACAATGGCAAATCAGTCATTATCTATTGATTGGATAGCTTAGCAGAGCTATCATACCTAACTCTGGCATTTAGGACAAAATACCATGATTACTAGCCTAGGTGGCGCTCGGGGGTGAATCCCCGGCAAGCTTTCACCCCCGCTTGGCCGGTCCTTGCTTACGATCTTGACACGCTGCAGGGCGGGTGTCAACTGAGTATAACTTGTCTCCAGGTGTGTCGCCATGTGTTTAGCGAGAGCTGATTAGCCGCTTGAGGGCTCGACACCGCATCGACAAGTTACTGGCGTAGCGATGCGGTGGAGCGATGGATGGTTAGCTCGCGCCTGCCGGGGAATGGCTTGCTGGGTCTTCAGGAAGGTGCGCATGTCTAGGTCCCCAGCAAGCGTCGGGGATGTGCTTGGCGCGTTGCAGTCCAGGCTCGGGCTGCCACGTCGGGCTTGTTGGAGTCTGGTCTTGATCATTCATCGGGATTGTACGAACGTTGAAGGGTTCAGCTACTACCGCCTGTGCATAAGTCAGGGGCACTGGGTACCCTTGTTCTTGTGCACCGACACTTGCTAGGACATCATTAAAGTGGATATAACTGAGCTTATCATGGCTTTTCATGATGGTACTATAAACCTTGAAAGCATCAATACATCCTTCATTACTTTGATCCCAAAAAAACAAGTGTCAGTTTCTCCTAATGATTTTAGGCCAATTTCATTGCTCAATGGTGTTCTTAAGATTATCACCAAACTGTTGGCTAATATACTGCAAAAGGTTATTCTTCAACTGGTGCATATTAAACAATATGGTTTTCTCAAAGAGAGAGTAATACAAGATTGTCTTGGTTGGGCATATGAATATATCCACCAATTTCACAAATCAAAAGAAGAGATGCTAGTGATTAAACTAGATTTTGAGAAAGCTTTTGACACTATTGAGCATCAGGCTATCATTGATATACTCAGAGCAAAGGGATTTGGTGTAAAGTGGATTTCATGGATGCAACTACTCTTTACATCTGCTTCATCTGTAGTGATGCTGAATGGTGTTCCTGCAAAAAAATCTACTGTAGAAGAGGAGTTAGACAGGGTGATCCATTGTCTCCATTAATCTTTGTCTTGGCTGCTGACCTACTACAATCAATACTTAATAAGGCCATGAGACTGGGTCTGATTACCCCACCACTGCAAGTCAACTCATGCCCTGACTTTCCAATAGTACAATATGTAGATGATACTCTGGTACTGATGCAAGCAAATACCAGACAACTGATATGTCTCAAAGCACTACTAAACACTTTTGCCTCAGCCACTGGACTAAAAGTAAATTATGGAAAGTCAATCATGGTACCCATAAACATTGCAGAAGACAGAGTAGACATATTCACTAACACATTGCAATGTGCTAGAGGAAAATTCCCTTTCACCTATCTGGGCTTGCCTTTGGGAATTTATAAACCAACTGTGGAACAATGTTTGCCCTAGTTAACAGAATTACTAAGAGGTTGGCTGGTATTTCTACTTTCATGACCCAGGCAGGAAGGTTGCTACTAGTCAAATGAGTACTTGCATCACTATCAATTTTCTTCATGTGTTCCTTGGACATACCTATCACCATCAAGAAACAGATCAATAAATACTTGAGACATTGTCTTTCGAGAAGCCCTGATTTGGAAGATCACAGACCAGCATTAGTGGCATGGCACACTGTTTGTAGACCTAAGAATCAGGGAGGTCTGGGAGTTATGGATATTTACACACAAAACAAGACCTTGCTCATGAAAAACCTTCATAAGTTCTTCAATAGGCAAGACATATTGTCGTGGTTTTATCACGGCAGATGTCCTAGTGAAAGGACTTAGGGGTGAAGCCATCGCTACGGCGGTTAACTCGAAGGCATTGGTCAGGACGAAACACACGGGTTTACCCAGGTTCGGCCCCTCTCGAAGGAGGTAAAAGCCTATATCCTGCTTTGAGTTGTATTCATTGAGTATCGATTACAAGGGAGCAGATTCACTTGACCTAGCTATCGATCAATGGTTTCGTACCCTAAGCCGCCCAGGGAACTCGTCTTTATATGTACAGGTTGAGGCCCTGGGCTTACAAGAGTCCGGGTCGGTTACATCTAGTAATCGACCTTATCTCTAAATCGCCTTGCCCTCTCTGGCAAGCCATCTCCCGGCGGCTTACGCCTTTGGGTCACACACTGCCTTCCGGCTCTGGGCCTCTGCCCGGCTCATCTGGTAAGCTACTTCCAGGCTTGTCTTGGTCTTCCGGCCTATGTAAGGCCTTACTGCTAAGTCGCCAACTTCCTAACCCGGCTCCTCCTGGGCGGGTCATACCATGGAGTAATATCCCCAAAATTAGGCCCCAGATTGATTTGAACCTGTTCATGTCAATCTTCAAGTCTTCTGGTTGGCGAGTCTTGTGTTCTTCATAATCATCAAACCTGAAATAAATCTTCATGACCCGCCATGTAAAATGGATGACGTCATCTCTGGTAAATCCAGAAAATCTTAATGACATCACAACGGATTTTTGCATTAGCTGGTCAACCCGAAAATCGAGGCATTTTCCTGGACAATCATCATCATGTCCCCTCGATTCCCGCGTTGGACTATTGTTGTTCCATCTCTCCCTTATAAATAGGCGCGGGGGGGCATCCTTTTCCCTTTCCCCCGCTGCCGCTCTCTCTTCTTCTTCCTCCAAGCACCTCGCGCGACCGAAACTCCGCCGCACCGGCCGGACCGCGCCGTCCTCCTCAACCAGGCCGCTGCATCAACCTGTTCGCGACCAGACCTCGCAGGCGCACGCCCGCACTTCCTACATCTTCCAGGTTCCGCTCTTCTTCTCTCTCAGATTCACATTAGTTCATCGGAGTTCTTCCGAGTCCGCCGCCATTCGTCGGAGTGCTTACCGTTGATTGGAAAGGAAAACATCTTTCACCTCCGAAATGCTAGCAAAATCGCGTGGTGCTCTGCCTAGTATATATTTCATATTCGGAGTAGATCGCTTCCTCACTAGAATCCACGTATCAACTGCCTGTTCTTCCACTGCTGCTTTTAGGGTTAGAAAATATTTCCCTTTTTATCTTCATCCGTAAATCCGGAATTATAGCTGAAACTGGTGAAACTTGTTTGTCCACACTTAGCAGCATTTTTAGTATTCACTGTTTAATTGACCCACCATCACGCTGCCGGCTCACTCTGGCAAAATGTAATTCGCCTCGTACCTGTAGCTGATGGCGACTCATTATTTTAACAATGACCCGCCAAATAGATTTGTCACCTTAGAATCATAGCCGTTTTTGTCATGTAGTACGCTTAACCCGCCGTAACTCTATGCCTTTCCCCAGCTTTTAACTCGTTCCGTCATGGCTAAAGCCCCCGCTTCTTACGATTGGGTAGCCTCTGGGGTTACTGAGCTCTTACTCAATGAATATGTAGCCATGGGGTTTTTGCCCGCTCAGGAAATCATCCAGTGGTGGGTTCCTGGTTCCGAGGCTATCCCTGAACCCAAGGAGGGGGAAGTGGTTATCTTTACGGATCATCTTCTCCATGGCTTCTCGCCACCCGGGTCAAAATTCTTCCGGGATGCCCTGCATTTTTATAAACTTGACCCTCAAGACATTGGCCCCAACTCTGTCACCAACTTGTGCCAATTTCAAGTGTTCTGCGAGGAGTATCTGCAAGAAGAACCCACTGTTGATCTCTTCAGAGACTTGTTTTATATCAACTGCCAGACTGAGATAGCAGACGGGCCAAGTCTTGAACTTGGAGGCGTTTCAATCCAGAGGCGAAGAGATGTGTCTTTTCACTCAGCGACTCTGCCCAGCCATCCCAAGGATTGGAATCGCACCTGGTTCTACTGCAGAGACACTGCCCCGACTGAAGAAAATCCATTGCCGGGTTATTATCCCTACCGTCTCTGCACCACCACCTAGCTTCCAGACCGGTTGTCCTCCATAGAGCGCGCCCAATATGCTCATACATTTTCAAAGATCAGGGCTTTACTAGCCAACAGGTTAACTGGTGTTGATTTGACCCGCTGTTGGGTTACGTGGAGAATCTTGCCGCTGAGCCGGCGCGGCGGCTTAATGTGTGAATATATTAGCAATGTGGATGACCCTCAGCGCTTCAACCATACACCTCCGATAGATAAGGACCTCAACTTAATTGTCAAATCACTACTGGGAGAACCTCAGGAAGTTTGCAATAAGACAGGGCTAAATCCCTTGTACATTCATAACCCGGCTCCCGCAGTAAGACCTTTTGCATTGATCCTTACCTTTTTCTTTTTTATGTTTTGCCCTTGACATCTCTTTAACTTTTCTGCAAACGTATATAGGCCGACTCTCCCTTCTGGAAGAGGAGAATAACCACAGCCTCCACTTCAAAGAAGAAGACCAAGGCAACTAAGACCCGGGCTCCGGCTCGTAAAAAGAAACCGACAGCTCAGGAGCTACTCGAACTGGATGACTTGGAGGTAGAACTTGACTCCCTTGGCCTTCTTTTCATGCAACTTATTGACGCTGACTCCTCTTAGGGTGAAGCGGAGACGAGCCAAGCTGGCGCAGCAGAGGTAACTACCATCTCCTCCGACTCGGAACCTTTCCCAAGAGAGAAAATACGGCGGGTCATCCGGAAAGTAAAGTTTTCACACCCCCTTGCTCACTTGGATCCCAACTTTCTTTTGAAGAAGCAGCAACATGACTCCATGCGTCAGACCCGGAGCGGCGGCTTTGAAGATCGAGTAGCTGGCTTACCCGACACTCCAGCTCCTCGGAAACACCGTAATGAGGAAATTCATAAATTTGTTTTCATTTCTTCTACATGTTAACTTCATGCCGTAAACTGCTCATATTACCCAACTTTAATTTTTCAGGAAACACCTCCTTCCTCTGGCGACTCAACTGCTTCAAAGCTACCACCTCTTGTCATCAACCCAAGGTAACTTTCTTCTTTGCATCCAATGTTTCTTACTAACCCTTTATCCTTGCATACAACTTATCATAAAAAACTTTTGTTCACAGGACCCAAGCCAAGAAAAGGAAGATAAGCGGGTCATCTGCCAACCCTGATGCCCCGCGCCGGAGGATCCAAAACTTGACACTCCTCAAACACATGTTGAACCCTCTGAAGCTCATCAAGGCGCCCATGATGAAACACCCCAGCCTACTGAGCTGGCGGATGTTGACATTGTGATCACTGAAGCTAACCCGGAAGCTAACCCGCCCAGTCCTCAGAAGACACCTGAAGATATTGCGTATCATGAAGAGGGGGTTATTATTACCGGGATGGGTTATGCAACTCCAGCCCCTTCCAATGTGTTGACCAAGCATATTAGCAAGGATGAGGCACCTTCGCCTGAGAAGGAGAAGGTTTAAATTGATCTGCCCAACCTTAAGAAGCTTACTATTGACGAGCTGCATTCTGGATATTTGAGCCGCCTCTCCGCAAGCCGGGACATGGAAGCCAACTTAGTTGGTATGATGAAGAAAAAATATGAGGTATACTCAACTTATCAGCATTCCAGATATCCTTACGTAGCCCCCAAGATTCGGCTTATTTTCTTGAAGATAAGTCGGGTCTTCAATAACATATACACTTTACTTCATCAGCGTGTAGCCCCCAAGGGCCGGGTCATTATGTAAATAATGAGTCGGCACTTATTTTGCTCACATGAAAAAATTCCAGCCGTAGCCCCCAAGGGCCGGCTTATCTCTCGAGATAGTCGGGTCTTGTACTTTTGTAAAGAAAAACTAGTCCTCTGTTCTGCAAATTGTAGAGCCTGTAGCCCCCAAGGGCCGGTTTATCTTCTTGAAGGTGATCCGGTTCTGCTTGTATTATATGCTTGAAAGAACTGATATACATTAGCCCCCAAGTGTCAAGTATATTGCTAGCAATGTGCTAGAGACTTGTAACAAATTGCTTCACTGCCCCCAAGCGTCATTATGCACCGTGTTACCGGCTTAGGATTGGCAAACTTCCACCTAACAATTTTTATTGTGCAGGAAACTTTAAATGTGGCCGAGTCAATTTTGACCGACTTAAGGAAAAATCTGGCTTTGCAACAAGATGCCCGAGCTGAAGCTGACGCAAAATTGCGGCTCTCGTCAAAAGAGCTGGAAAAGACCAAGGCGGATTTTGAAGCTTACAAAAAATCTGTTGAAGCTGAAAAAACCACCTTGATCAAACGTGCGGAAGACGCAGAGGGTCAGTTGAAACCCATTACTGAAGAACTGACTAGCCTTAAACGACATGTAGCCCGGATGAGCGAAGCTGTCTTTGGTAAGTATTGCTATCTCATGAACATGCTGTTCAAACAGTCGTATAAAAGACTCGCCCGGCGACTTATACATTTGAAATGTTTGTAGGCCGTCGGTGTCACGCCCAAGATGCGATCCTATCCTTATTTTGGCACGAGGGCCTCGACAGGGATAGAAGCGCATCTCATCGTTTCACAAGAATGGATATCATTACAAGTAAATGTAAAGAAGAGATGAGTATATGGAATTGGCTTACACTCGCCACAAGCTACATCAATATCACATCAATACATCAACATATCCAAACAACATACAGAAGAGCAGGGTCCGACTACGGACGAAATCAAACGATAAAATGACATCCATCCTTGCTATCCCAGGCTGCCGCCTGGAACCCATCCTAGATCGATGAAGAAGAAGAAGAAGAACTCCAAATCAAACAAACATCGCGCTCACGTCATATCATCGCATTACCTGTACCTGCAACTGTTGTTGTAGTAATCTGTGAGCCACAGGGACTCAGCAATCTCATTTCCAAGGGTATCAAGACTATTAAAGCTTAATCGGTGAGGTAAGATTAAGTGGTGAGGTTGCAGCAAGCACTAAGCATTTATTTGAGTGGCTAACTTACGAGTACAAGAATAAAGGGGGATGATTGTCGCATAAACGGACGTGATCTAGTTATGATCTCTAAGAGATCCTGAACACCTACTTACGTCAAACATAACCCCACCGTGTTCTCTCTCGGATAGAACTCACGAGAAGAGACAGTCACGATTACGCACACGATTGGTGTATTTTATTTGAGTTTACTTCAAGTTTGCTATGACCGGGTGTTAAACAAAGTTTCCAAGTTGCCACGTAACCGCGGGCACGGCTTTCCGAAAGATTTAACCCTGCAGGGGTGCTCCAACTCATCCATCACAAACTAACCACACGCAGCGGGAATAACCTCGACCACGAATATCGTGATCTTCCTAGGCAATTCCATTGGAAAACCGCAACCTCGATATAGCCCGAAGTATTCTCGGAATTCCTCGCACAAGACGTTCGAGAAAGGTAAAACAAGTCCAGCAAGACCTCCCAACGTGTCGACGATCCCGATAGGAGCCGCGTATCTCGTTCTTAGGACACGGCGGATAAGCGACGCATACAGTGGCCTGATAGAAATCACCCGAGTTGCCCCGGGGTGGCCCCGTATTATGTTGAATTAGCTCCTCGGGTTCATGACGCCCTATGCTTTAGTAACGGTGTTCAGTATTATTATGTTGGGCAAATATAGTACCAATGTTGGGCCTTGCGAGACAAGTTTTATCCTAAAACAAAAATCAAGGGGGTCCCCATAACAACCCCGAGCATGTTAGGAGCGCTCAATTATGGAACATAACACCGGTTCACAAGTAACTAGGGCGTCAAGAGTGGAACAAAACACCGAGCAAAAGGCCAAGCCTTCCACCCTTTACCAAGTATATATGTGCATTAAATTAAATAACAATAATATTGTGATAGCTGGAAACAATTGCACCTGCAACTAGCAATGCTATAAGAAGGGCTGAGCAAGCGGTAACATAGCCAAACAATGTTTGCTGGGATGTGGAGGGGTTAGAGGTTTTCATGGCAATTTGGGAGCCTTGACATACAAGTGGTAGGTAGCGAGACAGCGATAGACACGAGACATCTAGCATGGCAATGATAGTAATGGTATCTAGGGAAATGATCATCTTGCCTGAGATCCCGCTTGGAAGAAGAACGAATCCATGAAGAAGACGAACCCACGTAGTCGAACGAATCCTCACACTCCGAATGCTTTCGGAACTCTATCGAGAAGAAACAATCCGGAACAACAATCAACACACGATACACCACGACATATGCATGACATGATGCACTTCAAATATGATGCATGGTATGCATGACATGGCAAGCACAACAATCAAGTTCTACACATTAAGTGAAGCTCAATATGCAACGAGTTGCATATTGACGAAACTCCACATTCGAATATTTAGTTCACTCTCGTTTTGGTACATGACAATATTAAATGTTGTTAAACATGGCAAGAGGTGAAGCATAAGTAAACTACACATCTAGGCAAGTTTAAATGAGGCCGGAAACAACATATAGCATTTCCGAAACGACCCCATATGTTAATTTCGAAATCTGTCCAGATCTGAAGTAATCATGTTTTATATTTGTTAAACAGCAAAATAAAGTGAACCATGCAATTCTACACGTCATTCTAGTCGATTTACATATATGGAACATCTCAAACAGATCTACGATCTAAAAGTTATGACAGTCACAAGATAATATGCCATGAATGCAAAATGCATGAAAATGACAATCATAAACATATCAAATCATGAATGCAGCAAGATATTATGATACTACATGAAATTCTAAGCAAGTTTCATGTAGAACATGTTCAAAACGGAGCTATGGTTCAACCACAACAACCAACACAAGTTTATTTGAAATCTGCCCAAAACAGCAACATAGCATATTGCACACATAAGAACAACAAGCTACAAGATTCTAAAATGCACAAACTAAGCATGGGGCAGTAGCATATAACACACACTTACTTTCATCTTCACATATCATACTCAAAATAGTTATGGAACACATGGTAAGAAGCTCACAACATGGCAACAAAATATAGCAGATTAGGACTTAGTGAAAATATCAGTTTTTAGCTTAGCAGATTTTCACGGAGGCATATTGGCAGCAGTAAAACTATATGCTACAGGTCATATATTGACATGAAACTTAACAGCATGGTAGTAGACATGATGCACTAAAATTCATTCCATGGTGGCAAGGCCTAATTATGCATGGAATCTTAGCTAGCATCAACACAATATGGCATTAAGAAGAAAACAGATTCTCAGACTTAGTGAAAATTAGAGTAGACATGTGCAGCAGTTTTTAACAGATTGACATATTGGACAATGAATATAACTATGATTCAAGTCCTATACATGGCAACAAATGGCATAACCTGATAGACAATAACATGCTTAACAAAAGTCTCCTCGATGGCAACCACAAAAGACTCCTAGATCCATAGGAAATCACAAGGCAACATGGCAACAAAATAACCGATTTCCAGACTTAGAAATATTTTGGACCCTCAAAACATCAGATTTTATAGCATGTTGGCAACAAGAAAACAACACCTAAACATGCATTTCTATGACAACCAAAAAAATACCAGGGCCTAGCACACATGTCCAAGGGCATATGTCATGTTCAAAATTACTTCATATGATGCACGGATTAAATCCCTCAAAATAGACAAACGGGCATCATGGCAAAAATGACACTAAATGCACAGTTAAATTCTATGGATTTTTCTACCCCGAAAACATATATGATATGCATAGGTTCATGTAGGAAAATATGTCACAATTAATTATGCAAGTTTATGGCATAAACCGTTTTAGCAAGTTATTTATGCAAATAAATGCAACCAACACATGAAATTATTTTTATCATACCTGAAAATGGGTCATAAACAATCTAGACATTTTTCATATATGTTTTGTTCAATACGATGCACGGCTAAATAATTATACGCAATGCAACAAACATGCTATTTATGCAAAATAAGGAAAACGACATGTTAAACATTTTAAAACATGGACGAATGTGGCATATTTCGAATCTACACAAAATTCTAGTCATTTTTCATATATAGATTATTTTAAACCGGTGCACGGCTAAATAAATATGAGTAATGCAAAATGGTGGCATTTGTAATTATGCAATGCACAAAAAAACCAACTAAATCCTCAGAGTAGGAGGGAAAAAAACACCCACAGGCCAGCAGCGGCATAGTGCAGCAGCCCAGCTGTGGAATTGGCCCAAGTGGCCATATGTGCATGATGGGAAAAAATGAACTAAAAATGCAAAGAAATGGTGCTCCCTGGGATTCGATCCCAGGACCTCCTGGTCTTGGGGGATTGGCTGCGCTAGCCAACTCACCTAGCATCGTGCTTGTCTTTAAAATAAGCTCCAATTCTAAATAACCTAAATATGCAGGACGGGTCTTGGGAAAAACAAAGCTTTTGGCCATGGCTGGACGAGCTCACCAGGAGGCAATCGGAGAGGACGGCGAGCAGCGCGATGAACGAAGCGAGGCAGAGGTCCGACGTGGCCCTGGAGGTCCATTCCGACCGGATCCATCACGAGTTGGCGACCGGCGGCGTGGATCCAAGGCCATGGCGAGCTCCTGCTCGAGCAGAGGAAGCAGAGGCGAGGCCATGCAGCAGGAGGCGAGCATGGGAGGGACGGGAATGGACGCCGGAGGTCGCGGGGATGCCGGATCCGGAGCGCGAGGTGGAGGCCAGCAGGACTTGACGTGGAGCTCCATCGGGTGACCCTGCATCTCCCTGGGCATCCAACAGAGAGAGATGTGAGGTGAGGGGAGAGACAAATGAGAAGAAGGAGAGAGCAGAGGCAGGAGCAGAGAAAAGAGAGAGGAGCGACCTACCTGGCCCTGGAGCTGTTGCTGCAGCGCTCGTCGAGGTCGCCCACGGCAGCGGCGACGCGGAGCTCGGCCAGCGCGATGGCTGTCTCCTGTTGCTGCGAGATACAAAGAGAGAGGTAGAGCTCTTGAGGAGAGGGATAGAAGACTGAAAGAGAGTGAGAGCTAGGGGCGACGAGGAGGAGGTCCGGTGGCCTGCCGGAGTTACACCAGAGGCGGGAGGCGGGGTTGCTCCGGTGAGCATCGGCTGGCGGCGTCGGGTTCTCCAGGAGGGAGATGCTCGGGGCGCGGGGTTCCTCCCGTGAAGGCACGAGGAGCTCCCTTGGATCTCCATCCAAGGGTGGAGAAAGAGCTGCAGGCTGGATTGGATCTGGGGAAGGAGGCTGCTGGTTGGTGGGTTGGGGAAATCGATGAGGAGGAGAGTGGCGGCGCGAGAATGGGATGGATGGGACAGCTCTCCAGGGTTGGACCTCTATTTATAGCCTAGGGTCTAAATGCGGTCTAATTGATGCCCTCCGATTTAGATCGAACGGACGAGATAAATAGGTTAGGAGGTCCAATTGAAAAACCGATGACGGTGCCGCTACGGTCGACCGTTCGGGTATCAAACGACCCCCGATTGCGACGAAATTTGGCAGGCGGTCTACCTACAATATAACAAGACCGCATGCCAACTTTCGACCCAATCCGAGAATATTTTTCACGCGCCTTTTAGAACATTTTTTTTAAAACAAATGTTGCGGGCGCGTGCGAGTGTGGTTGGACTCGAAACGGTCAACGACACGAACGGAGAGAACCGGCAGCTATGAACGGTGATGATGCTATGCAAGATGATGCGAATGATGCGATGATGAATGCAACAACCAAATGAATCACACGACGAGAATGGAAATAAAAGGGGAATCTTCTGGAGCGTCGGTTTCGGGCTGTTACAGTCGGACTCGCAATCTTCCAGACGACAGCTTATTGAAGCTAAAAGCTCTATATTCGTTCACTGAGCAGCTGTACGCTGGAAGTCTTTTCGCCATCAGGGCTGTTATGAGTGAAAAAGGCACGTCAAAGCTCATCAAAGACGTGCTGAGATGCCTCTCAACGATACCCAAGCAGTTTGAAGAATTGAAAAAATCAGCCACCCGTAAGGGCGCTATAGATTCGTTGAGCCAGGCTTTGGCTTATGCACCAGAGCTTAACCCGGAAGAGATGGCTGGAGGGTTTCCACAGCTGAAAGACGACGGGTCAGAATTCACGCAAGAAGACTATGCTCGTTTCGTCAAGGTGTCTCGAGCAGTGGCTAGCCGACTAGCCGCCGAGGCGGATCTGAAGGCATGTCAGGCGGCTTATGATGACAACAATGTGCGAGCTCGGCCACCCACCTTTGAGCCGGTGGATCTGACTCCTCAACGTCATAAGCATATCTTTGCCCCTGATGTTGACCCGTCTACCATCTTGCATGACGAAGCTGAATTTCAAGCCTTAATCAATTGCAACTGGGATGTGGACAACCTTCAGATCCAGGAGACAGAAGAACCGGCGCAGGATGACCCGACAGCAATTTAGGTGAGGAGTTGGCCCTGGATGAAGTTAACCCATATAAACTAACGGTCGGGTTATGACTGTGTGAAAAATTTTGGTCCAAATTTTTGGGCTCCACGCAGCCTTTTAAAAAATTGTTTGCCTGTGTCATGCCTTCATGCATGTTTTGAGCTTTATCAACTTATATCCTGGCTGCTTTACTACTACAAACAACTCCTGTGCTGGCGACTTGCTGCCACACTCCTGGGCGAGTTAACAACTCAGTACCCCATAATCTTGAAAATATGGAAACAAGAACTGCTGGTGGGTCATGACAGCAATAAGCTTTGACTAATGAGTAGTCATCCAAAGATTAATAATCTCCTCATGAAAATTCCTGCAAAAACAACAAACAGAAAATATAGACGTGTATACTTTCAGTTGCTGTAAGGCGGCTTTAAAGGCACAGCCCAAAAGAGATCAACCCTTATATATATTTTTAAGAAAACTCAAGATTTTTGCTTCAAAGAAGCTAGGCATTAACGCCTATAATCCCGTAAGCCGGATCTCACGTGACATAAATTCGTCATTTTAACCTTAACGAGTTCAGGGTCTTTTAAAAAAGATTGTCTGTTAAGAGTATGAACGGGCCACATAGCAGAGAGACTACAGCGAACAGGTGAGTTTGTCCTAGCTCTCTGTAAGCCGGCTCTCTCGTGACATAAGCCACCGTTTTAACTTTGACTACTTCAGGGTCTTGAAAAAGATTGACTGTCAAACGTTTGGCGGGTCACCTGGCGGAGTAGCAAGTTGCAAACAGGCAGGTTTAACTCAAATATGGCTTTTAAGCCGGTCAAGAAGGTATGAAAGCTAAACCTAGTGGGTTGGAAGCCCCCAAGTGACCTTATGAACAATCAACTCTTTGCACAAACAATTGTTGCATGAAAACGACAAAGGCCCCAAATTATGGGGATACCGGCTTTATTATATTGAAAAGGTATATACAATGACAGAGATATGTACATTGATGAGAGTCAATGACTCAAGTATTGTAAGGCCGAAGATGAGCAATATTCCACGGCATGCTGGTCTCTTCTCTGGAAGTGCGTGAGTTGTCGCCCTCCCGTATATCAATGAGGTAATATGACCCATTGTTGAGATTCTTGCTGACCACAAAAGGTCCCTCCCAGGGGGGTGACAACTTATGCATATTTGTCTGATCTTGAATCAAACGGAGCACTAAGTCGCCTTCTTGGAACGTCCGGGTTTTAACTCTGTGGCTATGATAGCGATGCAGATCTTGTTGATAAATTGCTGACCGTGCGGCTGCAAGATCCCGTTCTTCATCCAAGGCATCCAGTGCATCCTGACGCGCCGTCTCATTATCAGTTTCAATGTAAGCCGCCACCCTGGGCGAGTCATGACGGATATCACTGGGGAGAACGGCTTCTGCACCATAAACCATGAAGAAAGGCATGTAGCTTGTTGATCTGTTGGGGGTGGTTCTGATGCTCCAAAGAACTGAAGGTAATTCCTCCACCCAACAACCCGGCGTTCATTCCAAAGGAACCATAAGCCGAGGTTTGATCCCTCTCAAAATTTCCGGGTTAGCACGTTCTGCTTGACCATTAGACTGTGGATGAGCCACGGAGGAGACATCGAGGCGGATGTGTTCACTTTCACAAAACTCTTTCATAGCTCCCTTGGACAGATTTGTACCGTTGTCAGTAATGATACTGTGGGGGTAACCAAAACGAAATATCAGATTTTTGACAAACTGAACTGCCGTTGCTGCGTCGCACTTGCTGACCGGCTCCGCCTCAACCCACTTGGTAAACTTGTCAACCGCCACCAAAAGGTGGGTCTTCTTATCTTTAGACCTCTTAAACGGTCCAACCATACAAGCCCCCAAACCGCAAACGGCTAGGTGATCGGAATCACCCGCAACTCTTGAGCCGGCACATGGGCTCATCGTCCAAATTTCGGACACCCATCACATTTACTAACCAAGTCCTCCGCATCAACATGAGCTGTTAGCTAGTAAAAACCATGCCGAAAAGCTTTGGCCACCAGGGATTTTGACCAGGCGTGATGACCACAATCACCGGCATGTATCTCTTGTAAGATTTGATGGCCCTCCTCAGGAGAAACACAACATTGAAAAAAGCCAGTCACGCTGCACCTGTGCAACTCGCCATTGACAATAGTCATGGACTTAGACCGCCTCATGATTTGCCACGCCAAGGTCTCATCCTCGGGTAACTCGCCATGAGTCAGATATACCAAATAAGGCAGCGTCCAATCAGGAATAACGCGGAGAGCCGCCACCAACTATCCTTCTGGGTCAGGTAGAGCAAGATCCTTCTCAGAAGGTAATTTGACCGACGGGTGATGTAGTACATCTAGAAACACATTAGGCGGCACCGGCTTACGCTGAGTCCCCAGTCGTGATAATGCATCAGTCGCCGCATTCTTCCAACGATCAATATGATCCACCTGATAACCCTTAAAGTGACCAGCAATGATATCAACCGCCTTGCGATAAGCCGCCATACGAGGGTCTTTAGAATCCCACGTGCCCGAGAGTTGTTGGGCCACAAGGTCTGAGATGCCTAGACATCTGACCCGGCTTAAGTTCATCTCCTTGGTCACACGGAGCCCGTGGAGCAAGGCTTCATACTCAGCTGCATTGTTAGTAAAAGGAAACATTAGCCTTAATACATAACAAAATTTGTCACCTCTAGGGGAAGTCAAAACAACTCCAGCCACTGAGCCTTCCAACTGTCTGGATCAATCAAAGTGAATGGTCCAATATGTATTGTCCGGCTTCTCCTCAGGTGCTTGACACTACGTCCACTCATTGATAAAATCCACCAGGGCTTGCGACTTAACAGCTGTTCGAGGCACATACTTTAAATTAAGAGGCCCAAGCTCAATTGCCCACTTAGCAATCCTGCCGGTGGCCTCTCTATTTTGAATAATATCTCCCATAGGAGCAGAGCTGACCACCGTGATTGGATGTCCAAGGAAATAACGCTTCAGCTTGCGATTCGCCATGAACACTCCAACCACCAGCTTTTGCCAATGCGGGTATCTTTCCTTGGACTCTGTCAAAACCTCGCTGACGTAATAAATCGGCCGCTGGACTGGGTATTCCTTGCCTACCTCCTTGCGCTCCACAACAACTGCAGCGCTAACGGCCTTGTTATTAGCCGCCACGTACAGGAGCAATGGCTCTTTTTCCACGGGAGCAGCCAAGACAGGCGGCTCAGCAAACTGTTTCTTGAGCGCCTCAAACGCATCATTGGCAGCATCACTCGAGACAAAATCATCTGTCTTCTTCATCATCTGATATAAAGGGATGGCCTTCTCTCCCAGGCGGCTTATGAATCGGCTTAAAGCGGCAATACGACCCGCCAAGCGCTGAACATCATGAATGCACGCCGGCTTAGATAATGAGGTGATGGCCTTTATTTTATCCGGGTTAGCTTCAATGCCCCGTTTTGAGACCAAAAATCCCTGGAGCTTGCCTGCAGGCACACCAAAAACATGCGTAGCCGGATTAAGCATCATCTTGTAAACCCGCAAATTATCAAAAGTTTCCTTCAAATCGTCAAGCAGAGTCTCCTTCTTCCTTGACTTGACCACAATATCGTCCACATAAGCATGAACATTGCGTCTGATCTGACCATGAAGGCAATTCTGTACACAACATTGATAAGTCGCCTGAGCAGTTTTGAGTCCAAAAGGCATGGACACGTAGCAGAAAGCTCCAAAAGGTGTTACAAAAGATGTCTTCTCTTTGTCTTTAACTGCCATCTTGATCTGATGATAACCAGAATAAGCATCCAGGAAACAGAAACTCTCACAACCCACCGTCGCGTCAATGATCTGGTCGATACGGGGGAGAGAAAATGGATCAACCGGACAAGCCTTGTTAAGGTCTGTGTAGTCTACACACATGCGCCATGTGTCGTTCTTCTTAAGGATGAGCACGGGGTTCGTCAGCCACTCCGGATGAAAAACTTCCACGATAAACCCAGCCGCTAAGAGCCGTGCTACCTCTTCTCCAATAGCTTTATGCCGCTCTTCATTGAAACGACGGAGGAATTGCTTGACTGGCTTAAACTTAGTATCCACATTAAGGTGGTGCTCAGCTAATTCTCTCGGTACACCTGGCATGTCAGAAGGCTTCCATGCAAAGATGTCCTGATTCTCACGGGTGAATTCGATGATCGCGCTTTCCTATTTGGGGTCCATATTAGCCCCGATAGTGAACTGCTGTGATGAGTCGCCAGGAACGAAGTCCACCAACTTGGTATCCTCTGGCACTAATTTTAGTGGCCGGTCAGACTCTATACTGGGCTTCTTCAACGGGGTCATATCCGCCGGGTCAACATTATCTTTGTAAAATTTGAGCTCCGCCTCAGCACAGCTTGACTCTGCATACGCAACATCGCCTTCCTCACACTCAAGAGCAATTTTCCGATCACCATGCACCGTAATCGTCCCCTTCAGACCTGGCATCTTCAGCTGCAAGTAAACATAACAGGGCCGAGTCATGAACTTGGCATAAACCGGCCGTCCAAACAGAGCATGATATGGAATCTTGATTTTAACCACTTCAAACCACAAGGTCTCTACCCTGTAGTTGAACTCATCACCAAAAGCCACCTGAAGGGCCATTTTTCCAGCTGGATAAGCTGACTTGCCGGGTACCACACCGTGAAAGACTGTGGATGATGGCTTGAGATCCTTGTCAGTCAGGTTCATCCGACGGAAAGTGTCGTAATACAAAATGTTGATACTGCTGCCCCTGTCCATCAGCACCTTCGTAAACTTGTAGCCTCCTACCTGAGGGGCTACCACAAGGGCCAAGTGCCCCGGGTTATCAACGCGTGGCGGGTGATCCTCTCTGCTCCATGATATCGTGTGCTCAGACCACTTCAAATACTGCGGAATAGCCGGTGTTGCCGCAAGAACCGCCCTCTTGCGCACCTTCTGATCACGTTTGTCAAGACTCGTAGTGAACACGTGATACTGGCCTCCATTAAGCTGCTTTGGGTACCCTGACTGGTTGTTTTGCTGCTGACCACCATTACCGGGCTGCTGATTGTGGCCTCCATGGTTACCTTGACCCTGATAACCCGAATTTGAGCCGCCCGCACCAAAACCTGACCCATGAGAGCCGGACCCTGACCCGCCAGGCGGTCCATTGCCGTTACAATGATGCTGGTTAAGGCTATAATTCCGGAACTCCCGCATGATATAACAATCCTTCCAAGCGTGGGTGGATGGCTTGTTGGGAAGACTGTGCTTCGGGCAAGGGTCGTTGAGCATTGCTTCCATGTTGAAAGGCTTGCCCTTGCCAAAAGGCGGTTTACCGTTATCCTTGGTGCGGTTATGTCCAATGTTGGTGTTGGCTAACAGATTTGACCCGCCGTCTGGATGCTTCCGTTTACCACCATTGCCTGGGTTGTTATTTACTGTCCCATTCTGCTGCTGACCCTTGATGTTGCCATTCTTCTTACCCTTAGCAGATCACTCATCATCAGAACTAGGATCCTTCGTGCTGTCAGAATCTGCATATTTAGTCAGAGCCGCCATGAGCTCACCCATGTCCTGGCAAGAACACTTGAGCCGTCCAAGCTTCTGCTTAAGGGGCAAAAAGTGACAATTCTTCTCCAGAATCAGAACCGCCTGAAACGCCGTGATATTATCAGATGAGTGGATAATAGTTCAGACCTGCCGGACCCAATGATGGGCCGACTCATCCTCACGCTACACGCAATGATCCAAATCAACGATCCTCATAGGCTGCTTGCACGTCCCTTGAAAATTCTTGATAAATCGTGCTTTCAACCCGACCCAGGAATTAATGGTATTAGGGGGCAGACCCTTTAACCCTGTACAAGCCGGTCCTTCCAACATCATGATGAAGTACTTAGCACAGACTGCATCACTGACGTCAAACATCTCCATGGCTAGCTCATAACTCTCAATCCAGGCTTCTGGAGGTAGATCAGCTGTGTAGTTAGGCACTTTGCGCGGCACTCCAACAGCCCTGGACGTGACTCCGGCTCCCACCAAAGTTGAAGGGGTCACCAGGGGCGGCTCTTGGTAAGTCATTGCGGCCGCCGCCTCACGCCGAGCTCTGGCATTATCCACGATTGCCTGAGCATTGACAATGGGTGGGCCATCATGGGGTGTGTTCCGACGTCGCTCGTTGCTAGAGACCCCCGGCGACTCCATGCGCCGGCTATAACTGCGGCTTGGAAGAGGGGTTGAGTGCACACGACTTCGGCAATACGTATACTTCTCCTGTTGGGCCACTACTGTCTACAATAACTCAATGGCATTCCGTGCTTCTACGGCGAAGGGTGTCCCATCGGCGAGAGGGAGCGCATTGAGCCTGGCAGCTGCTGCTATCATGTTCCCCACCGGGATAGAATAGTGACCAGGTGGTGTCAAAAAACGCTGCGATGGGGTCTGATTCCTATGGGGCGGGTCTGGCTGCCGATGCTGAGTCGCCGCCCTATTCCCAGGCACTTCCACCGTTCGGGCCAGGGTCAGAGGTGCGTTCGGTCTTGCCCCCGGCGTGTTGAAAAGGTTTCTGGGCTCATACTGCTCAGGCAGGCCTGTCTGATGCCTCATCTGAAAAACTGCTTCTGAGACTTGTTGATCCAGATTGAGGCGAAAAGCTTCAGACCTCAGACGCTCTGACTCAGCATCCATCTGAACGTGCATTGCATTGATATCCTCCTGGGCCCTGGTCATCTGGTCATTCAGCCTCGCAATCTCTGCATTACGGCCTGTTTGATATTCAGTTGTGACCTCGGTTCCCACTAGAGTTGTCAGCTCGTTCATCAGATCCAAAAAACTTGAGCCGGCGGCCTGGCTGACCCGGACCCTGCTGCGTCGGCAGCCGCTGCCCCAGCCGCTGTGCTGCTGGAACCCGGCACCATGCCTGCCATAAAAATGGCGGCTTGGCTCGGCGGCTCATAGGGCTCTGGAATACTGTCGCCATCAAGGTAGCCCCCAAGCCCACCATCGTGAAGCTGGTAAATTGACTCCGTCTCTCTGCTAGAGGATCCATCCTCCGAGCAGACAAGGGTTTCTCCTCCTGACACGGAATTTTCCGCGAGTTCCGCGCCTTGCGTGAAGCCGACGAAAACGTGCTTCCGGCCAGGTTGAATCCAGGCGGGTTGCACATGCCGGGCCGACTCGACGAGGTTGGTGCAGATGTCCGTCCCAGGCTTAGATCCACCGATCTTCCCGATGAAAACGTGAATTCCACCGAAGGAGACCCGGTACCCGTACTCGATTGAGTCGGCCTCGGGGCCCCAGCCAGCATCGTCGATGTAGAGCTTGCCGCGGCAACTCTTAGTCATCCTGCCAACGGTGTATCCCTCGATCCGTGGGAGAGAACCCTTCGAGTACTGATGGGGTGTTAACCCCGGGGTAGCTTCAGCTGGGTCTTTGCTCCAGCTTTTCGAAAAAAGACTACAGGGCGAGCTGCCTCCCCCTGCAGTCCGGCTCCACATGGCCGGTTGTCACCAGCCGGCCGGCCAGAGGCGGAGACGCTAGGCCTTCGGGCCGTCGGGTCAGCTCCCATCATGTCACCGCGCCCCGTGGGACGATGACCTGACGCACGGCGTGGCAGCAGTGCCTCTGGCACTGCGGTCGGGGCATGCATGGCTACAGTGGCCCCCATCACGTCGGGGGTCAGCGCCCGCGTAGCCACAGTGGAGGCAACTGTGCCTCTGACCCCGGCCGACTGCGACCAGGCAAGCGGCACAGTGCCGGCACACCCACAACCACTCCATTACCTGCCCCGGTGTGGCTACAGCGCCGCTGGCCGAACCGCTGACCGTGGCCGGCTACCACAAGATGACACCGGGCCGGGCGACCCGTGTCGTGGCGTGACGGGCACGCGCCAATGGTGATGAACCGCCAGTGGGCCCTCCCACCGGCTCCGGATGGGACCCCGCAGCCGGCGGGCCCCATCAACAACAAGACCCTTCAGCCGGGGGCCCCATGGCCGGCTAGAGAGGCTTCCAGTCGGGTCCCCCCGATAACGCACATGTATATTGTAAGCCGGGGGGTTGGCCTATAAAACCCCCCAACGCCCCCCATGCACGGGGGGGGGGGGGGGGCATTTTCTCACGATCACACACACCCACCTAGAGAGGTAGAAAGAGCCAGCAGGCCTCTTCTTCCTCCTCTAGCAAACAGCTCAAGGAGCACCATTGTAGTTCTCTCGGTCTATCAACTAGACAAGCAGGACTAGGGGTGTTACCTCCCTCGCAGGGCCCCGAACCAGGGTACATCGCGTGTCTCTCACCGCTTGTCCCCAATCCCATCACCGGAGCCCGCCGGCGTCCTTCAGCCCCAACCACTCTCGATAAGGCACCCCATGGCATCTGTCGTGAGAAAACGACGACAGTTGGCGCCCACCGTGGGGCCGTCCACGACGTCGGCCGGAGTCACGCTCCGGGCGGGACCCTTCACCAACTCCACCTGCCGCCCCGCGTCCGGGCGGAACTGCACGCTCGTGGGGCTTGCTCCCGCGGGGCAGGGCGTCATCCCGGTCCACCCTGCGGGCTTTGCCACCGACCTTTCTGATGAGTGGTGCGGCGGCGACCCTCTGTCCGACGTCGCCATCCTCACCGAGCGCTTCGGTAGGCTGGGCCTTGCCGGCGACCCAGCTGTCGATGAGTACCCTAGCGAGGTGCTCGACTGCCTCGACCCGCCCTCGTTTGTGGGCGCACTCGCCCCGGGCGATGCTGATGACTCCTGCATCCGCGCGGGGGTAATGGCCACCGGCTCCTCCACGACCTCCGGTCGCGCCAGGGCGGAGGCGGAGGCGGCCGCCGCGGCCGCCGGCACCGGCACCTCCGACCCCCTCGGCTCCGTGCTTCGGGGCCTCAGCACCCCCGTCGCTCCTACGACAAACCCAGCCACAGCTACGGCTGAGCTGGAGGCTGCCCGCCAGCTGCTGTTCGCGGAGGCGACCACGCTCGCCACCACGAAGCGCCGGATGGAGTCCGCGTAGCGCGAGTACAAGTCCGCCTACGGCCTCACCCCCACCGGCAACGAGCCCAGTCAGCGTGGTGACGTCCGCAACCGCGGCCGCATGGTCGCGGAAATCCTTGGTGGCAGGCTCCCCAACTACGACACGCCGGCGGCCAACATGAGGGCCGCCCAGGTGGCTTACGCCGACCTGGCCGACCTGGTGGGCGAGGAGCGTGTGCAGTACGATTGGCACAACCAAGACCTCATCGCCACCACCAATGCTCAGCAGGCCCGGCTCCACGGCGCCAACGCCGGCTCCAAAATACCCGTCCCCGAGGGGGACGCTCCGCCGACTGCCGGCCGGCCCAGCAAGCCTCTTCTTGCGGCGCCGGACGACGGGGCACTGGATCCCACAACGAACGCTCCGACTAGGGAGACGAGCCGCCGGCTGTCACGAGCCGGCACAACGACGCCGCGGTGGACGACGGCCGGCGCAGCCGCGCCAACACCCCGCCTCCGTGGCGGGAGCGCGCGCGCTCGCCTGCCCCGACTGTCCGCCCCGAGCTCGCCACTCGGCTCAGCCAGCGCGTCCCGCGGAGCGAGAACGATGCCCGGACCCGCATAGACCGGCTGGCACAATCCACCCTCCTGGACGAGGAGGGTCCGATCGGGCCGGCGTGCTTCGGCCCCCGGATCCAGGACGAGCCGTTCCCCACCGGCTTCATGCTCCCCCGCGACACTCCGAAATACAACGGCACCGCCAAGCCGGAGTACTGGCTGATTGACTACACCACCGCAGTCGGCATCGCCAGGGGGAACAAGCGTGTCGCGGTGCGCTACGTTCCTCTCATGCTGATCGGGACGGCCCGGACTTGGCTTAATAGCCTTCCGGTCGGTAGCATCAATGCCTGGACGGACATTGAGGAGGCGTTCGTCAGCCACTTCACCGGCACCTACAAGCGGCCGGGCCGTCCCCGCGAGCTAGCCATGTGCGTCCAGGGGCCGGAGGAATCCCTCCGCAACTTCCTCACGTGGTGGACCGAGCTCCGCAACTCCTGCAAGGGGGTGCACGAGGTGCAAGCCATCCAGTAATTCATCGAGGGATGCCGAGACGGCACCGTCCTCAAACACAAGCTCATGTGCTTGGAGCCGGCCACCTTGGCTGAGCTCATGGCCAAGGCGGACAAGTACGCCACGGCCGACTCCGCCATGCGGATCAAGGTCAGCGCAACCGGCAAGGCCCTCCCGCTGCCTGCCACGCCACGGCCGGCTGCCAACAACCGGCAGCAGCAGAACAAGCGGAAGGCGGACCAGCTGGATCCCCGCTACGGGAGCAAACAAGTCGCCTCCATCGAGGAGGAGCAGCCGGCTGCCCAGGCGCCCAGCCAGTGCCAGCGAACCGGCACGAACGCCTGGCAGCCCAAGCTCACCTTCGAGCAGATGCTCGACGCTCCGTGCAAGATGCACTCCGGGGCAAAGCCGGCCACGCACACATTGCGGTAGTGCAGCTTCTCCCAGCGGCTAGCCCGAGGCGAGGGACTTCCGGTACCTCCGCCTCTGGCTCTCCGCGCGGCGACTCCGGCACCGGCGCAGCCACCTGCTCCGGCTCCGACTGCCAACGACGGCCTCCTTCACGACCAGTTCCCCGACCAGGACGGGGCCTACATCGTCTTCACCAGCGAGGGAACCGACAACCATAGCCTGCGCCAGCGCCGGCACGAGGTGAATGCCACCGTCCCCTCGGTCCCCCAGTTCATTCACTGGTCCGAGAATCCAGTTACCTGGAGCCGGGCGGAGCACCCGACCGTGATGCCAAGCCCCGGCAGCTACGCCCTCGTCCTCGATCCCACCATCGCCTCTGAGAGGCTCACCTACCGTTTCTCGCTGGTGCGGATCAACGGGGGCAGCATCATCAACATCCTCTACTGTGACACACTGCTCAAGCTGGGGCTCAAGGAGAAAAACCTGCATTGTGCCGGGAAAATCCAGCACCCCCATCGGCAAAATCTGGCTCGACGTCCTCTTCGGCAACAAGAGCCACTTCCACCACGGCCGATATGGTTCGAGGTGGTGGACCTCAACAGTCCCTACCACGCGCTGCTGGGCAGGCCGGCCCTCGTCAAGTTCATGGTGGTACCCCATTATGCCTACCTCAAGCTCAAGATGCCGGGCCCCAAGGGCATCATCACCATCGACGGCGATTACAAAATATCGATCGAGTGCGCGCGCGGCAGCAGCCGGCTGGCCGAGGCCCTGGAGATAGCGGAGGAGAGGCGGCACCTCGACCGGCTCGTGGCTCACGCCTCCAACCAGCCGGTCGTGCCGGCTCCTCCGTCCCAGTCGGACAGCGAGGCATCGTTCCAGCCGTCCAAGGACACCAAGCAGGTGCCAGTCGACCCGGCTAACCCCAAGCAGTGCATCACCATCGGCACCCACCTCAACTACAAATAGGAAGGAGAGCTCGTCGACTTCCTCCGTGAGAATCGGGATATCTTTGCATGGTCCCCCAAGGACATGCCGGGTGTTCCGAGGAAGTACGCCAAGCACAAACTTCATGTACGGCCGGACGCAAAGCCGGTCAAGCAACCCCTGCGCCATTTCTCCGAGGAGAAGCGGCGTACTATAGGAGAAGAAATCGCCCGGCTGCTCGCAGCCGGCTTCATCATGGAAGTGGTCCACCCGGACTGGCTGGCCAACCCAGTCCTGGTGCTGAAGAAAAACAAGACCTGGCGCATGTGTATCGACTACACCAGCCTAAACAAGGCCTGTCCCAAGGACCCATTCGCCCTGCCCCGGATCGATCAAGTCATCGACTCCACGGCCGGCTGCGACCTGCTATCCTTCCAGGACGCCTATTCCGGCTACCACAGATCAAGCTGGACCCAGCCGATCGGCTGAAGACCTCCTTCATCACCCCCTTTGGGGCTTACTGCTACATCACCATGTCCTTCGGCCTAAAGAATGCAGGCGCCACCTTCCAGCGCTGCATGCAGAAGTGCCTCCTGCCCCAGATCGGCAGGAACGTCCACGTCTACGTGGACGACATCGTCGTCAAGACCAAGAAGCATCTCAGCCTTCTTGACGACCGCCGGGAGACCTTCTCCATCCTGCGCGAGTACAAGGTCCGGCTCAACCCGGAGAAGTCCGTTTTCGGCGTGCCGGCTGGCCAGCTCCTGGGTTTCTTCGTGTCCGCCTGCGGCATCGAAGCCAACCCAGAGAAACTCAAAGCCATCGAGCGCATGCACCGGCCGACCAAACTCCGCGATGTCCAGAAGTTCGCCGGCTGCCTCGCCTCGCTCAGCCGGTTCGTCAGCCGGCTGGGCGAGAAGGCGCTGCCGCTTTACCAGCTGATGAAGAAGACGACCAAATTCGAGTGGACCGACCAGGCGGACGAAGCATTCCGCGGCCTCAAGCGTGCTCTCTCTAGCGCACCCATCCTGGCGGCTCCGGTGGAGAAGGAGCCTTTGCTCGCGTACATCGCGGCAACCACATGAGTGATCAGCGTCTTCCTCATAGTGGAGCGGTCGGAGGAAGGCAAGGTGCTGCCAGTCCAACGCCCTGTCTACTACCTCAGCGAGGTCCTCTCCACCTCCATGCAGAACTACCCCCACTACCAGAAGATGTGCTACGGCATATACTTCACCGCCAAGAAGTTCAAGCAGTACTTCTAGGAGCACACCATCACTATGGTGAGCACGGCGCCGCTCGAAGAAATCATGAGCGGTCGCGACGCCACTGGCCGGATCGCCAAGTGGGCTATCGCCCTCGCCGACTACGAGATTCGGTACTAGCCACGCACCACCATCAAGTCGCCGACGACGGCCGACTTCCTCGTTGACTGGGCGGAGACCCAGTTCGTACCGCCGCCTCCGGACTCCACGCACTGGCGCATGCACTTCGATGGCTCGAAGATGCGAACCCTCTTGGGAGCCGGCATCATCCCGTCGTCCCCGACAGGGGACCAGCTCAAGTATGCACTCCAGATCCTCTTCGCTGCCTCCAACAACGTAGCCGAGTAAGAGGTGCTCGTCCACGGCCTCCGGCCCGCCAAGGAAATCGGCATCCGGCGCATTCTCTGTTTTGGCAACTCAGATCTCATGGTGCACCAGGTCTCTGGCGAGTGGGACGCCAGGGACACCAACATGGCTAGCTACCGCTTCCTCCTCCAACAACACACCGGCTCCTTCGAGGGGTGTGAGTTCCACCATGTCCCCCGGGCGGATAACGAGGCGGCGGACACGCTGGCCAAAATCGGCTCCACCCGGCAAGCAATCCCAGCCGGCGATCAAACCCTCCACCGAATCGGAGTCCATCTTCGTGCCGGCTGACCCCGCCGACACCTCGTCGAGCCCGGCGGATCCGACAACTCCGCCGGCTCCAATCGCCGCTTCGGCTCCGCCGGCTTCGACAACTGACGACCCTGTAGTCGTCCTAATGGCAATCGATCTACCGGCCCCGGGGACTGACGTCTCGGTCCCGGGGGCTCCGCCTCCGGGCACGGGGGCTTCGGCCGGCCCCGAAATCCATCCCGAGCCGGTGCTGGCTCCTGTCTGTTGGGGAACGTTGCATGGGAAACAAAAATTTTCCTACGCACACACAAGATCTATCCATGGTGATGAGCATCTACGAGAGGGAGAGTGAATCTACATACCCTTGTAGATCGCTAAGCGGAAGCGTTAAGAAACGCGGTTGATGTAGTCGAACATCTCCGCGATCCAAATCGCAAGTCGTCCCTCGATCCGATCACGAACTAGTGCGGAACGGACGGCACCTCCGGTTCAACACACGTACGGCTTGATGACGCCTTCACCTCCTCGATCCAGCGAGCGATGGTGAAGTAGTAGATGAGTTCCGGCAGCACAACGGTGTGGTGATGGTGGTGAGGAACAATCTCTGTAGGGCTTCGCCAAGCACTACGGCGATTATGACGGGAGAACTAGAGGGTTAGGGTTGCCGACACACGGCTTGGGAAATCTTAATGTGTCCCGTGTGCTAGCCCTGCCCCTATATTTATATGTTGAGCCTTGGGGTCTAAACTTGGAGTAAAAGCCTCCTCTAGGTCGGTTTTGCCCGCACAAGGTCGGTTTGGCTCGCAGGGAAAGAGTCCAACTCGGATTCCAGCAGTACCGCGTACAAGCGGTAGTACCACTCACGAGCGGTAGTACCGCTTCACACACGCGGTAGTACCGCTTCATACAAGCGGTAGTACCGCTTACGCGGTAGTACTGCCTTACCAGCGGTAGTACCGCTTAAGGCAGCAGCAAAACTTCCTTTTGCACTTTCCAATACCTCGTGGGCTTTACCCCTTTGGCTCATATAAAGTGTTGCTGCACCCGAACACTTCGGTAAATATCCGGAACCCCTTCCGGTGAATTCCAGAACCCTTCCGGAGATCAAAACACTATTATCACATATATTAATCTTTACCTCCGGACTCTTCCGGAGATCCTCGTCATGTCCGGGATCTTATCCGGGACTCCGAACAACCTTCGGTCACCAATACAATAACTCAACTATACTAATCGTCACCAAACGTTAAGTGTGTAGACCCTGCGGGTTCGAGAACTATGTAGACATGACCGAGACACCTCTACGATCAATAACCAATAGCGGGACCTGGATGCCCATATTGACTCCTACATATTCTATGAAGATCTTTATTGGTCGAACCTCTATGTCAAGGATTCAGTTAATCCCGTATACTGTTCCCTTTGTTCTTCGGTATGTTACTTGCCCGAGATTCGATCGTCGGCATCTCTATACCTAGTTCAATCTCGTTACTGGCAAGTCTCTTTACTCGTTCCGTAATACAAGATCTCGTGGCTAACACTTTAGTCACACTGCTTGCAAGGCTCATTGTGATGTTGTATTACCGAGTTGGCCCTGAGATACCTCTCCGTCACACGGAGTAACAAATCCCAGTCTTGATCCATGCCAACCCAACAGACACCCTCGGAGATACCTGTAGAGCACCTTTATAGTCACCCAGTTACGTTGCGACGTTTGATACACACAAGGTACTCCTCCGATGTCAGGGAGTTGCATGATCTCATGGTCATAGAAACAGATACTTGACATGCAGAAAACAATAGCAATAAACTGACACAATCATATGCTATGTTCGTAGTTTGGGTCTTGTCCATCACATCATTCTCCTAATGATGTGATCCCGTTATCAAATGACATCTCATGTCCATGGCTAGGAAACCTTCACCATCTTTTGATCAACGAGCTAGTCAACTAGAGGCTTACTAGGGACACAGTGTTGTCTATGTACCCACACATGTATTTGAGTTTCCAATCAATACAATTATAGCATGGATAATAAACGATTATCATGAACAAGGAAATATAATAATAACTAATTTATTATTGCCTCTAGGGCATATTTCCAACAGTCTCCCACTTGCACTAGAGTCAATAATCTAGTTCACATCACTATGTGATTTACATTGTAATGAATTGAACACCCATGCAGTTCTGGTGTTGTTCATGTTTAGCCCTTGGAAGAGGTTTAGTCATCGGATCTGCAACATTCAGATCCGTGTGTACTTTGCAAATATTTATGTCGTCCTCCTTGATGTAATCGCGGATGGAATTGAAACGTCTCTTTATGTGTCTGGTCCTCTTGTGAAATCTTGGTTCCTTGGCTAGAGCAATGGCACCAGTATTATCACAAAACAGAGTCATTGGGTTAAGCGCACTAGGCATTACTCCAAGATCTGTCATGAACTCCTTCATCCAGACACCTTCCTTCGCCGCCTCCGAGGCAGCGATGTACTCCGCTTCGCATGTAGAATCAGCTACCACGCTTTGCTTGGAACTGCACCAGCTAACCGCACCCCCATTAAGAATAAATACGTATCCGGTTTGTGACTTAGAGTCATCCGGATCAGTGTCAAAGCTTGCATCGACGTAACCCTTTACGACGAGCTCTTGATCACCTCCATAAACGAGAAACATGTCCTTAGTCCTTTTCAGGTACTTCAGGATATTCTTGACCGCCGTCTAGTGTTCCATTCCTGGATCACTTTGAAACCTTCCGGCCATACTTATGGCAAGGCTGACATCGGGTCTTGTGCACAGCATTGCATACATGATAGAGCCTATGGCTGAAGCATAGGGGATGACACTCATCTTTTCTCTATCTTCTGCAGTCACTGGGCATTGAGTCTTACTCAACTTCACACCTTGCAATACAGGCAAGAACCCCTTCTTGGACTGATCCATTTTGAACTTCTTCAAAACTTTGTCAAGGTATGTGCTTTGTGAAAGTCCTATTAAGCGTCTCGATCTATCTCTATAGATCTTGATGCCTAATATGAAAGCAGCTTCTCCTAGGTCCTTCATTGAAAAACTCTTGTTCAAATATTCCTTCACGCTTTCCAACATTTCTATATTGTTTCCAATCAGTAATATTTCATCCACATATAATATTAGAAACGCTATAGAGCTCCCACTCACTTTCTTGTAAATACAAGCTTCTCCATAAACTTGTATAAACTCGAACGCTTTGATCACCTCATCAAAGCGAAGATTCCAACTCTGAGATGCTTGCACCAGTCCATAAATGGATCGCTGGAGTTTGCAAACTTTGTCAGCATTCTCTGGATCGACAAAACCTTCTGGTTGCATCATATACAACTCTTCCTTAAGGAAACCGTTAAGGAACGCAGTTTTGACATCCATCTGCCAAATTTCATAATCGAAAAAGGCAGCTATTGCTAACATGATTCTGACGGACTTAAGCATCGCTACGGGTGAGAAGGTCTCATCGTAGTCAACTCCTTGAACTTGTGAAAAATCCTTTGCCACAAGTCGAGCTTTATAGACGGTGACATTACCGTCCGCGTCCGTCTTCGTCTTAAAGATCCATTTGTTCTGAATGGCCTTACGCCCTTCAGGTAATACTTCCAAAGTCCATACTTTGTTTTCATACATGGATCCCATCTCGGATTTCATGGCCTCTAACCACTTCTCATAATCCGGGCCCATCATCGCTTCTTCATAGCTCGTAGGTTCATCGTTGTCCAACAACATGACCTCTAAGACAGGGTTGCCGTACCACTCAGGAGCAGTACGCGTCCTTGTCGACCTACAAGGTTCGATAGCAACTTGATCCAAAGCTTCATGATCATCATCATTAACTTCTTCTTTAGCTGATGTAGGCTCTACATAAACATCTTTCTGCACTATGCTACTCTCAGGTTGAAGTAAAGGTTCAACAACCTCATCAAGTTCTATCTTCCTCCCACTCAATTCTTTCGAGAGAAACTCTTTCTCAAGAAATGTTCCATTTTTAGCGACAAACACTTTGCCTTCGGATCTGAGGTAGAAGGTATACCCAACTGTCTCTTTTGGGTATCCTATGAAGACGCATTTCTCCGCTTTGGGTTCCAGCTTTTCAGGCTGAGGCTTTTTGACATAAGCATCACATCCCCAAACTTTAAGAAACGACAGCTTTGGCTTCTTGCCAAACCAAAGTTCATATGGCGTCATCTCAACGGATTTCGATGGTGCCCTATTTAAAGTGAATGCAGCTGTCTCTAATGCATAACCCCAAAATGATAGTGGCAAATCGGCAAGAGACATCATAGATCGCACCATATCCAATAAGGTTTGATTACGACGTTCGGACACACCATTACGCTGTGGTGTTCCAGGCGGTGTTAGTTGTGAAACAATTCCACATTGTCTTAAGTGACTGCCAAACTCATAACTCAGATATTCTCCTCCTCGATCAGATCGTAGGAATTTAATCTTCTTGTTACGATGATTCTCAACTTCACTCTGAAATTGTTTAAACTTTTCAAATGTTTCAGACTTGTGTTTCATTAAGTAAATATACCCATATCTACTTAAGTCATCAGTGAAGGTGAGAAAGTAACGATAACCACCGCGTGCCTCAATGCTCATCGGACCGCATACATCAGTATGTATGATTTCCAATAAGTCACTTGCCCGTTCCATTGTTCCAGAGAACGGCGTTTTAGTCATCTTGCCCATGAGGCATGGCTCACATGTGTCAAGTGATTCAAAATCAAGTGACTCCAAAAGTCCATCAGCATGGAGCTTCCTCATGCGTTTTACGCCAATATGACCTAAACGGCAGTGCCACAAGAAAGTGGTATTATCATTATCAATTCTACATCTTTTGGCATCAATGTTATGAACATGTGTATCATTACTATCGAGATTCAATAAGAATAAACCCCTCACATCGGGTGCATGACCATAAAAGATATTACTCATATAAATAGAACATCCATTATTCTCTGATTTAAATGAGTAACCGTCTCGCAATAAACAAGATCCAGATATAATGTTCATGCTTAACGCAGGCACCAAATAACATTTATTCAGGTTCATCACTAATCCCGATGGTAATCGAAGAGCGAGCGTGCCGACGGCGATCACATCAACCTTGGAACCATTTCCCACGCGCATTGTCACTTCGTCCTTTGCTAGCCTCCGTCTATTCCGCAGTTCCTGTTTTGAGTTGCAAATATGAGCAACCGCACCGGTATCAAATACCCAGGCACTACAACGAGAGTTGGTAAGGTACATATCAATAACATGTATATCATATATACCTTGTTTGTTGTTGGCCGCCTTCTTGTCAGCCAAATACTTGGGGCAGTTCCGCTTCCAGTGTCCATTTCCCTTGCAATGAAAGCACATAGTTTCTGGTTTGGGTCCAGCCTTGGGTTTCTTCACAAGAGGAGCAACTGCTTTGCCACTCTTCTTGGAGTTACCCTTCTTACCCTTGCCATTTTTCTTGAAACTAGTGGTTTTATTGACCATCAACACTTGATGCTCCTTCTGAATTTCAGACTCAGCGGCTTTCAGCATCGCAAACAGCTCGGCGACTGACTTGTTCATCCCGTGCATGTTATAGTTCAACACGAAGCTCTTGTAGCTAGGTGGCAATGATTGAAGAACTCTGTCAGTGATAGCCTCTGGCGGAAGGGGCATCCCCAATTCAGCCAGACGGGTGGAGTACCCAGTCATTCTGAGTACGTGATCACTGATAGACCCGTTCTCCTCCATCTTGCAAGCATAGAACTTATCGGAGATCTCATATCTCTCGATCCGGGCATTCTTCTGAAAGATAAACTTCAACTCCTGGAACATATCATATGCTCCATGACATTCAAAACGTCTTTGAAGTCCCGGTTCTAAGCCATACAATATCGCACATTGAACTATTGAGTAATCTTCAGAACGAGCCTGCCAGGCGTTCACAACGTCTAGAGACTCAACTGGAGCGGGTGGATCACCAAGCGGTGCATCAAGGACATAAGCCTTCTGGGAAGCCGTAAGGATAATCCTTAGATTACGGGCCTAGTCCACAAAGTTACTTCCATCATCTTTCAATTTAGCTTTCTCTAGGAACGCATTAAAATTCAGGGGTGCTACTGTGCGAGCCATGATCTACAACATAAATATAGCAAAGACAACTTAGACTATTGTTCAAGATAATGAGTTTAGTTAATCATATTACTTAAAAAACTCCCACTCAAATTGACATCCCTCCGGTCATTCGAGTGTAACATGATCCAAATCCACCAACTCAAGTCCGATCATCACGTGAGTTGAGGTGGTTTCAATGGTGAACATCTTCATGTTGATCATATCTACTATATGACTCATGTTCGACCTTTCGGTCTCTTGTGTTCCGAGGCCATGTCTGTACATGCTAGGCTCGTCAAGTTTAACCCGAGTGTTCCGCATGTGCAACACTGGCTTGCACCCGTTGTATGTGAACGTAGAGTCTATCACACCCGATCATCACGTGGTGTCTCGAAACGACGAACTTTCGCAACGGTGCACACTCGGGGAGAACACAATTTTATCTTGAAATTTAAGTGAGGGATCACCTTATAATGCTACCGTCGTCCTAAGTAAAGTAAGATGCATAAAAGGATTAACATCACATGCAAATCATAAGTGACATGATATGGCCATGAACTTGTGCTTTTGATCTCCATCTCCAAAGCACCGGCATGATCTCCATCGTCACCGGCATGACACCATGATCTCCATCATCTTGATCTCCATCAACGTGTCGCCATGAGGTTGTCACGCCGACTGTTGCTTCCACGACTATTGCTAACTCATAGCGATAAAGTAAAGCAAAACGGCAAAAAATAATTAAAGACAACTCTATGGCTCCTGCCAGTTGCCGTACTCATCGACATGCAAGTCGTGATATTCTATACAACACATGATCATCTCATACATCACATATATCTCATCATGTAATTGGCCATATCACATCACAACATACCCTGCAAAAACAAGTTAGACGTCCTCTAATTGTTGTTGCAAGTTTTACGTGGCTGCTACGAGTTTGCATGAACCGTTCTTACCTATGCAAAACCACAACGTGGTGTAGTGATTGCTTTTTGATCTTCTAAAAGAACCCTCTTCATTGAAATCGATTCAACTAAAGTGAGAGAGACAGACACCCGCTAGCCATCTTTATGCAACGAAGTTACATGTCAGTTGAAGGAACCGGTCTCTCGTAAGCGTACGAGTAATGTTGGTCCGGGCCGCTTCATCTCACAATACCGCCGAATCAAGTATCAACTAGTAACGGCAAGCAATATGTATACACCCACGCCCACAACTCGTTTGTGTTCTACTCGAGATCTCATCTACGCATAGACCTAGCTCAGAAGCCACTGTTGGGGAACGTTGCATGGGAAACAAAAAATTTCCTACGCACACACAAGATCTATCCATGGTGATGAGCATCTACGAGAGGGAGAGTGAATCTACATACCCTTGTAGATCGCTAAGCGGAAGCATTAAGAAACGCGGTTGATGTAGTCGAACGTCTCCGCGATCCAAATCGCAAGTCGTCCCTCGATCCGATCACGAACTAGTGCCGAACGGACGGCACCTCCGCGTTCAACACACGTACGGCTTGATGACGCCTTCACCTCCTCGATCCAGTGAGCGATGGTGAAGTAGTAGATGAGTTCCGGCAGGACAACGGCGTGGTGATGGTGGTGAGGAACAATCTCTGCAGGTCTTCGCCAAGCACTACGGAGATTATGACGGGAGAACTAGAGGGTTAGGGATGCCGACACACGGCTTGGGAAATCTTAATGTGTCCCGTGTGCTAGCCCTGCCCCTCTATTTATATGTTGAGCCTTGGGGTCTAAACTTGGAGTAAAAGCCTCCTCCAGGTCGGTTTTGCCCGCACAAGGTCGGTTTGGCCCGCAGGGAAAGAGTCCAACTCGGATTCCAGCAGTACCGCGTACAAGCGGTAGTACCGCTCACGAGCGGTAGTACCGCTTGAGCGGTAGTACTGCTTCACACACGCGGTAGTACCGCTTCATACAAGCGGTAGTACCGCTTACGCGGTAGGACTGCCTTACCAGCGGTAGTACCGCTTAAGGCAGCAGCAAAACTTCCTTTTGCACTTTCCAATACCTCGTGGGCTTTACCCCTTTGGCTCATATAAAGTGTTGCTGCACCCGAACACTTCGGTAAATATCCGGAACCCCTTCCGGTGAATTCCGGAACCCTTCCGGAGATCAAAACACTATTATCACATATATTAATCTTTACCTCCGGACTCTTCCGGAGATCCTCCTCATGTCCGGGATCTTATCCGGGACTCCGAACAACCTTCGGTCACCAATACAATAACTCAACTATACTAATCGTCACCAAACGTTAAGTGTGTAGACCCTGCGGGTTCAAGAACTATGTAGACATGACCGAGACACCTCTACGATCAATAACCAATAGCGGGACCTGGATGCCCATATTGGCTCCTACATATTCTACGAAGATCTTTATCGGTCGAACCTCTATGTCAAGGATTCAGTTAATCCCATATACTGTTCCCTTTGTTCTTCGGTATGTTACTTGCCCGAGATTCGATCGTCGGCATCTCTATACCTAGTTCAATCTCGTTACTGGCAAGTCTCTTTACTCGTTCCGTAATACAAGATCTCGTGGCTAACACTTTAGTCACACTGCTTGCAAGGCTCATTGTGATGTTGTATTACCGAGTGGGCCCTGAGATACCTCTCCGTCACACGGAGTAACAAATCCCAGTCTTGATCCATGCCAACCCAACAGACACCCTCGGAGATACCTATAGAGCACCTTTATAGTCACCCAGTTACGTTGCGACGTTTGATACACACAAGGTACTCCTCCGATGTCAGGGAGTTGCATGATCTCATGGTCATAGGAACAGATACTTGACATGCAGAAAACAATAGCAATAAACTGACACGATCATATGCTACGTTCGTAGTTTGGGTCTTGTCCATCACATCATTCTCCTAATGATGTGATCCCGTTATCAAATGACATCTCATGTCCATGGCTAGGAAACCTTCACCATCTTTTGATCAACGAGCTAGTCAACTAGAGGCTTACTAGGGACACAGTGTTGTCTATGTACCCACACATGTATTTGAGTTTCCAATCAATACAATTACAGCATGGATAAGAAACGATTATCATGAACAAGGAAATATAATAATAACTAATTTATTATTGCCTCTAGGGCATATTTCCAACACTGTCACGGCCCCCACCTGGGCCCAGCCCATCCTAGCATTCCTCCTACGCGGCGAGATCCCTCCTGACGAGGCCACTGCCAGGCAAATCCAGCGCCGGGCCCCCGCCTACAGCATCATTAACCACGAGTTGGTCCATCGCAGCGCAACCGGCGTGTTCCAGTGCTGCGTCGAGCCGGAAAGGGGGCAGGAGATCCTCCAAGACATCCACCAGGGCGAGTGCGGGCATCACGCCGCTTCCAGAGCCCTGGTGGCCAAGGCGTTCCGCCACGGTTTCTAATGGCCGACGGCCCTAGAAGAAGCAAAGCATCTGGTCGACAAGTGCGAAGGGTGCCAGCGCTTCAGCACGCAGGGCCACCTGTCGGCTACGGCGCACCAGACCATCCCCCTCTCTTGGCCCTTCGCGGTCTGGGGCCTCGACATGGTGGGACCCTTCAAGACCGCTCGAGGCGACATGACCCATCTATTGGTGGCCATCGACAAGTTCACCAAGTGGATCGAGGCCAGGCCAATCAAGAAGCTGGACGGCCCCATGGCCGTCCGGTTCATCAAAGATATCACGGTCCGCTACTGCGTCCCCCACAGCATCATCACCGACAACGGCCCAAACTTCGCTCAAGGCGCATTGGCGCGCTTCTGCTCCCAGGAGGGCATCCGGCTCGACCTCGCATCGGTGGCCCACCCACTCTCGAACGGCCAGGCGGAGAGGGCAAACAGCCTGATCCTGGCCGACCTCAAGCCCCGGCTCGTGGCGTCACTCGCGCGATCGGTCGACTGCTGGATCGAGGAGCTGCCGGCTGTCCTGTGGAGCCTCAGGACCACACCCAACCGGTCAACCGGCTTCACCCCCTTTTTTCTCGTGTACGGGTCCGAGGCAATCATCCCTACGGACATTGAGTTCGATTCGCCTCGGGTCACCTTGTACACGCAAAAAGATGCAAAGGAGGCAAGAGAAGACGGTGTCGACCTGCTCGAAGAAGCACGCAAGCTGGCCCTGAGCCGAACGGCCATCTACCAACAGAAGCTACGGCACTACCACAGCAAGCAGATCCGGCCCCTCTCCTTCCGCGAGGGGGACCTGGTGCTCAGGCGAATCCAGCGGACAGCTGGCCAGCACAAGCTCTCTTCCCCATGGGAGGGCCCGTTCATCATCAGCAAGGCGCTGCACAACAACGCGTACTATCTAATAGACGCCTAGAAGCCGCAGAAGCGCAAGAGAGACGCCTCCGGCGAGGAGACGGAGCGCCCGTGGAACGCGGTGCTCCTTCGTCCGTTTTACTGCTGAAACCAGTGTATGTTTGTATCTTCCCTTTTGGGCTCATGAATGCAACGGGTTCCCCAAGCCAGCTCTTGGGGCATACCCTTCTCGTTTCTGTCAAGATTCAGTGTGTTGCATAGCACCGGCTCACAAAATCCGGCTCCGCGGTCCCGGGGACTAGCCGGCTAGCCATGGCACCACTCCCCAAAAATGGCTAAAGTAATGTGAGCTAAGCAAAACCCCACCCGCCTCGCCCGGCTACAGACCGGCTCCCGGCTGTCCGGCCAGCAGGTTGCTGGGGCAAAAACTTAGCGCACACGAACACCGTTGGTAGGCGGGCTGTCGTCTATGGCTAGCCGAGTCTTTACCTTTTCCTACCGGCCACTGAAGCGCTCACCCTGGTCCAGTGTTCTTGCTACGCCAAAATACCCCACGGCCGACTCCCCATAGGTTAACGCCCCACCCGAGCTACAGACCGGCTCCCGGCTATCCGGCTGGCAGGGCCGAAGCCGAAAGGAAGTTTGTCTTGGGCAAAAAAGGAGTCAAGGGAACGGCAGGCCAGGGGTGAGCCGGGACGCATTAGATTTCATACACAAGACATGAAAAACACAAGTTTATACAAAAGCATAAAGGCCTGAGGCCACACGTTCATTACATTACACCCCCAGTGGGTGGAATTGCAGTCTAACAAAAAGTAGGAAAAAAAACAAAAAGGGCCCTAGCTAGTGGCGGCGCCGTCTCCTCCCCCTGCGCTCTTCACGGCGGTTGAGGTAGAAGCCCCGTCCTTGGCCACGACACGCTCCATGTCGGCCTCCGCGTCCAAGTCCTGAGCGGCTCGGAGTCGACGTAGGCGTCAGTGCTGGACACGGTGTCTTCATCGTCCGTCTCACCGGCGCTACACTCCGGGTCGTCGAGGGCAAGCTCGTACCGATCCTCCGGGATCACCTCGCCGTCCGCCGTACACTCCGAGACGTACTCGTCCCACAGAGCAAAGGACGCGAGGTCACTGGCCCGCACGACCAGTGCGTCAGCAGCTGCCGTCAGCTCCGCATCGGTGCCGGCACGCTGGGCCATAAGCAGCCCCAAGTCCAGCTCGGGGTACCATGACCTCGCGACGCGAAGCGCCATGGTCGCCCCGGCGTGCGTGGCAGAAGCCCTCCAGGCCTTCACCCGAGCGGACACGGCTTCCAACCACCTCGACAGCCGGCTCATGGAGACCGGCTCCACCACACCCGGCCAAAGGGTTCGAACCAGCGCTGAGCCGGCCCCCTAAAGCCGTTTCATGGCCCGGACCACCTCGGTCAGGCACACCTTGGCGATGATCCCCACTTCATCCACGGTCCAGGCGGCAAGCGGCCCGACGTGGATCCCCTGCGCCTGCTGATCCTCGCGGTGGACCTCCATGGCCACTTCCATGGCCTCCTGTGTGCCCGGAAAGAGCCCTGAGAAAGAAGGAGGGCGCACGGTGGGAGACGAAGGAAAAGTGGGTCCTAATCTGACACGCGAAGACAAACAAGATAACAAAACTTACCGGCCAGAAGCCGGTCCACCGCGTGCGCCTCGTCCTGCAGCGCGGCCTCCCTGGCCGACCACTCCTGGATCTGGCGGTCGTGCTCGGTCCGCGCCGCCTCCGCCTCCGTGGCCGCCTTCGCCAGCAAGGCATCCTTGGCCCCCAGCGCCTCACGATGGGCCGCCTCCCGCTCCTCCAACTCGCGTCGATGGGCCGCCTCGAGCCCGTCCTTCTCTGCCTTTGTGCGGTCGGGCGCCTGGCGTAGCCGGTCGTACTCCGCGGCCTGTAGGTCCCTCTGCTCGCCAACTTGTATCACCTAGCGGCGGAGGCAGACCGCCTTGGCAGCTGAGGCTTCACAGCATGAAGACGCTCCCGTTAGAAAGAAGCAAACATAAGGATCTGGCCCGCCTGTGAAGCAGTCGGCCCGAATCCCGGGGACTACACCCAGTGGGTGCGCTCGCGCGCCCCCACTGGAAGGCTACAAAATCCACGTACCTCACAGGTCCGCGGACATGACGGCCAGCCGGCTCTCGGCCTCCCGGTACAGGCCTAGCAACACGTTGTACGCGGCCACCCGCCGGTCATGGACAGCCTGCAAAGAACAAAAGCGAAGAGGCAACGCAGTTAGACTCGACCTGCCTGCGCCCCAGCCGGCCCGAGTCTAGGAGACTATACCCAGTGGGTGCGCTGGCGCGCCCCCACTGGAAAAAACCAAAGCAAAAACACAAGGACCTCGAGCCCTTACCGCAACGGACTGCTCGAGATGCGCCAGCCGGTTCCTGGCGGCCTGGGCCTCCTGCGCCGTCTGGTCGCGGCAGGCGGCGAATTCGGCGACGACCACGGCCACCACGGCTCGAAGGACGCTTGGCGCATCGTCCATGGGCATACCGCCAGCCGTGGCCCAGGTCTCTTGCGGCTGACCTCCGACAGCAGGGCCGGGCGGACCCCGCGCCGTGGCGACTATGGGACCCGCTCCCCCGGGCACCGCATCTCTGGGTGCCCTCGCCGACAAGCCGGAGGCGGCCGCTCCTCCAGGCGCCGCGGCCTCGACCTCCGGCACGCCGCCCCCAGCGGCACCTCCCCGGCTCGCCTCCGGAGACGGGACCTCCGACTCGAGGACGACAACCTCCGGTGGCTCGTCGTCGGCGCCCGGGGGCACGTCATCAGGTCCCGACGGAGCGCCGCTGCGGTTCGGCTCCGCCCCCTTGGCGGCGTCCTCCGCGCGCGTAGCCGCGCGCACCTCCTCCTCGGCCTGCGCGTCCGCCTCCGCCCGCCACGCAGGATCGTGCGTGCCCTTGGACCACATCTCCCGTCCAGGGGGAAATGGCTCCCATGACTGGACCGCCACCTCCGCGCGGGCCCTCCCTGGCGGCTGCCTCCGCGCCGCCTCCTCCCACGGGCGGCGCTCCTCCTCGAGCCGCTCCTGCTCGGCGGTCTCCAGGTCCCGCCACGCCTCGTGCTCCCATTCGTCGGCAGTGGCCTTCTGCGCCGTCCTCGCCGTCTCGTCGGCCGCGGTCCTCCCTAGGGAGCGCGGCTCCCTGAACAACGAAATAAGGAAACGGAGCAAACTAAAAACCAACCAGAAACCAAGAAGAGACTTACCCGATGCTAACGGGGACCGCCCGCCTTGCAGGGCCCGACGGGGCAACACGCGGCTTCTTCCCGCTGCCTCCGCGGCTGCCGCATGGCTGCCCGCCGACTGCCCATTTGGGAGCCGGCCTGGAGCTGGCCGGCTGCTTCCCCCGTTCGTCCACCGCCGTGTCGCCATCACCCGGCCCGCGGTCGGCCCAGCGAACACGCCTCCTCACTGCGGTGGCGTCGTCTCCCGAAACTTCGGGGTCCTCCGGGGCCGCTGCATTGCGCATCTCCCCGGGCTTAGCATCTGCATCGGACCAGTCTTGCAAAAGAGACTGGGCGAGGAAATCACCCGCTGACTCGGTCCTCTCCGCTTCCGTCCCGCCAATCCCTGACGCGCCTGCTAGCTCTGATTCTGCCAGCTCCATGTCATCGATGTCTTCGATCTCCTCGGGGTCCGACTCCGCTAGGTTGGGAGTACTCCTGCAACAAAGGAAAGACATGCACGCATGGGAAGCCCCTCCGGCGTCAGACTTGGGGGGAGCGCCAGCTTCAGAAGAAAAAAGGTGGGGGACGCCACGCCACTTACCGACGGAGCCAGACGGTCCCTGCTGTACGGGGATTTCCCCCATTGCCACCCTCCTTCGTTCATCTGGGCGGCCGAGATGGAGTTCACCCTCCTCGCCACCTGCACCGCCTTCAGCTCCTTGGTCGAGAGCCGGCACGGGTCGCGCCGCCCTCCCATCTGGCAGATGAGGTGCGGCCGGCGCTGCAGCGGCTGCACTCGGCACGCCACCATCGTGACCAGGAGGTCCACGACCATGAGCCCCTCCGTCTTGGTCATCACCAGCAGCCGCTTGCAGAGCCGGTCCGCCGTCTTGGGCGCTTGGGGCGGAGGCGTCCTCAAGTTCTGCCTCGCAACTGGTGGCTGGTTGACGAAATCGGGAAGGTTAATGTAATCCTCGGCCGGCTTCACATTCTTCACGTAGAAGAACCCCCTCTGCCAACTCTTCACCGAGTCCTGCAGAGGGAGGCAGGGGAAGCCGGCTCCGGGGCGATAGTGTACTAGGGCGGCCCCATAGGCGGTCATGACTGTGTCGCCATTGGCCTTCTTCAGCGTCTGGCACTTCAGGTAGAAGAGTCGGCACCAGAGGTGGAGGCACGGCTCCACCCCCAAGAAGCCCTCACTGAGGGCGACGAATGCCGCCAGCTGCAGGATGGCGTTGGCGCTGAGATGGTGGGGTTGTAGACCAAAGTGCGAGAGGAAGCGCCGGAAGAACGTGCTCGCCGGCAGGCCGAGCCCACGGGCGAAATGATCGGCGAAGACCACCACCTAACCTTCTGGAGGGGCCGGCGCATTTTCCGCCCCAGCGATGCGCGCCTCCACGTGCTCCTCCGACGGCAGCTTGCGGCGGTGGCGGAGGTGCACGATGTAGGCCTCGTCAACGTCGCTGCTGTCCCAAGCGCCCTTGCCCGCCATTTCGCCTCGGAGGTAACTCGACGGCGGCAGCGGGGCGTGCGGGCTCGGTCGCGTCGCGGGTTGTGGCGACGGCGAGCGGCGGCGCGGCGGACGCAAGACTCTCGCTCTCTCTCTCTCTCGCTCTTTGTGCGGGGAGGGGGACGGGCGACGAAGGCGATGTGCGGGTGCAGGGGGGCGAATGCCCTGTTTCGCTCCTCTCCCCTCCCATTTAAACCCCGCACGGGGTAGTGGGGAGCGGATCCGTCGCGCACGACCCCCACTACTTCCGCCACATACGGGAGGGGCATTAAGGCGTTTCGGGAACGCCAACCGCCGGCCCTGACCGCAGAGGATCCATGCGCGTGGGCCGAGGCCGCGGCCGAAGTGGGCCCTGCCCCATGGCCCGGCTTTGTCCTCCGCGTGGCCTGTCAGGCCACGGCCCGCTGCGCTCCCCATGTGGCACGTCCCCTCTGCTCCTCGGGGTTGCCGAGGCGCCCAGCGGAGCGTTGGCCAGCTGCGAGGCCGGTTATCGCAGCCCCGCGCCTCCCGGCTTCGGGGTTACCGATGGTCCTCAAGTGCAAGGCTCAAGCCGGCGAGGTCCGCCGCAGCCGGCCGGCGGGCCTCCCCTGCTTCGGGGACTACTGACGGGGGGTTAACCCTGGGGTAGCCTCAGCTGGGTCTTTGCTCCAGCTTTTTGAAAAAAGACTACAGGACGAGCCGCCTCCCCCTGCAGTCCGGCTCCGCATGGTCGGCTGCGACCAGCCGGCCGGACAGAGGCGGAGACACCAGGCCTTCGGGCCGGCGGGTCAGCTCCCGTCATGTCACCGCGCCCCGCGGGACGATGACCTGATGCACGGCGTGGCAGCAGTGCCTCTAGCACCGCGGTCGGGGCACGCATGGCTACAGTGGCCCCCGTCGCGTCGGGGGTCAGCGCCCGCGTAGCCACAGTGGAGGCAACAGTGCCTCTGACCCCGGCCGACTGCGACCAGGCGGGCGGCACAGTGCCGGCACGCCCTCAACCACTCCATTACCTGCCCCGGCGTGGCTACAGCGCCGCTGGCCGTACCGCTATCCGTGGCCGGCTGCCACAAGATGACAACGGTGTCGGATTTAGGGCTCCGCAAAACTCTCAAGGTTCGAACACAGGGGCGTGTGCGAAGATCCCCTACAGCCTCGCCCTACCGAGCTCGCTACTCGATGGTTAAGACGATGAACTCGCACAATGACGAGGAAGAAGATGAACACGGTGGTTTACCCAGGTTCGGGCCGCTGCGAAGCGTAATACCCTACTCAGATGAACACGGTGGACGAACTAGTACAATGTTGAGGAGCCTCGTGAGGGCGCTCGAGTGGTGTTCTTGGCCATCTGCTAGTCTTGTGGTTTCTGGGCTCATACTGCTCAGGCAGGCATGTCTGATGCCTCATCCGAAAAACTGCTTCTGAGACTTGTTGATCCAAATTGAGGCGAAAAGCTTCAGACCTCAGACGCTCCGACTCAGCATCCATCTGAGCGTGCATTGCATTGATATCCTCCTGGCCCCTGGTCATCTGGTCTTTCAGCCTCGCAATCTCTGCATTACGGCATGTTTGATATTCAATTGTGACCTCGGTTCCCATCAGAGTTGTCAGCTCGTTCATCAGATCTAGAAAAACTTAAGCCGGCGGCCTGGCTGACCCGGACCCTGCTACGCCGGCAGCCGCTGCCCCAGCCACCGTGCTGCTGGAACCCGGCACCATGCCTGCCATGAAAATGGCAGCTTGGCTCGGCGGCTCATAGGGCTCTGGAATACTGTCGCCATCGAGTTAGCCCCCAAGCCCACCATCGTGAAGCTGGTAAATTGACTCTGTCTCTCTGCTAGAGGATCCATCCTCCGAGCAGACAAGGGTTTCTCCTCCTGACACGGAATCTTCCGCGAGTTCCGCGCCTTGCGTGAAGCCGACGAAAACGTGCTTCCGGCCGGGTTGAATCCAGGCGGGTTGCACATGCCGGGCCGACTCGACGAGGTTGGTGCAGATGTCCATCCCAGGCTTAGATTCGCCGATCTTCCCGATGAAAATGTGAATTCCGTCGAACGAGACCCGGTACCCGTACTCGATTGAGTCGGCCCCGGGGCCCCAGCTAGCATCGTCGATGTAGAGCTTGCCGCGGCGACTCTTAGTCATCCTGCCAACGGTGTATACCTCGATCCGTGGGATAGAGCCCTTCGAGTACTGACGGGGGGTTAACCCCGGGGTAGCCTCAGCTGGGTCTTTGCTCCAGCTTTTCGAAAAAAGACTACAGGGCGAGCCGCCTCCCCCTGCAGTCCGGCTCCGCATGGCCGGCTGCGACCAGCCGGCCGGCCAGAGGCGGAGACGCCAGGCCTTCAGGCCGGCGGGTCAGCTCCCATCATCTCACCGCGCTGTGATGCCCCCATTCTCGTCCGTACGCTAATCATGCACAAAATGCATACGACCAAGATTAGGGACTCACTGATCGATATCACAACACAACACTAGACACAAATATAAAGTCATACAGCTTCATATTACAAGCCAGGGGCCTTGAGGGCTCGAATACAAAGCTCGACAAGCACGAGTCAGCGGAAGCAAATAATATCTGAGTACAGACATAAGTTAGACAAGTTTTGCATTAAGAAGGCTAGCACAAACATAAGCAGCGGATCGAAAGAGGCGAGGCCTCCTGCCTGGGAACCTCCTAACTACTCCTGAGCGTCGGCGTTCTCCACGTAGTAGTAGGCTCCAGCGGTGGTGTAGTAGTCGTCTCCGGCGTACTCCATCTCCTGCGCTCCATCGTCTGAACGCGGTAATCGTATCGAGGGGGAAAGATAAAGCAAAGCAGCGGTGAGTACTCATCCAAAGTACTCGCAAGACTAACATCAGAACTATGCTAAATATGCATCATTATCAAGGGGAGGGGTTATATCTGGACTGACTGCAGAAAGCAAGAATAGGGGGAAGGCCTAGTCCTATCGAAGACTAGCATCTTCAACATCTTGCGGCATTAGAAGAGAGTAGACCTGTATCTCATATATAGTCATATTATTGTAGCAATTTTATTAATTAACCACGCCCAGAGATTCTTCCCCGACTCCCTGCGAGGAAGCAATCTCGGAGCCACAATTCATTTCAAATTTAAATCACAGTTATAGTTGTATAAGGTCAAGGCACAACTCCAAGTCGTCCTGTTTCGTGGACACGGCTATTCGAATAGTTTGTTCTTCTCTCCAGGGGTGCACCGCATTTCCAACACACCTGATCACCTCCGGCCGGACACACTTTCCTGGGTCATGCCCGGCCTCGGGATAGCAGCACGTCGTCGCCCCACCTAGGCTCAACGAAGAGGCCAGCCCGCCGGTCTAAATCCTAAGCGCGTAGGTTCGTGGGCCCACTTGCCCTTGCACTCCTGCACGATGTGTGGGCGGCCGGAAGCAGACCTGGTACACTCCAGTCCAAGAGCTGCACCGTCCAGTCCAATCCGGCGCGCGCCGCTCCATTGCTGACGTCCGAAGAGCTTCGGCTGATACAACGACGCTGAGTTCCCATAACTTCTCCCACGCGATGGTTTGGTGCGTAAAAAGGCCAATGACCCAACTCAGATGAAATACGCAACCCGTTAGCATTTTATTAATGCGGGGAAAGCGCGACCCATGAAGTGCGGTCCGTCGCCCCGCCTCAAGGATGTGTGGCAAAGGCCTCTCTCGCCAGTCCACGCCTCATCATCATCAAACCGTTGGTACCCCTCAGGGCCGACCCATCACCAACATGTTTCAGTAAGCCGGTCATAGTAACTGTGTGTATAATACATCAAGACGGAACCTGAGAAATCACCCTCAAGGAGCCCCGCTCGATGAAACCGTCAAGGTGGACTTAGAGGAATCACCCTCGAGGGTCCCACACTTGCGGGTTGCATGACGGAGTCATTGTCGGGAGTGGTGAAGGAGGAATCACCCTCGATAACCACGACCGACTAGCTACACTACAGAGCTAGCATCATGAGTACTTCACGAGGTGTCACCCTCGGTACTCGACAGTAGCGCTGCAGAGTCGTACAACTAAGGGGAGTGCGGTGATGTGAGGGGCCTGGCTTGTCGGTCGGTTGACCGAGTCTTCGAGTCTTCGGGTCGTCGAGTCGTCGATGAAGAAGCAGGGGCAACTGGGACTAAGGGGTCACGGGGGATTCATTGTTCAACCTATACTAAGCAGTTGATATGATTGCAGGTATTGTAGCAGTTTATCAAAAACAGGCTATGCATCAGAATAAGAGCTAACTAATACAGTAGCAAAATCTAATGCAAGATTGAGAGGGAAAGAAATGGGCGATATCGGAATGCTCAAGGGGGGTTGCTTGCCTTGCTGCTCTGCGGCAAAGGGCTGATCGTCAGTCGTGTAGTTGTACCTGACAGCAGCGTCCGTCTCGGGGTCTACCGGAGAGAAGAGGGGGGAGAAACAATAAATATAAAGCAGACAAATGCATCACGATGCATGACATGGCAATATGCAGGGCTTGGCATGCACTAACGCAGTATTATACGTCGCAGACAGATCGGAATAATATCTGATGATATTTTCTCGGGTCTCGGGCTACTACCGGACAGATGAAATCGATGGAAAAGTTCCATGTTTGCTATGCTAGAGGCATGTGATAGACTAACGGGCAGCGCAGTTGGAACCGTAGGATTATTTTGAGCAACTTTCATGTTCAAAACTTTTTAATCCGGACTACGGTTTATTTTATATTAATTTCTAAAGATTTAATCATTTTGTGAAATTCTTTAATTAATAAATTCGAATTAACTGATTTAATTAATTGGAATTATCCAAAACAGTAATTACTATTTAATAAACTAATTAACAGATTAATTAATAAATCGGTTTAATCTTAACTACCTAATTAATTAATTAATTAATTACCTAATTAATTAATCTAATTAATTAATTATTAATATTAATATTTATTTATTTATTTATTTTATATTTATTTATTTTATTTTTAGTATTTACGTATATGTATACGTATGTATATACATATGTATATACATACACACACACACGCACACACATCGCACGCACGCACACTGGCCGGCCCGAACCGGGCCGGCAGCGCTGCCGTCGGCGGGGGGGGGGGGGAACGGGACCGGGCGGCCGGAGCTTACAGCGAGGCGGCGGCTGGCAGTCGGGGAGGCGGGTGGAGGCGGCGGCGAGCGCCGCGACGGCGGCGGGCGAAGGAGGCGAGGCGGCCACGAGGTGGCGGGGCCGAGGCAGGCGGTGCCAGTGCAGGTGACGGGCGGTGGGGACGAGGCGGCGGCGGCGCGATGAGGCGGCGGACAAGGCGGCGGCGACGGGCCGACGCGGGGCCGCGTCGGGGGGGTGCACCGCGTGGGGCGGGCGCGGGCCGGCGCCCAGGCGTCGTCGGGGGGGGGGGGAGCGGCCGGTCGGGCCGGTCCAGGCTTCGGCCGCGGCGCGGGGGGGGGGGAGATCGGGGCGCGGTCGGGGCGGGCTGGTGCCGTCGGCGGGGGGGGGGGAACGAGCGGGCGAGGGAGCCCGAGCGAGAGCGAGCGAGCGCTCGGGCGGCGGCGGGGGGGGGGGGGGGGAATCAGGCACGGGGCGATGGGGGCGCTGGCGCTAGGGTTCCCAGCTCCCTGGCCCCTTATAGCCGCCAGATGGGCCGGCCCGGTTTCGGCCCAATAGTTTTTTTTTAATTAAACAGCTTCTGTTTTAAGTATTTTAGGGCTCTAGAATATCTCGAAAAATTCCGGTTTCAATTTTATAAATCCTTAGGGAATATTTACAACCCATCCAACATTTTTATTTTCAGTTTCGCAAAACTTTTAAAATCCACCTTTCGGACGAATTAAATTTGCAACGAAATTGAACGGGGTCCGAACCAACGCGAGTTTAACAACAGTAGACGCGGTGACGTGGCATCATTAGTGCGGGATTACTGTAGCTTCATTACAGAGATTACTGTAGCACAAAACCAGGGCGTCACACGCGCCCCGCGGGACGATGACCTGACGCACGGCGTGGCAGCAGTGCCTCTGGCACTGCGGTCGGGGCACGCATTGCTATAGTGGCCCCCATCGCGTCGGGGGCCACAGTGGAGGCAACAGTGCCTCTGACCCCGGCCGACTGCAACCAGGCAGGCGGCATAGTGCCAGCACGCCCACAACCACTCCATTACCTGCACCGGCATGGCTACAGCACCGCTGGCCGAACCGCTGACCATGGCCGGCTGCCACAACACGACACCGGGCCGGGCGACCCGTGCCGTGGCATGACGGGCACGCGCCAATGGTGATGAACCGCCGGTGGGCCCTCCCACCGGCTCCCGATGGGACCCCGCAGCCGGCGGGCCCCATCAACATCAACACCCTTCAGCCGGGGGCCCCCCTGGCCGGCTAGAGAGGCTGCCAGTCGGGTCCCCCCGATACCGCACATTTATATTGTAAGCCGGGGGGTTGGCCTATAAAACCCCCCGACGCCCCCATGTACGGGGGGGGGGGGCATATTCTCACGATCACACACACCCACCTAGAGAGGTAGAAAGAGCCAGGAGGCCTCTTTTTCCTCCTCTAGCAAATAGCTCAAGGAGCACCATTGTAGTTCTCTCGGTCTATCAACTAGACAAGTAGGACTAGGGGTGTTACCTCCCCCGGAGGGCCCCGAACCTGGGTACATCGCGTGTCTCTCACCGCTTGTCCCCAATCCCATCACCGGAGCCCGCCGGCGTCCTTCAGCCCCAACCACTCTCGATAAGGCACCCCATGGCATCTGTCGTGAGAAAACAACGACAGTTGGCGCCCACCGTGGGGCCGTCCGCGGCGCCGGCCGGAGTCACGCTCCGGGCAGGACCCTTCACCAACTCCATCGGCCGCCCCGCGTCCGGGCGGAACTGCACGCTCGTGGGGCTTGCTCCCGCGGGGCGGGGCCTCATCCCCGTCCACCCTGTGGGCTTTGCCACCGAGCACTCCGACGAGTGGTGCGGCGGCGACCCTCTGTCCAATGTCACCATCCTCACCGAGTGCTTCGGTAGGCTGGGCCTTGCCGGCGAGCCAGCGGTCTATGAGTACCCTAGCGAGGTGCTCGACTGCCTCGACCCGCCCTCGTTTGTGGGCGCACTCGCCCCGGGCGATGCTGATGACTCCTGCGTCCGCGCGGGGGTAATGTCCACCGGCTCCTCCACGACCTCCGGCCGCGCCAGGGCGGAGGCGGAGGCGGCCGCCGCGGCCGCCGGCACCGGCACCTCCGACCCCCTCGGCTCCGTGCTTCGGGGCATCAGCACCCCCGTCGCGCCTACGACAAACCCAGCCACCGCTACGGCTGAGCTGGAGGCGGCCCGCCAGCTGCTGTTCACGGAGGCGACCACGCTCGCCACCACCATGCGCCGGATGGAGTCCGCGCAGCGCAAGTACAATTCTGCCTACGGCCTCACCCCCACCGGCAACGAGCCCAGCCAGCGTGGTGACGTCCGCAACCGTGGCCGCGTGGTCGCGGAAATCCTTGGTGGCAGGCTCCCCACCTACGACACGCCGGCGGCTAACATGAGGGCTGCCCAGGTGGCTTACGCCGACCTGGCCGACCTGGTGGGCGAGGAGCGTGTGCAGTAGGATCGGCACATCAAAGACCTCATCGCCTCCGCCAACGCTCAGCAGGCCCGGCTCCACGGCGCCAACGCCGGCTCCGAAATACCCATCACCGAGGGGGACGCTCCGCCGACTGCCGGCCAGCGCCGGCCAGCCCAGCAAGCCTCTTCTTGCGGCGCCGGCCAACGGGGCACTGGATCCCACAACGAACGCTCCGGCCAGGGAGATGAGCCGTCGGCTGTCACGAGCTAGCACAACGACGCCGCGGCGGACGATGGCCGGCGCAGCCTTGCCAACACCCCGCCCCCGTGGCGGGAGCGCGCGTGCTCGCCTGCCCCTGCTGTCTGCCCCGAGCTCGCCACTTGGCTCGGCCCGCGCGTCCCACGGAGCGAGAACGACGCCCGGACCCGCATAGACCGGCTTGCACAATCCGCCCTCCTGGAGGAGGAGGGTCCGATCGGGCCGACGTGCTTCGGCCCCCGGATCCAGGACGAGCCGTTCCCCACCGGCTTCATGCTCCCCCGCGACACTCCGAAATACAACGGCACCGCCAAGCCGGAGGACTAGCTGATTGACTACACCACCGCAGTCGGCATCGCCAGGGGGAACAAGCGCGGCGCGGTGCGCGATGTTCCTCTCATGCTGATCGGGACGGCCCGGACTTGGCTTAATAGCCTTCCGGTCGGCAGCATCAACGCCTGGACAGACTTCGAGGAGGTGTTCGTCCGCAACTTCACCGGCACCTACAAGCGGCCCGGCCGTCCCCGCGAGCTAGCCATGTGCGTCCAGGGGCCGGAGGAATCCCTCCGCGACTTACTCACGCGGTGGACCGAGCTCCGCAACTCCTGCGAGGGGGTGCACGAGGTGCAAGCCATCCAATAATTCATCGAGGGATGCCAAGATGGCACCCTCCTCAAGCACAAGCTCATGTGCTTGGAGCCGCCCAAATTGGCTGAGCTCATGGCCAGGGCAGACAAGTACGCCACGGCCGACTCCGCCATGCGGATCAAGGTCAGCGCAACCAGCAAGGCCCTCCCGCCGCCTGCCACGCCACGGTTGGCTGCCGACAACCGGCAGTAGCAGAACAAGCGGAAGGCGGACCAGCCGGATCCCCGCTACGGGAGCAAACAAGTCGCCTCCATCGAGGAGGAGCAGCCAGCTGCCCTGGCGCCCAGCCAATGGCAGCGAACCGGCAAGAACGCCTGGCAGCCCAAGCTCACCTTCGAGCAGATGCTCGACGCTCCGTGCAAGATGCACTCCGGGGCAAAGCCGGCCACGCACACATTGCGGCAGTGCAGCTTCTCCCAGCGGCTAGCCCGAGGCAAGGGCCTTCCGGTACCTCCGCCTCTGGCTCTCCGCGCGCCGACTCCGGCACCGGCACAGCCACCTGCTCCGGCTCTGGCTGCCAACGACGGCCGCCTTCATGACCAGTTCCCCGACCAGGACGGGGCCTACGTCGTCTTCACCAGCGAGGGAACCGACAACCATAGCCTGCGCCAGCACCGGCACGAGGTGAACGCCACCGTCCCCTCGGTCCCCCAGTTCATGCACTGGTCTGAGAAGCCAGTTACCTGGAGCCGGGCGGACCACCCGACCGTGATGCCAAACCCCGGCAGCTATGCCCTCATCCTCGATCCCACCATCGCTTCCGAGAGGCTCACCTGCCGTTTCTCGCTGGTGCTGATCAACGGGGGCAGCAGCATCAACATCCTCTACTATGACACACTGCTCAAGCTAGGGCTCAAGGAGAAAGACCTGCAGCCGAGTCGGACGGTTTTCCACGGCATTATGCTGGGAAAATCCTGCACCCCCATCGGCAAAATCTGGCTCGACGTCCTCTTCGGCAACAAGAGCCACTTCCGCCGCGAGCCGATATGGTTCGAGGTGGTGGACCTCAATAGTCCCTACCACGCGCTGCTGGGCAGGCCGGCACTCGTCAAGTTCATGGCGGTACCCCATTATGCCTACCTCAAGCTCAAGATGCCGGGCCCCAAGGGCATCATCACAATCGACGGCGACTACAAAATGTCGATCGAGTGCGCGCGCGACAGCAGCCGGCTGGCCGAGGCCCTAGTGATAGCGGAGGAGAGGCGGCAGCTCGACCGGCTCGTGGCTCATGCCTCCGACCAGCCGGTCGTGCCGGCTCCTCCGTCCCAGTCGGACAGCGAGGCGTCGTTCCAGCCGTCCAAGGACACCAAGCAAGTGCCACTCGACCCGGCTAACCCCAAGCAGTGCGTCACCATCGGCGCCCACCTCAACTGCAAATAGGAAGGCGAGGTCGTCGACTTCCTCTATGAGAATCGGGATATCTTTGCATGGTCCCCCAAGGACATGCCGGGTGTTCCAAGGAAGTACGCCGAGCACAAACTTCATGTACGGCCGGACGCAAAGCCGGTCAAGCAATCCCTGCGCCATTTCTCCAAGGAGAAGCGGCGTACTATAGGAGAAGAGATCGCCCGGCTGCTCGCAGCCGGCTTCATCATGGAAGTGGTCCACCCGGACTGGCTGGCCAACCCAGTCCTGGTGCTGAAGAAAAACAAGACCTGGCGCATGTGTATCGACTACACCAGCCTGAACAAGGCCTGTCCTAAGGACCCATTCGCCCTGCCCCGGATCGATCAAGTCATCGACTCCACGGCCGGCCAAATTCGAGTGGACCGACCAGGCGGACGAAGCGTTCCGCGGCCTCAAGCGTGCTCTCTCCAGCGCACCCGTCCTGGCGGCACCGACGGAGAAGGAGCCTTTGCTCACGTACATGGTGGCAACCACGCGCGTGATCAGCGCCGTCCTCGTAGTGGAGCGGTCGGAGGAAGGCAAGGCGCTGCCAGTCGAGCGCCCCGTCTACTACCTCAGCGAGGTCCTCTCCGCCTCCAAGCAGAACTACCCCCACTACCAGAAGATGTGCTACGGCATATACTTCACCGCCAAGAAGGTCAAGCAGTACTTCCAGGAGCACACCATCACTGTCGTGAGCACGGCGCCGCTCAAAGAAATCATGAGCGGTCGGGACGCCACCGGCCGGATCGCCAAGTGGGCTATCGCCCTCGCCGACTACGAGATCCGGTACTAGCCACACACCACCATCAACTCGCAGACGATGGCCGACTTCCTCGTCGACTGGGCGGAGACCCAGTTCGTACCGCCGCCTCCGGACTCCACGCACTGGCGCATGCACTTCGACGGCTCGAAGATGCGGACCGTCTTGGGAGCCGGCATCGTCCTGTAGTCCCCGAAAGGGGACCAGCTCAAGTATGCACTCCAGATCCTCTTCGCTGCCTCCAACAACGTAGCCGAGTACGAGGCGCTCGTCCACGGCCTCCGGCTCGCCAAGGAAATTGGCATCCGGTGCATTCTCTGTTTCGGCAACTCAGATCTCGTGGTGCAGCAGGTCTCTGGCAAGTGGGACCCCAGGGACACCAACATGGCTAGCTACTGCTTCCTCGTCCAACAACACACCGGCTCCTTCGAGGGGTGTGAGTTCCACCATGTCCCCCGGGCGGACAACGAGGCGGCGGACACGCTGGCCAAAATCGGATCCACCCGGCAGGCAATCCCAGCTGGCGTCTCCCTCGAGCGGCTACTCAAGCCATCGATCAAACCCTCTGCCGAATCGGAGTCCATCTTCATGCCGGCTAACCCCGCCGGCACCTCGTCGAGCCCGTCGGCTCCGACAACCCCGCCGGCTCCAATCGCCGCTTCAGCTCCGCCGGCTCCGACAACTGACGACCCCGTAGTCGTCCTAATGGCAATCAATCTGCCGGCCCCGGGGACTGACGTCTCGGTCCCGGGGACTGACGGCTCGGTCCCGGGGGCTCCGCCTCCGCGCACGGGTGCTTCGGCCGGCCCCGAAATCCATCCCGAGCCGGTGCCGGCTCCTGTCACGGCCCCCACCTGGGCCCAGCCCATCCTAGCATTCCTCCTACGCGGCGAGCTCCCTCCTGACGAGGCCACTGCCCGGAAATCCAACGCCGGGCCCCCGCCTACAGCAACATTAACCACGAGTTGGACCATCGCAGCGCAACCGGCGTGTTCCAGGGCTGCGTCGAGCCAGAAAGGATGCAGGAGATCCTCCAAGACATCCACCAGGGCGAGTGCGCGCATCACGCCGCTTCCAGAGCCCTGGTGGCCAAGGCGTTCCGCCATGGTTTCTACTGGCCGACGGCCCTAGAAGAAGCAAAGCAGCTGGTCGACAAGTGCGAAGGGTGTCAGCGCTTCAGCACGCAGCGCCACCTGCAGGCTACGGCGCACCAGACCATCCCCCTCTCTTGGCCCTTCGCGGTCTGGGGCCTCGACATGGTGGGACCCTTCAAGACCGCTCGAGGCGACATGACCCATCTATCGGTGGCCATCGACAAGTTCACCAAGTGGATCGAGGCCAGGCCAATCAAGAAGCTGGACGGCCCCATGGCCATCCGGTTCATCAAAGATATCACGGTCCGCTACTGCGTCCCCCACAGCATCATCACCGACAACGGCACAAACTTCGCTAAAGGCGCAATGGCGCACTTCTGCTCCTAGGAGGGCATCCGGCTCGACCTCGCATCGGTGGCCCACCCACTGTCGAACGGCCAGGCGGAGAGGGCAAACAGCCTGATCCTGGCCGGCCTCAAGCCCCGGCTCATGGCGTCACTCGTGCGATCGGTCGACTGCTAGATCGAGGAGCTGCCGGCTGTCCTGTGGAGCCTCAGGACCACACCCAACCGGTCAACTGGCTTCACCCCCTTTTTTCTCGTGTACGTGTCCGAGGCAGTCATCCCTACGGACATTGAGTTTGATTCGCCTCGGGTCACCTTGTACACGCAAAAGGATGCAAAGGAGGCAAGAGAAGACGGTGTCGACCTGCTCGAAGAAGCACGCGAGCAGGCTCTGAGACGAACGTCCATCCACCAATAGAAGCTCCCGCACTACCACAGCAAGCGGATCCGGCTCCTCTCCTTCCGCGAGGGGGACCTGGTGCTCAGGCGAATCCAGCAGACCGCTGGCCAGCACAAGCTCTCTTCCCCATGGGAGGGCCCGTTCATCGTCAGCAAGGCGCTGCACAACAACGCGTACTATCTAATAGACGCCTAGAAGACGCAGAAGCGCAAGAGAGACGCCTCCGGCGAGGAGACGGAGCGCCCGTGGAACGCGGTGTTCCTTCGTCCGTTTTACTCCTGAAACCAGTGTATGTATGTATCTTCCCTTTTGGGCTCATGAATGCAACGGGTGCCCCAAGCCAGCTCTTGGGGCATACCCTTCTCGTTTCTGTCAAGATTCAGTCTGTTGCATAGCACCGGCTCGCAAAATCCGGCTCCCCAATCTCGGGTACTAGCCGGCTATCCATGGCACCACTCCCCAAAAACGGCTAAAGTAATGTGAGCTAAGCAAAACCCCACCCGCCTCGCCCGGCTACAGACCGGCTCCCGGCTGTCCGGCCAGCAGGTTCCAGGGGCAAAAACTTAGCGCACACAAACACCGTTGGTAGGCGGGCTGTCGTCTACGGCTAGCCGAGTCTTTACCTTTTCCTACCGGCCTCTGACGCGCTCACCCTGGTCCAGCATTCTTGCGACCCCATAATACCCCACGGCTGACTCCCCAAAGGTTAACGCCCCACCCCAGCTACAGACCGGCTCCCGCTTGTCCGGCTGTCGGGGCCGAAGCCGAAAGGAAGTTTGTCTGGGGCAAAAAAGGAGTCAAGGGAACGGCAGGCCAGGGGCGAGCCGGGACGCATTAGATTTCATACACAAGACATGAAAAACAGAAGTTTATACAAAAGCATAAAGGCCTGAGGCCACACGTTTGTTACATTACACCCCCAGTGGGTGGAATTGCAGTCTAACAAAAAGCAGGAAAAAAACAAAAAGGGCCCTAGCTAGTGGCGGCGCCGTCTCCTCCCCCTGCGCTCTCCGCGGCGGTTGAGGTAGAAGCCCCGTCCTTGGCCACGGCACGCTCCGTGTCGGCCTCCGCGTCCAAGTCCTGAGCCGGCTCGGAGTCGACGTAGGCGTCGATGCTGGACACGGTGTCTTCATCGTCCGTCTCACCGGCGCTACACTCCGGGTCGTCGAGGGCAAGAGCCTACCGATCCTCCGGGATGACCTCGCCGTCCGCCGTACACTCCGGGACGTACTCGTCCCACAGAGCAAAGGACGCGAGGTCACTGGCCCGCACGGCCAGCGCATCGGCAGCCGCCTTCAGCTCCGCATCGGTGCCGGCACGCTGGGCCATAAGCAGCCCCAAGTCCAGCTCGGGGTACCATGACCTTGCGACGTGAAGCGCCATGGCCGCCCCAGCGCGCATGGCAGAAGCCCTCCAGGCGTTCACCTGAGCGGACCCGGCTTCCAACCACCTCGACAGCCGGCTCATGGAGACCGGCTCCACCGCACCCGGCCAAAGGGTTCGAACCAGCGCTGAGCCGGCCCCCTGAAGCCGCTTCATGGCCCGGACCACCTCGGTCAGGCACACCTTGGTGACGATCCCCACTTCATCCACGGTCCAGGCGGCAAGCGGCCCGACGTGGATCCCCTGCGCCTGCTGATCCTCGCGGTGGACTTCCACGGCCACTTCCGCGGCCTCCTGTGTGCCCGGAAAGAGCCCTGAGAAAGAAGGAGGGCGCACGGTGAGAGACGAAGGAAAAGTGGGTCCTAATCTGACACGCGAAGACAAACAAGATAACAAAACTTACCGGCCAGAAGCCGGTCCACCGCGTGTGCCTCCTCCTGCAGCGCGGCCTCCCTGGCTGACCACTCCTGGATCTGGCAGTCGTGCTCGGTCCGCGCCGCCTCCGCCTCCATGGCTGCCTTCGCCAGCAAGGCGTCCTTGGCCCCCAGCGCCTCACGATGGGCCGCCTCCCGCTCCTCCAACTCGCATCGATGGGCCGCCTCGAGCAAGTCCTTCTCCGCCTGCGCGCGGTCGGCCGCCTGGCGCAACCGGTCGCACTCCGCGGCCTGGAGGTCCCGCTGCTCGCCAAGTTGTATCACCTAGTGGCTACTCAAGCCATCGATCAAACCCTCCGCCGAATCGGAGTCCATCTTCATGCCGGCTAACCCCGCCGGCACCTCATCGAGCCCGTCGGCTCCGACAACCCCGCCGGCTCCAATCGCCGCTTCGGCTCCGCTGGCTCCGACAACTGACGACCCCGTAGTCGTCCTAATGGCAATCAATCTGCCGGCCCCGGGGACTGACGTCTCGGTCCCGGGGACTGACGGCTCGGTCCCGGGGGCTCCGCCTCCGCGCACGGGTGCTTCGGCCGGCCCCGAAATCCATCCCGAGCCGGTGCCGGCTCCTGTCACGGCCCCCACCTGGGCCCAGCCCATCCTAGCATTCCTCCTACGCGGCGAGCTCCCTCCTGACGAGGCCACTGCCCGGCAAATCCAGCGCCGGGCCCCCGCCTACAGCATCATTAACCACGAGTTGGACCATCGCAGTGCAACCGGCGTGTTCCAGGGCTGCGTCGAGCCAGAAACGATGCAGGAGATCCTCCAAGACATCCACCAGGGCGATGCGCGCATCACGCCGCTTCCAGAGCCCTGGTGGCCAAGGCGTTCCGCCATGGTTTCTACTGGCCGACGGCCCTAGAAGAAGCAAAGCAGCTGGTCGACAAGTGCGAAGGGTGCCAGCGCTTCAGCACGCAGCGCCACCTGCCGGCTACGGCGCACCAGACCATCCCCCTCTCTTGGCCCTTCGCGGTCTGGGGCCTCGACATGGTGGGACCCTTCAAGACCGCTCGAGGCGACATGACCCATCTATCGGTTGCCATCGACAAGTTCACCAAGTGGATCGAGGCCAGGCCAATCAAGAAGCTGGACGGCCCCATGGCCATCCGGTTCATCAAAGATATCACGGTCCGCTACTGCGTCCTCCACAGCATCATCACCGACAACGGCACAAACTTCGCTAAAGGCGCAATGGCGCACTTCTGCTCCTAGGAGGGCATCCGGCTCGACCTCGCATCGGTGGCCCACCCACTGACGAACGGCCAGGCGGAGAGGGCAAACATCCTGATCCTGGCCGGCCTCAAGCCCCGGCTCATGGCGTCACTCGTGCGATCGGTCGACTGCTGGATCGAGGAGCTGCCGGCTGTCCTGTGGAGCCTCAGGACCACACCCAACCGGTCAACTGGCTTCACCCCCTTTTTTCTCGTGTACGTGTCCGAGGCAGTCATCCCTACGGACATTGAGTTCGATTCGCCTCGGGTCACCTTGTACACGCAAAAGGATGCAAAGGAGGCAAGAGAAGACGGTGTCGACCTGCTCGAAGAAGCACGCGAGCAGGCTCTGAGCCGAACGTCCATCTACCAATAGAAGCTCCCGCACTACCACAGCAAGCGGATCCGGCTCCTCTCCTTCCGCGAGGGGGACCTGGTGCTCAGGCGAATCCTGCAGACCGCTGGCCAGCACAAGCTCTCTTCCCCATGGGAGGGCCCGTTCATCGTCAGCAAGGCGCTGCACAACAACGCGTGCTATCTAATAGACGCCTAGAAGCCGCAGAAGCGCAAGAGAGACGCCTCCGGCGAGGAGACGGAGCGCCCGTGGAACGCGGTGCTCCTTCGTCCGTTTTACTCCTGAAACCAGTGTATGTATGTATCTTCCCTTTTGGGCTCATGAATGCAACGGGTGCCCCAAGCCAGCTCTTGGGGCATACCCTTCTCGTTTCTGTCAAGATTCAGTCTGTTGCATAGCACCGGCTCGCAAAATCCGGCTCCCCAATCCCGGGGACTAGCCGGCTATCCATGGCACCACTCCCCAAAAACGGCTAAAGTAATGTGAGCTAAGCAAAACCCCACCCGCCTCGCCCGGCTACACACCGGCTCCCGGCTGTCCGGCCAGCAGCTTCCAGGGGCAAAAACTTAGCGCACACAAACACCGTTGGTAGGCTGGCTGTCGTCTACGGCTAGCCGAGTCTTTACCTTTTCCTACCGGCCTCTGACGCGCTCTCCCTGGTCCAGCATTCTTGCGACCCCATAATACCCCACGGCTGACTCCCCAAAGGTTAACGCCCCACCCCAGCTACAGACCGGCTCCCGGCTGTCCGGCTGGCGGGGCCGAAGCCGAAAGGAAGTTTGTCTGGGGCAAAAAAGGAGTCAAGGGAACGGCAGGCCAGGGGCGAGCCGGGACGCATTAGATTTCATACACAAGATATGAAAAACAGAAGTTTATACAAAAGCATAAAGGCCTGAGGCCACACGTTTGTTACATTACACCCCCAGTGGGTGGAATTGCAGTCTAACAAAAAGCAGGAAAAAAACAAAAAGGGCCCTAGCTAGTGGCGGCGCCGTCTCCTCCCCCTGCGCTCTCCGCGGCGGTTGAGGTAGAAGCCCCGTCCTTGGCCACGGCACGCTCCTTGTCGGCCTCCGCGTCCAAGTCCTGAGCCGGCTCGGAGTCGACGTAGGCGTCGATGCTGGACACGGTGTCTTCATCGTCCGTCTCACCGGCGCTACACTCCGGGTCGTCGAGGGCAAGAGCCTACCGATCCTCCGGGATGACCTCGCCGTCCGCCGTACACTCCGGGACGTACTCGTCCCACGGAGCAAAGGACGCGAGGTCACTGGCCCGCACGGCCAGCGCATCGGCAGCCGCCTTCAGCTCCGCATCGGTGCCGGCACGCTGGGCCATAAGCAGCCCCAAGTCCAGCTCGGGGTACCATGACCTTGCGACGTGAAGCGCCATGGCCGCCCCAGCGCGCATGGCAGAAGCCCTCCAGGCGTTCACCTGAGCGGACCCGGCTTCCAACCACCTCGACAGCCGGCTCATGGAGACCGGCTCCACCGCACCCGGCCAAAGGGTTCGAACCAGTGCTGAGCCGGTCCCCTGAAGCCGCTTCATGGCCCGGACCACCTCGGTCAGGCACACCTTGGCGACGATCCCCACTTCATCCACGGTCCAGGCGGCAAGCGGCCCGACGTGGATCCCCTGCGCCTGCTGATCCTCGCGGTGGACTTCCACGGCCACTTCCGCGGCCTCCTGTGTGCCCGGAAAGAGCCCTGAGAAAGAAGGAGGGCGCACAGTGAGAGACGAAGGAAAAGTGGGTCCTAATCTGACACGCGAAGACAAACAAGATAACAAAACTTACCGGCCACAAGCCGGTCCACCGCGTGTGCCTCCTCCTGCAGCGCGGCCTCCCTGGCTGACCACTCCTGGATCTGGCAGTCGTGCTCGGTCCGCGCCGCCTCCGCCTCCATGGCTGCCTTCGCCAGCAAGGCGTTCTTGGCCCCCAGCGCCTCACGATGGGCCGCCTCCCGCTCCTCCAACTCGCATCGATGGGCCGCCTCGAGCAAGTCCTTCTCCGCCTGCGCGCGGTCGGCCGACTGGCGCAGCCGGTCGCACTCCGCGGCCTGGAGGTCCCGCTGCTCGCCAAGTTGTATCACCTAGCGGCGGAGGCAGACCGGCTCGGCAGCTGAGGCTTCACAGCACGAAGACGCTCCCGTTAGAAAGAAGCAAACATAAGGATCTGGCCCGCCTGCGAAGCAGCCGGCCCGAATCCCGGGGACAACACCCAGTGGGTGCGCTCGCGCGCCCCCACTGGAAAGCTACAAAATCCACATACCTCACAGGTCCGCGGACATGACGGCCAGCCGGCTCTCGGCCTCCCGGTACATACCTAGCAGCGCGTTGTACGCGGCCACCTGCTGGTCGTGGACAGCCTGCGAAGAACAAAAGTGAAGAGGCAACGCAGTTAGACTCGGAGACTACACCCAGTGGGTGCGCTGGCGCGCCCCCACTGGAATAAACCAAAGCAAAAACACAAGGACCTCGAGCCCTTACCGCAACGGACTGCTCGAGATGCGTCAGCTGGTTCCTGGCGGCCTGGGCCTCCTGCGCTGTCTGGTTGCGGCAGGCGGCAAATTCGGCGACGACCACGGCCACCGCGGCTCCAAGGACGCTCGGCGTATCGTCCATGGGCATACCGCCAGCCATGGCCCAGGTCTCTTGCGGCTGACCTCCGACAGCACGGCAGGGCGGACCTCGCGCCGTGGCGACTATGGGACCTGCTCCCCCCGGCGCCGCATCTCCGGGTGCCCTCGCCGACAAGCCGGAGGCGGCCGCTCCTCGCGGCCTCGCCCTCCGGCACGCCGCCCCCAACGGCACCTCCCCGGCTCGCCTCCGGAGACGGGGCCTCTCACTCCAGGACGACAACCTCCGGTGGCTCGTCGTCGGCGCCCGGGGGCACGTCAACAGCTCCCGACGGAGCGCCGCTGCGGTTCAGCTCCGCCCCCTTGGCGGCGTCCGCCGCGTGCGCAGCCGCGCGCACATCCTCCTCGGCCTGCACATCCGCCTCTGCCCGCCACGCAGGATCGTGCGTGCCCTTGGACCTCCTCTCCCGTCCAGGGGGAAATGGCTCCCATGACTGGACTGCCACCTCCGCGTGGGCCCTCCCTAGCGGCTGCCTCCGCGCCGCCTCCTCCCACGGGCGGCGCTCCTCCTCGAGCCGCTCCTGCTCAGCGGCCTCCAGGTCCCGCCACGCCTCGCGCCCCCATTCGTCGGCAGCGGCCTTCTGCGCCGTCCTCGCCGTCTCGTCGGCCGCGGTCCTCCCCAGGGCACGCGGCTCCCTGAACAACGAAATAAGGAAACGGGGCCAACTAAAAACCAACCAGAAACCAAGAAGAGACTTACCCGATGCTAACGGGGACCGCCCGCCTAGCAGGGCCCGACGGGGCAATGCGCGGCTTCTTCCCGCTGCCTCCACAGCTGCCGCATGGCTGCCCGCCGGCTGCCCATTTGGGAGCCGGCCTGGAGCTGGCCGGCTGCTTCCCCCGTTCGTCCACCGCCGTGTCGCCATGATCCGGCCCGCGGTCGGCCCAGCGAACACGCCTCCTCGCCGCGGTGGCGTCGTCTCCCGAAACTTCGGGGTCCTCCGGGGCCGCTGCATTGCGCATCTCCCCGGGCTTAGCATCTTCATCGGACCAGTCCTGCAAAAGAGACTGGTCGAGGAAATCACCCGCCGACTCGGTCCTCTCCGCTTCCGTCCCGCCGATCCTCGATGTGCCGGCTTGCTCTGATTCTGCCAGCTCCATGTCGTCGATGTCTTCGATCTCCTCGGGGTCCGACTCCTCTAGGCTGGGAGCCGGATCCCCGTACTCCTGCAACAAAGGAAAGACCTGCACGCATGGGAAGCCCCTCCGGCGTCACAGTTGGGGGGAGCGCCAGCTTTAGAAGAAAAAAGGTGGGGGACGCCTCGCCACTTACCGGCGGAGCCGGACGGTCCCTGCATTGCCACCCTCCTACGTTCATCTAGGCGGCCGAGATGGAGTTCACCCTCCTCGCCACCTGCACCGCCTTCAGCTCCTTGGTCGAGAGCCGGCACGGGTCACGCCGCCCTCCCATCTGGCAGATGAGGTGCGGCCGGCGCTGCAGCGGCTGCACTCGGCGCGCCACCATCGTGGCCAGGAGGTCCACGACCGCGAGCCCCTCCGTCTTGGTCATCACCAGCAGCCGCTCGCAGAGCCGGTTCGCCGTCTTGGGCGCTTGGGGCGGAGGCGTCCTCCAGTTCTGCCTCGCAACTGGCGGCTGGTTGACGAAATCGGGAAGGTTGATGTAATCCTCGGTCGGCTTCACATTCTTCACGTAGAAGAACCCCTTCAGCCAACTCTTCACCGAGTCCTGCAGAGGGAGCCGGGGGAAGCTGGCTCCGGGGCGATAGTGTACTAAGGCGGCCCCATAGGCGGTCATGACCGTGTCGCCGTTGGCCTTCTTCAGCGTCTGGCGCTTCAGATAGAAGAGCCGGCACCAGAGGTCGAGGTGCGGCTCCACCCCCAAGAAGCCCTCACAGAGGGCGACGAATGCCGCCAGCTGCAGGATGGCGTTGGCGCTGAGATGGTGGGGCTGCAGCCTGAAGCGCGAGAGGAAGTGCCAGAAGAACGTGCTCGCCGGCAGGCCGAGCCCACGGGCGAAATACTGGGCGAAGACCACCACCTCGCCTTCTTGAGGGGCTGGCGCGTTTTCCGCCCCGGCGATGCGCGCCTCCACGTGCTCCTCCGACGATAGCTTGCGGCGGTGGCGGAGATGCACGATGTAGGCCTCGTCAACGTCGCTGCCATCCCAAGCGCCCTTGCCCGCCATTTCACCTCGGAGGTAACTCGACGGCGGCGGCGGGGTGTGCGGGCTCGGTCGCGTCACGGGTTGCGGCGACGGCGAGCGGCGTCGCGGCGGACGCAAGACTCTCACTCTCTCTCTCTCTCTCTTGGTGCGGGGAGGGCGACGGGCGACGAAGGCGATGTGCGGGTGCAGGGGGGCGAATGCCCTGTTTCGCTCCTCTCCCCTCCCATTTAAACCCCGCGCGGGGTAGTGGGGAGCGGATCCGTCGCGCACGACCCCCACTACTTCCGCCACACGCGGGAGGGGCATTAAGGCGTTTCGGGAACGCCAACCGCCGGCCCTGACTGCAGAGGATCCGCGCGTGTGGGCCGAGGCCGCGGCCGAAGTGGGCCCCGCCACATGGCCCAGTCTTGTCCTCCGCGTGGCCTGTCAGGCCACGGCCCGCTGCGCTCCCCATGTGGCGCGTCCCCTTTGCTCCTCGGGGTTGCCGAGGCGCCCAGCGGAGCATTGGCCAGGTGCGAGGCCGGCTATCGCAGCCCCGCGCCTCCCGGCTTCGGGGCTACCGACGGTCCTCAAGCGCAAGGCTCAAGCCGGCGAGGTCCGCCGTGGCCGGCCGGCGGGTCTCCCCTGCTTCGATGACTACTGCGGGGGATTAACCCTGGGGTAGCCTCAGCTGGGTCTTTCCTCTAGCTTTTCGAAAAACGACTACAGGGCTAGCCGCCTCCCCCTGCAGTCCGGCTCCGCATGGTCGGCTGCGACCAGCCGGCCGGCCAGAGGCGGAGACGCCAGTCCTTCGGGCCGGCGGGTCAGCTCCCGTCATGTCACCGCGCCCCGCGGGATGATGACCTGACGCACGGCGTGGCAGCAGTGCCTCTAACACCGCGGTCGGGGCACGCATGGCTACAGTGGCCCCCGTCGCCTCGGGGGTCAGCACCCACGTAGCCACAGTGGAGGCAACAGTACCTCTGACCCCGGCCGACTGCGACTAGGCGGGCGGCACAGTGCCGGCACGCCCTCAACCACTCCATTACCTGCCCCGGCGTGGCTACAGCGCCGCTGGCCGTACCGCTGACCGTGGCCGGTTGCCACAAGATGACACCAGTGTCGGATTTCGGGCTCCGCAAAACCCTCAAGGTTCGAACACAGGGGCGTGTGCGAAGATCCCCTGCAGCCTCGCCCTACCGAGCTCGCTACTCGATGGTTAAGATGATGAACTCGCACGATGACGAGGAAGAAGATGAACACGGTGGTTTACCCAGGTTCGGGCCGCTGCGAAGCGTAATACTCTACTCCTGCTTTGGTGGATTGCCTCTCGAGGACGTGGGGTGGACGAACTAGTACAATGTTGAGGAGCCTCGTGAGGGCGCTCGAGTGGTGTTCTTGTCCTTCTGCTAGTCTTGTGGTGTTTGTTGTCTTCCCCCGGTTCGTCGTCCTCCTCTACGGTGCAACCTAGCCTCTATATATAGCAGTGGCCCGGGTACTCTTCCCTTATCGCAATGGCGGGAAGGGATCCCACAACGGCCAAATTTAAAGGGGGACAGGAGTACATCCCCGCCCTGTCCAAAGGTGGTCTTCGCCTGCAAAGTAGCGGTCGATGATGCAGAGGTGGGCTCGGCGATGACATCCGTCCTGCTGGGCTCGTGGTCGTGGTCTTGTTGCACCGGAATGGAAACCTTTGGGAGGCGCTTTGGGAACCCGCGTACGTCCTTGCTCCCTTTGCACCAAAGGGGAAACTGTACCACCTGGCGCGCTGGCGTCCGTTGATACGTCTCCATCGTATCTATAATTTTGGATTGTTTCATGCCAATATTCTACAACTTTCATATACTTTTGGCAACTTTTTATACTATTTTTGGGACTAACATATTGATCCAGTGCCCAGTGCCAGTTCCTGTTTGTTGCATGTTTTTTGTTTCGCAGAATATCAATACCAAACGAAGTCCAAATGCGATAAAAACTTACGGAGAATTTTTTTGGAATATATATGATTTTTGGGAAAAAGAATCAATGCGAGACGAAGCCCGAGGGGCCCACAAGCCATAGGGCGCGCCCTAGACCCTTGTGGTCACCCCGTAAGGCGGTTGGTGCCCTAGTTTCGCCGCAAGAAAGCTAATATCCGGATAAAAATCGTGTTAAAATTTTAGCCCAATCGGAGTTACAGATCTCCGGGAATTTAAGAAACGGTGAAAGGCCAGAATCTGGGAAGGCAGAAACAGAAGGAAACAGAGAGAGATATCCAATCTCGGAGGGGCTCCTGCCCCTCCGCCGCCATGGAGGACAAGGACCAGAGGGGAAACCCTCCTCCCATCTAGGGGGAGGTCAAGGAATAAGAAGAAGGAGGGGGCTCTCTCCCCCTCTCTCCCGGCGGCGCCAGAACGCCGCCGGGGCCATCATCGTGACGGAGATCTACACCAACAACTGCACCGCCATCATCACCAACTCTCTCCCCCTCTATGCAGCAGTGTAACACCCCTTATCCCCGCCGTAATCTCTACTTAAACATGGTGCTCAACGCTATATATTATTTCCCAATGATGTATGGCTATCCTATGATGTTTGAGTAGATCCGTTTTGTCCTATGGGTTGATTGATGATCATGATTGGTTTGAGTTGTATGTTTTATTATTGGTGTTGTCCTATGGTTCTCTCCATGTCGCGCAAGCATGAGGGATCCCCGCTGTAGGGTTTGCAATATGTTCATGATTCACTTATGGTGCGTGGCGTGAGTGACAGAAGCACAGACCCGAGTAAGTAGGTTGTTTGCGTATGGGAGTAAAGAGGACTTGATATTTAATGCTATGGTTGGGTTTTACCTTAATGATCTGTAGTAGTTGCGGATGCTTGCTAGAGTTCCAATCATAAGTGCATATGATCCAAGTAGAGAAAGTATGTTAGCCTATGCCTCTCCCTCATATAAAATTGCAATAATGATTACCGGTCTAGTTATCGATTGCCTAGGGACAAATAACTTTCTTGTGACAAAAAGCTCTCTACTAAAACTAACTTAGTTGTTTCTTTATCTAAACAGCCCCTAGTTTTTATTTACGTTCTCTTTATTGTCTTGCAAACCTATCCTACATCACCTACAAAGTACTTCTAGTTTCATGCTTGTTCTAGGTAAAGCGAACGTTAAGCGTGCGTAGAGTTGTATCGGTGGTCGATAGAACTTGAGGGAATATTTGTTCTACCTTTAGCTCCTCGTTGGGTTCGACACTCTTACTTATCGAAAGAGGCTACAACTAATCCCCTATACTTGTGGGTTATCAAGACCTTTTTCAGGCGCCGTTGCCGGGGAACAATAGCGTGGGGTGAATATTCTCGTGTGTGCTTGTTTGCTTTATCACTAAGTAGATTTTATTTGATGTTCTAAGTTGTTCTCTATCTTTAGCTATGGATATGGAACACGAAATACCAAAAAAATTAGGTGTACTTGCTACTCATGGAGATGGGGAACCTCCTAAAACCCTCGATGCTCGTTATGTGGAAAATATTATGCACTACTTTGATAATCCTAAGAAAACCCCATTCAACTTGATAATGGGATACACGTTGGATCAACATGAATACTTTAGGGATTGCCGCTTGACTCAAAAAGGGAAACTGTTATGGGATCAAATTCATATGTTGAAATGGTATACTTGGAATCTATGCTTGAGATATGATATTACTTGTTGCTCTAGGATGAAGGCTAAACACCTTCCCTTTTCATGTAAATTTAATGATAATGAAACCTTGGCTTCTTATGCTAATGGTATATATGATTACTATGACGTGTAACAAATAGAAGAGTTTGTTGCTTTTAAGGGTGCTTATGAAATTGAAGCTTTGTTTGAAAAGTATGAAGATTATGATGATGCTGTTTACCGATCTCAAAATTTGGCTATGCTTCGTTATTGTTATGCCAATTATGAATATAATGCCCATATTGATCAATTTATTGAGAAAGTCTCCACTATCCAAGAAGAGACTAATATTTTGCAGGAATCTATGGAAGAAGAAATTGATGACACTGTGAGCTCATTGGATGAAAAAGATGAGGAGGAGAGCGAAGAACAAAAGGAGGAAGAGCGGATTAGCTACCCATGCCCACCTTCTAATGAGAGTAACTCTACAACTCATACATTGTTTAATTTCCCTTCGTTCTTACCGAAGGATGAATGCTATGATAATTGCTATGATCCCTTGGATTCGTTTGAAATATCCCTTTTTGATGAACTTGATGCTTGCTATGCTTGTGGCCATGATGCCAATATGAATGATGTTTATGGAGATGAACTTGCTATAGTTCCTTATGTTGAACGTGAAATTGTTGCTATTGCACCCACACATGATAGTCCTATTATCTCTTTGAATTCTCCCAACTACACTATATCAGACAAGTTTGCACTTATTAAGGATTATATAGATGGGTTGCCTTTTACTATTACACATGATGATTTTGATGAGTATAATATACATGTGCTTGCTGCCCCTACTTGTAATTATTATGAGAGAGGAACTACACCTCCACCTCTCTATGTTTCCAATACGATAAAATTGCAAGAAACTGCTTATGCTATGTATCGACCTTTACTTTGTGTGCATGAATTGTTCTTTTATGACATGCCGATGCATAGGAAGAGATTTAGACTTCGTTATTGCATGATATATGTTACTTTGTGCTCACTACTAAATTACAAATCATTGTTAATTAAAATTGGCTTTGGTATACCTTGGGATCCGGGTGGATCCATTACTTGAGCACTTTATGCCTAGCTTAATGGCTTTAAAGAAAGCGCTGCCAGGGAGACAACCCGGAAGTTTTAGAGAGTCATTTTATTCTGTTGTGTGCTTTTATATAGTTCAAAAACAAAAAAATAAAGAGGGGAACCTAAAACTTTTAAAAAAAGAGAAGTGAAAGTAAGAAGGACGAACACCGTTGAAGTGGGGGAGCTCCTTGAACTTTGTTCATGCCCATGGAAACTTTGTGAATCTTAATTACAGAAACTTTTCAACAAAAATAATTATCCCCTTGTATAAATACCTTGTATTATAAAAATAATGTGCCAAGATTTGCCTTTAGGATGATTAGATTGCTTGTTTGGTGTGTGCAGTGCAAAAACAGAAACTGTGGCTGTAGTGCGTGAATTTACATTTTTTACTGGAATGTCAAAAGTTTCTGAAATTTTTAAACAGTACTTCTATGCAAATTTTTTATTTTGTCCTAATTTTTCAGAATTTTTAGAGTTAAAAAAATATAGTAAATGTTCAGATTGCTATAGACTGTCCTGTTTAAGACAGATTCTGTTTTTGATGCATTGTTTTGCTAGTTTTGATGAAACTGTCGATTTTAACAGTGGTATAAGCCATAAAGAAGTTATAATAAAGTAGCTACAATGCAAAAATAAAATATGAATTGGTTTGAAACAGTACTTAAAGTGGTAATTTGCTTTATTATACTAACGGATCTCACGAGGGTTTTGTTAAGTTTTGTGTGATTGAAGTTTTCAAGTTTTGGGTGAGATCACGATGGATGAAGGAATAAGGAGTGGAAAGAGACTAAGCTTGGGGATGCCCGAGGAACCCCAAGGTAATATTCAAGGACTCCCAGCAAACTAAGCTTGGGGATGCCCCGGAAGGCATCCCCTCTTTCTTCTAACAACCATCGGTAATTTTACTTGGAGCTATATTTTTATTCGTCACATGTTATGCGTAATTCTTGGAGCGTCATGTGCTTTTTATTTTTCTTTTAATAATGCACCATGCTGGTATGAGAAATTCCTTGGTTGATTTATAGAAGGCTCTTTGCACCTCACTTATATCTTTCGAGTATGGCTGTATAGAATGCTTCATGTGCTTCACTTATATCATTTGAAGTTTGGATTGCCTGTTTCTCTACACATAGAAAACCGCCATTTGTAGAATGCTCTTTTGCTTCACTTATATTTGTTAGAGTATGGGCATATATTTTGTAGAAAGAATTAAACTCTCATGCTTCACTTATATCTATTTAGAGAGTCAACAAGAATTGGTCATTCACATGGTTAGTCATAAAATCCTACATAAAACTTGTAGATCACTGAATATGATATGTTTGATTCCTTGCAATAGTTTGGCGATATAAAGATGGTGATACTAGAGTCATGCTAGTGAGTAATTGTGGATTGGTAGAAATACTTGTGTTAAAGTTTGTGATTCCCGTAGCATGCACGTATGGTGAACCGTTATGTGATGAAGTCGGAGCATGATTTATTTAATGATTGTCATCCTTTGTGTGGAGGTAGGGATCGCGCGATGGTTAACTCCTACCAACCCTTCCCCTAGGAGCATGCGTCTAGTACCTTGTTTCGATGACTAATAAATTTTTGCAATAAGTATGTGAGTTCTTTATGACTAATGTTGAGTCCATGGATTATACGCACTCTCACCCTTCCACCATTGCTAGCCTCTCTAGTACCGCGCAACTTTCGCCGGTGCATTACACCCACCATATATCCTTCCTCAAAACAGCCACCATACCTACCTATTATGGCATTTCCATAGCCATTCCAAGATATATTGCCATGCAACTTCCACCGTTCCGTTTATTATGACACGCACCATCATTGTCATATTGCTTTGCATGATTGTAAGATAGCTAGCATGATGTTTTCATGGCTTGTCCATTTTTTTATGTCATTGCTACACTAGATCATTGCACATCCCGGTACACCGCCGGAGGCATTCATATAGAGTCATATTTTGTTCTAGTATCGAGTTGTAATTCTTGAGTCGTAAGTAAATAAAAGTGTGATGATCATCATTATTAGAGCATTGTCCCATGTGAGGAAAGGATGATGGAAGCTATGATTCCCTCACAATTTGGGATGAGTCTCCAAACTTTACGAAAAAATAAAAGAGGCCAAAGAAGCCCAAATAAAAAAAGAGGCCAAAGAAGCCCACCAAAAAAAACAAAAAAAACAATAAAAATGAGAGAAAAGAGAGAAGGGGCAATGCTAATATTCCTTTTTCCACACTTGTGCTTCAAAGTAGCACCATGATCTTCATGATAGAGAGTCTCCTATATTGTCACTTTCATATACTAGTGGGAATTTTTCATTATAGAACTTGGCTTGTATATTCCAATGATGGGCTTCCTCAAATTGCCCTAGGACTTCGTGAGCAAGCAAGTTGGATGCACACCCACTTAGTTTTCAGTTTGAGCTTTCATACACTTATAGCTCTAGTGCATCCGTTGCAATGGCAATCCCTACTCACTTGCATCGATATCGATTGATGGGCATCTCCATAGCCCATTAATTTGCCTAGATGATGTGAGACTATCTCCTTCTTTTTGTCTTCTCCACAACCACCATACTCTATTCCACCTATAGTGCTATATCCATGGCTCACGCTCATGTATTGCGTGAAAGTTGAAAAAGTTGGAGAATACTAAAGTATGAAACAATTGCTTGGCTAAAACCGGGGTTGTGCATGATTTAATACTTTGTGTGATGAAGATGGAGCATAGCCAGACTATATGATTTTGTAGGGATAACTATCTTTTAGCCATGATATTTTGAGAAGACATGATTGCTTTATTAGTAAGCTTGAAGTATTATTGTCTTAATGTCAAATGATAGACTATTGCTTTGAATCACTCGTGTCTTAATATTCATGCCATGATTAGATTATATGAACAAGATTATGCCAGGTAGCATTCCACATCAAAAATTATCATTTTTATCATTTACCTGCTCGAGGACGAGCAGGAATTAAGCTTGGGGATGCTGATACGTCTCCATCGTATCTATAATTTTTGATTGTTTCATGCCAATATTCTACAACTTTCATATACTTTTCGCAACTTTTTATACTATTTTTCGGACTAACATATTGATCCAGTGCCCAGTGCTAGTTCCTGTTTGTTGCATGTTTTTTGTTTCGTAGAATATCCATACCAAACGAAGTCCAAACGCGATAAAAACTTACGGAGATTTTTTTTGGAATATATGTGATTTTTGGGAAAAAGAATCAACGCGAGACGATGCCCGAGGGGCCCACAAGCCATAGGGGCGCGCCCCAGGGGGTAGGGCGCACCCTGGACCCTTGTGGTCACCCCGTAATGCGGTTGGTGCCCTTCTTTCGCCACAAGAAAGCTCGTATACGGATAAAAATCGTGTTAAAATTTCAGCCCAATCGAAGTTACGGATCTCCGGAAATTTAAGAAACGGTGAAAGGCCAGAATCTGGGAAGGCAGAAACAGAAGGAAACAGAGAGAGAGATCCAATCTCGGAGGGGCTCCCGCCCCTCCGCCGCCATGGAGGCCAAGGACCAGAGTGAAAACCCTCCTCCCATCTATGGGGGAGGTCAAGGAAGAAGAAGAAGGAGGGGGGCTCTCTCCCCCTCTCTCCCGGCGGCGCCGGAACGCCGCCGGGGCCATCATCGTGACGGCGATCAACACCAACAACTTCACCGCCGTCATCACCAACTCTCTTCCCCTCTATGCAGCGGTGTAACACCCCTTCTCCCCGCCGTAATCTCTACTTAAACATGGTGCTCAACGCTATATATTATTTCCCAATGATGTATGGCTATCCTATGATGTTTGAGTAGATCCGTTTTGTCCTATGGGTTGATTGATGACCATGATTGCTTTGAGTTGTATGTTTTATTATTGGTGCTGTCCTATGGTGCTCTCCGTGTCGCCCAAGCGTGAGGGATCCCCGCTGTAGGGTTTGCAATATGTTCATGATTCGCTTATGGTGGGTGGCGTGAGTGACAGAAGCACAGACCCGAGTAAGTAGGTTGTTTGCGTATGGGAGTAAAGACGACTTGATACTTAATGCTATGGTTGGGTTTTACCTTAATGATCTTTAGTAGTTGCGGATGCTTGCTAGAGATCCAATCATAAGTGCATATGATCCAAGTAGAGAAAGTATGTTAGCTTATGCCGCTCCCTCATATAAAATTGCAATAATGATTACCGGTCTAGTTATCGATTGCCTAGGGACAAATAACTTTCTTGTGACAAAAAGCTCTCTACTAAAACTAACTTAGTTGTTTCTTTATCTAAACAGCCCCTAGTTTTTATTTACGTTCTCTTTATTGTCTTGCAAACCTATCCTACATCACCTACAAAGTACTTCTAGTTTCATGCTTGTTCTAGGTAAAGCGAACGTTAAGCGTGCGTAGAGTTGTATCGGTGGTCGATAGAACTTGAGGGAATATTTGTTCTACCTTTAGCTCCTCGTTGGGTTCGACACTCTTACTTATCGAAAGAGGCTACAACTGATCCCCTATACTTGTGGGTTATCATCCGTCTGTCCTTCCTTGCGTCATCCTTGACTCCTGAGGCCGGGTTCTGCATAGAGATCTCCGCCGCTCCGGAGGGGGCCTGAGGAGGCCCACTCCTTGCTGGTCTGGATGCTGTTCTCCCTCGCGAGCTTATGGCCCTCACGAGGGCCTTGTCTTGAGCGGGGTTGCGCCTGGTTGTGCTTGGCTCGTGAGGTGGGCCATGCCCTGGGCCGCAGGCAGGCAGGTCTGGGTACCCTCGTTCCCAGAACGCCGACAGTAGCCCCCGGGCCCAAGGCGCGCTCGAGATGGCTCTAGGCAAAGCCCTTGGGGACGGCCCGAAGCGCCGCGGGCCCCAAACGCCTGCAGGCCAGGCTTTACACGCGTCGACCGCCTAGGCGGCGACGCCTCTACTCCCGAGGACGTCGAGGACCCCCGGTCAAACGGAGTTGATGCCTGCACGCCGCACCGGTCATCATTACCTTTCTTTGAATGCGGCTGTTCCCTCGGCCTTCTCTCCTTGGGCCGCGCGGATGTGACCATTCAGAAGCTGCACGCCTCCCGGGATACGAGGGGGCGTCGGTTGGCCCTTGGTTGTACATAAGCGGGCGAGGGCGAGAAAGCCCTCAACACATCTTCGTCTTCTTCGCCTCCCAATCTCCAAGCCGCCGCTCTCCCAGTCATGGCTTCAGTGATGAAGTTCTCCGCCGCCGAGAAAGGGAAGGCCTCCGAGGAGAGCCCTGCCTCACCGCTGCCCAGGAGGGGCTGCGGACGTCCCCGGAAGCATGCCACGACGCCGGCGGTGGTTCCCCGTGGGCACGGTCGTGCTCCAACGCGGCCCGGGGTTACCATCGGCGGCCGCGGTGGGGCTCCGTCCAGCGCGGGTGACCGCTGTAGTCGAGGTGGTGGCGCCCGCGGTGGGTGGTCTGTGGTGGCCACCCGGCTGCCACGCCCGCGGCTCCATTCGGCCGACACGGCCCAGGATTCGTGGTGTGGGCGGAGAGGCCGGAGGCCGCTTGGTTTCAACTCCCGTGCTTCTTCGCGGGGGCGCTACCGGCCGGGGGGCTTGCTGGCCTATGGCTGTAGGCCGACGGCTGCTGCAGCGCGGCATCGTGGGTGGAGGTCGAGGTCACCCCCGGGGGTTACGTGTACCTGAACCGCGGGTGGCAGACGTTTGCCCGTGCCCGTGTCCTGGAGGGGAGGCGCACCCTTCACTTCAAGTACGACGGGGTGGCGACACTCTTCGTCAAGATCTTCGGGGGAGAGGGCGAGCACCTGGGGTGCTGCCCGGAAGACGACAGCCGTGGCGATCTTGGAGATGAGCTTGCCCTTCACGACGGGCGCCGAGCCTCCAGCAGCACTGACACCCCCTCCGAGGGGAGCCCGAGCGACAGCAGCGACAGCAGCTATGACGCGCCACTGCACCGACGCGCACGGGCCTCGGGGGGTAGCCAGCCGCCGCGGCATCGCTCCTCCGCTCCAGAAGCGTCCGTGCCGGCGCGCCTCCACGGGCCCATGAAGGAAGAGAAGGACACCGACTGAGCGCTGGTGCGCCGACGTCGGGGCTCCCGGAGCGGCAGCCCCCGTGGGGGCTTTCTCACTTTCTTTCTCCTCCTCTTTTCCTGTTCCTGCAATCAAAGAACCAAGGGAGGCCCTGCGGGCGTGTAATGAATTTGGGCGCTTGCCTCTTTTTTATCAACAATTATGTCACGTGTCCTGGCCTTTGTGTTTTGTTAGTTGAGACCGCCTTCCGGTCGTGATTAGGGTACTTAGCTTGACATGCTCGCGGTAGGCTCTAGGGTCGGGGAGGCGTGGCTATGGCGCTTGGGGAGTCCGGACGTCCTGTGGACTTCTTCTTCTTACGAGTGAGGTAGGTTGGGAGCCCTTTCGGCACTCTGTGTCTGCAGGCCCCAGTCCCGCACATTTCCCGACTACCGTAATGTACGACTGGATCACCAGGATGCACTTACGAGGTGAGGCCTCGACACCCTTGATGCCGACCGGATCACCAGGACGACATCAAGGGGCGAGTGGCTATATGACCGGTAAGGCTCCTGAGGCGTGCTGCTCAGGAGCCCCCTTTGACGCTCAAGCAGCTCTACGTCGGCAGGTCCCAGTCCCGCACATTTCCCTACCACCGTAATGTACGACCGGATCACCAGGACACAACTACGAGGTGAGGCCTCGACACCCTTGATGCCGACCGGATCACCAGGACGACATCAAGGGGCGAGTGGCTATATGACCGGTAAGGCTCCTGAGGCGTGCTGCTCGGGAGCCCCCTTTGACGCTCAAGCGGCTCCCCAAAGAAATTTTTTGTTTCCTGCCCCGGGAGGGGCGGGCCTCCCGAGGTTCCGAGATGGCGCGTCGGGCCGTGAATGGAGCCCCCGAGCGAGTATGAAGCGACACGCGCCTGCTGACTCATCCGGGAGTACCACGCGAGGATCCGGGCGCCAAGGCCTTGGCGAGGTGCGAGCACCGTGCCCCCCAGTCCCCGCTCGCGGGGTGCGAGGGGGAGGGGAGCAGGCGAGTGCTCAACTCGAAGAGAGAGAACCCAAGATAGGAAATGACGATGAAAACAAATCAATGACCCTTTTCTTTAAAACATGATTTGGAAAAAAACCCGAGTTTTCTTCCAGAAAAGTTGGCAAATCCAAACATCAGAAGAGCAAATAACAGCCGCGTCCGGCACCTAGACTAGTCTTCATCTTCGTCTTCCCCCAGCGCTGAGCGTAGGGCATCCACGTTGCATGGGCATAGCCATTGGAGGGCAGTGTTGTCCGCCAGCGCGGAGCTGTGGCTTCCACATTGCGTGGGAAGGAAGCCTTCTGCGTCCTCGGGGGGCTCCGGGCATATATAGCCCACTCATTATTACATGAGAGTGTCACGGGTAGAACTTCCAGAGGTGCTGGATGTTCCAAGCATTCTGGATGGGGACCCCGTCCTGAGTCTCCAGGCGCACGGTGCCAGGCTTGGAGACGTGAGTGACCTTGAACGGGCCCTCCCACATGGGCGAGAGCTTGTGCAAGCCCTCCCTGGAGAGAACCCGCCTCAGGATGAGGTCTCCGACTTCGAGGGTCCTGGAGCAGATGTTACAGCAGTGGTAGCGCCGCAGCGCCTGCTGGTACCTCGCAGCTCGGAGCGAGGCTCGGCGACGTGCCTCCTCCCCGAGCACGAGGTCCGTTCCTCGCACGGCATCCTGACGCTCCTTGTCGAATGCCAAGACCCGCGGGGACCGGTGCTTTACCTCGTGGGGGAGGACGGCTTCGGCTCCGTAGATGAGGAAGAACGGGGTCTCGCCGGTGGGCTTTGTCACGGTGGTGCGGATGGACCACAGTACGGACTGGATCTCATCGACCCAACCCCTGCCACAAGCTTCCAGCTTCTTCTTGAAGCTCCTTGCCTTGAGACCTCGCAGGACCTCCGCGTTGGCGCGCTCCGCCTGGCCGTTGCTCCGTGGGTGGGCTACCGAGGCGTAGCATATCTGCGTTCCAAGGTTAGCGCAATAGGTCCTGAAGAGGTTACTTGTGAACTGCGAACCGTTGTCGGTGATGATGCGGTTGGGGACGCCGAATAGGCTTACGAGGCCCTTGATGAACTTGACGGCTGATCCAGCTGGGATGGTGCGCACGGGATCCACCTCCGCCCACTTGGTGAACTTGTCGATGGCGACGTTGTGACACCCTGGCTTTGTGCTACAGTGATGTATGTAATTAAGCTACAGTAATCCCACGCTAATGTTGCCACGTCACCATGATTACTGTTGTTAAACTCACGTTGGTTCAAACCCCGTTCAAATTCCGTTGCAATTTAAATTCGTCTGAAAGGTGGATTTAAAAGTTGTGCAAAACTGAAATTAAAAATGTTGGATGGGTTGCAAATATTTCCTATGGATTTATAAAATTGGAACCAAAAATTTTCGAAGTATTTTAGAGCCTCTAAATATTTAAAACAGACGTTGTTTAGTAATAAAAAAAGAAAAAAAAACCCTAATGGGCCGAAACTGGCTAGCCCGGCTAGCTCCTATAAGGAGCCAGCGAACCGGCCGATCGGGGCGAAGCCCTAGCACCCCAGCGATTCCCCTCCCCCCCGCCGCCAAGCTTGCCCCCGACAGGCGCCCGGGCCCGGTTGCCCCCCCACCCCCCGCGGCACCAGCGCCCCCCCCCGCGCCGACGGTCCGCGCTGGGCGCGCCGGCCCTGAACCGCCCGCACGCCGCCACCTCGACGCCCCGCCGACTCATCGCCGCAGCTGCACCGCCGCCGCCTCGCGCCGGCGCCGCCGTCCGGCCTCCCCCCTGTGAGCCCCCCCCGGCCTCGCCTGCCAGCGGCCGCCGCGCCGCCGCACTGGCCCGGTGCGTGCGTGCGCGTGTGCGATGTGCGTGTATGCGTGTACGTATGTGTGTGTGTGTGTCTGTGTAGTGTGCGTGTGCCCGCTGACCTAATCACATGCGGGGCCCACGACCCTAAAAACGCAAAATAAATAATAATAATAATAATAATAATGTTAAAAATAAATAAGTAAATACAAACAATTAGTTAAATTAATTAATTAATTAATTAGTGAATTAATTAGTTAATTAGATGATTAAGATTAAATAGATTAATTAATTAAACTGTTAATTAATCTGTTAATTAGTTAAATTAAACAGTATTTACTGTTTAGGATAATTCGGATTTATTGAATTAAAATAATTTGTTTTAATTTTAGAATATTATTAAATCTTTAAAAATTAATATAAAATAAACCGTAGTCCGGATTAAAAAGTTTTGAACATGAAAGTTGCTCAGAATAATCCTACGGTTCCGAATACGCAGCCGTTAGTCTGTCACATGCCTCTAGCATAGCAAACATGGAACTTTTCCATCGATTTCATCTGTCCGGTAAAAGCCAGAGACCCGGGAAATATCGTCAGATATTCTCCCGATCCGTCTGCGACATATAGTACTGCGTTTTACATGCCTAGCTCTCCATATTGCCATGTCATGCATCGTGATGCATTTGTCTTCTTTATATTTATTGTTTCTCCCCCCTCTTCTTACCGGTAGACCCCGAGACCGACTTTGCTGCCGGGTACGACTACACCGTTGACGATCAGGCCTTTGCCGCAGAGCAGCAAGGCAAGCAACCCCCCTTGAGCATTCCGATATCGCCCATTCTTCCCTCTTATTCATGCATTAGATTTTGCTACTGTATTAGTTAGCTCCTATTCTGATGCATAGCCTGCTTTTGATAAACTGCTACAATACCTGCAGTCATATCAATTGCTTAGTATAGGTTGATCAATGAATCCCCAGTGACCCCTTAGTCCCAGTTGCCCCAGCTTCTTCATCGACGACTCGACGACCCGAAGACTCGAAGACTCGGTCAACCGACCGACAAGCCAGGCCCCTCACATCACCGCACCCCCCTTAGTTGTACGACTCTGCAGCGCTACTATCGAGTACCGAGGGTGACACCTCGTGAAGTACTCATGATGCTAGCTTTGTAGTGCAGCTAGTCGGTCGTGGTTATCGAGGGTGATTCCTCCTTCACCACTCCCGACGATGACTCTGTCGTGCAACCCCTCAAGTGTGGGACCCTCGAGGGTGATACCTCTAATTCCACCTTGACGGTTTCATCGAGCGGGGCCCTTTGAGGGTGATTCCTTAGGTTCCGTCTTGATGTCTTATACACATAGTTACTATGACCTGGTTATAGAAACATGTTGGTGATGGGTCAGCCCTGAGGGGTACCCACGGTTTGATGTTGATGAGGCGTGAACGGGCAGGAGAGGCCCTTGCCACACATCCTCGAGGCGGGGCGACGGACCGCACTTCATGGGTCGCGCTTTCCCCACATTAATAAAATGCTAATGGCTTGGGTATTTGATCTGAGTTGGGTTGTTGGCCTTTTTACGCACCAAACCATCGTGTGGGAGAAGTTATGGGTACTCAGCGTCGTTGTATCAGCCGAAGTTCTTCGGACGTCAGCAATGGAGTGGCGCGCGCCGGATTGGACTGGACGGTACAGCTCTTGGACTGGAGTGTGTTAGGTCTGCTTCCGGCCGCCCACGCATCGTGCAGGAGCGCAGAGGGCAAGTGGGCCCACGACCCCTTTGTTCTTAGGATTTATACCGGCGGGCTGGCCTCTTCGTTGAGCCTAGGTGGGGCGACGCGTGCTACTATCACGAGGCCGGGAATGACCCAGGAAAGTGTGTCCCGCCGGAGGTGATCAGGCGTGTTGGAAATGCGGTGCACCCCTGCGGGGATGAACAAACTATTTGAATAGCCATGTCCATGGTAACAGGACGACTTGGAGTTGTACCTTGACCTTATACAACTATAATTGTGTTTTAATTTGAAATGAATGTGGCTCCGAGATTGCTTCCTCGCAGGGAGATGAGGAAGAATCTCTGGGCGTGGTTACTTAATAAAATTGCTACAATAATAGGATTATATGTGATATACCAGTCTACTCTCTTCTCATGCTGCAAGATGCTGAAGATGCTAGTCTTCGATAGGGCTAGGCCTTCTCCCTATTCTTGCTTTCTACAGTCAGTCCATATATAATCCCCCTCCCTTTGATAATGATGCATACTTAGCATAGTTCTGATGTCAGTCTTGCGAGTACTTTGGATGAGTAATCACCGTTGCTTTGCATTCTCTTTCCCCCTCGATATGATTTCTGCGTTCAGACGTTGGAGCCTAGGAGATGGAGTACGCCGGAGACGTCTACACCACCGCTGGAGCCTACTACTACGTGGAGAGTGCCGATGCTCAGGAGTAGTTAGGAGGTTCCCAGGCAGGAGGCCTCGCCTCTTTCGATCCGCTGCTTATGGTTGTGCTAGCCTTCTTAAGGCAAAACTTGTCTAACTTATGTCTGTACTCAGATATTATTTGCTTCCACTGACTCGTGCTTGTCGAGCTTTGTATTCGAGCCCTCGAGGCCCCAGGCTTGTAATATGAAGCTGTATGACTTTAATTTGTGTCTAGTGTTGTGTTGTGATATCGATCAGTGAGTCCCTAATCTTGGTCGTACGCATTACGTGTTTGATTAGCGTACGGTCGAAATTGGGGGCGTCACAAGTTGGTATCAGAGCCGACTGCCTGTAGGTATCCCCCTTTCCAACTCCTTGGCCGAAGTTGAGTCTAGTCATTGAAAAACTTTTACTAACATAGTTGTGTGGCTTACGGGCCCAGATCTCAATCGGGTGGTATTATGATCTTTTATTCCTCGTCTATACTCTGGGTTCTGATCTCTCTTCTATTCGGGTTAAAGATTTTATTAACTCTAACTCTAGGTTCTCATAACTACTCCTCCCAGAGAGCCCCTCATTTCAGACGATGGCTCGATTCATCAGAAGACTTTGAAGATACTCTCCGATGTTCTCCCGAGAACTTGTGCTCATCGCTTTTGCGATTCCCTTCTGCCGTCAAACCCTATGGATGACTACATGCAATTTTCGCTCATACTTTCATATCCAGTTGCTCTTGTTATTACAAGGTACATCGAATTAACTTACCGGAGATTCGTTCTTCCTCGGTTGATCATGTGTCTCACGGAATTCTTTGAAACGCTATTCGATCTTCCGTAATCCTCAGTAGCCTTTTGCTCTTGGCATTCCCTCACCTGCTTGCATTGTGGTTAATTCCATATGTCTAGCAATATTTAGTAAATCCTTTGTGGTTTTCATTTGATTTTATTGATTCAACCTGTGTGTGTATGCACGCAGTCATCAGTTGTTTAGCATAAATTATCCGTCCGGCTCAGACGTCTTTCCAAACATGAGTTGGTTCCTGACAGATCAACCTTGGTTGATTGTCCATCTAAGTCCCTTCAACTTATCTGTATTGATCGAAGCATATGATTCTGATACACCAAATTGGGAATCTTCATTCCTTTGGGTATTTAAGCATCGAATTATTGGATGTTCTATAATATGATGCCTTGCATTCTTTCTCCCTCTGATAATTTGTATCCTATGCTCTTGTCAGCCATGCTCTGTTGTCAAGCATGTGTTAATTACTCTTGAAGCTTGTGGTATATGTTCCTAAGATGCCCCGATGGGTTGGACCTATGCCTTCCTTAATTCGTGTGAACCCCACAGTTTTCAAGAGTCTTACTCTCCTGATGTTTTGCCAGTTAAACTTTCAAAACTACAAGTTCATCAAAGGCGAGGTGTAAATGAAAGGTGATGCGTTGATGAAGTGGGAGTCGACCTTCAACTGTGTGTTCATGCCCATGGAAACGATGTGGATCTTATCATAGGAGCTTCTCGTAACGATAAATTTCTCTTAGCATAATTTGATCCGGTATCTGTGATCTTGTCCTTTACAATCGTGGTTCCGACCATGTCGTTCTACTTTGATTTCATTCTCAGACTAGTTAAAGTGCTTGTTTTCCACAGATCAATACGCTAGCCTAACATCTATTCGGATCTACCTCCGAGTATTAACCCTGGTATCTTGTTAAATATCATGGAGCTTTATAACTTCTTATGAGCTCCTCATCAACAATGATATTTCACTGATTCCAGTTTCCTCGTGTTCTGAGTTGTTGGACAATCAAGGATGTTGATATCTGAATCGAGTACGCATTGCAAATCAACAACTCTTAGTAATGTTCTTTGGTAATGAGTTGTACTCGATCATGTCATTCCAATATGTTAAATGATGAAGCCTGGCTATATGCCTTGAATGCTTTAAATGTGTCACCTCTTGAAGGGATTGAAAACATTCCAGTTGTCCGGGATTTCCAAGATGTTTTTCCGGAAGAACTTCTAGGGATCCCCCTGCCAGAGCTGTCGAGTTTGTCATCGACTTGGTACCTGGTACCACTCCTATAGCCAAGCGTCCGTATAAGATGCCACCACATGAACTCCTTGAACTTAAGCAAGAAATTGACAATTCACTTCGTCTGGGTTTCATTCGTCCAAGTTCCTCTGCTTGGGGAGCACCTTCTCTCTTTGTCAAGAAGAAGGATGGTACGAATCGGTAGGTTCAAGATTACCGTCCCATCAACCAGGCAACGATTCAAAACAAATACCCGCTTCCTCGGATCAACGATCTGTATGATCAACTTGCCGGTTCATCAGTGTATTCAAAACTCGACTTGAGGTTGGGTTACTATCAGATCCGGGTTCGCGAAGAAGATTTTCCCAAGACTGCATTTGTTACTCGCTATGGTTCATACGAGTACACCGTCATGTCCTTCGGCTTAACCAATGCCCCAGCAACCTTCTCTCGCCTGATGAACTATATATTCATGGATTACCTTGATAAATTCATCGTGGTTTATCTGGATGATATCCTGGTTTATTGTAAGAATAAAGAAGAGCATGCTCAACATCTTCGTCTTATACTGGAGAGGCTTCGAGAACATCAACTTTATGCAAAGTATTCAAAGTGTGAGTTCTGGATGGACGAAGTAACCTACCTTGGTCATGTGATCTCCAAGGATGGTATTGCGGTCAACCCTGAATGAGTTCAGGCTATTCTTGACTGGACTCCCCCAAAGAATGTCAAGCAAGTCAGAAGTTTTCTCGGACTCGCCAGCTATTGGCGTCGATTTGTCGAGAACTTCTCCAAGATTGCCAAGCCCTTAACCAATCTACTTCACAAAGGTGTTAAATATGAGTGGACAGAAAAATGTCAGGAGAGCTTTCAGGCACTTAAGGACAAGCTGACGTCTGCTCCAGTGCTCGCTCCTCCGGATACTCGTAAGGACTTCGTCATTTATTGTGATGCTTCACGTCAGGGAATGGGCTGTGTCCTAATGCAAGAGCGCAGAGTGGTTGCTTATGCGTCTCGTCAATTGCGTCCTCATGAAGAGAACTACCCAGTTCATGACCTTGAACTTGCTGCAGTAATTCATGCACTAAAAGAGTGGCGGCAATACCTTGTTGTTAATCGTTGCGAGATCTACACCGATCATCAAAGTCTGAAGTACCTGTTTACTCAACCAGATCTGAACCTCCGTCAACAGAGATGGATGGAGCGCATAGCAGATTACAATGTGGGTATTTCTTATACACCTGGCAAGGCTAATGTAATGGCTGATGCTTTGAGCCGCAAGTCATACTGCAACCACCTTCAGGTTCACAAGGTTCAACCCCTTCTTCAAAAGGAATTCCGCAAGTTGAACCTCCATATTGTTCCTCAGGGTTATCTCGCTCCCCCTCCTGAAGGGTCCTACAAAATGAACCTCCACGTTGTTTCCCAGGGTTCTCTTAATACCCTGGTTGCTAAACCAGATCTTGTGGACGTCATCAAGTGGATCCAGAAGTGTGATAGTGAAGTCGAGCGGATTAAATTCGATCTCGCAGAAGGAAAGCCCTCACCCTTCACTATTGCTGAGGATGGCGCTTTGTACTTCAAAGGCCGCCTAGTGGTACCGAGTAAGGAGAAAAACCATGATATGACTCAGGAGGTCATGAAGGAAGCACATGACACTCCGCTGTCTATTCATCCTGGTAGTACCAATATGTACCAAGACATTCATCGAAGATTCTGGTGGTCTAACATGAAGCAAGACATTGCACGCTATGTTTCAGAATGTGACATTTGCCGTCGGATCAAAGTAGAACATCAAAGGCCTGCCGGAACTCTGCAACCTATTACGGTTCCGGAATGGAAATGGGATCATGTTGAAATGGACTTCATCACTGGTTTTCCCAGATCGTAGAAAGGGAATGATGCTATTCTTGTCGTCATTGACCGGTTGTCCAAAGTTGCACATTTTCTGGCTGTCAAGGAAACTATTACTACTAGTCAGCTAGCAGATCTTTACATGTCCAGAGTTGTTTCACTCCACGGTATTCCACTAGTGATTAGTTCAGATCGTGGCAGTTTATTCACTTCAAGATTCTGGGCAAGTTTCCAGGAAGCTATGGGAACTCATTTATCCTTCAGCACCGCTTTTCACCCCCAATCTCAGGGACAAGTTGAAAGAGTTAACCAGATTCTCGAAGACATGCTTCGAGCTTGTGTCATTTCTTTTGGCAAGAAATGGCAGGAATCTCTCCCGTATGCTGAGTTCTCCTACAACAATAGCTATCAAGCTAGTCTGAAGATGACTCCCTTCGAAGTATTATATGGACGTAAGTGTCGAACTCCTCTGAATTGGTCAGAAACTGGGGAACGTACACTTATCGGTCCGGATATTATCCAACATGCCGAAGACCAAGTCCTCATTATTCATGCAAATCTGAAGGCTGCTCAGTCTCGTCAGAAGAGTCAGTATGACCATCATCACAAAGATATGGTCTATCAACCTGGTGAAAAGGCTTATCTTCGAGTCACGCCAATGAGAGGTACACACCGTTTTGGGATCAAGGGCAAGCTGGCTCCTCGATATATTGGTCCTTTCACTGTTCTCGAAAGGCGTGGTAAAGTGGCATATCAACTGGAACTGCCGCCAAACCTTTCTTAGGTTCACGATGTGTTCCATGTGTCACAGCTTCGTCGCTGCTTCAAGGATCCTATCCGAGCAGTGGATCATGATATGCTTGAGTTGCAACAAGACCTCTCTTACAACGAGCAACCAGTTCGCATTCTCGATGAAACTGATAGTCGGACTCGTCAGAAGGTTACCAAGTTCTTCAAAGTGTAGTGGGCAAATCATTCTGAAGATGAAGCCACTTGGGAACGCGAAGATCATCTTCGTGCAGAATACCCCGGGCTCTTTCCTTCTACTTCTTAATTCTCAGGACGAGAATTCTTTTTAGTAGGGGAGAATTGTGACACCCTGGTTTTGTGCTATAGTGATGTATGTAATTAAGCTATAGTAATCCCATGCTAATGTTGCCACGTCACCACGATTACTGTTGTTAAACTCGCGTTGGTTCAAACCCCGTTCAAATTCCATTGCAATTTAAATTCGTCTGAAAGGTGGATTTAAAAGTTGTGCAAAACTGAAATTAAAAATGTTGGATGGGTTGCAAATATTCCCTATGGATTTATAAAATTGGAACCAAATTTTTTTGAAGTATTTTAGAACCTCTAAATAATTAAAACAGACGCTGTTTAGTAATAAAAAAAGAAAAAAAAGAAAAAAAAACCTAATGGGCCGAAACTGGCCAGCCCGGCTGGCTCTTATAAGGAGCCAGCGAACTGGCCGATCGGGGCGAAGCCCTAGCGCCCCAGCGACCCCCCCTGCCGCCAGGCTCACCCCCGACCGGCGCCCGGGCCCGTTTGCCCCCCGCCACCCCCCCGCGGCGCCAGCGCCCCCCCCCCCCCGCCGACTGTCCGCGCTAGGCGCACCGGCCCTGAACCGCCCGCACGCCGCCACCTCGCCGCCCCGCCGACTCGTCGCCGCCGCTGCACCGCCGCCGCCGTCCGGCCTCCCCCCCTGTGAGCCCCCCCCCCCCCCCGGCCTCGCCCGCCGGCGGCCGCCGCACCGGCCCGGTGCGTGCGTGCGCGTGTGCGATGTGCATGTATGTGTGTACGTATGTGTGTGTGTGTGTCTGTGTAGTGTGTGTGTGTGTGCCTGCTGACCCAATGACATGCGGGGCCCACGTCCCTAAAAACGCAAAATAAATAATAATAATAATGATGTTAAAAAGAAATAAGTAAATACAAAAAATTAGTTAAATTAATTAATTAATTAATTAGTGAATTAATTAATTAGGTAATTATTTAGTTAATTAGATGATTAAGATTAAATAGATTAATTAATTAAACTGTTAATTAATCTGTTAATTAGTTAAATTAAACAGTATTTACTGTTTAGGATAATTCGGATTTATTGAATTAAAATAATCTGTTTTAATTTCAGAATATTATTAAATCTTTAAAAATTAATATAAAATAAACCGTAGTCCGGATTAAAAAGTTTTGAACATGAAAGTTGCTCAGAATAATCCTACGGTTCCGAATACGCAGCCCGTTAGTCTGTCACATACCTCTAGCATAGCAAACATGGAACTTTTCCATCAATTTCATCTGTCCGGTAAAAGCCAGAGACCCGGGAAATATCGTCAGATACTTTTCCGATCCGTCTGCGACATATAGTACTGCGTTAGTACATGCCTAGCTCTGCATATTGCCTTGTCATGCATCGTGATGCATTTGTCTGCGTTATATTTATTGTTTCTCCCCCCTCTTCTTACCGGTAGACTCGAGTCCGACGTTGCTGCCGGGTACGACTACACCGTTGACGATCAGGCCTTTGCCGCAGAGCAGCAAGGCAAGCAACCCCCCTTGAGCATTCCGATATCGCCCATTCTTCCCTCTTATTCTTGCATTAGATTTTAATACTGTATTAGTTAGCTCCTATTCTGATGCATAGCCTCCTTTTGATAAACTGCTACAATACCTACAATCATATCAACTGCTTAGTATAAGTTGATCAATGAATCCCCAGTGACCCCTTAGTCCCAGTTGCCCCTGCTTCTTCATCGACGACTCGACAACCCGAAGACTCGAGGACTCGTTCAACCGACCGACAAGCCAGGCCCCTCACATCACCGCACCCCCCTTAGTTGTACGACTCTACAACGCTACAATCGAGTACCGAGGGTGACACCTCGTGAAGTACTCATGATGCTAGCTCTGTAGTGCAGCTAGTCGGTCATGGTTATCGAGGGTGATTCCTCCTTCACCACTCCCGACGATGACTCTGTCGTGCAACCCCTCAAGTGTGGGACCCTCGAGGGTGATTCCTCTAATTCCACCTTGACGGTTTCATCGAGCGGGGCCCTTTGAGGGTGATTCCTCAGGTTCCGTCTTGATGTCTTATACACACAGTTACTATGACCTGGTTAAAGAAACATGTTGGTGATGGGTCGGCCCTGAGGGCTACCCACGGTTTGATGTTGATGAGGCGTGGACGGGCAGGAGAGTCCCTTGCCAGACATCCTCGAGGCGGGGCGACGGACCGCACTTCATGGGTCGCGCTTTCCCCGCATTAATAAAATGCTAATGGGTTGGGTATTTGATCTGAGTTGGGTCGTTGGCCTTTTTACGCACCAAACCATCGCGTGGGAGAAGTTATGGGTACTCAGCATCATTGTATCAGCCGAAGCTCTTCGGACGTCCGCAATGGAGCGGCGCGCGCCGGATTGGGCTGGACGGTCCAGCTCTTGGACTGGAGTGTGCTAGGTCTACTTCCGGCCGCCCACGCATCGTGCAGGAGCGCAGAGGGCAAGTGGGCCTACGACCCCTTTGTGCTTAGGATTTAGACTGGCGGCCTGGCCTCTTCGTTGAGCCTAGGTGGGGCGACGACGTGCTGCTATCCCAAGGTCGGGCATGACCCAGGAAAGTGTGTCCGGCCGGAGGTGATCAGGCGTGTTGGAAATGCGGTGCACCCCTGCAGGGATGAACAAACTATTCGAATAGCCGTGTCCACGGTAACAGGACGACTTGGAGTTGTACCTTGACCTTATACAACTATAATTGTGTTTTAATTTGAAATGAATGTGGCTCCGAGATTGCTTCCTCGGAGGGAGACGAGGAAGAATCTCTGGGCATGGTTACTTAATAAAATTGCTACAATAATATGATTATATGTGATATACCAGTCTACTCTCTTCTCATGCTGCAAGATGCTGAAGATGCTAGTCTTCGATAGGGCTAGGCCTTCTCCCTATTCTTGCTTTCTGCAGTCAGTCCAGATATAACCCCCCTCCCCTTGATAATGATGCATACTTAGCATAGTTCTGATGTCAGTCTTGCGAGTACTTTGGATGAGTACTCACTGCTGCTTTGCATTCTCTTTCCCCCTCGATACGATTTCTGCGTTCAGACGTTGGAGCCCAGGAGATGGAGTACGCCGGAGATGACTACTACACCACCACTGGAGCCTACTACTACGTGGAGAGTGCCGACGCTCAGGAGTAGTTAGGAGGTTCCCAGGCAGGAGGCCTCGCCTCTTTCAATCCGCTGCTTATGTTTGTGCTAGCCTTCTTAAGGCATAACTTGTCTAACTTATGTCTGTACTCAGATATTATTTGCTTCCGCTGACTCGTGCTTGTCGAGCTTTGTATTCGAGCCCTTGAGGCCCCTGGCTTGAAATATGAAGCTGTATGAATTTAATTTGTGTCTAGTGTTGTGTTGTGATATCGATCAGTGAGTCCCTAATCTTGGTCGTACGCATTGCGTGTTTGATTAGCGTATGGTCGAAATTGGGGGCGTCACAGATGTAGAGGAAGCAGTACCCGCCCGCTGCCCATGAGAAGGGCCCAGTATGTCCAGCCCCTAGACCACACAGGGCCAGGAGAGCGGGATGGTCTGGAGGCCCTGGGCGGGCTGATGAATTTGTTTGGCGTGGAACTGGCAGGCCTCGCAAGACCGGACCACCTCGACGGCATCGTTAAGCGCCGAGGGCCAGTAGAAGCCTGATCGGAACGCCTTTCCTGCAAGGGTGCGCGACGAGGAGTGGTGCCCGTAGTACCCTCCGTGGATGTCGGCCAGCAGCTCGCACCCCTGCTCCTTGGAGATGCATCGCAGCGCCACGTCGTTCGGGCGCCTGCGGTACAAGTCGCCGTCCTGCAAGCAGTAGGCCGTGGCTTGCCGTGCTACACGCTCCGCGTCTTCCTCCTTTTCCGGTAGTGTTCCGTGAATTAGGTACGCCCTGAACTCCTGCATCCAGTCGTCGGCCTGAGGCTCCAGTGCCAGGAGCAGTCGGGCTCCTGAGGCCTGGCCACAGTCGGGAGCCCCCGAGGGCGGCGCTGGGGGGAGCTCCTCACTTCGTGGTGCCAGGTCCTCAGTGGGTGGCGCCGCGGAGGGTTTGAAGAGCCGCTCCTCGAATACGCCCGGCTCCTGGGGCTCGCGGCGCGACGCCCTCTTGGCGGTGTCATCGGCTTCATTGTTCGCGCTGCGCGGGATGTGCTGCAATTCCATGCCCTGAAAACGATTTTCGATCTTACGTACCTCTTCCAAATACGCCTCCATGTGCTCGTCCTTGGGTGTATACTCTTTGTTGGAGAAGTTGACGAGGAGCTGGGAGTCGCCCATGACGGTGAGGCACCGAACCCCCAAGGCCGCCGCCGTCTTGAGGCCGGCGATGAGGCCCTCGTACTCCGCCATGTTGTTGGAGACCTTCTCTCTATGCTGGAAACAGAGTTGCACAGCGTAATAGAGCTTGTCTCCTACCGGGGAAGTGAGCACGACCCCAGCCCCTGCTCCCATGCGCGTGAAGGCTCCGTCGAAATGCCTGATCCAACCCTCAGGTGCCTCATCGCCAGGGGTGAGGAACTGGCTCCCGTCCAGCCCCCGATCAGGGGCGTCTGTCCACTCCGCCACGAAGTCTGCTAGGGCTACCCCTTTGATGACCCTGGTCATGCTAAACTCTATGTTGAAGGCCTGCAGCTCGATGTTCCATTCGGCAACTCTTCCCGCCGTGTTGGGGTTGCTCAGGACCTTCTCCAAGGGGTACGCAGAGACGACCTTGATGGGATGTCCCTGGAAGTAGTGGCGCGGTTTCCTCGAAGCGACAAGAAGTGCTAGGAGGAGCTTCTGTTGCATGGGGTAGCGTGAGCGCGCGTCCCACAGCACTATACTGACGTAGTACACCGGATGTTCAACGAGGGTGAGGTCCCCTGTGGTGTCCTGCCCCGTGGCGGGCCCAAGAGGCTTGGGCGCCTCGGGGGCCGTCGGAGCGGCCGGGGCCTCATGAGGGTTGAGCGCTTCAGGGGCCGTCGGAGCGGCTGGGACCTCATGAGGAATGCGCGCCTCGGGGGCCGTCGGAACGGCTGGGGCCTCAGGAGCACCGACTTGGGGAGAAGCGGTCTCCTTGGGATCCTGCGAGCCCCCTTGTTCCATGCTTGGGGGCCCGCCGGCGCCCGTCGATATGGCGCGTGTGTCGGCTCGCTCCTCCCTGACCGCCACCAATGCAGCGCTGGCGGAGTGGGGGGTGGCAGCCAGGTATAGCAGCAGGGGCTCCCGAGGGCGAGGCGCCACCATCACCGGCGGGCTCGTGAGGTAGTGCTTGAGTTCCTCGAAGGCTGCGTTCGCCTCCGGGGTCCATTCGAAGGGGCCCTTCCTTTTCATGATCTTGAAGAACGGCAGGGCCCGTTCGCCAAGTTTGGAGATGAAGTGCCCCAAGGAGGTCACGCACCCCGCCAATTTCTGCATTTCCTTGAGGGTCTGGGGCGCGCTCATCTTGCTTATGGCCTTGACCTTCTCCGGGTTCGCCTCGATTCCCCGGTGCGACACCAGGAAACCGAGCAGCTTGCCTGAGGGGACCCCGAAGACGCACTTCTCAAGGTTGAGCTTCAGGTTCACCTCCCTCAGGCTGGCGAATGTCTCCTCCCAGTCCTCGATCAGGGTCTTGGCCGCCCTGGACTTGACCACGATGTCGTCGACGTAAGCTTCTGCATTCCTCCCGAGCTGCGGCCCCAGGGCGATGTGCATCAGCCGCTTGAAGGTCGCCCCGGCGTTCCGCAGCCCGAAGGGCATGCACGTGTAGCAGAACACCCCGCATGAGGTGAGGAAGACCGTTTTCTCGACGTCCTCCACTGCCATTTTGATCTGATGGTAGCCCGGGAAAGCGTCCAGGAAGCATAGGAGGTCTCACTCCGCGATGTGATTGATGCGCGGCAGCGGGCATGGGTCTTGGGGGCAGGCTTTGTTGAGGCTTGTGAAGTCGACGCACATACGCTCCTTCCCGCACTTCTTCGGGACGACCACCGGGTTGGCAAGCCACTCCGGGTAACGCACCTCCCGGATGACCCCGGCCTCCTTCAGCTTGGCAACCTCCTGGGCGGTGAACGCCTGCTTCTCCTGAGCTTGCCTCCTTGCCTTTTGCTTCACTGGACGTGCGTTCGGGCACACCATGAGGTGGTGCTCGATCACATCCCTTGGGACCCCCACCAGGTCGGAGGCGCTCCACGCGAACGCGTCCTTGTTCGCACAGAGGAAGGCCACCAACGCCTCCTCTTGATTCTGAGGCAAGTCGGCACCGATGGTGAAGGTAGGGCCAGGGTTTCCTTCGTCCACAGGCACCTGCTTCGTCTCCGCCCGACTCTGGGAGAACAGCTGCCTCTTCTTTACCGGCGCGACGTCGAGGACACCCCCGGAGTCCTCCATGGCCTGCGCGGCATCCCCGGCACTGGGGCGCGCCGCGGCCACCGCTTTGTAGGTGAGCTTGACCGCGTGGGACGCGTCCTTGACATTCCCCACGACGGTGATGATGCCGCCGCTTCCGGGCATCTTGACGACGTTGTAGCCCGGGTGCGTTGCCACCATGAACTGGGCGAGGGTGGGGTAGCCAAGTATCGCGTTGTACGGGAGGTGGATGTGGGCGACGTCCAAGTTGACCTGCTCGGTGCGGAAGTTGGAGCGGGTGCAGAAGGTGACGGGGAGGCGCACCCGCCCCACGGGGACGACGGACCCCCCGACCACCCTAGAGAAGGGCCTTGAAGGCACGAGTTGGTCACGGGGTAGCTGCAGCGCGTCGAAGGCATCCACGGAGATGACGTTGAGGCAGGCGCCACCGTCTATGAGGGTCCTGGAGACGGCCAAGCCGCTTATGGTTGGCGTGCACAACATGGGGAGCGTTTCGGCAGCTGTCGTCGTCTTGGGGTGGTCGTCGGGGCTGAAGGTGATGTCGGTCTCCGGCCACGTACGGGGCATCGTGGGCTCGGGCCGCGGCCGAACCGCTCCTACGCGACGGAGGAACTGCTTGACCTGGCGGTTGGAGGAGGGCGCCTATGACCCGCCGAGGATGCAGGCGACCACGGGGCCGGCCCTGTGCGTCCCGGCGCCACCGCGCGCCAAGGGCCGGCCGGCGTCGGGGATCTCGTCCGCCATGGGGTTGTCGAACGAGGGCTCGACTGTCGCCGCGAGTGGGGAAGCTTTAGACACGCCCCCTACCTGGCGCTCCAAATGTCGGATTTCGGGCTCCGCAAAACCCTCAAGGTTCGAACACAGGGGCGTGTGCGAAGATCCCCTGCAGCCTCGCCCGACCTAGCTCGCTACTCGATGGTTAAGACGATGAACTCGCATGATGACGAGGAAGAAGATGAACACGGTGGTTTACCCAGGTTCGGGCTGCTGTGAAGCGTAATACCCTACTCCTGCTTTGGTGGATTGCCTCTCGAGGAGGTGGGGTGGACGAACTAGTACAATGTTAAGGAGCCTCGTGAGGGCGCTCGAGTGGTGTTCTTGGCCTTCTGCTAGTCTTGTGGTGTTTGTTGTCTTCCCCCGGTTCGTCGTCCTCCTCTACGGTGTAACCTAGCCTCTATATATAGCAGTGGGCCAGGTCCTCTTCCCTTATCGCAATGGCGGGAAGCGATCCCACAACGGCCAAATTTAAAGGGGGACAGGAGTACATCCCCGCCCTGTCCAAAGGTGGTCTTCGCCTGCAAAGTAGCTGTCGATGATGCAGAGGTGGGCTCGGCGATGACATCCGTCCTGCTGGGCTCGTGGTCGTGGTCTTGTTGCACCGGAATGGAAACCTTTGGGAGGCGCTTTGGGAACCCGCGTACGTCCTTGCTCCCTCTGCACCAAAGGGGAAACTGCACCGCCTGGCGCGCTGGCGTCCGTCTGTCCTTCCTTGCGTCATCCTTGACTCCTGAGGCCGGGTTCTGCATAGAGATCTCCGCCGCTCTGGAGGGGGCCTGAGGAGGCCCACTCCTTGCTGGTCTTGATGCTGTTCACCCTCGCGAGCTTATGGCCCTCGCGAGGGCCTTGTCTTGAGTGGCGCTGCGCCTGGTTGTGCTTGGCTCATGAGGTGGGCCATGCCCTGGGCCGCAAGCAGGCAAGTCTGGGTACCCCCATTGCCAGAACGCCGACAACCGGGCCGGGCGACCCATGCCGTGGCGTGAAGGGCACGCGCCAATGGTGATAAACCGCCGGTGGGCCATCCCACCGGCTCCCGATGGGACCCCGCAGCCGGCGGGCCCCATCAACAACAAGACCCTTCAGCCGGGGGCCCCCCTGGCCGGCTAGAGAGGCTGCCAGCCGGGTCCCCCCGGTACCGCACATGTATATTGTAAGCCGGGGGGTTGGCCTATAAAACCCCCCGACGCCCCCATGCACGGGGGGGGGGGGCATTTTCTCACGATCACACACACCCACATAGAGAGGTAGAAAGAGCCAGCAGGCCTCTTCTTCCTCCTCTAGCAAACAGCTCAAGGAGCACCATTGTAGTTCTCTCGGTCTATCAACTAGACAAGTAGGACTAGGGGTGTTACCTCCCCCGGAGGGCCCCGAACCTAGGTACATCGCGTGTCTCTCACCGCTTGTCCCCAATCCCGTCATCGGAGCCCGCCGGCGTCCTTCGGCCCCAACCACTCTCGATAAGCCACCCCATGGCATCTGTCGTGAGAAAACGACGACAGGTACTCCAAACCACCGCGCATCTACCCCACGGTGGGCGCCAACTATTGTAGTTTTATCACGGCAGATGTCCTAGTGAAAGGACTTAGGGGTGAAGCCAACGCTATGGCGGTTAACTCGAAGGGGTTGGTCGGGACGAAAGACACGGGTTTACCCAGGTTTGGCCCCTCTCGAAGGAGGTAAAAGCCTATGTCCTGCTTTGAGTTGTATTGATTGAGTATCGATTACAAGGGAGCGGATTCGCTAGACCTAGCTATCGATCAATGGTTTCGTACCCTAAGCCACCCAGGGAACTCGCCTTTATATGTACAGCTCGAGGCCCTGGGCTTACAAGAGTCCGGGTCGGTTACATCTCGTAACCGACCTTATCTCTAAATCGCATTGCCCTCTCTGGCAAGCCATCTACCGGCGGCTTACACCTCCGGGTCACACACCGCCTTCCCGCTCTGGGCCTCCGCCTGGCCCATCTGGTAAGCTACCTCTAGGCTTGTCTTGGTCTTCCGGCCTGTGTGAGGCCTTACTGCTAAGTCGCCAACTTCCTAATCCGGCCCCTCCTGGGCGGGTCATACCATGGGGTTATATCCCCAACACATACCATGGGTCAATTTAATCTGGGAGACTTATTATAGTAATGGACAGCTTCCAGGAGACAATAAGGTTGGCTCATTCTGGTGGAGATCAAACTTGGCTCTCATTGATTATTTCAAAGCAATTGTCAGATGTAATGTGGGAGATGGTAAGAGTGCCTTGTTTTGGGATGACATGTGGCACCAATTTGTTCTGAAACCCAAGTTCCATCACCTTCACACTTTTGCCAAGAACACAAACTTAAATGTCCAGCAAGTGATCAGCACTGAATATCTTCAAGACCTCTTCTATCTACCACTGACTACACAAGCATATGAGGAATTCTTGGAAATGGAAAATATTTGTATCACATTACGACAGTCTGAACACTTGGACTCAGTGGACACATGGAGCTATATATGGGGAAACAAATTCTACTCTTCCATCAAAGCATGCAAGGTGCTGATTGGGTACAAACAAACACCACCACACTTTAATTGGATCTGGAATAGCTCTTGCCAGCCCAAACACAAAGTGTTTCTCTGGATGCTGCTACATGATAGAGTCAATACAAGAAATCTGTTAAGAAGAAAGAGTTTTGAGCATGATGAATATAATTGTGCAGTGAGAGACTGCCAGCAGGAAGAAACACTACACCACCTCTTCTGGGGATGCCTTTTGCCACTCAGTGTTGGGATTTTATCTGTCCCTCAAGAACTCATAACTTGTCAGTATTAGAAGCATACCAAGACCTAAAAGACAAGCTCAGCTATCCTTTTTTTATGGAGATCATCATTCTAGGATCATGGGCTATTTGGATATCCAGGAATAATAAGATCTTTGAGAATATTACACCTTCATTCCAGGGCTGGAAATTCATCTTCTTGGAGGAACTAAAGCTGCTAAAATTTAGGATGAAGAGAAAGTATCTACATCAATACTCTGCTTGGTTGGAAACCACTCAGTAAATATAGATTAGTAGTAGAATAGTTCTTTTTTTTAGATTTCTTAGCCTTCTTTTGTTTTCTTCTTATGTTCTTTTTGTTGTTTTCTTCTTTTGCTTTTTGGGTTTTTAGCTTAATTTCTTAGGATTACCTCAAGCCTAACAGACAGACTTTGTTCTTTTCCCTTATTTAATAAAAAGTTGTAGTGGGGTTTTACCCTACTGTTTATAGTCAAAAAATACTTGATATAAAGATATCTCAGGGTTAACGCAAAATGAGTATAGCTCTAGATATTGTTGTTGAAGCTGGTGCTCTCCCTAGTTATCTGTCCAAAAATATAAAGAGGTGCCCTCTCCTGGAATACATGTTGAGTGAAGTTTGAAAGTAAGTAAGAGCTTGAGCACTCCTTTACCAAAAGGACACTACATCCTTAGTACTAGGCAGAAAATTATAGTAGGTCTCCCACATAATCCTGACCCATGCAATGTTCTCTTTGTTTAGGAATTTGTGGATGTATTTCATAAGCATGGCTTGAATTATGAGTAGCAGTATCAATAATGCCTAAGACACCATGAGATTTAGGTTTACAGACTTTATCCCTAGAAATCAGTGCCATCCCTTTCTCATCTGGCCCATACTTCCTCCATAAATAGTTGTTCAGATATGAGTTGATCTCGTGAATAACAGACTTAGGGATGGAAAGGGGGCACATGAACAAAAAATAGGCATGCTGGAGAAAAAAAATTAATGAGTGTAAGCTTGTCTCCTATAGAAAGGAGAGTGGTACAACCAGCAAGTCTAGAAGCAATCCTTTTGTGCATGGGTGCAAAATCTCTAACTGGACTTAGAAAGACTCAAAGTGAGTCACAAGTAAGGAACGGGCAATTGGCCAATGTGACAACCCAAGAGAGTGGAAAGTCTGTGCATAAGAGTATTAAGGGTGTTTATGTAGACCACATTGAACTTTGAGTTGTTGGCTTTGAGCCTAGTCTAGATAGCAAAGTGAAGCAATAGATTGTTTTTTATGTGTTCTACACTACTGCAGGATGGTCCAAAGATGACACAGCAATCAGAGACCCTTCGACGAAACTGTGTGCGATGACCAAATCACAAACGGTATACTTATAGCTCCATCGCTAATAACGCGAACTGTGTGCGATGATGGGCCCATCAAATACGATCCCCAAAAAAGTTGCGTGTGCAATCTGTGGAAAACAGTTGACCCAGATAAATTGTTTGCGATTGTACAATACAACGCAAACGGTTAGAAAAATGCCAATATGTGCGATGTACGACATACAGTTCACCCTGACAAACTATTTGCGCAGATCCAGCAGAACACAAACGATTGTCCAGATGATTACGTGTGCGATAGATGGCATACAGGTCACTCGGATGAACTGTTTGTGATGAGATAAGATAACATAAACGGTTACAAAGATCAAGAAGTGTGTGATAGACAGCATACATGCCACTGGGATGAACTGTGTGCGATAAGCAAAAATAACACAAACGGTTGCTCAGATCAAGATGTGTGTGATGTACAGCATACACAGGCCATTCGGATGTGTTGTGGGCAGACGGTTCCGGATAAAAAACTATCAGGGACTGATGAAATCATCACCGACGGATATGGTTGTTTATTCCGCATGTGATGTGATTTGCTCAATCTGCACACAAACATCTATGCTTCTGTTTAGAATAACATGATTGCAAAACCAAATTAAAAATCCAAATACATAAGTGACTACACACATAACATTGGCACACCTCAATAAACAATTACACACATGACAACATGATTGCCATAACCTAATTAAGCATCCAAATACATAAGTGACTACACACATAACATTCCCGCACACACCTCAATAAACCATTACATGCATAATAAACTTATCCCTCTAAAACTACAAATATTTTGGCGTAGTGGGAGTATGAGCAACGATCATCAAATCATATACTTCATGTGACGCTTGCCGCCACCGCTCTGCTTGTGGCTCGATCCCGTGTAGTCTTCAGGTAGGAGGCACTTCCTTATGTCAACGATCCGCCTGAACATCTCGTAGCAAGTGTATGCTTGCTTGGCCGCGGTCTGGAGGTGATATTCATCCGGTTTCTTCACCCAGCCCCTGTGCCAGACAAGCTTGTTCTTGTCGCACCCAGTCTTCATGTCTCTGTAGTAGGGGTTGATGATGGCCTTGGCCAGGTCACCATGGGATTCCATGTTCTTCTTGCTGCCCCAGACCTTGTAGTGGTCACGGATGTCGACAAGCTTCTGGCAGGCCAAGCCCGAATTCTTGAGCACCTTTGGATCGTCAGTGGTGTCCATTGTAGCGAACCTGTAGTTGGGGCTGTTGACAAACCTGGTGAAACGCTCGCAGGGCACTGTGGCCAGGCAGTAGTGGTAGAGGAGGACATGATGGCTGATGCACAACTGGGCGACGGCAACCTTTTGATCATGCCCGACACGACCGCCGGTGTAAGCGAGGTCGAAGCCGACCACTTTGTACTTGTCATCTGCATCAAGCAATCGCTCCATAGTGTCGATGGAGTCCTCCACCATGCCCAGGTCGTTGGTGTACACCACCGTGAGGTCCGTCTTCCTCATGTGGGTCTCCACATGATGCTCGCCGTACTCCATTGGAGCGCCGCTGGACATCCTCTCTGTATGCGTCATCGAGGGTGTGCTTATTGTGTTGTGGGCACGATCGAAAGCGTGAAGAGACTATGGTTAGTGGCCATGTGTATAAATGGGGGCCGGAAGTCCTGTAAAACTGGCACTTCCTGATGGCAGTCTTTGCAGCGCGTGATTCAGTCGAGGAAGCACGTAACTGCATGGGGCGAAGCGCATGGCGCAACCGCATGCATATGGAGCCCCGAACGTGATCGTGGGCCAACCCCAACAACTGGCAGAGCGCGCGGGGTGGGCGCGAGAGCAGAGCATGCGGAGGGACGCGAGAGCAGAGCACGCGGTGGGACGCGAGGTCGAACCAGACCACTTTGTGCGTGTCCACTATGGCATGCATGGTGAACTGGCGCTCGTGGTCGGGAGCCACTGGGAGCACCATTGGAGCCACGCAGGATACCCTCGGTCATGATTCTGCTTCTTAATGTCCGGATATTAATCGTCAATTGCATATTAATGTCCAGATAGTAATCGTACATTGCATACTAAGGAAAAGATGGTACTACCAACATACGAGCCTCCTTCATAAGATACCATTTGCATGGTTGTATCACAAATGACAGAAATAGTACAAAGGTTCAAATTCCAGCATTACAAGGCTCAAATTCAAAGATTACAAGGTTCAAACCAATAATAGAAATGAAATTCAGCTTATGCAGAAACTTTGTCATGGAGCTATAGACGCCCGCGCTGATCAGCTGAACATGAACATATATGATAGGTTCATACTGATATTACTACTAGTTTGGCAACTTCAATATTTGTACATAGGGATCCACCACTGACATGTCATTTATGGGCTTGACATAAGGACTTCCGAATAGTCTGCCAACTGAAGTTACAAAACGAAATTGAGCTTCTGCAGAGCCTTTTCCATTATGTCCTAGTCGCCGGAGCTGATCAGCAAACCATTCTTGCTTGCGCGATAAATGTAGGGAAAACCTCATTGTCTTTAGCACACTTACTCTCACAAAAAAGAACCTGGCGAATATAATCTCCGGCAAGGTCCCTCGTTTGGAGTTCAAAGTAATATCTGAGAGATGGAGATCAAGTCATTCGATAGGATTGTTATATTGTATCACATTATCCACTACCGGGCCTAACCGTATCTGCAAAAGAAGAGAATGTATTAGTGCTTGGACACACAAGGGACCTTTTATGATTTGCAGGGTTTCAAAAATTGAACTCCCTTGTGGTTAAAATTTAACATAAAGAGCATCACCTCGATATATAGCTTCTCCAGGCACGGAAAGCATCTCAGCAATCTGACAACTTGGTCCAGGTCGGGGCCGTTAGATTCTACTGCCAAGACCTTCACTGTGCGTAGATACGGGGTCGAGTTTGTGGATATAATTTTCTGGATGACAGACGAACATACATCTTGAATAGAGAAAAAAATGTTAATTCAGAAATGAGAAGAGGGCGACTGTTGTACCCGGACGGTTATGGATCCAAAAACAAGTTCAGATAAGTTGACGGGCGAGTAGCCAAACACTGTCAATTTCGGCGCTTGAATGACCCTGATTCTTGTTGGACCTTGTTGATCAACAACAATTAATCTCTCAAGTAAAGGCACGTCCTCAATGACCATTTGGTGAATCACCTTGTGAGATCTCCTATTGCAGGACCAGCAATACACACAAATTGTCCGGAGACTCATGGAGGTGATGTGGAGGCTACTCAACCCATTGATCACGTGAAGATGAAGGTACTCGAGCGCAGTACAGCCGCGGAGCGGGCGCTCCATGTTGTCGTTGGGGATGCAGATGGCGACGAGCTCAAGTTGCTTCAGTCGAGGTAGCAAAAGAGCGGGATTGGTGTTAATCTGGGGGATATGGCAGTTCATGAACCTGGCGATGCGCAGCGTTGGCGCGAGGCGCAGCGCGGAGGGTGGCAGCGGGCACATATGTCCATCATTAAAAGTGAGTTCTTCGAGATGATCTAGGACGGTCGATAAGAACCACTCGTCAAGCTTGGCTCGGTCCTTGCCATTGGAACGGAACTTGCCCATAGCAAGGCCTTTGATTGGGCCACAGTGCGTGCCGAGGATCTGTGACAATCCATCCAAGCGTTTGCGATAGCCAGTGCAGAGCATGTGCTCGCTGATGAGGCCGAGAGGGGCGCAGCGCCATAGGGGGCGCCACCGCTGGGAGAGGACGGTTGTGCGCATGCCATCTTCGATAGGGAGGAGGAAGATGATGACTCTCAGCATATCGTCGGGGAGGCTGCTGATGAGGTCTGGGCCTATCGGTGGCGCTTGTGTTTCTGGCTCAGCCCGCCTCCGCATGTTCGCAACCTCGACATCCACGTCCGGAGAATGGCCGCCGGTGTATCTTTCTGTCAAGAGTAGAGAAGTGGGAGGATAGTGATTATGTAGCTAGATCAGTGCAGAAGAATAGTGCATTGGTAATTACAAGTTACTAGGTAGGAACAGTTTTAACAGATTAAGAAAATGAAATCCCAATTGGTTGTTGAAATACTACACAGTTACATTGATATTGCTACGCAAGTCAACATGCAGATACTAGAAATAACACTTACTTCCAACAAAGCATGGACAGAGAATGTCGTCAGGGAAGTTAGCATTTATCGTATGGTAAGGCTCTTTTAGGTGGAGCATAATTTTAGTGGCAGCTTTCAGTACATAAAACTTAGAAATTTCTCCCCAAAGGCCTTCTTCAAAATAGCAGTGACAATCTTCATCAAGTTTTACAGAAACAACGGTTGTAAATCCATGGTTTTTGCTCAATATGACCTCCCTCGAGTCTTCATTTATGTAAAGGCCAAGATTTAGCATTACAATTGTCGTTGCAAAGCAAGGGATGTACTGCAGGAATTGATAAGATTGTTAAAGAACAGGGTAACATGATAGTATGGGAGTAGTAGTTAAAAGAACAGTGCAACAGTTCATATGAAAGGACAAGAAATTACAAGTAAAGAGATAATGTAACCATGATGTCGTGCAAATATATATGAGAGTAAACGAAAGAACATACAACATTAATTTGCCTAATATAGAAGGAGAAGAATAAGAAGAAGAGAAGAAATCACATTTGACGCAAATGCTGCATGTGGAGCCTTTTACCCAAATGTAGCAATATATAGTATAGGTTCAGAAAAATTATAGGCCATGCATGTCAACACAGGTAGTGTGAGATTGAACATATTGTGCGCTTCGTGAAGTCGTCTGGTACGGTGAGATGGAACTCCTCGGTTTTTTGGCCGAGGTCGCATAGCCCTGATGTGTCCTTGCACAGTACAATCTATGAATGAAAACCCTCGAATCATCTAGAAGAAACATGAATCCACGGCGATTTTGTATGGGTGATTAAAAGGGGCCGACGGACTGGAATAAGAGATGAGCAGAAATATTTCAGTAGATTAGTTACCTGGTTATTCATGGGGAAAAAACCAGTACCAAAGATTCCCCAATCGGGCGAGCTGGATCGACAGCGAGCAGCGTCGAGAAAGTCAGTGCCGATAGGACGCGGCAATCGGCAGTGGAGATATGCGGTGGCGTTTTGCGGCAGCCGGCGGTGGCGACAGGCGTCGAGCTAAGTGGCTGCCGCGGGGATAGGCGGTGACATGCATGGAGAGTCCCGAAGTACTAGCGTTAGTGTAGGTGCTACTGGGGAGGGGGGAGGGGGAGGGGAGCGGCTGAGGGTTTTGTGACGTGTGGGTGTTGAGTTTTTTTTTTTTTTGAAGTGGTGCTAAAAGTTTTCTGTCCTAGAATAATGTGCTTCGGAGGAAACGGTTTATTAGATCCAACCGTGTGCGATAAATCCTATATAAATATTACTCTCAACTCAAGTAAACTAGCAGTCCGGTGTGATGGAGATACCGCACAATGAAAGTCATCGCACAGTTTCAATCTCGGGAAAAATATAATACACAAGCATAGATATAATACACACAAACTAGATAGATTCAATCCAACATCTCATCTTCATGCTTGATCGTTAAGATTCTCCAGGAACTGGGCATACGTGGTGTGTGCTATCCTGCGAGAATACTTTTGCTTGAAGGAGCCAATGGCTCGTCCTCTTGCATGCGCCAGAACACTAGAGTACGTCTTGTTAATCTTATGGTTGCAGAACGGGCATCCATAGTCCCCCCATTCTTCCTGACACGCCTGTTATGCTTTCCATCCATAAGCTCTCTCAACATTTGCCTCTTGAACCTCTCCTGGATGTCTTCATCCTTGTTGTCCACATCGTCAGATAGCACCTATACATAGTAAAAAATGTGACGTCCGTATATTTTCTAACGCGAATTTGCAAAGAAGAGTTTATGAAACATAATATATCATGTGATAACATGAACCCTAAATTGAAGCTAATTGGTTTGATGCCAAAAGTTGGCATGCCATATTTCAGCAGCTGCCAAATGGTGGCTAGAGATTGGTTGCATAACAATTCTCGTTATCAATCTCACAAAAGGTTGCGAAATGTTGACAACTTTTGATTTTGCCAAATATTGGCAGCAATGCGAGATGTTGGTAGCAACCTGTCGGAGCACGGATGTACACGATCACCTATGGGACCAAAGGCCCCTTTGTGGTTCGGCAAGGGGGGTCATGTTGCACAAAGAGCGGAGATCATGAAACAATACGACGATCGGGACTCTGGCATTTTTACTCAGGTTCGGGCCGCTGTGAAGTGTAAAACCCTACTCCTACTTTTGGGTGGATTGATCACAGGAACACGAAGAACACACACATCGCTCAATCCCGGCAAGGGTTGCCGTCGGGGAGAGCTACTACGTGAGTACAAGTGTCCAAAGGTCTGAATCTTTAGCTAGGTTGCCTTGGGCCTCCTGTTATAGTGCAAGGGGCAACCACAGTGGCAAAACAGTCTTTATCTGGTGATTAGATAGCTAACAGAGCTATCATACCTAACTCTGGAATTTAGGACAAAATACCATGATTGCTAGTCTAGGTGGCGCTCGGGGATGCATCCCCGGCAAGCTCTTGCCACCGCTTAGCTGGCTGTTGCTTAGGGTCTTGACACGCCACTGGACGGGTGTCAACAGGGTATAATCTGTCTGCCGTGCGTCACCACGTGCTTAGCGAGAGCCACTTACCCGCATGCTGGCTTGACACCGCATCGACAAGTGACTGGCGTCGCGATGCGGTGGAGCGGCGGCTGGTCAGCTCGCGCCTGCCTGGGATGGCTTGTCGGGTCTTCCTAAGATGCGCGAGCCTCGGTCCCCGGCAAGCTCCGAGGACGTGCCTGGCATGTCTTGGGCCCCTTCTGGATTGTTACGTTGGTCTTGCCGGCATTTGCTTGGCCTTCTGTAGGTCGTTGCTACCGGGGTCTGGGTCTTGAATGTTCGCTTTGTGGTGTGGTAGCTTGTATCGACGGGTTTTGCTACTACTGCCTGTGCATAAGTTGGGGGCACTGGATACCCCTGTCCTAGTGCACTGACAGGAGCCCCGGGTCTGGCCCACACGCGCTTGCCCGGTGCCGTTGGGTCAGGTCCAAAATTTATGCACAGGCGCGCAATGTGAGGGAGTAACCACCAATTTACTAGTCAGCACTGACCCACTACTTCAGGCTGTTTCCGCCACGCGCGCCACATGCATAGCGGGGAGGTTGCGGCGGGCACTCATGACTTAAAGGCCTGGTCGTGGCAGAAACCGCAGCGCCATGGATTAGAGCAATGGGGCGGTTACCTGTTCGCCCGTGAGTCGTGGGTAGTGGGATTGGTGGAGATGGGCGGCCGCTCTGGAGCGGGGGAGAGCCATCCCCCGTGCCCTCCCATATAAATTAGGGGGTCACGGTGGCGATGCTCATCCATCTCCATCTCCTCCTTACTCCCAAGTCCACACTACTCGTCCTTCTCTTCTGGATCGTCTTTGAGCCACCCCTTCTTCCCTGATGGTCAGGGGGAAGGGCCTGGCGAGTGTACTTGCCATCGCAGGGCCTTCTCCTTGTGTCCATGCTCAGCTCCCGCTCCAGATCGACAACCTCGGGCTGAAAGCTAGCCAGAGGAGTCTCGGATGGGGGAGCGGGCGGCGTGGCGGTCGCGCCGGGGACAGCTGCGGCGGCATGCCTGCCGCTGCGTCGCCCGCTGCTTCAGTTTTGACTGAGCGCCGTTTGGTCGACCCAGCGCTGGAGTCCATAATGGAAGCGCAGGGCCATGGTGGACTGTGGTCCCCGCATTCCTTCTTCAGGGTGATGGAGAAAAATCGTTCGTACGGTAGCTGATCGCGCGCGTGTGGTCGCAGCCATGGTTTGTCATCCATCGCGGTAGAGCTCTCCACCCATGGGGCTATGGATAGCGCGCATAGGTGGGAGTCCTCCGCTTGCGCGTACTTCTTAAGGGCGGGGGGAATTCCCCGCCTTTGGCCACCAGGGGCAACCATGCTCTCTGTGGGGTTCCTCGGCTGCCACGTCGGGAGCTTGGTCGATGGCAGAGGTTCTCCCTCGAGCGGTGACGGTGAGGAAGATGATGACGGCTGGTGACCCACGACGCTTCAGGAGCGAGGGTGACGACTCCGACGCGTCGCGCTCGCCGGCAGCACCATCATCACCAGCTGGGCCCCAGCAGCGCCACCATCTGCACCTGCCCTCCGCCTTCCTCCCCCTTGTCGGTCTTGTCCACTCCGTCGGCTTCGTCCGCCCTGCCTGGGGGACATGGGCGTCCCGCTCCTCGGACGCGTCCCTCTAGTCTTGGCGGGCAAGTGCCGAATCCTAGCCAGGCGCTCCTTTTGCCCTCTATTTCTTCTTCACCTAACTCCTAGGAGGAGAGGGACAAGAAAGGCATTACGGGGCACTTATCTTTTTATAAATCAAAAGATGTAGGCGTTCGCCAAGTTTTAGCTAATCACAATGTAATTTTTATCTAATTTATGTCAACAAATGAATGAATGTTATTTCTCATCCCTGAGTACCATCCTTTTCTCTCTTTGTTTCTACTGCGTCGTTGTGTTTGTCCTTGCCGCACGGAACCGCTTGCTATTAACCACGAGCGCCAAAAAGGGAAGCGAGCCCCCGGCAGCAGGCTGGCGTTGTTCCCCGGCAGGGTTCCTTATCGCTATCGGTGCGGTCCTCCAGAGCTGATAAGTATCATGAGCTGGGAATGGCTCGTCCCAACAAGGGTTTTCACCACGTGGGGGGACTCCACCGAACACATTCGAAAAGAGAGCGAGGAGTTCCTTTAAGGGAGCAAACAATCATAAAACTTGGGACGTACATTTAGACTTATCTCTTCTTAGGCAGTATCCCTTTCTGGAGTACGCTGGGCCACCGTGTTCCTTTGCCCTCCTTCTACGGTTTCCTGGTGGCAAACACGCAGGGCAAGAGGCCTCTTTCCTTTGAGGAGAGAATGTGGCAACAAGGATCATAAGCTTAACAAGTACTCTAGCAAATCTCTAAAAATTTAAAAAGACGATGACATTGCAATCATAATAATGCATAATGAACATGCAATGCAATGATATGATGCAATTCCTAGCTTTATTATTGTTGCACAGGGTCTACGCCTGGCTTTGTACAAAGGGTTACATGCAGCTTCGGCAAAGCTTGTACAAAAGGTGGCTGCCAGGGACTGAGCCCGGCAGCCGCGCCTTACGGGTAGAACATACGAAGATGCTTAGTATTCCATGAGTTAAGCACCTTGGTGCCATCTTCGGTCTCCAGACGGACTGCGCCAGGTCTGGTGACTCGTGCTACCCGGTAAAGGCCTTCCCACTTCAACGTCAACTTGTTGGTACCCTTGGCGGTCTGAACGCGCCTAAGGACAAGGTCGCCTTCCTCAAGGCTCTGGGTGTGGACCCTGCGGCTATGATAGCAGCGCATGGCTTGCTGGTAGCGTGCAGCACGCACAACGGCCCGGAGATGATCTTCCTCGGGGAGCATAGCATCGTCATGCCGTAGCTGCTTTTGCTCTACTTCATCGTAGGCAAATAATCGAGGTGACCCGTATATGAGTTCTGTGGGGAGCACTGCTTCCGCCCCGTACACTAGGGAGAAGGGCGTCTGGCCGGTAGCTCGATTCGGCGTCGTTCTGAGGGACCAAAGAACCACTGGCAGCTCATCTATCCAGCGCTTGCCACTCCCCCACAATCTATCGAAAGTCCTTATGTTCAGACCTTGCAGCACTTCAGCATTCAACCTCTCGACTTGCCCGTTGCTTCTTGGATGGGCAACAGAGGCGAAGGAGACCTTGCTTCCAAGGCTTTGGATGTATTGCATGAAGGCGCAGCTCGTGAACTGGGTGCCGTTGTCGGTGATCACTTTGTTGGGCACTCCAAAACGGCACACCAGTCCTTTCATGAACTTGATAGCTGACTGTGCGGTCACCTTCCTCACTGGCTCGACCTCAGGCCACTTTGTGAACTTGTCGATTGCTACGAACAAGAACTCAATGCCCCCGACAGCGCGGGGGAAGGGGCCCAAAATATCGAGCCCCCAGACCGAGAAGGGCCAAGACAAAGGGATCGTCAGGAGAGCTTGTGCTGGTTGATGGATGTTCTTGGAATGGAACTGGCAGGCTTCACACTTGGTGACCAACTCAGTTGCATCTTGGAGGGCAGTGGGCCAATAGAAACCCTGTCGGAAGGCTTTCCCGGCAAGGGCTCTTGATCCGATGTGAGACCCACACACACCTCCGTGAATTTCTGCCAACAGCTTTAGTCCGTCCTCCTGGCAAATGCACTTCAATTTCACACCGTTGGGTCTTTTTCTGTACAGAATGTCATCGACAAACTGGTACATACTTGACTGACGGGTTACTTTTTCGGCCTCTTCTTGCTCTTCGGGAAGTTCTCCTATTTAAAGGAAACGGACTATATGTTGTGCCCAAGTTGGAGCCTGCGGCTCGACAACTTGGACTAAAGGCATTTCCACGTCCGTGGGAGCGCTTGTCTCGACCGCGAATACCTGTGGTTCCGCAGGAGAGAGTTGCTCACCAGGCGAAACGAGACTATCCCCGGCAGCTTCTCCAGCAGCGGCTTCGGGAAGCTCTATTGGTTAATGCTTGCCGGAGTTCAGCTTTCTTCTTTTCCTGTCCATCGTTGATGGGGATACTGATGGTTCAGTGAGGGAAAGGATAAAGGTTCCTGGTTCCACAGGGAGCTTTTGCGCAGCGCACTTTGACAGATGATCAGCAATACTATTTTCCGCACGCGGCGCGTGCTCTGTTTGTAATCCGTCAAAGCGCTCCTCCAGTTTCCTCACTTCTTCCACATATGCTTCCATCAATGGGCTCTAATAGTCTTTGTTGACTTGTTTCACCACGAGCTGAGAATCGCCTCGGATGATCAATTTCTTGATTCCCAATTCCACCGCGATCCTGAGTCCGGCAAGGAGGCCTTCATACTCGGTGGTGTTGTTGTTGGTTTCCTCCCGAGGAAAGTGCATCTGAACAACATACTTGAGGTGCTCTCCGGTGGGGGCTATGAGGAGCACACCTGCTCCGGCGCCCTGGATTGAGAAAGCACTGTCAAAGTACATGATCCACTCTTTAGGTGCTTCCTTGTCGGGGAGGACTGTTTCTGGAACTTCTTCATCTGGTGTGGGCGTCCATTCAGCAATGAACTCCACCAGCGCCCTGCTCTGGATTGTGGAAGTGCTCTCATACTTTAGTCCGAAACTTGACAGCTCAAGTGCCCACTCAACTATCCTGCCAGTGGCCTCGGGGTTCCTCAATATGCGCTGCAGCGTAAAGCGAGTGACAACTGTGATCTCATGGGCTTGGAAGTAGTGGTGCAGCTTCCTCGAGGCCATGATGAGGCCGAAGATCAACTTTTGCACTCCAGAGTACCTTGGCCTAGCCCCCTGCAACAAGGAGCTGACAAAGTACACCGGCCGCTGCACCACTTTTCTTTTCGCCACTTCCTTGGAACTGCCTTCGTTAGCTTGCTGAGATTCCCCTGGTTCTACATTGGGTCTTGTCGCGGATGCTTTGGTTTTGTCCCCGGCAGCATCGGCCGCAGTGGCTGCATCTTCATCTACTTCTCGCTGCGCCACCAGCGCTGCAATGACCACTTGATTCGTTGCCGCCAAGTATAGCAGCAATGGTTCTTGCGGCTTAGGAATGACCAAGGTGGGAGCGGAAGAAAGGTAAGTTTTTAGATCCTACAGTGCTGCCTCTGCTTCTGGGGTCCACTTTATCAGGCCCGCCTTCTTCAAGATCTTGAAGAATGGTAGGGCGCGTTTATCGGATTTGGAGATAAACCTACTTAACGCGGCATTGCATCCGGTCAAACGGCTGATGTCCTTGACGGTCTTGGGCGCTTGTATCTGCTCAATTGCCTTGATCTTGTCGGGATTTGCTTCTATTCCTCGCTGAGATACAAAGAATCCAAGTAGCTTGCCGGATGGGACGCCAAATACACACTTCTCAGGGTTGAGCTTCAGATTGATCTTGCGCAAGTTTGCAAAAGTTTCTTCCAAGTCTTGTATGAGAGTTGCTTCATCCTTGGTCTTGACAACTATATTATCCATGTAAGCTTTGTGGTCCAAATCCAGTCTGCACGGCCCTGACAAAGGTAGAACCAGTGCTCTTTAACCCAAAGGGCATCCGTACGAAGCAGTACGTGCCGCACGGAGTTATGAACGCGGTCTTTTCCTCATCTTCCTTCGCCATGAAAATCTGGTGGTATCGGGAGTAAGCGTCTAAGAAGGAAAACAAGTCACACCCGGAAGTGGAATCAACAATCTGGTCGATGCGCGACAAGGGGAAAGGGTCCTTTGGGCATGCCTTGTTCAAGTCAATGAAATCTATGCAGAGCCTCCATTTCCCATTCGCCTAGCGCACCACTACCGGGTTGGCTAGCCAAGTTGGGTGCAACACTCCTCTGACCAAACCAGCTGCTTCGAGTTTCCTGATTTCTTTGGCAATGAACTACTGCCGCTCCAAGGCTTGCTTCCTAACCTTCTGTTTGACGGTCCTGGCATGAGGGCAGACAGTAAGGTGGTGCTCAATTACCTCCCTGGGAACACCGGGGATGTCGGATGGTTGCCAAGCAAACACATCGACATTCGCCCGTAGGAAGGCAACGAGCGCGCTTTCTGATGACCCACAAGTATAGGGGATCTATCGTAGTCCTTTCGATAAGTAAGAGTGTCGAACCCAACGAGGAGCAGAAGGAAATGACAAGCGGTTTTCAGTAAGCTATTCTCTGCAAGCACTGAAATTATCGGTAACAGATAGTTTTGTGATAAGATAATTCGTAACGGGTAGCAAGTAACAATTGTAATAAAGGTGCAGCAAAGTGGCCCAATCCCTTTTGTAGCAAGGGACAAGCCTGGACAAATTCTTATATAAAGCAAAGCGCTCCCGAGGACACATGGTAATTACTGTCAAGCTAGTTTTCATCATGCTCATATGATTCGCGTTCGTTACTTTGATAATTTGATATGTGGGTGGACCGGTGCTTGGGTACTGCCCTTACTTGGACAAGCATCCCACTTATGATTAACCACTCTCGCAAGCATCCGCAACTATGAAAGAAGAATTAAGATAAATCTAACCATAGCATGAAACGTGTGGATCCAAATCAGCCCCTTACGAAGCAACACATAAACTAGGGTTTAAGCTTCTGTCACTCTAGAAACCCATCATCTACTTATTACTTCCCAATGCCTTCCTCTAGGCCCAAACAATGGTGAAGTGTCATGTAGTCGACGTTCACATAACACCACTAGAGGAGAGACAACATACATCTCATCAAAATATCGAACGAATACCAAATTCACATGATTACTTATAACAAGACTTATCCCATGTCCTCAGGAACAAACGTAACTACTCACAAAGCATATTCATGTTCATAATCAGAGGAGTATTAATGATGATCAAGGATCTGAACATATGATCTTCCACCAAGTAAACCACCTAGCATCAACTACAAGGAGTAATCAACACTACTAGCAACCCACAGGTACCAATCTGAGGTTTTGAGACAAAGGTCGGATACAAGAGATGAACTAGGGTTTGAGAGGAGATGGTGCTGGTGAAGATGTTGATGGAGATTGACCCCCCCCCCCTCGGTGAGAGGATCGTTGGTGATGACGATGGCTTCGATTTCCCCCTCCGGGAGGGAAGTTTCCCCGGCAGAACAGCTCCGCAGGAGCCCTAGATTGGTTCTGCCCAAGTTCGGCCTCGAGACGGCGGCTCTTCGCCCCGAAAGCTCTGTTATGATTTTTTCCAGGTCAAAACCCTCCATATAGCAGAAGATGGGCACCGGAGGGCTGCCAGGTGGGCCACAAGCCATAGGGGCGCGCCCAAGGGGGTAGGGCACGCCCCCCTGGCTTGTGACTGCCTGGTGGGTCCCCTCTGGTATTTCTTCCGCCCAATATTATTTATATATTCCAAAATAATTCCCCGTAGATTTTCAGGACTTTTGGAGTTGTGCAAAATAGGTATCTCAGATTTGCTCCTTTTTCAGTCCAGAATCCAGCTGCCGGCATTCTCCCTCTTCATGTAAACCTTGTAAAATAAGAGAGAAAAGGCATAAGTATTGTACCATAATGTGAAATGACAGCCCATAATGCAATAAATATCAATGTAAAAGCATGATGCAAAATGGACGTATCACTTTCCTATTTGTCAGTGAGGGTGGCGCTGATGGTGAACGTACCACCAGTGCCATCCAGCCCTGCCGGGATCTTCTTCGTCTCAAGGTAGGTGACCTTGGTCTTCTTGCTAGCGGAACTCTCCGGCAGGTCAACATCAGGCGCAGCGCACTCCGAAGAGGCTCTCTTCCTGGAGTCCTTGCCGGTGTTCATGCTAGGCTTCCTTGCTTTCTTCGATTCTTTGGCGGGAGCTAGAACTTCTTTATCCTCAGCTGCTACCGCGTCCCGATACATCTTGTCCACGCATATGACTGCATCCTTCTTGTTAGATGGGATGGAGATGATTCCGATGGGGCCCGGCATCTTCAAAGTGTTGTAATCATAGTGAGATGCTGCCATGAACTTTGCCAGGGCTGGGCAGCCAAGAATTCCGTTGTAAGGCAGGGGGAGCTCAACTACGTCAAACACCACTTTCTCAGTCCGGTAGTTCAACTCCCCGCCAAACGTCACAGGCAAGGTGATCTTTCCCTTAGGTCGGCTCCTACCGGGGTTGACTCCTTGGAACGTACCCGTGGCCTTGAGCTCTCCGTCAGGGATCTGCAGCCTTTCAACCACTTTTGGCAGGAGATTAAGTACAATCCTGCCCCGCCGTCAACTAGCATCTTGGTGACCTTGAGGTTGCGGATCGTTGGGGAGACCAACAACGGCAAACATCCGACCGCAGAGGTGCGATCAGGATGGTCCTCTTTGTCAAAGATGATAGGCGTGCGGGACCATTTGAGTGGCCTTTTGGAGTCTGCAGCAGGCTCCACGGCGTTGACCTCACGCGCCCACTGTTTAAGCTGGCGGTGGGAGGAATGCAAAGATGCACCCCCGTCAACACACATGGCTTTGGTTGCTTTCTAGAATTCTCGATCAATGGAATCCTCCTTGTCATTCTCATCCTCACTCATGTTGTCGGGGTAAACAAACTGGGGTGTTCATTCCCCCTGACTTGTGCATGGACAGACAGCCTCCGGACCGCGCAAGCAAAACCCGTTGGGAAGGCCACCGCGTCTCGAAGGAACATTCAAGAACCTGCATCCGGCAGCAGCCACCTACGGAAGGCAAAGCAAACGCTGGCAGACTCCAGTAAGCTCAACGCGATAGCCCAAGCCTGGACTGCAACGCGCCAAGCACATCCCCGACGCTTGCCGGGGACCAAGACATGCACACCTCCCAGAAGACCCGGCAAGCCACTCCCCGGCAGGTGCGAGCCAACCGGCCACCGCTCCACCGCATCGCTACGCCTGTCACTTATCGATCCGGTGTCGAGCCCTCAGGCGGCTAATCAGCTCTCGCTAAGCATGTGGGGACACATCGGAATGCAAGTTACACTCGGTAGACACCCGCCCTGCAGCGTGTCAAGACCATAAGCAACGACCGGCCAAGCGGTGGCAAGAGCTTGCCCGGGATGTGTTGGAAATATACCCTAGAGGCAATCATAAATTAGTTATTATCATATTTCCTTGTTTATGATAATCGTTTATTATCCATGCTATAATTGTATCGTTCTGAAACTCAGATACATGTGTGGGTACATAGACAACAAAGTGTCCCTAGTAAGCCTCTACTAGACTAGCTCGTTGATCAAAGATGGTTAATGTTTCCTATTCATAGACATGAGATGTCATTTGATAATGGGATCACATCATTAGGAGAATGATGTGATGGACAACACCCAAACTATGAACGTAGCATATGATCATGTCAGTTTATTGCTATCGTTTTCTGCATGTCAAAGTATCTGTTCCTATGACCATGAGATCATGCAACTCACTGACACCGGATGAGTACCTTGTGTGTATCAAACGTCGCAACGTAACTGGGTGACTATAAAGGTGCTCTACAGGTATCTCCGAGGGTGTCTGTTGAGTTGGCATGGATCAAGACTGGGATTTGTTACTCCGTGTGACGGAGAGGTATCTCAGGGCCCACTCGGTAATACAACATCATAATGAGCCTTGCAACCAAAGTGACTAAAGAGTTAGCCACAGGATCTTGTATTACGGAATGAGTAAAGAGACTTGCCAATAATGAGATTGACCTAGGTATAGAGATACCGACGATCGAATCTCGGGCAAGTAACATACCGAAGAACAAAGGGAACTGCATACGGGATTAATTGAATCCTTGACATAGAGGTTCAACCGATAAATATCTTCGTAGAATATGTAGGAACCAATATGGGCATCCAGGTCCCGCTATTTGTTATTGACCGTAGAGGTGTCTCGGTCCTGTCTACATAGTTCTCGAACCCGCACGGTCTGCACACTTAACGTTCGGTGACGTTTCGGTATTATTGAGTTATGTATGTTGGTGACCGAAGGTTGTTCGAAGTCCCAGATGAGACTCCGGACGTCACGAGGAGCTCCGGAATGGTCCGGAGGTAAAGATTTATATATGGGAAGTCATATTTTGGCGACCGGAAAAGTTTCGGGTTTTTCCGGTATTGTACCGGGAAGCTTCTAGAATGTTCCGGAAACTTCCTGAGGAGTCCGGAAGTCCACCAAGGGTTCCACCACGTCCCAAGGGTTTGCATGGGCTGAGGGGAGGCACCCTGGCCTTATTGGGCCAGGCGCACAAGTCCCTCAAGGCCCATGTGGCTTGGGAGAGGTGGAAAGTCCAGCTGTTTATGGAAAGGGAGGGAATTGGACTAGGAGTCCAACTCCTCCCCCTTGGCTGTGCCCTAGGGCTTGGAGGGGCTGATCTCCACGCCCCTCCACCTATAGATAGAGGGGAGGGGCGCCCCAAGAGCACACACAAAGCGCTTGGCGCCCCTCTCTCTCCCTAGATCGTTTACTCCTCCGTTCGCGGTTTCGATAGCGCTAGGCGTAGCCCTGCCGGGATAGCACCACCACCACCGCCACCACGCCGTCGTGTTGCCGGAGAACTCATCTACCTCTCCGCCCCTCTTGCTGGATCAGCAAGGCAGAGATCGTCATCGAGCTTTACGTGTGCTGAACGCGGAGGTGCCGTCCATTCGACACTAGATTGGAAGGACCGTGATTGGATCGCGGGACGGATCGTGATTAGATCGCGAGACGGATCATGATTGGATCGCGGGATGGCTTGCGATTTGGATCGCGAAGACGTTCGACTAAATCAACCGCGTTTCTTAACGCTTTCGCTTAGCGATCTACAAGGGTATGTAGATCCAGTCTCCCTCTCGTAGATGCTCATCACCATGGATAGATCTTGCGATTGCGTAGGAAATTTTTTGTTTCCCATGCAACATTCCCCAACAGTGGCATCATGAGCTAGGTCTATGTGTAGATGAGATCACGAGTAGAACACAAAGGAGTTTGTGGGCATTGATGCTCAGATTGCTTCCTCCCTTGGTCTTTTCTTGATTCAGCGGTATTGTGGGATGAAGCGGCCCGGACCAACCTTACTCGTACGCTTACGAGAGACCGGTTCCATCAACTGACATGTAACTTCCTTGCATAAAGATGGCTGGCTGGTGTCTGTCTCTCCTACTTTAGTTGGATCGGATTCGACAAAGGCGGTCCTTGAGAAGGTTGAATAGAAATTTGTGTATCATCGTTGTGGATTTTGCGTAGGTAAGAATCGTTCTTGCTAGATACCCGTAGCAGCCACGTAAAACATGCAGCAACAATTAGAGGACGTCTAACTTGTTTTTGCAGGGTATGTTGTGATGTGATATGGCCAATTACATGATGACATATATGTGATGTATGAGATGATCATGTTTTGTATAGAATATCACGACTTGCATGTCGATGAGTACGGCAACCGGCAGGAGCCATAGGGTTGTCTTTAATTTATTTTTGCTGTTTTGCTTTACTTTATCACTATGAGTTAGCAATAGTCGTAGAAGCAACAGTTGGCGCGACAACCTCATGGTGACATGTTGATGGAGATCAAGATGATGGAGATCATGGTGTCATGCCGGTGACGATGGAGATCATGCCGGTGCTTTGAAGATGGATATCAAAAGCACAAGTTCATGGCCATATCATGTCACTTATGATTTGCATGTGATGTTAATCCTTTTATGCATCTTATTTTGCTTAGGACAACGGTAGCATTATAAGGTTATCCCTCACTAAAATTTCAAGATAAAATTGTGTTCTCCCCGAGTGTGCACCGTTGCGAAAGTTCGTCGTTTCGAGACACCACGTGATGATCGGGTGTGATAGACTCTACGTTCACATACAATGGGTGCAAGCTAGTGTTGCACGTGCGGAACACTCGGGTTAAACTTGATGAGCCTAGCATGTACAGACATGGCCTCGGAACACAAGAGACCGAAAGGTCGAACATGAGTCATATAGTAGATATGATCAACATGAAGATGTTCACCATTGAAACCACCTCATCTCACGTGATGATCGGACTTGGGTTGGTAAATTTGGATCATGTGACACTCGAATGACCAGTGGGATGTCAATTTGAGTGGGAGTTTTGTAATATGATTAACTAAACTCATTATCATGAACATAGTCAAAATGTCTTTGCAAATTATGTTGTAGATTACTAGCTCGCGATGTAGCTCCCTTGTATTTTTTATATGTTCCTAGAGAAATAGAGTTGAAAGATGATGGTAGCAATATCACGGACTGGGTCCGTGATCTGGGGATTGTCCTCATTGCTGCACAGAAGGCTTATGTCCTTAATGCACCGCTCGGTGCACCACCCCCTCAAGCGTCGTCTGTAGATGTTGTGAACATCTGTCAGGCACGTTCTGATGACTACTTGATAGTTCAGTGCGTCATGCATTACGGCTTAGAATTGAGGCTCCAAAACATTTTGAATGTCACGGAACATATGAGATGTTCTAAGAGCTGAAATTGGGATCTCAGGCTCGTGCCCATGTTGAGAGGTATGAGACCTCCAACAAGATTCTTTGCCTGCAAGATGAAGGAGAATAGCTCAATCGGTGAGCATATGCTCAGATTGTCTGGGTGCTACAATCGCTTGAATCGAGTGGGAGTAGATTTTCCAGATAAGATAGTGATTGATATAGTTCTCCGAGTCACTGCCACTAAGCTACTAGAGCTTCATGATGAACTATAAAATGCCAGGGATGGAAATAATGATCCCTGAGCTATTCGCGATGTTTGACACTGCGAAGGTAGAAATGAAGAAGGAGCATCAAGTGTTTATGGTTAGTAAAACCACTAGTTTCGAGAAGGGCAAGGGCAAGGAGGGGAACTTCATGGATGGCAAGCCAGTTGCTGCTCCAGTGAAGAAACCCAAGGTTGAACCCAAACCCGAGACTAAGTGCTTCTATTATGAGGAGAGCGGTCGCTGAAGTGGAACAACCCTAGATACTTGGTAGATAAGAAGGCTGGCAACGTCAACAGAAGTATATTTGATATACGTTTTATTCATGTGTACCTTACTAGTACTCCTAGTAGCACTTGGGTATTAGATACCGGTTCAGTTGCTAAATGTTGGTAACTCAAAATAAAAGCTACGGAATAAACGGAGACTAGCTAAGGGTGAGGTGATGATGTGTGTTGGAAGTGTTTCCAAGATTGATGTGATCACCATCGCACGCTCTCTCTACCTTCGGGATTAGTGATGAACCTAAATAAATGTTATTTGACGTTTGTGTTGAGCATGAACGTGAGTAGATCATGTTTATTGCAATACGGTTATTAATTTAAGTCAGAGAATAATGGTTATTCTGTTTACATGAATAATACCTTCAATGGTCATGCATCCAATGTGAATGGTTTATTGAATCTCGATCGTAGTAATACACATGTTCATAATATTGATGCCAAAAGATGCAAATTAATAATGATAGTACCACTTACTTGTGGCACTGCCGCCAAGGTCATATTGGTGTAAAGCGCATGAAGAAACTCCATGCTGATGGATCTTTTGACTCACTCGATTTCGAATCGGTTGAGACATGCGGACCATGCCTCTTGGGCAAGATGACTAAAGACCCCGTTTTCGATATGATGGAGCGGGCAAGTGACTTATTGGAAATGATACATGTTGATGTAGCGATCCAATGAGTATTGAAGCATGCGGTGGATATCGCTATTTTCTTACCTTCACTGGTGATTTGAGTAGATATGGGGACATTTACTTAATGAAACACAAGTTTGAAACGTTTTAAAAGTTCAAACAAATTCAGAGTGAAGTTTGAGATCATCGTGACAAGAAGATAAAATGTCTACGATTTGATCGTGGAGGTAAATATCTGAGTTACGAGTTTGGTATACAACTTAAGACAATGTGGAAGTTGTTTCACAACTCACGCCACCTGGAACACCATAGTGTGATGGTATGTCCGAACGTCGTAGTCATGCTCTATTGGATATGGTGCGTACTATGATGTCTCATATCGATTTGCCACTATCATTTTGGGGTTATGTATTAGAGACAACTACATTCACTTTAACTAGGGCACCATCTAAGTCCGTTGAGATGACACCGTATGAATTTTGGTTTGGCAGAAACCTAAGCTGTCATTTCTTAATGTTTGGGGCTGGGACGCTTATGTGAAAAAGGTTTCAACCTGATGAGCTCGAACCCAAAGCGGACAAATGCATTTTCATAGAATACCCTAACGTAACTGTTGGGTATACCTTCTATCTCAGATCCAAGCGCAAAGTGTTTGTTGCTAAAAACGGGTCCTTTCTCGAGAAAGTGTTTCTCTCGAAAGAATTGAGTGGGAGGAAAGTAGAACTTGATGCGGTTGTTGAACCGTCACTTCTGTTGGATAGTAGCACAACGTAGAAATATGTTTCTGCGACGTCTACGCCAAGTGAAGAGGAAGCAAACGATGATGATCATGAAGCTTCGGATCAAGTTGCTACCGAACCTCGTAGGTCGACAAGGACTCGTACCGCCCCTGAGTGGTACGTCAATCCTGTCTTGGAGGTCATGTTGTTAGACAACAGTGAACCTACAAGCTATGAAGAAGCGATGGTGGGCCCGGATTCCAACAAAGGGCAAGGAGCCATGAAATATGAGATAGGATCCATGTATGGAAACCAAGTATGGACTTTCGTAGACTTGCCCGTTGAACGGCATGCCGTTGAGTACAAATGCACCTTTAAGAAGAAGACAGACGCTGATGGTAAATGTCACCATTTATAAAGCTCAACTTGTCGCAAAGTAGTTTCCGACAAGTTCAAGGAGTTGACTGCGATGAGATTTTCTCACCCGTAGCGATGCTAAAGTGTGTTGGAATTATGTTAGCAGTTGCTACATTTTTCGATTATGAAATCTGGTAGATGGATGTCAAACCAGAGTTTCCTTAACGGTTTCCGTGAGGACAGGTTCTATGTGATACAACCAAAAGGTTTTATCAGTCCTAAGGATGCTAAAATGTATGCAAGCTCCAGCAATCCTTCTATGGACTGGAGCAAGCATCTCAGAGTTGGAATATACGCTTTGATAAGGTGATCAAAGTTTTTGGGTCTATACAAAGTTTATGAGAAACTTGTATTTACAATAAAGTGAGTGGGAGCACTATAGAATTTCTGATAAGTATATGTGGATGACATATTGTTGATCGGAAATGATGTAGAATTTCTGGAAAGCATAAAGGGTTGTTTGAAAAGGTGTTTTTCAAAGGAGAACCTGGAAAGAAGCTACTTAAGTATTGGGCATCTGGATCTATAGAGATAGATCAAGACGTCTGATAAAACTTTCAATGAGTACATACCTTGACAAGATTTTGAAAGAGTTCAAAATGGATCAGTCAAAGAAAGAGTTCTTGCCTAATTTGTAAGGTGTGGAGTTGAGTGAGACTCAAAAGCTCGACCACGGCAGAAGAAAGAGAAAGGACGAAGGTCGTCCCCTATGCCTTATCCATAGGTTGTGTATAGTATGCCATGCTGTGTACCGCACCTGGAGTGTGCCTTTCCATGATTCTGTCAAGGGGTACAAGAGTGATCCAGGAGTGGACCACTGGACAGCAGTCAAAATTATCCTTAGTAACTAGAGGACTAAGGAAATTTTTCTTGATTATGGAGGTGATAAAGAGTTCGTCGTAAAGGGTTACGTCGATGCAGGCTTTGACACCAATCCGGATGACACTAAGTAGCAATCCGGATACGTATAGTGGAGCAACCATTTGGAATAGCTCCAAGTGGAGCGTGGTAGCATCTGCAGTATGACATATAGATTTGCAAAGAACACACTTATCTGAATGTTGCAGACCGTTGACTAAAACCTCTCTCACATGCAAAACATGATCGAACCCCAGAACTCATTGGGTGTTAGATTCATAACGATGTAAATCACATGGTCATGTGAACTAGATTATTGACTCTAGTGCAAGTGGGAGACTGTTGGAAATATGCCCTAGAGGCAATAATAAATTAGTTATTATCATATTTCCTTGTTTATGATAATGGTTTATTATCCATGCTAAAATTGTATCGTTCGAAAACTCAGATACATGTGTGGGTACATAGACAACAAAGTGTCCCTAGTAAGCCTCTACTAGACTAGCTCGTTGATCAAAGATGGTTAAGGTTTCCTAGCCATAGACATGAGATGTCATTTGATAACGGGATCACATCACTAGGAGAATGATGTGATGGACAAGACCCAAACTATGAACGTAGCATATGATCGAGTCAGTTTATTGCTATCGTTTTCTGCATGTCAAAGTATCTGTTCCGATGACCATGAGATCATGCAACTAACTGACACCGGATGAGTACCTTGTGTGTATCAAACGTCACAATGTAACTGGGTGACTATAAAGGTGCTCTACAGGTATCTCCGAAGGTGTCTGTTGAGTTGGCATGGATCAAGACTGGGATTTGGTACTCCGTGTGACGGAGAGGTATCTCAGGGCCCACTCGGTAATACAACATCATAATGAGCCATGCAAGCAAAGTGACAAAATAGTTAGCCACAGGATCTTGTATTACGGAACGAGTAAAGAGACTTGCCAGTAATGAGATTGAACTAGATATAGAGATACCGACGATCGAATCTCGGGCAAGTAACATACCGAAGAACAAAGGGAACTGCATACGGGATTAACTGAATCCTTGACATAGAGGTTCAACCGATAAAGATCTTCGTAGAATATGTAGGAACCAATATGGGAATCTAGGTCCCGCTATTGGTTATTGACCGTATAGGTGTCTCGGTCCTGTCTACTTAGTTCTCGAACCCGCAGGGTCTGCACACTTAACGTTCGGTGACGTTTCGGTATTATTGAGTTATGTATGTTGGTGACCGAAGGTTGTTCGGAGTCCCGGATGAGATCCCGGACATCACGAGGAGCTCCGAAATGGTCCAGAGGTAAAGATTTATATATGGGAAGTCATATTTTGGCGACCGGAAAAGTTTCGGGTTTTTCCGGTGTTGTACCGGGAAGCTTCTAGAAGGTTCCGGAAACTTCCGGAGGAGTCCGGATGTCCACCAAGGGTTCCACCACGTCCCAAGGGTTTGCATGGGCTGAGGGGAGGCGCCCTGGCCTTATTGGGCCAGGCGCACAAGTCCCTCAAGGCCCATGTGGCTTGGGAGAGGTGGAAAGTCCACCTATTTATGGAAAGGGAGGGAATTGGACTAGGAGTCCAACTCCTCCCCCTTGGCTGTGCCCAAGGGCTTGGAGGGACTGATCTCCATGCCCCTCCACCTATATATAGAGGGGAGGGCACCCCAATAGAACACACAAAGCCCTTGGCGCCCCTCTCTCTCCCTAGATCATTTTCTCCTCCGTTCGCGGTTTCGATAGCGCTAGGCGTAGCCCTGTCGGGATAGCACCACCACCGCCGCCACCACGCCGTCGTGTTGCCGGAGAACTCATCTACCTCTCCACCCCCTCTTGCTGGATCAAGAAGGCGGAGATCGTCATCGAGCTGTACGTGTGCTGAACGCGGAGGTGCCGTCTGTTCGGCACTAGATTGGAAGGACCGTGATTGGATCGCGGGACGGATCGTGATTGGATTGCGAGACGGATCGTGATGGGATCGTGGGACGGCTTGCGATTTGGATCGCGAAGACGTTTGACTACATCAACCGCGTTTCTTAACGCTTCCACTTAGCGATCTACAAGGGTATGTAGATCCACTCTCCCTCTCGTAGATGCTCATCACCATGGATAGATCTTGCGTGTGCGTAGGAAAATTTTTGTTTCCCATGCAACGTTCCCCAACAGGATGCACCCTCGAGCGCCACCTAGGCAGGTAATCATGGCATTTTGTCCTAAATGCCAGAGTTAGGTATGGTAGCTCTGCTTAGCTATCTAATCAATAGATAATGACTGTTTTGCCATTCTGTTAACCCCTTGCACTTTAAAAGGAGGCCCAAGGCTACCTAGCTCAGGATTGGGACCCCCGAACACTTGTACTGGCATAGCAGCTCTTTGCCCGACAGCAGTCCTTGCCGGGGTTAGGCGTTGTGCGTTTTTCGTGTTCCTCCAATCAATCCACCAAAAAGCTGGAGTAGGGTTTTACGCTTAGGAGCGGCCCGAACCTAGGTAAAATGCTTGTGTCCTGATCGTCGCGCCGTCTCATGCTCTCCGCTCTTCGTGCAACGTGACCCCCCTTGCCAAACCACAAGGGACCTCTGGTCCCATAGGTGATCGTGAGCATCCGTGGCCCGACATCTTTGGCGCGCCAGGTAGGGGGTGTGCATCATTTGCGCGAACCCGAGTTCGTGAACGGCGAATCGATCTTCATCATCATCTTCTTCAACAATGGTCCCAACGAAGAAGACCAGCACGACCGCGCATCCTTCCACTTCAAAGGTTCCCTCGCACGTAGTCGCGAGCGCGGCTGGCGTCATGGCGGCCGTAAGTGAAGAAGGCGCCGTGGGCAACACAGCTGGCACAGGCGGCGCCCCCATCGTGTTCTCCACGGCCGAGACCGGAGCGGATAACACCAGAAAGAAATGGGTCCTCTCGACACTAGGGAGATATGGCGTAATCCAGCAGGCCAAGGGGAGAAAGAGGTACCTGGCCATATCTTTCTCCCTCCTCCTTCCCCGCCTGTGGTTAGCTCTGCGCGGCGACGACGTCGTCAGTGTCGATAAGCTCGCATGAGGTTCGGTCTTGCATTTGTCCCACCAGGGGATGAGTCCTCAACTGAATGCTAGCGTATATCCGCTGTTAGACGCTCCCGGAAGGAAAACCATGGCAAGGTCCCATACGCCCATCGCGGGTCACCACGGGACCGTTGGGTGTTAAGAAAAAGGGGGGAAGAAGTGGCCATACCTACTTCCTTTTCCATTCCCGAATTAATCATGAATATCGCATTAACCCGGCAGGCTCCTACCGCTGACCATATGCGTGACTAACGGGTCTTCAAGTATCCCCGTTTTGCTCTTCTCTACATCCCTTCTCTTTCAGGGCTGCGGTGAGCACATGCTTGCGCGCGTACCATACGGAGCACGGGAGAGAGAAGACACTAGGACGAAATGAAAAGCCATGACAAAAGCTAAGTTGACTAAAACAATCAACTTCCATTAAGATATACGTTTATATGTCCCTTAGCCGAACCAAAAGGTTTCGTATGCTAAACCTTGCGTGTGACAGAACCTTACTTTGTTCGTTCGCGCCCGTGTTTTGTTTCGAGCCTACTCTACATAACATGCGGCAGCGTCAACGCTGCCAAAGGTAATCCCACCGGCAGCGTGCTCTTGCCAGCAGAAAGCTAATGACCTGTTCCTCAAAGCAATTCGCGGCAACACTTCGTTGGCGGGTAACTAGAAATGCACAACGGTGATTATCATACAAACGTCGGAAGGGTAATGAAGGGCATAGTATGCGATTACATAAAAACATCGGTTCAGCAAACGATAAAATGAAGTAAGTTCAGGCCCTAATACGAGATACCTACTGTGTCTTAAGTACAGGGCAACATGGCGACAAGGAAGGCATAAAGCTAACTCCGGTGGCTCCCCTGGGTCCTTGAAACTTTGAGGATCCTGTCGGCGAGAGGACCGGCCTTCTCCATGGCGGCCGAGGTGTCGGCACCCGACGGCAGCTTCTTGAAACCATCGGAAAGATCGAGCTCCGGGTGGAAGAAGGTGAGGTTACTCAAGCCCAGGAAGAGGGCATCCCGTGCTAGCTTCCAGGATTCGTTGGCGAAAGAGGCAGCCTTGTCCTCCTCATATGTCTTCAACCCCTCGATCAAGCCGTCGAAGAAGAGTGTCAGCTTGACGCTTGGAGCTTCGTGTTTGCTGACAGAATAGGCCCAGCTCTTCATGTCCATCTTGGCAATCTGGGAAGTGAGGCGCTCGGCGATGTCCACCATGCTCTTGATCCAGAGGTCACGCTGTTCAACCAAGTTCTCCAGTTTTTCTTCGGCGTCCTTCTGAAGGATCTGCGCACGGGTCACATCTGTCAGCAACAGTTTCTCGCGATCCCCAGCTGATTCAAGGACACTTTCCATGGAAGCAAGCCTGGATTTCATTTCAGAAATGGTGCTGTTAGCAGCTTCGAGGTCCCGGCCCTTGGAGGAAAGCTGTGATTGCACCTCTTTCAGAGTTGCCGCTGCCTTTCGCGCCTCCTCTTTGAGGGTCTCAACCTCCCTGGCACTCCCGGCAATATCCTCTGTCAGCTTGATCAGCTGGGCTTCAAATTTGGCCTTAGCAGCAGATGCAGCGGCCAACTCGTCGGGTACCTTCTTTATTTGAGCAGCGGACTCCAAGGAAAGTGCATCAAGAGCAGTCTTGTGGCCATCTTCCCACTCCCTGGTACGCTGTCGGACGCGGTCCTCCAGCTCCTCATCCTTGGCATGGAGGGTGGCCTCGAGGTTCCCTTCCCGGAGGGAGATGCCATCCTCTCTGGCGTCCAGAAGCGCCTCGCACTCCGCCAGACGGGCCTTCCAGGCGGTAACATCCTCGTTAGCCATGGACGGCGTCTTGCGCTGCCTCTTGAGAGAATGGACCTGCCGATTGTACCAGTCCCGCAGCTCGCTCCCTTTGCTCTTCAACTGCTGGTCCACGAGCTCGGCTGAGTCACGTTGCTCCTTTACCGCCTGCCATTGGTGGTTGTACCTGCTCTGCACATCCTTAAGCCCTGCTGCTATGGACTCCAAGAAAGCCAAGTCCTTGGCGGCGTCAGTAGTGCTGTGAGTTCCTTCGATCTTTTGAGATAACGGAGCCAGGATCTTGTTAATCTCTTCGTCAAGGTCTGCACCCACTGAGAAGGGCGAGCCGGGGGCTGTGTGGCTTAACGGAGCGGTGATCAATGCCAGATGAATCTGCGGGGACTGCAGGGCCGATGCCAGGGGATAACTGGACAAAGAAGGCATCATGGTTTGAAGGGGAGTCTTCTCTTCAACCACTGAGCTCAGGCCGGGCACGCTACCGGGATTTTGTTCCGTTATCTTTGAGGACCCCTGAATATCCCCGGCAACCGACCCATGTTCTTCTGTGGCAGCAATCTTCATCGCTTTCGTGGCAGCGTTCTTCCCAATGACAGTAACCTCCTCCAGCAGTTCGGGCTCTTCGAAAAGCGGGACTACAGAGTACTGTGGGGAGCACTGCTTCTGCCCCGTACACTAGGGAGAAGGGTGTCTGGTCGGTAGCTCGATTCGGCGTCGTTCTGAGGAACCAAAGAACCACCGGCAGCTCATCTATCCAGCGCTTGCCGCTCCCTCGCAATCTATCGAAAGTCCTTGTGTTCAGACCTTGCAGCACTTCAGCATTCATCCTATCGACTTTCCCGTTGCTTCTTGGATGGGCAACAGAGGCGAAGGAGACCTTGCTTCCAAGGCTTTGGATGTATTGCATGAAGGCGCGGCTCGTGAACTGGGTGCCGTTGTCGGTGATCACTTTGTTGGGCACTCCAAATCGGCACACCAGTCCTTTCATGAACTTGATAGCTGACTGCGCGGTCACCTTCCTCACTGGCTCGACCTCAGGCCACTTTGTGAACTTGTCGATTGCTACGAACAAGAACTCAAAGCCCCCGACAGCGCGGGGGAAGGGGCCCAAAATATCGAGCCCCCAGACCGAGAAGGGCCAAGACAAAGGGATCGTCTGGAGAGCTTGTGCTGGTTGATGGATGTTCTTGGAATGGAACTGGCAGGCTTCACACTTGGTGACCAACTCAGTTGCATCTTGGAGGGTAGTGGGCGAATAGAAACCCTGCCGGAAGGCTTTCCCGGCAAGGGCTCTTGATCCGATGTGAGACCCACACACACCTCCGTGAATTTCTGCCAACAGCTTTAGTCCGTCCTCCCGGTAAATGCACTTCAATTTCACACCGTTGGGTCTTTTTCTATACAGAATGTCATCGACAAACTGGTACATACTTGACTGACGGGTTACTTTTTCGGCCTCTTCTTGCTCTTTGGGAAGTTCTCCTGTTGAAAGGAAACGGACTATATGTTGTGCCCAAGTTGGAGCCTGGGGCTCCACAACTAGGACTAAAGGCATCTCCTCGTCCGTGGGAGCGCTTGTCTCGACCGGGAAAACCTGAGGTTCTGCGGGAGAGAGCTGCTCACTAGGCGAAACGAGACTATCCCCGGCAGCTTCTCCAGCAGCGGCTTCGGGAAACTCTGCCGGGAAATGCTTGTCGGAGTTCAGCTTTCTTCTTTTCCTGTCCATCGTTGATGGGGATATTGATGGTTGAGTGAGGCGAAGGATAAAGGTTCCTGGTTCCATAGGGAGCTTTTGCGCAGCGCACTTTGACATATGATCAGCAATACTATTTTCCGCACGCGGCGCATGCTCTGTTTGTAATCCGTCAAAGCGCTCCTCCAGTTTCCTCACTTCTTCCACGTATGCTTCCATCAACGGGCTCTGATAGTCTTTGTTGACTTGTTTCACCATGAGCTGAGAATCGCCTCGGATGATCAATTTCTTGATTCCCAATTCCACCGCGATCCTGAGTCCGGCAAGGAGCCCTTCATACTCGGCGGTGTTGTTGGTGGCTTCCTCCCGGGGAAAGTGCATCTGAACCACATACTTGAGGTGCTCTCCGGTGGGGGCGATGAGGAGCACGCCTGCTCCAGCGCCCTGGAGTGAGAAAGCACTGTCAAAGTACATGATCCACTCTTTAGGTGCTTCCTTGCCGGGGAGGACTATTTCTGGAACTTCTTCATCTGGCGTGGGCGTCCATTCAGCAATGAACTCCGCCAGCGCCCTGCTCTGGATTGTGGAAGTGCTCTCATACTTTAGTCTGAAACTTGACAGCTCAAGTGCCCACTCAACTATCCTGCTAGTGGCCTCGGGGTTCCTCAATATGCGCTGCAGCGTAAAGCAAGTGACAACTGTGATCTCATGGGCTTGGAAGTAGTGGCACAGCTTCCTTGAGGCCATGATGAGGCCGAAGATCAACTTTTGCACTTCAGAGTACCTTGGCCTAGCCCCCTGCAACAAGGAGCTGACAAAGTACACCGGCCGCTGCACCACTTTCCTTTTCGCCACTTCCTTGGAACTACCTTCGTTAGCTTGCTGAGATTCCCCTGGTTCTGCATTGGGTCCTGTCGCGGATGCTTCGGTTTTGTCCCTGGCAGCATCGGCCGCAGCGGCTGCATCTTCATCTACTTCTCGCTGGGCCACCAGCGCTGCAATGACCACTTGATTTGTTGCCGCCAAGTATAGCAGCAATGGTTCTTGCGGCTTAGGAGTGACCAAGGTGGGAGCGGAAGAAAGGTAAGTTTTTAGATCCTACAATGCTGCCTCTACTTCTGGGGTCCACTTTATCGGGCCCGCCTTCTTCAAGATCTTGAAGAATGGCAGGGCGCGTTTAGCGGATTTGGAAATAAACCTACTTAACGCAGCAACGCATCCGGTCAAACGGCTGATGTCCTTGACACTCTTGGGCACTTGTATCTGCTCGATTGCCTTGAACTTGTCAAGATTTGCTTCTAATCCTCGCTGAGATACAAAGAATCCAAATAGCTTGCCGGATGGGACGCCAAATACACACTTCTCAGTGTTGATCTTCAGATTGATCTTGCGCAAGTTTGCAAAAGTTTCTTCCAAGTCTTGTATGAGAGTTGCTTCATCCTTGGTCTTGACGACTATATCATCCATGTAAGCTTCCACATTTCTGTGCAATTGTGGTCCAAATCCAGTCTGCACGGCTCTGAGAAAGGTAAAACCAGGACTCTTTAACCCGAAGGGAATCCGTACGAAGCAGTATGTGCCGCACGGAGTTATGAACGCGATCTTTTCCTCATCTTCCTTAGCCATGAAAATCTGGTGGTATCCGGAGTAAGCGTCTAAGAACGAAAACAAGTCACACCCGGAAGTGGAATCAACAATCTGTTCGATGCGCGGCAAGGGGAAAGGGTCCTTTGGTCATGCCTTGTTCAAGTCAATGAAATCTATGCAGAGCCTCCATTTCCCATTCGCCTTGCACACCAATACCGGGTTGGCTAGCCAAGTTGGGTGCAACACTCCTCTGACCAAACTAGCTGCTTCGAGTTTCCTGATTTCTTCGGCAATGAACTGTTGCCGCTCCAAGGCTTGCTTCCTAACCTTCTACTTGACGGGCCTGGCGTGTGGGCTGACAGTAAGGTGGTGCTCAATTACCTCCCTGGGAACACCGGGGATGTCGGATGGTTGCGAAGCAAACACATCGACATTTGCCCGTAGGAAGGCAACGAGCGCGCTTTCCTATTTGTCAGTGAGGGTGGCGCTGATGGTGAACGTACCACCAGTGCCATCCAGCCCTGCCGGGATCTTCTTTGTCACAGGGTAGGTGACCTTGGTCTTCTTGCTAGCGGAACTCTCCGGCAGGTCATCATCAGGCGCAACGCACTCCGAAGAGGCGCTCTTCCCGGAGTCCTTGCCAGTGTTCATGCTAGGCTTCCTTGCTTTCTTCGATTCTTTGGCGGGAGCTGGGACTTCTTCAGCCTCAGCTGCTACCGCGTCCCGATACATCTTGTCCATGCATATGACTGCGTCCTTCTTGTTAGATGGGATGGAGATGATTCCGATGGGGCCCGGCATCTTCAAAGTGTTGTAAGCATAGTGAGATGCTGCTATGAACTTTGCCAGGGCTGGGCGGCCAAGAATTCCGTTGTAAGGCAGTGGGAGCTCAACTACGTCAAACACCACTTTCTCAGTTCGGTAGTTCAACTCCCCGCCAAACGTCACAGGCAAGGTGATCTTTCCCTTAGGTCGGCTCCTACCGGGGTTGACTCCTTGGAACGTACCCATGGCCGTGAGCTCTCCATCAGGGATCTGCAGCCTTTCAACCACTTTTGGGGAGATTCAGTTCAATCCTGCCCCGCTGTCAACTAGCATCTTGGTGACCTTGAGGTTGCAGATCGTTGGGGAGACCAACAACGGCAAACATACGACCGCAGAGGTGCGATCAGGATGGTCCTCTTTGTCAAAGATGATAGGCGTGCGGGAACATTTGAGTGGCCTTTTGGACTCTGCAATAGGCTCCACGGCGCTGACCTCACGCACCCACTGTTTAAGCTGACGGTGGGAGGAATGCAAAGACGCACCCCCGTCAACACACATGGCTTCGGTTGCTTTCTGGAATTCTTGATCACTGGAATCCTCCTCGTCATTCTCATCCTCACTCATGTTGTCGGGGTAAACAAATAAGGGTGTTCATTCCCCCTGACTTGTGCACGGACAGACAGCCTCCGGCCCCTGTAAGCAAAACCCGTTGGGAAGGCCACCGCGTCTCCAAGCAACATTCAACAACCAGCATCCGGCAGCAGCCACCTACGGAAGGCCAAGCAAACGTCGGCAGACTCCAGCAAGCTCAACGCGACAGCCCAAGCCTGGACTACAACGTGCCAAGAACATCCCCGACGCTTGCCGGGGACCAAGACATGCACACCTCCAAGAAGACCCGGCAATCCACTCCCCGGCAGGTGCGAGCCAACAGGCCACCGCTCCACCACATCGCTATGCCTGTCACTTATCGATCCGGTGTCGAGCCCTCAGGCGGCTAATCAGCTCTCGCTAAGCATGTGGCGACACATCGGAATGCAAGTTACGCTCAGTAGACACCCGCCCTGCAGCGTGTCAAGACCATAAGGAACGACCGGCCAAGCGGTGGCAAGAGCTTCCCGGGGATGCACCCCCGAGCGCCACCTAGGCAGGTAATCATGGCATTTTGTCCTAAATGCCAGAGTTAGGTATGATAGCTCTGCTTAGTTATCTAATCAATAGATAATGACTGTTTTGCCATTCTGGTAACCCCTTGCACTTTAAAAGGAGGCCCAAGGCTACCTAGCTCAGGATTGGGACCCCCGAACACTTGTACTGGCATAGCAGCTCTTTGCCCGACAGCAGTCCTTGCCGGGGTTAGGCGCTGTGCGTTCTTCTTGTTCCTCCAATCAATCCACCAAAAAGCAGGAGTAGGGTTTTACGCTTAGTAGCGGCCGAACCTGGGTAAAATGCTTGTGTCCTGATCATCGCGCCGTCTCATGCTCTCCGCTCTTCGTGCAACGTGACCCCCCTTGCCGAACCACAAGGGACCTCTGGTCCGATAGGTGATCGTGAGCATCCGTGCCCTGACATCTTTGGCGCGCCAGGTAGGGGGCGTGCATCATTTGCGCGAACCCGAGTTCGTGAACGGCGAATCGATCTTCATCATCATCTTCTTCAACAATGGTCCCAACGAAGAAGACCAGCACGGCTGCGCATCCTTCCACTTCAAAGGCTCCCTCGCATGTAGCCGCGAGCGCGGCTGGCGTCATGGCGGCCGCAAGTGAAGAAGGCGACTTGGGCAACACAGCTGGCGCAGGCGGCGCCCCTGTCGTGTTCTCCGCGGCCGAGACTGGAGCGGATAACACCGGAAGCAAATGGGTCCGCTCGACCCTAGGGAGATATGGCGTAATCCAGCAGGCCAAGGGTAGAAAGAGGTACCTGGCCATATCTTTCTCCCTCCTCCTTCCCCGCATGTGGTTAGCTCTGCGCGGCGATGACGTCGTCAGTGTCGATAAGCTCGCATGACGTTCGGTCTTGTATTTGTCCCACTAGGGGACGAGGCCTGAACTGAATGCTAGAGTATATCCGCTGGTAGACGCTCCTGGCAGGTGAACCACGGCAAGGTCCCATACGCCCATCGCGGGTCGCCACGGGACCGTTGGGTGCGAAGAAAAAGGGGGGAAGAAGTGGCCATACCTACTTCCTTTTCCATTACTGAATTAATCATGAATATCGCATTAACCCGGCAGGCTCCTACCGTGGACTATATGCGTGACTAACGGGTCTTCAAGTATCCCCATTTTGCTCTTCTCTACATCCCTTCTCTTTCAGGGCTGCGGTGAGCACATGCTTGCACGCGTACCATAAGGAGCACGGGAGAGAGAAGACACCAGGACGAAATGAAAAGCCATGACAAAAGCTAAGTTGACACAAATAATCAGCTTCCATTAAGATATACATTTGTATGTCCCTTCGCCGAACCAAAAGGTTTCGTATGCTAAACCTTGCGTGTGACAGAACCTTACTTTGTTTGTTCGCGCCCGTGTTTTGTTTCGAACCTGCTCAACAAAACACGCGACAGCGTCAACGCTGCCAAAGGTAATCCCGCCGGCAGTATGCTCTTGCCAGCAGAAAGCTAAGGATATGTTCCTCAAAGCAATTCGCGGCAACACTTCGTTGGCGGGTAACTAGAAACGCACAGTGGTGATTACCATACGAACGCCGAAAGGGAAATGAAGGGCATAGTATGCAATTACATAAAAATATCAGTTTAGCAAACGATAAAATGAAGTAAGTTCATGCCCTAATACGAGATACCTACTGTGTCTTAAGTACAGGGCAACATGGCCACAAGGAAGGCATAAAGCTAACTCCGGTGGCTCCCGTGGGTCCTTGAAACTTTGAGGATACTGTCGGCGAGAGGACCGGCCTTCTCCGTGGCGGCCGAGGAGTCGGCACCCGATGGCAGCTTCTTGAAACCATCGGAAAGATCGAGCTCCGGGTGGAAGAAGGTGAGGTTACTCAAGACCAGGAAGAGGGCATCCCGTGCTAGCTTCCAAGATTCGTTGGCGAAAGAGGCAGCCCTGTCCTCCTCATATGTCTTCAGCCCCTCGATCAAGCCGTCGAAGAAGAGTGTCAACTTGACGCTTGGAGCTTTGTGTTTGCTGACAGAATAGGCCCAGCTCTTCATGTCCTTCTTGGCAATCTGGGAACTGAGGCGCTCGGCGATGTCCACCATGCTCTTGATCCAGAGGTCACGCTGTTCAACCAAGTTCTCCAGTTTTTCTTCGGCGTTCTTCTGAAGGATCTGCGCACGGGTCACATCTGTCAGCAGCAGTTTCTCGCGAGCCTCAGCTGATTCAAGGCCACTTTCTAAGGAAGCAAGCCTGGATTTCATTTCGGAAATGGTGCCGTTAGCAGCTTCGAGGTCCTGGCCCTTGGAGGAAAGCTGTGATTGCACCGCTTTCAGAGTTGCCGCTGCCTTTCGCGCCTCCTCTTTGAGGGTCTCGACCTCCCTGGCACTCCCGACAAGATCCTCTATCGGCTTGATTAGTTGGGCTTCAAATTTGGCCTTAGCAGCAGATGCAGCAGCCAACTCGTCGGTTACCTTTTTCAGTTGAGCAGCGGACTCCAAGGAAAGTGCATCAAGAGCAGTCTTGTGGCCATCTTCCAGCTCCCTGGTATGCTATCGGACGCAGTCCTCTGGCTCCTCATCCTTGTCACGGTGGGTGGCCTCGAGGTTCCCTTACCAGAGGGAGATGCCATCATCTCTGGCGTCCAGAAGCGCCTCGCGCTCCGCCAGACGGGCCTTCCAGGCGGTAACATCCTCGTTAGCCATGGACAGCGTCTTGTGCTGCCTCTTGAGAGAATGGACTTGCCGATTGTACCAGTCCCGCAGCTCGCTCCCTTTTCTCCTCAACTGCTGGTCCACGAACTCGGCTGAGTCATGTTGCTCCTTTACCGCCTGCCATTGGAGGATGTACCTGCTCTGCACATCCTTAAGCCCTGCTGCTATGGACTCCAAGAAATCCAAGTCCTTGGCGGCGTCAGTAGTGCTGTGAGTTCCTTCGATCTTTTGAGATAACGGCGCCAAGATCTTGTTAATCTCTTTGTCAAGGTCTGCACCCACTGAGAAGGGCGAGCCGGGGGCTGTGTGGCTTAACGGAGTGGTGATCAACGCCAGATGACTCTGCGGGGACTGCAGGGCCGATGCCAGGGGATAACTGGACGAAGAAGGCATCATGGTTTGAAGGGGAGTCTTCTCTTCAACCACTGAGCTCAGGCCGGGCACGCTACCGGGATTTTGTTCCGTTCTCTTTGAGGACCCCTGAATATCCCCGGCAACCGAGCCATGTTCTTCTGCGGCAGCAATCTTCATCGCTTCCGCGGCAGCATCCTTCCAAATGAAAGCAACCTCCTCCAGCAGTTCGGGCTCTTTGAAACCAGGACTGCAGAGTAGAACAACAAAACAGAAGTATGGAAATCAAGAATCAATAAAGCATGTAAAGAAAGGATTCAGGGGAAACAAGAACACCAGCAAGAGGGATACCCGATGGAGAATGTTGCGGAAGGACCTCTCCTTCCCCGGCAACATCAGTTGTCGGCGTACGGTCTGTCGCCGCCCCTTCGGCAATGACCTTTGCACGAGCAGGTTCCTCAGCGGAGGCCCTTGCCGGCGAATCCCCCTCACAGGCAATGGTTGACAGGGAATCTTGGAGAAGGAGCTCCACTTGGTGAGCCACCCTCCAATCTTCCTCTCCTGTTTCCCTAACGGGAGAAGGAAGGCGCCCTTCCTCATCCCCGCCAGCAGACGAGGCCTTTGCTTGGGTTTTGCGAAGAGGACTGGGCTGGGGGCTAGACACGGGATTCTCTTCCGCGTCTCCTGCAGAACCTCCGCCTGCTGCAAAGTCCGAACCCACTACAGATTTGTCCCTCTTAACCCTGTGCGCAGGAGTCTCCTCATATTCATCCCTGTCAAGGTCAACCATGCAAGATCAGTCAGGAAGATTAAAGATTGAAAGCCTTCTGACGGAAGCAGATATCAGCTAGACTCACTCCGAGGCAAGGAGCATTGAGCCCAGCTCGTATGACGCGGGTGGTGGAGTCGCCCAGCCCCTCTTCAGAGTTGGGGGGACAGGGCTTGACGGAGCGACCAGGACTGCTGGCAAGGGCAAGTCTGGCGGAGGAGTTGGGCTTGACAGGGGGCTGGGATCCACCCCATGCACCTTCCGTCGCTTGGCAGGGGACACCTTGGCCTGAGAAAGGCAGGAGGATTGGCGACGTGCTACTTCGCGGCCACTACCCTTAGCAATCGTCTTCTTCACCTTCGAGGAACCACGCAAAGATGCGGGGGCCGTTAACTCCCAGCTGGCACGTAGACGGAGGCGGCAACCCGGCTCCGGGGCCTGGGGCCCCTCTTCAAGCCCCTCATCTACCGCCTCCGGAGCCTTCGCCCCCTCCACTTCGCCCTCCGCTTGGGTCCCTGTTGCCACGACTTGGAAGCCACTGGCCCCGGCAAGCTCCAGCCCGGCAGACTCCTCCGGAGCAAGATTTTCGCCCTCCTCCTCAGAAGAACCGTCGTCTCCAGACTCCTCCTCCTCCTCTCCATCGAAGGCTGCTCCCCTAGCGGTCCTGATGGCCTTGTCCTCCGTTATTCGTCCGGAGATATAGGCCCTCTCCGCTTCCCTGGTCGGCGCGGTCAAGTTGTCCTCCGGTTTGATAGCTCTCTCATCCAAGGCGAAGACCCACTCCATCTCGCTCTCCAGGGCAGGCAGCTCCCAGTCAGACTTAACACCAGAAGCATCGCATTCTAGCATCCATTGGAGGATCTGATTCCGGGCAGAATAGCGGTGCAATAGGATGACTCCCTCCGGCAGATGGTGTGTCCCGAAACGGCCAAACAACTGGTCGCACAGCCAGCCATGGCCGTAGGCTGTCAAGTTGTTGGCGGGACCAGGATATAGGCGCATCCAATCGGCAGGACCATTTAACTCCCAAGCAAACATGTCCCAATTCTACAAAGGAGCGATGCGGCGGCGGAGGAAATCTGCCCCCACATGCTCAATGGTCAGCCCGGCAGCCTTGAGGCGAACGATCCTGTTCAGTGCCTGGCGGAGTTTATTGTCAGAAGGGCCTAGCTTCCCCCAGTCACTACCGCGCGTAGCGCATTCAGTCCGCGCCTGGCAGAACGCGGGGGCTTTGTCGTCCTTGATCCAGCACCAGTCGCCCCTCCATTTTTCCCACTTCCCGCGCAGCTGTCCGGAAAGGTACTCCTTCTTGTCCCGGGGGATCCAGCTTATGCTCCCCGAGCGATGGGATTTGTCCTCAATCCGAGGAAGGAAGAAGTGCCTGAACAAGTCTACATTGGGAGCAACTCCAACAAAGTTCTCGCACAGATGGGAAAATATCGCCATGCAAGATATCACATTGGGCGTAAAATCCAGAAGGTGGAATCCATATGCTGCCATCATGGCACAGAAGAAATTAGAGAAGGGAGGGGCAAAACTTGGGGCGAATTTGGGGGCTTCTTCTCCTTGGGGCTGTCCGGCAAAACTTGGGGCGCTCCATGCCCCTTTGTCGCCCGCCCCCACATATAGGCATACCTCTTCATCAGGGTGTTGCCATCCAGGCTCGACGGAGAGATAACCACATCTCCCTACCGCCGCCTCTCGAGCTCTACCGCTTTCTTCTTCCTCTCCTCGGCCACCAGGTCCATGGATGCGGCTGCCTGCTTCCCCTTGTTACCGGCCTTTTTCTGCCCCATCCTTGAAGCGTTCAAGGATGACGGATGATCCGGCGGCGCTAGGTAAACCGAGAGTGGCGGTGGGAGCAGTTCTTTGGCTTGAGGAGGAAGATGGAGGACGGAGAAAAGGATGCAAATGAGCAGCGCCCATGTACGTTGTCCTTTTTATTTTAAGGGACCCGCACGGGGGCTGGCTCTTCGCGATCTTTTTGGAAAACTGTCATTTTATTACTGGCAGTTCTTTTTATTCTCCAACGGCTCCCGTTCACGACCCCACGACCCGCGATAAATGTGCGGAGTGGATGTGGGTGGAAGGACAGAATCCCTCCGACGCGTGTCCGTGCAATGTTTGGGGCCTAACCCAACGTGCCAAGCGACACGTATGGCTCAGGCCCGGGGGCTTCTGTCGGGGTAAACAAACAGGGGTGTTCATTCCCCCTGACTTGTGCACGAACAGACAGCCTCCGGCCCCCGCGAGCAAAACCCGCTGGGAAGGCCACCGCGTCTCCAAGCAACATTCAAGAACCAGCATCCGGCAGCAACCACCTACGGAAGGCCAAGCAAACGCCGGCAGACTCCAGCAAGCTCAACGCGGTAGCCCAAGCCTGGACTACAACGCGCCAAGCACGTCCCCGACGATTGCCGAGGACCAAGACCTGCACACCTCCCAGAAGACCCGGCAAGCCACTCCCCGGCAGGTGCGAGCCAACCGGCCACCACTCCACTGCATCGCTACGCCTGTCACTTATCGATGCGGTGTCGAGCCCTCAGGCAGCTAATCAGCTCTCGCTAAGCACGCCACGACACATCAGAATGCATGTTACACTCGGTTGACACCCGCCCTGCAGCGTGTCAAGACCATAAGCAACGAGCGGCCAAGCGATGGCAAGAGCTTGCCGGGGATGCACCCCCGAGCGCCACCTAGGCAGGTAATCATGGCATTTTGTCCTAAATGCCAGAGTTAGGTATGATAGCTCTGCTTAGCTATCTAATCAATAGATAATGACTTTTTGGCCATTCTGGTAACCCCTTGCACTATAAAAGGAGGCCCAAGGCAACCTAGCTCAGGATTGGGATCCCCGAACACTTGTACTGGCATAGAAGCTCTTTCCCTGATAGCAGTCCTTGCCGGGGTTAGGCGTTGTGCGTTCTTCGTGTTCCTCCAATCAATCCAACAAAAAGCAGGAGTAGGGTTTTACGCTTAGCAGCGGCCCGAACCTGGGTAAAATGTCTGTGTCCTGATCGTCGCACCATCTCATGCTCTCCGCTCTTCGTGCAACGTGACCCCCCTTGCCGAACCACAAGGGACCTCTGGTCCCATAGGTGATCGTGAGCATCCGTGCCCCGACACATGTCCTCTGTTTCTTTCTTCTCATGACCTCTGGCTGGTTTTTCCTTCTGCTACGGGGCTTTGCCACGGCGGCCTCCTCTGCCGCCACGGCCCTTCCCGGCAGCACCGTCTTGGTTTTTCTCTTTGTCATGCTTCTCGTACTCGGCCTTCTGCTTCTCAACAAGCTGCTCAACTTGGCGGCACTCTTGGAGATCATTGCCTTTAGTGCGATGGATTTTGCAGTATGGCCAGTCGAACTTCCCAGTTTTCTCAGCGGCAGCGGCCTCCCGGCAATCAACGCACGCGGTAGCTCCCTTGCCGGGGGTCTCGGCTTTGGCCTTCTTGCCGGTACTGAGATCTCTGGAGCCCTCAACGGCCAACACTGCTTTTCCCTTACACTTCTTGTTACGCTTCCGGCTCTTCCCTTTCGGGACAGGGGCATCGTCGTCGTCATCTGAATCGACTTTGATGCCAGCCTCCTCGCCGGGTAATCGTCTCCCTTCCTCAGCACGAGCACACTTGTCCGCCAACGTGTACAGCTCGTTGACGGTTTTGGGGAGTCTGACATTCATCTTGGCCCTCATCCTCCAATTGCGCACGTTCGAATGGAACGTGGCAATCATGGCAACGGGGTGTATCTCTGGGATGTTGCGGTGCACTCGATTGAATCTCTGGATGTACTTCTGCAGAGTCTCCCCCTCTTTTTGCGGAAAGACTTGCAGGTCATTGGGCTGCCCTGGCTCCTTGTGGCCGCCTGTGAAGGCGCCAACGAACTCGTTGCACAAGTCAGCCCATGATGAAATGGAGTTCTCCAGCAAGTGCATCAGCCACAACCTCACGTTTGGCTTGAGTGCCAAAGGGAAGTAGTTGGCAAGCACCTTCTCGTCTCTCCCTCCGGCAGCCTGGACGGCTATCGTGTAGATTTCCAGGAACTCTGCCGAGTTTAGCTTTCCGTCATACTTCTCCATCAGCTCTGGTTTGAAAGCTCGGGCCAATGGCCAGCGGACCTGTCGCAGCTCGTGAGTGAAGGCAGGGCACCCAACCTCGTAAGGCAGGTACCCGCCAGCACTGGGCGCGGGGTCGCTGGTACCTGGGCCATTGCGCCTATCAGACTGACGGTGTGCTTCTCGGCGCGGCTCGATAGTGATGCGCGCATCTTCTTTCCGTCGATCCTCCAGGGCACGCGGCTGGTCCTGGCGATCAAGGGGGCCAGACGAGGGCATAGATGCTTCATCGAACTTGTCAACATGTGAAGCTCGCCGCGGCTGCTCCTGGGTCTGTTGTCGTGGAGGGGACTGCACCGTAGGTGTGGTCCCCTCGACACGATCGCCGGCCCGGGCCACCGTAGCCGTACGCGTGTGCCGCGATGGCTATGCATGCTGAGATTTGTTGGCTTCGACGAAGCATATTAGGCTCTGGATGGTAGTTCTCCACTCATCCATCTTATAAGCCGCTGGTGGGAAGTTTAGCAGCAGCTGGGCTCGCACCATTGCTTCCGATGCCGTGTCCTACATGGCGAAAGAGGTGGACCGTGACGTCGCCCGGCTCCTGGTGGAACTGAGAGGGGAGTCACCGCGTCCCGGTCGTCGTGCACCGCTCGCTGGGGCAGTCTGTTGCGGGGGATGCCGAGCCCGCGGGTTCGCGACTTCGCTCGGCGCTCCGTCTTGTTCTGGACGAGGCGTGCGTCCAGTAGCCGCGCTGGTGACGGGCATAGACGGGGGATCACGGCTTGCTCCGGATTGAGCGCTGCCGTGATGACCACGGCCATCCACGCGGCGGGGAGGCGGTGACTGGTCGTTTCCTCCGCCCACGGCACTAGGGGCGTGCTCGCCAGGATGTTTCTGCTGTTGCTCCTCTCCGGCGTTCCCCGCTCCAACCTCGGTCGTGGGAGACGCGACGGCGGCGTCGCCTGTGCCAGACGTGTCGCCCACGACGCCCGCCTCACTTGCAGCCACCGTAGTGCCAAAGGCGCCCGCGGCCGCATGTGAGGGAGCCTTTGAAGTGGAGGGATGCACGGTCGCGCCGGACTTATTCTTGGGAGCCATGGATGAAGAAGATGTTGATGAAGATCGACTCGCTGCTCATGAACTTGGGTTCGCGCAAACGACGCGCCCCCTACCTGGCACGCCAAATATGTCGGGGCACGGATGCACACGATCACCTATAGGACCAGAGGCCCCTTTGTGGTTCGGCAAGGGGGGTCACGTTGCACAAAGAGCGGAGATCATTAAACAACACGACAATCGGGACACTGGCGTTTTTACCCAGGTTCGAGCCGCTACGAAGCGTAAAACCCTACTCCAGCTTTTGGGTGGATTGATCAGAGGAACACGAAGAACACACACAACGCTCAATCCCGGCAAGGGTTGCCGTCAGCGAGAGCTACTACGAGAGTACAAGTGTCCAAAGGTCTGAATCTTTAGCTAGGTTGCCTTGGGCCTCCTTTTATAGTGCAAGGGGCAACCACAGTGGCAAAACAGTATTTATCTGGTGATTAGATAGCTAACACAGCTATCATACCTAACTATGGCATATAGTACAAAATACCATGATTGCTAGTCTAGGTGGCGCTCGGGGATGCATCCCTGGCAAGCTCTTGCCACCGCTTAGCTGGTTGTTGCTTAGGGTCTTGACACGCCACTAGACGGGTGTCAACTGGGTATAATCTGTCTTCCGGTGCGTCGCCACATGCTTAGCGAGAGCCACTTAGCCGCCTGCAGGCTTGACACCGCATCGACAAGTGACTGGCGTCGCGATGCGGTGGAGCGGTGGCTGGTCGGCTCGCGCCTGCCGAGGATGGCTTGCCGGGTCTTCCTGAGATGTGCGTGCCTCGGTCCCCGGCAGGCTCCGGGGACGTGGCTGGCGCACTTGGGCCCCTCCTGGGCTGTTACGTTGGTCTTGGTGGCATTTGCTTGGCCTTCTGTAGGTCGTTGCTGCCGGGGTCTGGGTCTTGAATGTTCGCTTGGTGGTATGGTAGCTTGTATCGACGGGTTTTCCTACTACTGCCTGTGCATAAGTCAGGGGCACTAGATACCCCTGTCCTAGTGAACCGACACAAACCAATCAGCCTTTTACATGTATTTACCAAAAATGGGTATATATGACCAACCGGTTCTCCGTCCGAGTCGTTGTCGTCGCTGGAGTGTTCGTCGGAGTCGTTGTGGACCACCGGCTCTGGCTGGGGAAGCACGGCGGCGGCCACAACGTCAAGGTCGCGCTGCTGTCCACGCGTTACGTCATCTTCGACGACGGCAATCTCTGTGCCCACCTTCACGCTGTGCTCGGGTGCTTCGCCGGCACCGACGTGGTTACTCCCTCCCATGGTGCAGGGAGGCCGGTGATGACGATTGAGAACGGCGGCGAGGATGCAGGGTGGGAGAGAGGATTGCGTGTAGCGAGAATGTTAAAACCAACGGCTCGAGCGCGGTTAATAAAGGGGAGTTGGGACTTGAGAGGGAGGCGGGCGGTGGTTTAAAGGGACGGCTCGCCTCCCGGTGAGCCGCCTGCGCGCCGGACTACTGGCATGCGCACCGTCAATTCACACGCCTGTGGCACGTCTCCCTGCGAAACTGCGTAGCGAACACACCTCCCATCAATTCACACATCTTCTCGCAAGCATCCCGGTCAGCCTGCGAGTTGACCTGCTAGCATGCGTAACGTCAAATCATATCTGCGTGCATGGATCATGGGGCGTGTATTGTTTTTCTGCGACGCTACAGCACTTACTCCCTCCGTTTTTATTTAGTGTGCATATTAGAGTTGACTGAAGTCAAACTTGATACAGTTTGACCAACTTTAAAGAAAGAAATAGAAATAATTACCATGACAAATATATATGATGTGAAACTACATTCAATAAAGAATCTAATGGTAATAATTTTTAATTGTAAATGTTAACATTTTTTTCTAAATTTGGTCAAAGTTTACAAAGCTTGACTTTAACCAACGCTAATACGCGGACTAAATAAAAACAGTTTGTATTAATAAACCATTTGCGATGTAAACGTGACGGTTCTATGTTGCATCTATTAATAAGCCCCTGTTTGCAAGAAGCTTAGATGAAAACTTCTCTCAAATTGGACGTTTATTTACCACGACCTATCAGGTCCCTATGATGAAATCATGTTAATGTTTCATGAAACCTAGCTTAGCTGGGCGTTTGCTGGAATTTGAAAGCCAAGAGTCAATGTTTGCGGCCCCGAGATGTTCGAAATTTATTGTTTTTCCTTCCATGGGGACTAAACAAGCACCCAAGACAAAAAAATGAATTTCTAATCCATTCAGGTGCACAACCGCGTGTGCATATAGTTCAAATTTGAAATTTACAAATTAAATACTAAGGAATCAATTTAATGTATAGAATGTCTTAATGTTCTTTAAGAATCAAATTTTAACACTGCACTCCTATTATCACATGTGCACTACATAAAAAAGTTTGACATGCATGCCTCGAAGTGACGGTGGTGTGGTGGGACGAGTGGGGGTGTGGAGTCCGACACACAATACGCGTTGTATGTGCGCCACCACGTGGGGTTGTCCGGTTAGTTAGGCATCAAGCTGACAATGGGGATTACTCAGGTGGGTATATTGGAGTCCCATCCCTGTCCCCATCACCGCCCTCCCATTCCATTCACCGTCTATGTTCCCATGCGCGGGGATAAAAAGTTTCCCATCCCCGTCCCCATCACCGCCCTCCCATTCCCGTCACCGTGTCCGTACCCGTGCGCGGGGATAAAAAGTTTCCCATCCCCATCGCCACTTATTTATCCCCGTGGGGAAACCCAACATGCATTTAAGAACAACATTCGATAGTATTTCAGTAAAAAAATAGTATTTCAACGCAATAAACAATATGTTGTGGCTAAGTTTGGGATTTCTTAGGGATATTTGGGCCATATGGGTGGGATCTGTGGAAATTTGGGTGACCGAGGGCGCAAATTATGTGGGGTCTACTAATTTGAGAGCCCACGTGCAAGTTATTTCATGGTTAAGGCGGGTAATGCTATGTATGTCCCATCCCCATCCCCGTCCTGCACGCTGGGTAAGGTATTTGACCCACCATCTTCCCCATGGGAATTCAAGCTGGCACTTCTCTGTGCCCTAATAGAGTAAACACCCATGGGGATGCGGGTAACGGTTTTAACCATTGACAGCTTCAGGTGAGGCACACGTGCCACGTCAAAAGTCATGCATTGGGTATATATTTAAAGCATCTCGATCATGACCTTTTTCATGCATATGTTTGTGTCTCATGCATGCGGTGGTGGTCCTCGTAAACTCACTCATGCGTTTACCACCGACACACCCATTCGTTGCCCCCGTGTGGTCTATCACCTTGGATGGCGCACACGAGAGGGGTTTGATCAAAGCTGGATTCATCTTAGTCCGTGTTTCGGCAAATATCATGGTGAGATTAGAGACGAAAGTTTGGGCGCATGTGTGCACGCGCGTGCTCATTGTACAAGTTGTGAACCTCCATTTTTTCTTATTTGCGAAGGTGTCACATGAAAGGTGTGCATTGGGTATTCAAAACATCACACAACACCTCCGTACATATGTTAGGGCAGCATGGAGGCGGTGGTTGTCCTCGGACACCGCTCCCTCGCACAATTATTAGTGTCACTCCCATCTGTGGCCTCGCGTACTTTTGTACCGCAACGAGAGAGGTTAATTATTGTGGATTCTTTTTTGGTCGATGTTTGCGGTAGGCCATGGGTGTGATATTACATGGTATAATTTGAGTGCGTGTAGTGTACGCAGGAATGTCTCTCCCATTGGTTCGAATGGGGGGTGGGTATATATATACTACGTGTCATGAACCACGCTTTCCGTGCGGACTTTAAGATTCCCGAGGAAGGTGTGCCACGCTAAAGTTTGTGTGCTGGGTATGTAAACATCACACAACACTTCCATGCATATGTTTGATCCACACTTAGACAGTGATTGTCTTTGGATACTCCTTCGTGTGGTTGTCGTTGGAAAGTCCATTCCTGGGCCCATGTGGATGTCCATCACATTGACTGACAACGACAGCGAGTTTACCATGGTGGATTCGTCAATTGTTTTGTGTTATGGTATATATTATATAGGTCATTTGAGTTTCCTTACCCAAGTCTGAGCACACGTGTACGTATGCGTGAATCGTTTCCATCGACGCTTGGCATACTAGTTGTACGCATCATGAAAACTCGCTCGGGGGGGGGGGGGGGGTCTATCCTGTTCCGAAGCATGTGACACATCAAAGTTGAACATGAGGTATATATTAATGAATTCAAACGCGAACACAACATTTCCTTACATATGTTTGCACCACCAGCAGGTGATGGCTGTCTTCGACACTCCACCGCATGGTTATCGGCGTCACGCCCATTCATGGGCCTCAGTGGACGTCCATCCTTTCGACCGACAGCGGGAGAGGTTTGACCAAAATGTTGATTCTTTGGTCGAGATGTCCATGTTGCGAGGCGCATGGGCCATAGTCCACCTTTGACCGGAAAAGAGATGGGTGGTTTGACCATGCTGGATTCATGTATATGTTTCATTTTCGTGTTACGGCATGAGTGATACGCAAGACCTGTTTGGGGGCATGTATTCGTGGCTAGGATTCCCCCTCCACCGACACGAAGTGGCGACGGAGGAGAAATGTGCCACATCAAAGTTGCGCATTGGGTATTTTGAACGATCAAACCACCCTGTGCATACATATTTTTGTTCCACATGCAGGCGTGTATGTGTTCTAACCCCTTTCCCGCATTTTTTTGATGAAATGCTCCTATATATTATTATTCTAGGAGTAAATATCAAACGATTCGAATGTAACAACCGTTCGCGATTCTACACTCAACAGAAACCATTTCCTCCACCGCTGGCACATCAGCACGGTCCACTGGTGGGCGCCGGACACGATTGGGTTCGACGAGACTTCCCTCGTAGAAATATCTACCACCTTGAGCCATTTGAAAAATGGCGGTTCCGCGCGTTTTTCCTATTTGATAGCACACACTTATTATGTTTCTGCTGTGTGCGATGTTTGTTGCTCCCACCCTGGCCGCGCCTCTTCCATCCCGTAATCTAAATTTTCAGTAGCCCCGGCATCCTGGCATTCCCGCCTAGTAAAATTTTCAATAGCCGCACGGCATTTCCTCAAACACCACCTGCCCGCCCCCCTCCCCACCACAAAACCTCTGCTCAGATTACGTAAAAAAAGGAAAACCTCCGCTCCCGCACGCACCACTCCTCTCCCTCGCTCGAACCCTAGCTAGCCCGCCGACGCCACCCCCGCCAACGCCGCCCCCGACTCCACCGTCATCCTCTGCAGGCCTTCCCGTGACTATCTCGAAGTCCTCATGAAGATCCATCACAAGGGGATTGGACTAGAGTCGTTCGTGCAATCGACAGTAGTGCTCCTCCATGTCAAATCCAAGCACAACTCTGGTCCACCCCGTAGTTTCCGCCTGTGAAGCACCCTCTTTGCCGCAGATCCACGTCCCCATCCTCACCCACACTCCATAGCGTCGCTGCCTTAGCCTGGCTATGCTTCCCGGGGAGCTGGAGGAGCGAATGGCCAAAAAGAGGTATCTCGACGCCTGTCCGCTGGACGACGGCGAGGTGGCCGCCGAGGCCCCCCGGGGAAGCTCAGTACGATGACTGGCCCGGGGCTTTTAATAAGCGGGCTCGCGCATGTATGTATGTCCCGGCAGCCAGCTATGACATCGAGCTCGTCGACAGCGATGGATTGACGCGGGCTATGACACAGGTTAAGTGATGCACCCCACCCCTTCGGGTTCAACCTCCTTCGATCTCCTCCATGCCCCCTGCCGCTAATCTACTCTGCTTCGCTGTCAGGATTTTGCCTTCATCGCCATCGAAACCCTTTTGTCATTTCTGAAGGTTGCATTCTAGTGGCGGTGGCTCGGGATCGTCAACTGCCAAGTCAGACCTCATTGACGACAAGGGTGCCCTATCCGTCTCTTCCAAGGGGAAATAGCCCATCCACGACATCAGGGACGTCACCCTGTAGACGTGCTCTTCCAAAGTCAAGGAGCTAAGCTGCCACCACAGGGAGCGCACGGTGCGCACCCCTAGTCTAGGCTCTTCCAAGGGGTATGAATTGTTCAAAAGTGCAATTTGATATGCTGGAGTATGAATTGTTCAGTTCAATTTCAGTGCTGATGCGTTTGGTTGTCTGTAGTGAGCATATACCTTGTCTAGCGTGATATGTGGTTGTTTGTAGTGAACATATGTCCAGTTTCATTGCAAGATTAGGTTGTTCAATCATACAATTGGTTCCCGTTAAAGCTAGTGTATTTAACATGCCCCTGTTTATTTCAGTTTTCTCACAATGTGGTGTTGAATCATACAATTTGATGTTTAAGCACATGGTGCATTCTATCATCTATGCAATTTCAACAATACTGATATGAATGACTGTTTGGTTGATGTTAAGTATGTTGTAGTGAGCATATGCTTTCTTTAAAGGTTTTTTGGTGGTTTGTGGTTATGATTTGTCCAGTTTCAATTGCTATATTTGGTTGTTTGTATTATGCCTCTGATCTACTCTGCTTTGCTGTCAGAAATTTGCTATGCTGGAGTATGAATTGTAATGTTCAAAAGTGCAATTTGATAAGCTGGAGTATGAATTGTTCAGTTCAATTTCACTACCTATGTTTAGTTGTCTGTACTTAGCATATACCTATATTTGGTTGTTTGTAGTATGCATCTGATCTACTCTACTTTGCTGTCAGGAATTTTCCTTCATCGCCAACGAGACCCTTTTGTCATTTATGGAAGTTAAGTTCTATGGCGATGTTTTGGCATCGTCAGCTGCCAAGTCAGGCCTCATTAATGACGACAACTTGTCGTCGACAAGTGCATCGTATGGTGGAGTATGAATTGTTCAATTCAATTTCACGAACGCCTATGTTTGGTTGTCTGTAGTGAGGATAACCTTGTTTAGCTGTTTTTGGTTGTTTGTAGTGAACATATGTCCAGTTTCAATTGCTAGATTTGCTTGTTCAATCATACAATTGGTTCCTATTAAAGCTGGTGTAGTTAACATGCCCCTGTTTATTTCGGTTTTCTAACAATGTGATGTTCAATCATAGAATTTGATGTTTAAGCACATGTTATGTTCTATGCAATTTCAACAATACCGATATGAATGATTATTTGATTGTTGTAGTATGCCTTGTTTATTTAGTTATTCACAATGTCTAGTACAATCTGATTAATACCAGTTCAATGGCCATATTTATTTCCTGTTAAGCCTGGTGTAGGTAATACACCCCCTATTTTTTTCACTCTGTGATGTTCAATTATACAATTTGATGTTTAATTACAAGCTTTGTTCTATGCAAATTCAACAATACTATTATGAATGACTTTATTTGGTTGTTGTTAAGCGTGATGTAGTGAGCATATGCCTATTTTAATGGTTTTTGGTTCACATGGCTATATTTGTTTCCCATGTTATACTCCCTCTGCCCCATAATATAAGACGCTAATACATCCAATATGTTCATGCATTGGATGTAATTAGATCTTATATAGTGGGACGGAGAGAGCATCATGTGAGGTAACTAATAAAGATTGCTAGTACAATGGATCAAAATGTGGCAATTAAACTATTTATTTACAGTTTGTCCAAGACAACAGTGATATGAAGTATATTAACTCATAACTATGTACCCTTTTTACTGCACATAATGAGTTGTTAGATGACAATCTCTGCATCTTTTTCCTTTGCAATGGTTCCCAACGCAGGCTACCCAAGATCACCTCTCAAACTACATGATTGTTGGACATACAAATGTACATGTATTTCTACCAGACTAGAATGACTATCTGGAAGTCATGAAGATATTGAAGGATGGGCAGTCGACCATCAAAAGGGATTGGGCTAGAGTCGTATGTGCATACGACATGGAGGAGGGCAAACTACGGGCATTCTGCTTCACCTTTTATAGCAATCAGAATATCTTTTGCCTCTTTCTTTGTCGTCTTTCATACAAGTATTCAACTGTCGTTCATCATTCTTTATTTGGTGCTTATGTAATTCTTTCGTTGACATAATTCTTGAACGTATGTACCTGTGAATGGAATAATGCATTGGTTGATGTACCTATCTATGTATATGTAAAAAGCTACTCCCTACTTTCAAATTTGAATTATGTACAATTTTAAATTGTAGCGATTAAAATAATAATAAAATGTTCTGCGGGTCATTACGCCGCACACGGTTTGTAAATCTCAACGTTTGTGATATACCTCATGATCCGACACGTTTCACAGATAGAAGACGTGTGCGCCCATGCACACAGTTGCCGTTTGCAAATCATGTGTAATTTCAGATAATATAACAAACGGTGCAACCAAATTCAACGTTGGTGATAGAATCTCTGTCGCACACAGTTTAAAATGATAAACTGTTTGTGATGTAGTATTCATCGCAAACATTTGACCACAGAATAGCGCGTGCGATACTTATCTTGTCGGACACGAGTACGACATTCAGACGTTTCTTAAACCTATCCGATACTTGTACGACGGTTAAATTATATTCTTAGTTAAATATCGCCAACGGTTCGTCCAATATAAGTGTTTGTGATATTACTGTGATCTCACACTAGTTACAAGGATGGGCCATATGGGAAGTCCACCATATCTCAAACGGTTGACTGGTGACTCTCGTTTGTGATAGATACGGACATCCCATACGCTTAATTTTGCCAAACGTTTGCGTTCGTTGGACACCATCACTGACGATTGTTCTGTGTCGTGTGGGATGGACCCCCCCCCTATTGCCCACACATGCAAGGCGACGGTTTCAGAGTACGTCACGGAAATGGGTTAAAAACTGTTTGTATAGCACATCGCTGCACCAGTGGTAACTGGGCGGGGTAACAGGTAGAACCAAAATAGTGTCATCGACATATTGGATAATAGGGAAATTTGGGCAAGATACATGCTGCAAAGGTGGCTAGATAACATGATTGGACATAGCCTCATGGAGTATAGTTTGTAGCAAATCTGCAACTATCAAAAATGTCAAAGGTGATAGAGGATCACCTTGTCTGGCACGTCTTTTTCATAAGAATTGTTTTCCTGGCACCCCATTGAGAAGAACAGAAGAATATCTTGTGCTATAAATCAACCTAGTCCAATGGATCCATTTAAGCCTAAACCCTTTAGCAGACAAAATATCAATGATGGTATCATGGTTCAACGTATCAATGCCTTCTCAAAAGAAAATGTCATCAGCCCAATTTCTTTCTTGGAGTCGATGAATATATTCATAATACTATGCACAACAATCTTGTATGCATCTTTCGTTCAAAAACCCATACTGGTTGCAATGTTCCAATTTCAAAATGTATTTCGGCAACCTATTGGCTAGCAGCTTTGTGAGAATCTTTAAATTATAGTCTAGGAGGGATATATGTCTAAAATCACCAGGAAACACTACATCATATTTTTTTGGAAACGAGTGTGATGAAGGAGTAGTTGATACTTTGAATATTGACCTTACCCTCATAGAAATCTTTCACCAGTTTATAGAATTCAGGTGCTATAATATCCCAACAAGTTTTAAAAAAGAAGCATTAAAACCATATGGGTCAGGTGATTTATTAGAAGGAAGCTTCATAACAACCTCATCAATTCAACATGTGTGAAAGGAGCTTCCAATTCATGAATAAATTCAGATTGTTGCAACAGAGAATGAAGTAGCAGTGGATTTTCATTAGTAGTGGATTGACCTAATCTAGCTTGGAAAGCTCTGAATAAGATGGCTACTTTTGCTTGGTGGCCATGAACTTTAGCTCCATTCTCATCTTCTAGCATGGCAATATGGTTATTTGTGCTTGGTTGTTGCCTTGGCCTGGAAGAATTTTGTATTTGCTTCTCCAAATTCAATTAATCTTATAGTGGCCCTTTGCTTCGAATAAATCTTCTTGTAATTAAGAACATTTTATAAGGGCCTTGAGAGTATTCCTACCTCTATCCTTCTCTGTAGTGAGATTTCTATACTCCTCAGTGTTGTCAAATAGCAAGATTGTTGCATTAGTGTTGGAGATAGTGGCTTTCAAATCAGATAGATTTTCCGACCAATTTTTAAGTCTCTTCCTGCGCCTTTTAAATTTGGTAGTGATAATTTTTGCACTGCCAGTCTCATCCACTAATCGACCCAAATGGTTTAACCTTTCTATTCATAAGGTCATATATCAATGGGAAATTCCCTACCTTACTCCTTTCGCCATATTACACTCCATTGCACATGGCACAAATGCCAGTATCCCCCATTTTCCTAGAAGCATGAATGTTCGCCATGGGTAGCAAAACCCTAGCTAATCTCCACGCGAACACCTTCACCTTTGATGGCACCTGGATATTCCATAAGTTAAACCAACATTTCTGCACTCTCACTATGTCTGAGCACCCAGGTCTATGCTCGAGCCACACCTCCCTTTGCTTCTTTGTAGCAACAAGCAACCGAGAAGAAGATTTGATAGAGAACTGGCTAGTTTTCTCGTAGTGCCAAGCCCACATATCCTTTTGATTAACAATGCTCAAAGGTATATTCATTTAACAATGTCTTCTCCTCCCTCCCACCCCATTTCCTCTTGAGAGTCGCTTGTGAGGGTCCGGGCCGACACCTAGCCTTTTCCAACGGTATTGCCGGCTGGAGATGGAGGAGGGCAGGTGCCGGTGTAGATATTAGTCGTAGTCTAGTGTTAGGTCTGGCCGCTAGGGCCTTGTATGGCATTATGCCGTTGTCTGGTGCTATGCCATTGTCTCGGGTGCTCTCGCTGCGGGTGAGCTTCAGCTGTGAGGTGCTCTTCCTTGTTATGCTCCTCGTGCTCTCATGGTGGGAGCCAGATGTGGCGGGGAAGGCGGCACAAAGATCTCGTGTTCAAATAAAGCTCGAGGGCGGTGCTATGAATCGTGCTGATCTCGGGGTCCCTGTTCTTCCTCCTTGTGGTCATGGTGATTGACAGGAGGAACAGAAGGACACTGGGCTTCATCGATCTAGAGCTCGTCAGGGTGTTTGCATGCGTGCGGTGCAGCGCACGCTGGAAGTTGCATTCTTCGGAGTTCCCAAGTGGTGGCTGATGTGCGTCGTTGTTATCCAATGCAAAAGGAGCCTCTCTGAGCTTAGGTGTGTTGGGTGCCCGAGTCTCTTCTTCCTCCAGGACGATGCGCCCCGGAGGATCTTCTTTGATCTCGATCTGGGAGTTCGCACCAGCCTCTCCCCAAATGGTGCTGTCCCCGACGGTGATGCTGATGCCCAGATCTAGAGGTCACAGATTGCCTGCGGTGAAGACAAAGGGCCTAATCACGTTTTCTGTTTTTACTCTGAGGTCCTGCTCGCAAATGTTGAGGACTTTATTGTAATTTTATGTTTCTCTGCAGTCCTCGATGTTATTTGTACACCCTTTAATGCAGTTTCCAGGTCTTTCGGGGCCTTATCGTGCTCAAAAAAGGTATATTCTCCATTCAAAACAGTCAATCGAAATTAGGTGTGTAAGTACCGCATCCCTGTTCCATGAGCCGAAAGCAGCATTTATAAGCTCACTCAACTAAATAAGAGGAGGCAAACCAACCTGTGGTTGGATGGTTAGAGGGACAGTGGTATCCCCAGCCCACCAGGGTTCAAGTCCTCATGCTTGCATTATTCCTGGATTTATTTCAGGATTTCCGGCGATGTGCATTCATGAGAGGAGACGTTCCCGTCAACGACGAGGCGCCTACGGTGAATTCGTAAATCTCAAGATGATATGTCGACTCAGTCTCTCGAAGGTGCTCATAGGGTTAGGGTGTGCATATGTGCGTTCATAGGGATGAGTGTATGCGCGTGTATATAAGCGCTTGCGTCTGTACTGTGTTCAAAAAAACAAAAACAAAACTAAACAGAAGGCACATATCAGCCTCATCTCCAAATCGAACTCTCGTCCCTTCCGTTACAAATTATCCTAATGATTCCTTACTGTAGGACATCTCAGCCTTCACAAATAGCCCTCCATTCAACACATAGGATCCTCCGGACGAAGCTCCGACTTGCCTTCATGGCGATTTCCGGCGACTGCCCGGCAATATGCATGCTGCCGTCTTCTCCTTTCCCCTTCTTTATCTGATCTCCTCCCTTAATACTTTATTCTCTCCTAAATCATCTATTCTCCCCGGTCTTGTTGTCCTTCTTGATTGAGCGGCACAGATCCCCTTCTTCTTCTGATCTCCTCCCTCCTCTTTTGTTTGCTCTTGGATCTTCCCCAGCCTATGCTCCATTCGTTCGGCCTGGATCCTCCTCTTGACCCTGGTGAAGAGGGTTCTACCTTCAGACTCTTTGCTTGTTTCCTCACCCACCACAGCCTGATTCACCGCCCACCTCAGTCGGATTCCTCTCTGCTTGATTCCCCACCCACCACAGCCTAATTCATCACCCACCTCAGCTGGATTCCTATCTGCTTGATTCCTCGCCCACCACAGCCTGATTCACTCTTTCTTGTGATGCTTCTCCCACAAGCGTCTATTCGGTGGCCAGCAGTTGTGACCACCGGCATGTCTCCTGTGTGCCCGCTGTTGCTTCAGGGCCTGATTACTTCGGCGGTTGCGCCAGGCTTGCGGGGGCCTTGTGTGCCATGAAATTCGTTGGTTGGAACTATCGAGGTATGGACAAGGATCACGACAGTTCCAACAAAATGCAATATCTTGCCAACCCCATGACATCCACCGAAGCTCAGATAACTTTTGTTTCGGAAATTAGATCTTCTAGGTACATCGCCTCTCAACTTAATAATCGCTTTAGCTCTGCTGATAGCTTTGTAGTTCCTGCAAATGGTCTTTCAGGTGGCCTTTGGCTTGTTTAGACAGATGAAGTTCAAGTTACTGTCATGTTCTCCAATTGCTACGTTATTTTAGCTGTTGTTATCCATATAGCTACTAATCTTGAGTTTGTGCCCGCCTGTGTTTATGGTGATCCTCACCATCGTCACACCCGGATGATTTGGGACCATATTTCCTCTTTCATGCATGATAACCATGGTAAGCCCGTTGTTTGCTTAGGTGATTTAAATAACATTATGTGTGATGGGGACACTACCTCGGCTAAGGTGAATCACCATCGCATGTGTACTTTTAATGGTTATATTAAACAATGCGAGCTCTTTTATCTTGGTTTCAGTGGACCTGCCTATACTTGGACGAACAAGCGTTTCTCGTCAACTCCTGTGTTTGAACGGCTTGACCGCTGTCTTGCTCATGCTGAATGGTGTGATATGTTCCCAATACAAATGTTTTTAATCTTCCAATTATTTTAAGTGATCATGCGTCTATTCTTGCTATTCTTGTTTCTACTGAATCTCAATTTCATAGACCAAAGCTCAACTTTAAATTTGAAAACTGGTGGACCATAGAAGACTACTTCCAAACTGTCACAAAATCTGCTTGGTGCTCCTCTGTTAACCAATCTTTTCATATTAGGACAACTAACCTTGCAGGTACTCTTGAGAAATGGTGCAAAAAGAAAAAACCAATCCAACAGCAGCTTGCAACAATTCAAGATCAAATCAATACGATCCAGAAGCAACCGACTCAAAATCAACACCATTGCTTGGAGGTAAACTTATTGCTCAATATGAAGAATATATGACCAAGCTCACAGAATTTTATAGGCAGAGAGCTAAGAAGCATTGGGCGATGCATGGAGACAGGAACACCTTGTTTTTCCAAAATGCGGTTCTGAAACGTAAACACCGCAACCGAATCGTTTCAATTAAAGATGTGCATGGAAACAATCTTGTGGAACTGACGTGGCTTGAGACTGCGTCGGTATTTCCCCAAAGAGGAAGGGATGATGCAGCACAGCTACGGTAAGTATTTCTGTCAGTTATGAAACCAAGGTTATCAAACACGTAGGAGAACCAAGCAACACTATGTAAACGGTACCTGCACACCAAGAACAAATACTTGCAACCCGACGCGTAAGAGAGGTTGTCAATCTCTCCACGGTAAAAAGATAGATTGGTTTGTATTAGATTGGATAAATAGATCGCACAAGAACACAAAATAAAAGATGCAAATAAAAAGTGCAGCAAGGTATTTTTGGGTTTTTGGAATAATAGATCTGAAAACAAATGCGGAAAAAGATAGATCGGAAAGCAATATATTAAAAGAATAGACCCGGGGGCCGTAGATTTCACTAGTGGCTTCTCTCAAAAAAATAGCACACGGTGGGTAAACAAATTACTGTTGGGCAATTGATAGAAGATCAAATAATCATGACGATATCCAAGGCAATGATCAATATATAAGCATCACGTCCAAGATTAGTAGACCGAAACGATTCTGCATCTACTACTATTACTCCACACATCGACTGCTATCCAGCATGCATCTAGTGTATTAAGTTCATGGAGAAACGGAGTAATGCAATAAGAATGATGACATGATGTAGACAAGATCTATTCATGTAGGAATAGACCCCATCTTGTTATCCTTAATAGCAACGATACATCTGTGCCTCGCTGCCCCTTCTGTCACTGGGAGAGGTCACCGCAAGATAGAACCAATCACAAAGCACCTCTTCCCATGGCAAGAAAAATCGATCTAGTTGGCCTAACTAAACCAAAGATTCAAAGAAGAAATACGAGGCTATAAATGATCATGCATATAAGAGATCAAAGAAGACTCAAATAATATTCATGGATAGAAATTGATCATGAACTCAAACTTCATCGGATCCCAACAAACACACCGCAAAAAGTCATTACATCAAATAGATCTCCAAGAGACCATTGTATTGAGAATCAAAAGAGAGAGAGGAAGCCATCTAGCTACTGCCTACGGACCTGTAGGTCTATGGTGGACTACTCACGCATCGTCGGAGAGACACCAATGAGGGTGATGAACCCCTCCGTGATGGTGTTAGATTGGATCTCATGGTTCTGGAACTTGCGGCGCTGGAATTGTGTTTTGTCTCCTCGTCTAGGGTTTCTAGAATTTCTGAGGATTTATAGAGCTGAAAGGCGGTGGAAAAGACCTCTGTGGGCCCCACGGTACATCAGGGCACGCCAGGGGCCCCTGGCGTGCCCTGGTGTATCGTGGGCCCCACGGGCCTCCCCCCAGGTGCTTCCTTGGCTCCCAAGTTGTCTTCTGGTTCAAAAAAATCTCCAAAAAGTTTCGTGGCAATTGGACTCCGTTTGGTATGGATATTCTGCGAAGTAAAAAACAAGCAAAAAATAGCAACTGGCACTGGGCACTATGTCAATAGGTTAGTCCCAAAAAATGATATAAAGTTGCTATAAAATGATTATAAAACATCCAAGAATGATAATATAACAGCATGGAACAATCAAAAATTATAGATACGTTGGAGACGTATCAGCATCCCCAAGCTTAATTGCTGCTCGTCCTCGAGTAGGTAAATGATAAAATCAGAATTTTTGATGTGGAATGTTCCTAACATGTTCATCACATATTCTTTTCTTTTGTAGCATGGACATTTGGACTTTTAGATGGTTCAAAGCAATAGTCTAGTTTTGACATGAAGACTTTAATACTCAAGCATACCAACAAGCAACCATGTCTTTCAAAATATCAATGCTAAAGAAAGTTATCCCTAGCCCATCATGCTCAATCATTGATCCATTCATGAAACACACTCGAATATTAGCTACACCCAATGCACAAGTATGATCATAGTGCCCCTAGTTGGTGCTTTATAAGAGAAGATGGAGACTCAAATTAAAAATAAAAATTGCATAAAGTAAATAGATAGGCCCTTCGCAGAGGGAAGTAGAGATTTGTAAAGGTGCCAGAGCTCAAAGCTTAAATTGAGACAGAAAAATATTTTGGGTGGCATGCCTTTCCTGTCAACGAAAATGACCGAGAATTCTCAATACTTTCCATGCTAGATATATCATAGGCAGTTCCCAAACAGAAAATAAAGTTTATTCCTTTTTCCACCATTCTTTCACAATCCATGGCTAGTCGTATCCACGGATGCCTTCCATACCAACACTTTCCAAGGAATTTATTATTTCACAACATAAAGTAAATTTCTTTTTCATTTCGGGACTGGGCGTCCCTATTATCGCCGTACTCTCGTGCAATGACAAGTGAATAAACACTCATCTTGAGAATAACACATCTAGCATGCAAAAATATTAGCCACCCCCTGCCGCTTCATGAGCGGTACGAGCACACAAAAAGGAAATTCATTTTGAAAATTAGAGATGGCACATACTAATTTGCTTGGAACGGCATCGAAATACCGCATATAGGTAGGTATGGTGGACTCATATGGCAAAACTGGGTTTAAGGATTTTGGATGAACAAGTAGTATTTCTACTTAGTACAAGTGGAGGCTAGCAAATAGATTGAGAAGCAACCAACCAAGAAACGAAAATTCACATAAACGGGCATTAAGCATAACTAACACCGAATAATGCACCACAAGTAGGATGTAATTTCATTGCATAACTATTGACGTTCTTGCTTGCATAGGGAATCACAAACCTTAACACCAATATTCTTACTAAAGCATAATTACTCACCAACATGACTCACATATTACTATCATCATGTCTCAAAACTATTATAAGGAATCAAGTTTAAATTGTCCAATGATCTTCATGAAAGTTTTTATTATATCCCTCTTGAATATCTATCACTTTGGGACTAGTTTCATATATTGACATTCCTTAAGACAAGCTCAAATAAATTTAAGTGAAGAACATGAGCATAAAAATTTCATCTCTCAAAATAATATAAGTGAAGCATGAGAGAATTTCTTCAAAATTTAATAACACTCAAATTAATCTAAGTGAAGCATGAGATTATTTCTTCAAAATTTTAAAGCACACCGTGCTCAAAAAGATATAAGTGAAGCACTAGAGCAGTTCCATAGCTCAAAGAATTTAAGTGAAGCATATAGAGCAATTCTAACAATCATAGCATAATTTTGGCTCTCTCAAATATGTCCAGCAAGGATACTTGTGACAAACTAAAAAGCAAATAAAGCAAAGACTCATATAATACAAGACGCTCCAAGCAAAACTCATGATATGTGACGAATAAAAATATAGCTCCAAGTAAAATACCGATGGTCGTTAGAAGAAAGAGGGGATGCCACTCGGGGCATCCCCAAGCTTAGTTGCTTGTTCCTCCTTGGATATTATCTTCGGGTGCCATAGCATCCCCAAGCTTAGTCTCTTTTCACTCCTTATTCCTTCATCCATCGTGATCTCACCCAAAACTTGAAAACTTCAATCACACAAAACTTAACAAAAACTTCGTGAGATCTGTTAGTATAATAAAGCAAATCAACACTCTAAGTATTGTTGCAAACCCATTCATATTTTATTATTGCATTATATCTACTGTATTCTAACTTTACCATGGCTTATACCCTCCAATACAAACCATAGATTCATCAAAATAAGCACACAATGCAACGAAAACAGAATCTGACAAAAATAGAATAGTCTGTAGTATTCTGTACTCTAACTATACTTATGTAACTCCAAAAATTCTGAACAATTAGGAAAACGTAGGAAATTTGTATATAAATCTTGTGTAAAAAATTCAGGATTTTTTGTCGCTTCTGTGAATTTTCAAAATTCTGCTACTGGACGCAAAAGTTTATGTTTTTCAACAGGATCAAATCAACTATCACCCAACATGATCCCAAAGGCCTTACTTGCCACAAACACTAATTAAAACATAAAAAACACAATCATAACAGTATCATAATTGTTTCAACACTCAAGAACAGAAATAAAAAGGTAAAAATAAAGTTTATTCATTGGGTTGCCTCCCAACAAGCGCTATCGTTTTATGCCCCTGGCTAGGCATAATGCATAGATTCAAGTGTTGTCATCTTTAGTTTTTGCTCCATAGGATGCTCTCATGATTGATCCATATGGTGGCTTAATTATTGTTCTAGGCAAGTGTTCCATACCCTTTCTTAGTGGAAATTGAAATTTAATATTGCCTTCTTTCATATCAATCACGGCACCTATAGTGCATAAAAAAGGTCTACCAAGTATAATGGGACAAGACGGATTGCAATGAATATAAAGAACAATAAAATCTATAGGCACATAGTTCCTATTTGCAAGAATAAGAACATCATTAATTCTTCCCAAAGGCTTTTTAATAGTAGAATCCGCCAAGTGCAAATTAAGAGAACATTCTTCAATATTGGTAAGACCAAGCACATCACATAGAGATTTTGGAATTGTGGAAACACTAGCACCCAAATCACATAAAGAAAAGGAATCATAATTTTTAATCTTGACTTTAATGGTAGGTTCCCACTCATCATGTAATTTTCTAGGAATTGAAATCTCTAACTCCAACTTTTCTTCAAAAGATGTCATCATGGCATCAATAATATGTTTCGTAAAAGCTTTATTTTGATCATAAGCATGGTGTGAATTTATCATGGATTGTAACAAAGAAATACATTCAATCAAAGAGCAACTATCATAATTAAAGTCTTTATAATCCAAAATAGTGGGCACATCACTAGTTAAAGTTTTGACATCTCCAAACCCACTTTCATCAATTTTTTCATCAAGATTTTCACCCTCCAAATCATTGGGACGCCTTCTAGCTAAAGTTGAATCTTCTTAAGTACCTTTATAATCAATTTTAATATTACTAAACAAGGAATCAATAGAATAAACACCAATCACATTAAGATCTTCATCATTTTTATGAAAGCAATCACTAGAAAATGATTTTTCTAAAAATTCTCTTTTAGCTCTAAGCATAGAGGTTCTTTTCTTACTTTCATCCATAGAAACATATAAACCTTTAATTGATTCATCAATCTTAGGTGGAAAAGCTTTCAACTTGAGATTTTCTACATCATGGGAAATTCTATCAATGCTTCTAGACATATCATCAATCTTATTCAAATTTTCTTCTATCGTAGTATTAAAAAAATTGAGCATTGATAAATTCTTTAATATTACTCTCAAGATCAGAGGGCTTACTATTATTATTGTAAGAAGAATTACCATAATTATTAGAGGAATTTCCAGGAAAAGGCCTAGGATTAAAATTACCTCTATAAGCATTGTTATTAAAATTGTTTCGCGAGATGAAATTCACATCTACGGAATCACTATTTTGCTCAATCAAAGTAGACAAAGGCACATCATTAAGATCAATAGGATCATTTTTACTAGCAACCAACTTCATAAGAGCATCAACTTTTTCACTCCAAGTACTAATTTCTTCAACCGAATTAACTTTTTTACTAGTAGGTGCTCTTTCAGTATGCCATTGTGAATAATTTGCCATAATAGTATCTAGCAATTTAGTAGCTTCACCCAAAGTAATTTCCATAAAAGTACCACCCGCGGCGGAATCTAAAAGATTTCTAGAGACAAAATTCAATCCCGCATAAAAAATTTGTATGATCATCCAAAGATTTAAACCATGACTAGGACAATTTCTTAGCATCAATTTCATTCTTTCCCAAGGTTGTGCAACATGTTCATGCCCAAGTTGCTTAAAATTCATGATTTGAGTTCTAAGGGAAATAATTTTTGTGGGCGGAAAATACTTAGTAATATTAGCATCCTTGCACTTATCCCAAGAATCGATACTATTGCGAGGCAAAGAAGAAAACCAAATTTTTGCACGATCCCGCAAGGAGAAAGGAAATAATTTCAACTTCACTATATCATTGTCCACATCTTTTTTCTTTTGCATATCACACAATTCTACGAATGTGTTTGGATGGGACGCGGCATCCTCATTAGGAGTACCGGAAAATTGATCTTTCATGACAAGATTCAACAAAGCGGCATTAATATCACAAGACTCCGCACTAGTGGCGGGAGGAGCAATCGGAGTACTAATAAAATCTTTATTATTGGTATTGGAAAAATCACACGATTTGGTATTTTCTTGAGTCATCGTGACTACGCAAACAAGATTGCAAGCAAACAAAAGATCTGACGAGAAAAAGGTAAACGGAAAAGGGGGCGAATAAAACGGCAAATTTTTGTGAAGTGGGGGAGATGAAAATGAGAGGCAAATGGCAAATAATGTAAATTGCAAGGAGATGAAATTTGTGATTAGGAACCTGATAGATGTGGATGATGTCTCCCCGGCAACGGCGCCAGAAATGCCTTTAACGTGGCTTGAGACTACGTCGGTATTTCCCCAAAGAGGAAGGGGTGATGCAGCACAGCTATGGTAAGTATTTCCCTCAGTTATGAAACCAAGGTTATCGAACCAGTAGGAGAACCAAGCAACACTATGTAAACGGTACATGCACACAAAGAACAAATACTTGCAAACCGACGCGTAAGAGAGGTTGTCAATCTCTCCACGGTAAAAAGATAGATTGGTTTGTACTAGATTGGATAAATAGATCGCACAAGAACACAAAATAAAATATGCAAATAAAAAGTGCAGCAAGGTATTTTTGGGTTATTGGAATAATAGACCTGAAAACAAATGCGGAAAAAGATAGATCGGAAAGCAATATATTAAAAGAAGAGACCCGGGGGCCGTAGATTTCACTAATGGCTTCTCTCAAGAAAATAGCACACGATGGGTAAACAAATTACTGTTGGGCAATTTATAGAAGATCAAATAATCATGACGATATCCAAGGCAATGATCAATATATAGGCATCACGTCCAAGATTAGTAGACCGAAACGATTCTGCATCTACTACTATTACTCCACACATCGACCGCTATCCAGCATGCATCTAGTGTATTAAGTTCATGGAGGAACGAAGTAATGCAATAAGAACGATTACATGATGTAGACAAGATCTATTCATGTAGGAATAGACCCCATCTTGTTATCCTTAATAGCAACCATACATGCGTGCCTCGCTGCCCCTTCTGTCACTGGGAGAGGACACCGCAAGATCGAACCCATCACAAAGCACCTCTTCCCATGGCAAGAAAAATCGATCTAGTTGGCCTAACTAAACCAAAGATTCGAAGAAGAAATACGAGACTATAAATAATCATGCATATAAGAGATCAAAGAAGACTCAAATAATATTCATGGATAGAAACTGATCATGAACTCAAACTTCGTCGGATCCAACAAACACACCGCAAAAAGTCATTACATCACATAGATCTTCAAGAGACCATTGTATTGAGAATCAAACGAGAGAGATGAAGCCGTCTAGCTACTGCCTACGGACTCGTATGTCTATGGTGGACTACTCACGCATCATCGGAGAGGCACCAATAATGAGGATGATGAACCCCTCACTGATGGTGTTAGATTGGATCTCGTGGTTCTGGAACTTGCGGCAGCTGAAATTGTGTTTTGTCTCCTCGTCTAGGGTTTTTGGAATTTCTGAGGATTTATAGAGCTGAGAGGCGGTGGAAAAGACCTCCGTGGGCCCCACGATAGATCAGGGCACGCCAGGGGCCTCTGGCGCACCCTGGTGTATCGTGGGCTCCACGGGCCTCCCCCCAGGTGCTTCCTTGGCTCCCAAGTTGTCTTCTAGTCGAAAAAAATCTCCAAAAAGTTTCTTGGCAATTGGACTCCGTTTGGTACTAATATTCTGCGAAGTAAAAAACAAGAAAAAAACAGCAACTGGCACTAGGCACTATTTTAAAAGGTTAGTCCCAAAAAATGATATAAAGTTGCTATAAAATGATTATAAAACATCCAAGAATGATAATATAACAGCATGAAACAATCAAAAATTATAGATTCGTTGGAGACGTATCAGGATCCAAATGATATTGCTCATGAATTTATTCGTTATTTTAAAACTATTTTCCAGTCTTCATGTCCTAACAATGGCAGGCCATTCTTGAGCACTTCTTGTCCACAGGATGCACATGATTTTACCAATACTATTCCGGATAAGCGGGAAATTTGTGAGATCCTCAAGGCTATGAAGAAAGATGCATCTCCAGGTCTTTATGGGTACAATGTCGCGTTCTACACCTCGGCTTGAAGCTGGATAGGAGACGATGTGACTAACATGGTTAGAAACTTCTACATCATAGGTATCCTTCCTCCTCGCCTTAGTGACACCAACATTGCTCTCATTCCTAAAAAGTTGGTTTGCCATTTGCCCTCAGACTTTAGGCCCAACAGTCTATGTAACGTCATTTATAAAATAATTGCAAAGTCCTTAGCTAATAGATTAAAAGAGCACTTGCATGATTATATTCATCCTTCACAACAAGCATTCATTGAGGGAAGACGCATTAGCAACAATATCATTGCAGCCTAGGAAATTACGCACTCGTTCTCTCTTGCTTCATGGGATGGCCTGGATTTCATGCTCAAAATTGATTTAGCCAAAGCTTTTGATAGAATTGAGTGGCATTTCATTACTTCGGCTCTTGCTCGTAAAGGTCTTAATGATCATTTCATAAACCTTGTCTATGCATGTATCTCTTCGCCGACTTTCTCGGTTATCATTAATGGTCAATCTTTTGCTCGCTTTAAAAGTAGCAAAGGCATTAGGCAAGGATGCCCCTTGTCCCCAACTCTTTTTGTCTTTGCAGTAAATGAACTCTCTCTGGCGCTTCAAGATGCTTTACAAGCGCACCACCTGTGAGGTATCTCTCTTAGACCGAGTTGCCCTACAAATCATTCTTTGATGTTTGCAGATGATCTGCTGGCATGTGGCAAAGCTAACATGCAGGAAGTAGGTGCTATATCTCAAATACTACACCAATTTTGTCAAGACTCAGGACAACTCCCTAACTGGAGCAAATCTGGTATTATGTTTAGTAAAAAGGTTGATATGCAGGTTAAGCATGATATGAAGCAAATCTTCCCAGTCCCAGATATTGATAATAACACCATTCATTTGGGCCATCCACTGATCCTTCCTGCAAAAGACAGACCTGCAGCTTACAATTTCATTTATGATAAATTCAAATCTCGGTTAAGTGCTTACAAAGCCAACAGGCTTTCACATGCTGCTCGACTAACTCTTATCAAATCTGTTTTCTCGTCAATCCCTGTCTACTATATGTTTAATATCCTCTTTTCAAAGAATTTTTTAGCGAAGCTCACGGCCATTATAAGAAATTTTTGGTGGACAGGTGTGAAGGAAGAACCAACTACTAAGAGTCTTTGTCTTAGAGCTTGGGCTGATATTTGTATTGATAAAAAAATTGGGGGCCTAGGGGTTAGGAATTTGCAGGCTATTAATCAAGGACTAATCCTTTCGGCAGCCTAGAGGTTAGCAAAAGAACCCCAAAGCCATCTTGCCCCGATCCTCAAGGCGAAGTACCACCATGACACATCCATTTGGAGAGCGAAGCCAAATATACCAAAATCTGCTTTTTGGACAGCAATTCTCAAGGTGAGACCTCTTCTGATTCCGGCTTCTTTTTACCAGATTGTTGACGGCAATAGCTCCATTTGGAGTTCTCCTTGGTTCTCTCAATGGCAAAGTGTTTATGACAATCTGATTATTCAACAATCTCCTTTTGTGTATCCTGCTACGGTTAAGGACCTTTGGATTCCGAACCAAAAAACTTGGAACGTTAATTTAATCAACTCTTTGTTCACTTCACATACTGCGAGTGCTATTCTGCAAACCCCTATTATTAAATCTTTAGAGCAAGATGTCCTTGTTTGGAAGCTAACTCCTGCAGGTATTTGTTCTTCAAAAAGTGCTTATAAACATTGTTTCAATAATCTTGCTTTACCGGCTAACCAGAGACCAAAATTAGTCCCCCCACAGATTGTTGGTCTTATTAATCAAGTTTGGCAAGAAAAACAGCTTGTGCCAAGAGTTCAAACTTTTGCTTGGAGGCTTCTTCGCCGAGCTCTTCCCACTGGTAAACGAGCAAGTAAGTTCTCCAAACACATTATGGAAGAGTGTCCTCGATGTGGTACTTTAGAGGATGAAATGCACATGTTTTTCCTATGTCCTTTCCCTAAAGTTGCATGGTTCTCCTCTCCTTGGTTCATTAGAACAGAGGTCATTGCAGCAAATCATCATTCAATTCCTCAAATAATACATGCTTTGCTCACCTCTGCTCATCCTCATATTAACATCACTACTTTACACATTTTCTTGTTGTGTATTTGGAAGGCAAGAAATGATGCTCTATTTGGTAGAAAATTCTGCAAACCATCTCATGTGTTTCAGGTAGCTAATGCAATCATGCAGAGCTCTAAGCTAGAGGATATGCTGGCTCCCGAGGAAGAAAGCTTCACTCGTTCTACAAACCAGGAGTTGGTGCCGAAACAAGATAGTTTTATGCTTGCAGGTAATGCCATCTTCTGTGATGCAGCCTAGAAAAATGAAGGAAATGTCCAGTCATCTCCGGCAGGCATTGGAATCATCATACAAACTGGAGGCAATCTACATTGCCAACAATTGCATGTCTCCGCATTGTCTCCACCGGCATCTTCTCCCCTCCAGGCTGAAGCTTTTTTTTTTGAGGATAACTGCATATTTCTTAACCAGCAAAGGTTACAAACATAGCACATACGCAGCATCGCCAAAAGACCACGAGAGACCACAGGTGTCCCAACACAAAGGCGAAAAGGCCCCCAAAGAAAGAGACAATACAATCCGGTCCCCGAGGGGCCTTAACGCAGAAAGAGCCAACACCAGCCGCCGACCGGCGCCGCCGTCGTCGAGACAAACAGCAAAGGAAGATGCCGGAAACCACCAAGCCCTGAACCGAGGGCACACCATCGCCGAAAAGGGCATTCTGAATCGAAGATGAGCCCCACCGCGAACGGCGAGGCGTAGCCGCTGTGGCACGTCGACCGGGGAACATCCCCGTGCAAATCCTCGGATCCAGCTCCGGCACCACCGCTCGACGAAGTCGAAGGAGAATTACCAGATCTGCTGCCACAAACCATCCCCCGAGCGCTGAGCCACCAAGTCTCTCGCCAGCCGCCACGGCCACCGCACAGGTGACCAACACCGGCCCGAGCACTCCTGTACAGGACCCCACCGGCTTCCCATCGACACCGGAGAACGTGTTGATGTGGCAGAGACGAAGCCGAGGAAACAAAACTCCTGATTTGGTCGACGACGCCGCCTCCTCTACCAAACCCGAGCACACCAAGCCCGCCGCCGCGCACGCCGGCCAGGCCAAACCTAACCTCACCGCCCAAGACGAGTGGCAGGAATCTACGCCGATGGCCCATCGATCCCGTCCCAGAAGACGAGCTCGAGGTGGATCGAGCCCCGGAAGACCAAAACGGCGACGAGACGCAGCCTCCAACCAGGCGTCGTCCCCACGCAGACTAACCCCCAACCTATCCACGGATCAAGCACAAGATGACGGGATCCCCCTCCCCGCCGCCGGCCGTCGGAGCAGCCAATGGAGGGGAGGCGCGACCACGAGCTCTCCGGCCGGGATTTGGTGGGGAGAACTCTCCTCTGGATCTCCTCTGTTGCAGGAGACCGCCCACCCAGACCCGTCATCAGATCTGAGGCAGCTCGCGCCACCGGAGCCGAGGACGGAGCCAGAGGAACCAAAATACTCCGCCGCCGCCGCCATGACCGAAGGACGAAGGGACGGACCAAAGCCCTAAACTACAGCCTAGCTACAGCTGTACACAAGTCCAGCCGGTAGATCGGGCCATACCCACCCTCCGGCAACGGCAAGGCCGCCGGAGGAGGTAGGAGACGCCGATCCACCGGCGGAGCGTGGGGAGCCGACGGGGTCGCCCACAAAATCGCCTCTCTGGATCTTGGCACAGTTCCTTGTTTGTAGGCAGTCGTCCCATCAGGCTGAAGCTTTTGGGTTACATCTTGCTACCATGCTAGCTGAAGTGCTTCATCTACAGGAACCAAACTTCTACACAAATTGCTCTGTCTTGGCATCGGCGGCAAAGGCGACATCCATCTTCAGGGACGCGGGTCATTGGAGCATTAGACCCACCCTTGCTACTATTCAGGCCTCCCCAACTTTCCATACCAACAAGATAGCTCATGTCAACAGGCACTTTAATGTTAAGGCACATCATCAAGCAAAGCTAGCTCTCAAAATTTAGAATAGGCCTCTAGCTGTTAGGTGCCTTTCTTCAGATGCAGGTCTTTGTCTTGGTAGGGATGTTCTCTCCAGGTCAAGTGTGAGTCCATTCACACCCCTCTCTGTAAAATGTTGCTTTTTTTTGATAAAGGACATTTCATTGAATAGATGTATCGAGGTGATACAATCGCATCGAAAGAAAGCCCGGCCTCTGCATAGCTTGATGCACACAGCCAAAAAGTCCAAAGTACCCAAAAATAAAATTCGCTTTACAGCTAAGAAAATAAATCAAGTCCAGCCTAAGGTGTGGCAGATCCTATCCGGAGATCACACCGCCATCCATGGGGGTAGAAAACCTCCCTGGCCGTACGCTCCAGCCGTGTAGACGCCATCATAAAAAGGTCCCTGTTCTCTGGCCTCTACAGGATAGACCAAGTACGGAGCCATTGTGAACATACATGAATAACCTGCATTGGAGATGAGACACATTTATTATTAAAAATCACATCATTCCTGGTAAGCCACAATGCCCGGCATAAGGCAGCCACCCCCGCAAGAATATGTGCAGAAAATTGTTTATCAATACCCCGCAACCAGTTGCCGAACATGTTACGTGCACTACGTGGTGGGTATAAATTTGAAGCTACTTGAACTATGGCCCAAACTGCCCGAGCGAACTTACACTCAAAAAATAAGTGTTTAATAGACTCTTCATGTTGGCAAAAGACACATGTCTTGGTACCATGCCAGTTGCGTCGTGCCAGATTATCTCTAGTTAAGATGACTCCTCTATTTAGAAACCAGAGGAATATCTTCACTCTTAGAGGAATTTTGAGCTTCCACAATTTCCTGTTATCTACCGGAACATCACAATGAACCATTGCATCATACATGGATTTGACTGAAAATTTGCCATTCTGATGCAAATTCCATCGAAAAATGTCCGGTTCACCTGACAGCTGAATATCCTCCAGGCGAATGAGTAATTCATTCCATGCTGCCAGGCAAGGACCTAAAAGGTCCCTACGGAAAGAAATATCAGGGTTTTCTTGTCCCAAAACTTGTTTGATCGTGACAAATTTATGTCTGACAATCCTGTACAAGCTCGGGTATTGCACCATGAGTTGGTTGGTCCCTAGCCAGGTGTCTTCCCAGAATCGAACCTGAGAACCGTCCCTAACCGAGAAGGTTCCAAATTGGAAAAAGAATTCCTTGGACTTCATCATGCCACACCAAAAATGTGAATCCCCAGGTTTCCAATGAACTTGAGAAATGGCTTTGGATCCCACATACTTGTTACGAATGATTTCCTGCCACACTTCATTCTCAGTGAGTAGTTTGTAAACCCATTTGCTGAGAAGAGCTATGTTTTTAATCTCAAGGTCTTGAATTCCCAGTCCCCCTTGACTTTTAGGTCTCCACCTAGCCAGTCGATATTTCCTGGATTCATTATCACACTGCCAAAAAATCTGGATCTAAAGTAATCGAGGCGCTGAAGAACCCCTTTCGGGAGGTGGAAGAATGACAACATGTATAAAACCATGTTGCTGAGAACAGAATTGATCAAGATCAATCGCCCCCCGTAAGAAAAGAGTTTGGCCTTACAGCTGGCTAGTCGTTTCTCAAGTCTCTCTTCCACATGCTTCCACTCAGCGATAGTTAAACGCCGATAGTGTATGGGGATACCCAGATATCGAATCGGGAACTGCCCGAGCTGGCATCCAAAAATCTCGGCATACTCAGGTGCTGATTCTGCAGCATCGCCAAAGCAAAAAAGTTCGCTCTTATGAAAATTAATTTTGAGACCAGAAAGTTCCTCAAAAGCACATAAAAGCAACTTGAGATTTCTTGCTTTATCTAGATCATGATCCTTGAAAAGTATAGTGTCATCCGCATATTGTAGAATAGATAGACCATCTTCTACCAAATGTGGAATGACACCGCTAACTTGACCGGCCAGCTTAGCCCGCTCAACAAGGGTAGCTAGCATGTCGGCCACAATGTTAAACAAAATAGGGGATGCGGGGTCCCCTTGGCGAAGCCCCTTCCTTGTCTGAAAATAGTTGCCAACATCATCGTTAACTTTGATGGCCACACTACCTCCAGAAACAAAGCTCTCTACCCAGCGACACCATTTTGGCGAAAACCCCTTCATGCGTAAAGTTTGCAACAAAAAGGGCCACTTAACTTTATCATAGGCTTTTTCAAAATCTATTTTAAAGATGACTCCCTTCAACTTTTTATGGTGAAGCTCATGTACAGTTTCATGCAGCACGACAACTCCATCTAATATGTTGCGGCCTTGCATAAATGCTGTTTGAGTGGGTTTGACGACATGGTCAGCCACCCCGTTCAACCGATTAGTTGCGACCTTCGTAAAGATTTTAAAACTTACATTTAGAAGGCAAATCGTTCGATATTGTTGAATACGACGAGCCTCCTTAATCTTAGGCAATAGGATAATTTCCCCAAAGTTTAAACGAGAAATATCAAGGTCTTCGGTATGCAGTTGGTTAAACAACTGAACCAAGTCTGTCTTAATCACGTCCCAAAAACATTGATAAAACTCTGCCGGAAAGCCATCCGGTCCCGGAGCCTTGTTGTGTTCCATTTGAAACACCGCGGTTCGAATTTCCTCCTCAGAGAACGGAGAGGTTAAGAATTCATTTTCCACTTCCGAAACTTGAGGAATGTCATGAGTAATAGACTCGTCCAACTGAAAAGTTGTTTCAGTTGAAGGTCCAAAAAGCTCTTTGTAATACTTAGTAATAAAATTTCTGAGTGGTGCATCCCCCTCGATTCGGCCTTCCTCCTGGTCAAGAGCGAATATACGTTTCTTTCTATGTCTGCCATTGGCGAGCATTTGAAAGTATTTCGTATTATCGTCACCTTGCACGAGCGAGTCCGCCTTGCAACGTTGGTACCATTTAATCTCTTCCTCGCGTAGTAGGCGGGCAATCTGGTCATTTAGATGGCTTTTTTGCTCAATCTCAACAGCAGAAAGAGGCCTCACCTCCGCAATTTTATCAAGGGTATCGATTAAGGTAGATAGTCGCAACTTTTCTTGTTTGTAGATGCCAGCAGTGTGCTTGACCCATCCACGAAGAAATCGACGCAAGGCGCGAATTCGATTATTCCATCGTTGAATGGGCGTGTTACCGCGAGGTTGACACGCCCACACTTTCTTAACCAGGTCATGAAATCCCACTCTAGTGAGCCATCCTAGTTCAAATTTAAACCGATGACGGTTAGAACTTGGAATTGATTGTCCAAAATCGGTTAGCAATGGAGTGTGATCCGATAAGGCCTCAATTCTTTCTAGTGCCCGTACCGAGGCTAGGGGATATTTATATTCCCAGTCGGTGGTAACTAGCACCCGGTCAAGTTTTTCAAAGGTTGGAACTGATCGGTTGTTGGCCCAGGTATACTGACAACCATACATAGTGATCTCCCTCAGGTCCAGGCTGTCAATAACAGCATTAAAGAGGAAAGGCCACCTAGTGTCAAACCGGTTATCATTTTTTTCCTGATGATATCGAAGGATATTGAAATCCCCCCCGATTAACATGGGATGGGGATTGTCTCGGCAGGTATTAACAAGTTCTTTTAGAAATGCAGACTTAAACTCCTCCTGAGCGGCGCCATATACAGCCACCAGACTCCAAAGGAAGTTTTCGGACTTGTTTCGAAGGTGAAATTTGATATGATATTCCCCCTTTGACGTGGACAAAAGTTCCAAGTACGTAGAGTGGATGCCTAGCAAGATTCCACCGGACCTTCCGGTCGGGGGTAAGACGTGCCATTTGTAATCATAACCACATGAAAAGTGGTCCAGATCACGTGTTGGGAAGTCACGTTTGCCCGACTCAGTGATGGCCACAAAGTCCAACGCATGATCCTTTACACAATCGGCAATGTGTTTGTGCTTAGCCAAGTCACCAAGACCTCTGCTATTCCAAAACATGCCTCTCATGCTGAACCATTTTTTTGTTTAGAGACCTTTGCCTTCTTAGATGGACGCCCTCTTTTCTTTGCTGAATTAGACTTATTCTTGCGTACCGACGCGACAAGCTCACATAGCATAGTGTCACGTACAGTATCGTCAAGGTCTACTTCAGTCGTGTCTTTAACCAGATGGGAGAGAAGCTTGCCTTCGTGATTGGCATCAGCATACTCATCCTCCTCATCTAACACGAGAGGGTCAACAAAACTCGACAACTTAGGAGCAACCGTAAGCCGGTCGAACTCCACTTGTTTAAGAGCCTTAACCGAAAAATCTACCTCTTTCTCATTACGTCCTAATGAAACTCCAAGGCTAGTAATATTTGAAGATACTTTGGATCTATCAAAAGACAAAAAGGATTTACGAGAGGAGGTACCTTCGAAGTCGAGGTTGCGAGCAGCCGTCCTGCGCATGGCCTTCGCCATAGAGTCCTCGTCGGTGGCTATTGTACCGTCAGCACCGACGGAGTGACGCCCGCTGCGCCTCAGTGGCGAAGGAGTAACGTCGGCCACAGTGACCGTCCTGGCGACCCCGAGAGGCGGAGTAGACGGATGCGGTGACGATGTAGAAGACCGCGGGGGCTGCACCTCAGCCTCCGCGAGAGCTTCGGACGCCGACGCCCCTCCCGGCGTCGGAGGCGTAGAGGACAAAGCTCGCAACTCCGCCATCGCTGACTCATGGCCAGCCTGAACGGACGGTGAGAAAATCACTCCCCGTCGAGTAGGAGAAGCAGGTGCAGGCGATGGTGGCGGCGATGAAGCGCTCGCAGTAACCACCGCAGGTGCCATCCCCTCAGGCTGAGGCCGCACGTGGCTCCCCTCATCGAGGCGAGGCGTTGCCACCAGGTGAGTCGGTGTCGACGGCGTCGAAGATCGGGGCGCCGGCGTCGTCAAAGGAGCAGTAGTGATGGCCAGGGTCGCCATAGACGAAGGAGCCGGTGCCGACGAAGAAGACCCCTTTAATGACGGAGAAGCAGCCATGGTAGGCAGGCCTCGATGAGGGTTCGGCGGTGTGACGGCAATGGCCATCTGCATGGGCATCACTCCGCCCGAGGTAGGAGGAACCGAAGAGTTGTTGGACGATGAAGTGTAAAATGTTGCTAAGTGAATAAAATCTTTTCATGTTAAAAGAAAACGGTTTTTTTCTTTCTTTTCAAAAAAGAGATTGGCCTTTCAGACTACTGACGCGAGCTCCCACTTCTACCTACGGTACCGAGCAGAGGGGAAAGTAAAACCACTTTGAGGATCCTAGCACTCAGCAAGATCGGGTCTGTTGAAATTCTCCATGCCTGGCAAGCCAAGAGCGTGAGGTTGAACAACTCCATGTCCCAAAACCCAAGTCCGCCATCTTTCATACTCCCTCCGTTCCTAAATATAAGTCTTTTTAGACATTCCAATAGGGGACTACATGCGGAGCAAAATGAGTGAATCTGCACTCTAAAATGTGTCCATATACATCCGTATGTGGTACAATAGTGAAATCTCTAAAAAGACTTATATTTAGGAACGGAGCTAGTAGATATCAGGTGCATGTGAGCCTGAGCTCATAAACGCATTTTGGCCACTTTCATACTTATTAGAAGGATCGGGCTCGCTTTGTCGCGCCATTGGTGCTGTTGGGTTTTCATAAATAGAACTCCCTAGATTAAAAATAAGGTGTATTCATTTTTAGAAAAGTCAAATTTTTTAAAGTTTGACCAATTTTATAGAGAAATATATTAATATTCACAATATCTATTGGTATCGTTATATTCATCGTAAAACTAATTTACATATTTTATGTATTTAGTAATGTGGATGTCAATATTTTGCTCAAATTGATTCTCAAAAACAAATACACCTTATATGAACTGAAGGAGTACTTGGTTTGATGAGTGGGGAGATGAGTTAGTGTGTTTTATTTTTATTTATAATATGGTGTTTTGGTGGGTCATTAGCTGTATGATTTTATGTTATCTGCTAATCAACTCATACTTATATGGGTAATTATTTTGCATCATTGATTGCATGTACTATGTGATACTACAATATCATATGTTACACTTCTTTTTTTCTAGGTGGTAAGAGGGTGCGCGATTGATGTGTTTTATAGGTTGGCTGTTGTCGATTGATTTGAAAATTGTTGACTTGGATGAATCAAATCCAAAATTAAATACCTCAATTCAATGTAAATAGCTTTAAAATTAAGGAGTATAGTGAATTAAGAAAATTAAATGATGAAGCTCCTTAAGAAATTGTTAAACTGGTGAAAATGGGATGACCTAATTTTAAATTGAAGACTCAATTGATTGTAAGGCTTTAAAGTTTAGGAAGCATTGTGCTATCATCTATAACACTAAGCTCCCTAGTTTTAAAGAGCCCACATTCAATTGAGATCTCCAATTAAAATTGGGCCATCCGATTTTAACTAGGTCAACAATTTCTCAAAGCTATATCATCTATAACACTAAGCTCCCTAGTTTTAAAGAGCCCACATTCAATTGAGATCTCCAATTAAAATTGGGCCATCCGATTTTAACTAGGTCAACAATTTCTCAAAGCTATATCATTTGATTCTTTTATACTATAAGCCATGCTTCCTAATTTTTAAGGTCTCACAATTAATTGAGGCCTTTAATTTAAAATTGGGTCATCTGATTTTGACTTGATCAACAATTTTAAAGAGCTTCATATTCGATTCCTAGATTCACTATGTTTCCTAATTTTCATGCTCTCTCATTCGATTGACATATTCAATTTGGATTTGGTCTATGATTATGACCGGGCCAATGATTTTACAAATCAATCTGCAACAACCGATCTATGCAAAACTATTAATCCCACGCATCCTCCCACCACTAAGAAAAAATAATGCCGCAGCCAGCGATGCAAAAAAATTCCCCATATAATTGTAGGTTTGTTTGTGGATAATACAAAATCACAGCAGCGAAAAGCCAACCAGATCAACGCATTATAAATAAAAGTAAAACACACACCATCATCTTCCTCACCGATCAAACTAAATATTCCATCAGTCCCAAAATATAAGGGGTATTAGTTTTAACCAAGTTCAGAGCAAAAAATATCAACATCCCCAATACTATAGAAAAAACTTATGAAAATTCATTTCATTATGAATCTAATCATGATTTTTATATATTTCTTTACAAATTTGATCAAACTTAAAAAAATATTTTTTTTTCAAAAAATAATACACCTTATATTTTGAAACAGAGCGAGTATTTAAAAAAAAACTCAAAAACACGAACGGCGCAGCAAAGTGCGCTCAACCCTTCTAGTAGATGATGATTTAGCTACATTTATAACAGGTTGCCATGGCTTCTTCACGCCACTATATTATGTGTGATGCATCATGCATGTAAACATTGCAAATCGGGAAAATCGTTCAAATCGTTCAGGCAGAAGATTGGAAAGGTAGTTATTAAATGGAATTACAATGATGGAAGCCCTGCATCTAGGCTTTACCGATTTAGGCCTCAATCAAGGCTGTCAGTTAAGGTTACAAGCTTAGGCGTTATGTTACCTCGTAAGGCCTTGTTTGGTTAATCCTTTCCCCAAGGTGATTGGAATGGGTTTAGGAGGATTTTGATTTGCAGGGGATTTAATCCAACTCCCCTTTGAATCCTCTTATATCCTCATCAAGCCAAACAAGCCCCAGGGAGCCGAAGAACTGCCAAACTGAGTACATAGCCTTGAAAGTCAGCAAGTGCTCATACATGGAGGTTAAACAGATTGGTTCTAACATGTTTTCATTGAGATTACCATACCCTCCTTCCCCTTCTGCATGTTAGATGTTCCATTACGGACTACAGAGCACCTAGACTAACTAATAAACTGATTATAGGTCTCACCGCAGTTGTCTTAATGGCTCAACAGCAGTTCTGAAGAGAAGAATGTGGACCTTGTCAACAGAGAATTATAAGAAACCTCCCAATGTGTGAGTGACATAGGATCCAAAGCTTGTCCCAACAATGCAGTGCCAAGCAGGGCCGTATGACGTATCAAATTCCTGCAAGCAAATGAAACCAATATTTACCTATCAAATAGTGCTTAATGAGCGAACCAACCTGTGGTTGGATGGTTAGAGGGACTGTGGTATCCCCAGCCCACCAGGGTTCAAATCCTGGTGCTCGCATTTATTCCTGGATTTATTTCAGGATTTCCGGCGATGCGCATTCAGTGGGAGGAGACGTTCCCGTCGACGACGAGGTGCCTACGGTGACTTCGTAAATTTCAAGATGATATGCCGGCTCAGTCTCTCGGAGGTGCTCATAGGGGTAGGGTGTGTGTGTGCGCGTTCATAGGGATGAGTGTATGTGCGTGTATATGAGCGCTTGCGTCTGTACTGTGTTCAAAAAAAAAAAAAAATAGTGCTTAATGGTGCAGCTAAACATATTAAGACTGCTTTGTGGCACATCCATACATATCAGACAAATGAAAGAAAGGGCTAAGTGAGAACAACATAAGCAAGGGAAATTCTATTCAGAAAGTGGGGAATATCAAGTTCATACAACATATGTCAAAGCTAAATATTGTTAGCTACCATAGTTAGCCAACTTATGTTGTGCTACACAGGTTTGAACGTTTTAAAACTCTTCACAGAAACAGCTATGGAGTACGAGGAATAAAACGTGGTTCCTCCAGTTTTGGGAACAAATGCCAGTCTCACTTCCTTCAGTCTGTTCCGTTCAAATAGTAGTTATATACCCACAAAAAAAATAGTAGTTATATAGTTTGAATTGACATTTTGCTGACTAGCTTCCAATCACCCTTTGCCTCTTCTCTTACAGATCACCTCTTCTACGAGAACGGAGTGAAGGCACCCAATATCCTACATGCTCTCTGTCACCAGAAACATTACAAGGCCAGGACTACACAACACCGGGTTACCACCTGACTACCTTTGCACTGGCATTCCATGTGCTGCATACCAGATATGCTTAATCAGACGCCAAAATTTGGGCCACTTTGGTGCATTTTTCTTGCCAACACAACACTGATAAAACTGGGCAAACAAGAGACTTAGGCTTAAACCAGAAACACACATTTAATCAATACATGCCTCCTAACTTTGTTGCGAGTCTACCCAACTGGTAACTGAACTAACATGTGTGGCAGTAATCTCATACATCTAAATTGTGGGACATACTACTCAAAAAATAAAGTGGAACATAAGAACAGCACATCAGAGCATCTCCCATAGATTCCGTATCCCTAATTTTTTTTGCCGGAACCCATATAATCTGCTCAACATCTCCTACATCTTGGGGAAAATGACCCTTCCCGTAAACCTTCCCATAAAAGTGCCACGTCAGCGCACCACCGCCCATCACCACCGTTCGCCGCAGCCATGCCACTGCCAAAAAACACTTTTAGGGGAACTTTATACAGATCTTCTAAAGCACATCACCTGTGAAACTCCCCTAGATTATATGGACACTTCTACGGGGAGTTTTTTTTTTTAGAACTGTTGGAGATGCACTACGTTTCTAGGTTCCTAAATCTGAATCACATAAATGTCTACTACCACTGCATGACTGCATTTTCTCTGCACCAGGTCCACAACACCAAACGATTTCAACAATGTGCTTGCGGCACAAGTGCACAACCATATCACCCTAGCTACCAAAGAGCAAGTAACGGGCTGAGGTGTTTATCACGATATGGATGCTATACCTTCTTGAGCGCGAGGGCTAGACGCTTGCCGTCGGCCCGCGGTGTTGCAGAGACAGCATCGTAGGCGAGCCGGATCGCGCGCCGCTGCAGCGCCACCGGCATGTCGGCCGCCCGGACCCGCACCGAGACCTTCCTCTCCTCCTTCCCCTTGTCTTTCCCCTTTCCGTCGCCCTCTTTCACTTCCCTCTCGTCCACCACCGCCTTGGCCTTCACGAGGTTCTCGCTCTTAGGGCCCGGCTCCTGCTCCAGCTTCTCTGTCTCCGGGTGAGTGGTAGAAGGAGGGAGGGCCGGCGCGGCGTTGAGCTTGAGCCTGGTGCGGCGGATGGGCGAGCCCTCCCGCTGCAGCTCCAGCTTCGTCTCCGGCTCCGGGTGAGAAGTAGGAGGTGGCGGCGCGGGCGCGGCATTGAGCTTGGTGCGGCGGATGAGCGAGCTGAGGTGGTGGTTGCGGCGCTCGAGCTCCTCGGACGCCGGATCCATAACAGCGGCGGCGGAGGAGGGGAAAACTCACCTGCGTCAGTAGTGGCCGCAGCGGCGAGCGAGCATGGCCGCGTTCGGTGGTGGCTGTGGTCAAAGCACGGAGCACAGTGTCTGCGCTGGCTTTGCGCCGTTTGCTTGGGCTCGGGAGGCGGGGATGGGACGAAGGACTAGGGTCTGTTCGGATTAGAGCCCTCGCTCGCCCTACCAAATATTTGGTCGTCGACCAGAGCGATGCTCGCGTTTGGTAGACATCTAGTACTCCCGCCGTAAACTAATATAAGAGCTCTTATATAGTAATTTTTTGGCACGCCCTTCACTCATCAGTCCTTCCCGTTTACACCACAGCCAATTATTTGGCAAGGCGCCGTTTCGTCCGTCAGAATTTTGGCGTGCCCTCACACTACCTATAATAAGAAGTAACATATAGAGTAATAACATGCATATGTTAGAACATCTCTAGCAAATCCCTTATTCTGTGAAACTGTAAACCGCGTTTACAGTTCGCGCGGAGGGTCTATACGGGCTGAAAATCGACGTGGCAGAGCAGAAACTGTATCGCGAACCGTAAAATTTAAAAAACATGTTTCGCACGAGAAATTTAACGCAAAAGATGGCCGGAGCATTGATCATTCGTTACATATGGGCAAATAATTCGTTACATGGGGCAGATAATTCGTTTACATAGCATAGATATATACATAATTGCTCGTCGGAGCTATGCCGGAGCTAAGCTACCCTAGCACTACACAAAATAGAGCTCACCGGAGCTCGTGCGGTAGCTGACTAGCGGCAGCGCTCACTCGAAGTCGGAGGTGAGGTCGACGAAGATGCGCTCCTGCTCAGCAGCTTCGCGGCGCCACTCTTCCTTGTCGCCGAAGGTTGATAGCCCAGCTACTGACAAGTAGCTAGCTACCAAGGATCGAACGAAGAACAGCAGAAAAACTGCAGCTAGTGTGAACTAGAGAACACACGCACACACATGTATGAGAGGCAGAGTAGAGCTCAGGTACTAGACTTACTAGTAGCTGGACATGCTTCTACACTGAACATATACACACATATGAGAGAGAGGAGTACTACTTGAGCCGAATGGATAGTGAAATGGCCTGATTACAACCAGCGGGGATACATCTCCTTTTATAGGAGTTTTGAACCGACTATGTGCTAAGATATTTTGTAGCTTTGACGTGAGCACATGTGTCACTGCCTACTACCTATAATAGCAAACTACGTTTTAACTAGTGCCTTAGTTGGTAAGGCACGCAACTACTGTTGCCGACCAGCCCATTTTCACTTCCTAGCTCGGTAACTAGTGTTGCTGCTGGTGCATGCATCGGAGACAGGGTTGGGCCCACAATCTCCCCCTCAACCCTGTCGGAGGGTCTTGATGTCGACGACCCTACCCTTGTCGTGCAACTCCTGGAGCAGAACACGACCAAGTGTCTTCGTTGGGATGTCCGCCTCCTCAGGGTTTATGGTCGTCTCGCATGCTTGTCGAGAAGGCCCCCCTAGGCGTCGGATCCTGTGTGCAACACCAACGTCGCTGTTGGCATCGAACAGATCAGGCCGCGTTGTCGGACATCGCACTACCCAGGAACTCCCTTCCTGGGGTCGTTGTGCCGGATGTCGTGCTTTTCAGGGTCGAGCTTCTTGGGATCGCACATCCCGAGGTAGCGCTTTCGGGGGTCGCTGTGTCAGACGTCGCACTGCTCGGGAACTCCCTTCCCGGGGTCGATGTGCCGGACATCGCACTGACCGGAGTGGCTCCTCTCATGGTAGCGAAGTCCCTGTCGCTCTTCCCATCAAACTTGCTTGTCGGATCTCCCCCGACAGTCGTGAGTTGTGCCTCCCGCACGGACTCGATGGACCCCAAGCGCGTCGGGGGTGCAGCGTGGCCGACCATAGGGCACCGTGGCTCCTGCACGGTCTCGATGGGCCCCGAGCGCTTCGGGGTCACGGTATGGCCGACCAAAGAGTGTCGTGCCTCCTGCACGGCCTCATTGGTCGCCAATGTCATGGTCGAGGCCTTGCCGCCCCATGACCGTCTCTTCATTGCCTCCTAGTTGATAGGCCCCGAAAACAATGTTGTCGAGGAGTGGCTTGTCAGAGTTGGTGTTGAGGCGAATAAAGAGTGCCGTGTCACCCACACGTGCTTGGAGAACCCCGAGAACCTGGTTTTCGGGGTGCGGCCGACCTGAGTTGACGTGTGCTTCTGAACGGGCTCAGTGGTCGCCAGCATCAAGGTCGGGACGTGGCCCACCAGATGCGCCATTGCCATGCCTCCTGACACGGGCTTGTCGGGTCCCGAGGATATCGGGTCCACGATTGTCGTGCCAACTTGCACGGGCTTGACCAGCGCCGTAGGGGACGTGGTTGCCGGGGTGTGGCTCCCCCACACTTGGGTCTTCATCGCCGCCCAATCGTAGGCCCCCGAGAATGTTGTTGTCGGGTAGAGCGCTACCGATGTCGGGAGGGGATTAGTTGAAGAGCTCCGTGCCTCCCGCACGGACTTGACGGTTGTCGGCACCGTGGTCGTCGGAGGTGCTGCGCCCTCCTGCACGGCTTCGATGCTTGTCGAGACCATGGTCGCCGGAGGCGCTGTGACCTCCTGCATGGTCTCGACGCAAGCCATCATCATTGCTGGCCCACCATCCTCTTCAGCTTGGACGAGGTTCGCCGTGGTTGCGGCATCCTCGTCAGCTATCCTCTTGTGGCAATCACGGACCCGGTGGCCCGTGATGTTGCAATACCGGCACCTGCTTCAGTCGTCCTTGCCAGCACCTCGTCCGGCCCCGCCCTGGGTGCGACCGCCGCCTCTGCCGGTACCGCCTCCGCTGCTCGGGGCACCGCCACCACGTCCATGATGCTTCCCCGCCTCCCACTCCTTCGAGAGTAGGAGTTGTCCGCCGCCGAAGCTTTCACGGTCGTCTTCAAGGCGGTCCTCGACCACCCGCAACTGGCCCGTTAGCTCCTCGATGGAGAGCTCGCTCAGGTCAAGCAAGGTCTCGATGGAGACTGCTACCTAAGCGAAGCGAGGTGGCACGACGCGGAGAAATTTCCGCACGACTCTCGTGTCGTCCATTGTGTCGCCGAGTGCGCGAAGCTGCGATGCAAGGCTGGAGATCCGCATGGCGAAATAATCGACGAGCTCGCCTTCCTTGAAGGCGATGTTCTCGAAGTCCGCCCGCAGCTTCTGCGCGTTCGCCTCGCGCACGCGATTGCTGCCGAGGCGCTGGGTCCGGATGGCTTCCCACGCCTCCTTGGCGCTTGCCTTCGTCACGAGCATGCCGTGCATCTCCGACGGCATGGCGCGCATGAGTGCCGCCACGGCTTTCCTGTCCTCCTTCCTCTCGACTGTGTCGTCCTCCATGGGAACCCAGAGGCTCACCACATGGAGGTTGCACTCCATGATCAACGCCCACTCGTTGTAGTTCGAGCACGTGAGCATCGGGAAGGTGATGGGTACGCTACCGCTGACTACGGCCTCGCGTACGATCTCCCTAACCACAACCTCACCGCCACGGCCGCGCCTGGACCGGCTGCGCCCTCGCCGCTCCCGCGGAGCCAGCGACTGGGAGCCGTCCTGTGATGGCTACGACTTGGAACCACCTGACATGGCTACAGCAACCTGAGGCTCTGATGCCAATTGTTAGCCCAGCTACTGACAAGTAGCTAGCCACCAAGGATCGGACGAAGAACAGCAGAAAAAATGCAGCTAGTGTGAACTAGGAGAACACACGCACACACATGTATGAGAGGCAGAGTAGAGCTCACGTGCTAGACTTACTAGTAGTTGGACATGCTTCTACACTGAACATACACACACATATGAGAGAGAGGAGTACTACTTGAGCCGAATGGATAGTGAAATGGCCTGATTATAACCAGCGGGGATACATCTCCTTTTATAGGAGTTTTGAACCGACTATGTGCTAAGATATTTTGTAGCTTTGACGTGAGCACATATGTCACTGCCTACTACCTATACTAGCAAGGCATGTTTTAACTAGTGCCTTAGCTGGTAAGGCACGCAACTACTGTTGCCGACCAGCCCATTTTCACTTCCTAGCTCAGCAACTAGTGTTGCTGCTGGTGCATGCATCAGAGACAGGGTTGGGCCCACAAAGGCAAGGCCCGACGCGACTCCCTGCTCGTAGAGCACGGTGTCGATCTTCTCGTCCCTTCGGCGGCGCTGCCGCTCCGCTTCGTCCTACTGCGCACTACGCGCTAGCAGCGCGGGCAAAAGGGCGTCCGCCTTCGCCGGGGGGAGGAAGTCCTCCGGCCCGACGACGTCCCCGGCACGTCCCTCCGGCCCCGCCTCGGCCTCCAGCCCCCTCTTCACCGGGGTGAGAGAGGAGCGTGAGCTGGACGTCCCGGAGTGGCTGCCGGTGCCGGAGAAGAGGCGGCCGCGCGCGCGGTCGTACTCCTCCGTCTCGCGGCGGAGGAGCGACGGCGGCGGCGATCGCCCCGAGCGCGTGTACCGCAAGGCGGCGCGCTTCCGCGCTGCGTCGGATCTGACGCAACGCGCCCTCTCGGGGTCGTCGTTGCCACGACGGCCGGAGTTGTCCATCCTAGGCGGTGGATTGGAGGGGGGCGACGGATTGAAGGCGCGCGCGGCGGATCTGAGGCGCCGACGGTGAGGGGTGGGGGATTTTCGCGACGGAGGAGGGATAGTGTTCGGATCCGTATCCAGCAGCGGAACCCGCACATATAGTGGTCGAGGGGGCGTGTTTCTGGGCCACTAAAAAAAATTACGGGTCGGGCTGCGTTTACGGTGTCTGTTCTGGCAGATAAAACGGCCCAAACCCGTATAATTGCCGGAATTTTACAGTTCGGGCGATTATACGGGGTCTGCTAGAGATGCTCTTACTAGTCTAAGTTATTACCTCCATAGTGGGTAGTAACATAGGAGTACTAACATTGAGCCTTTCCTTTATTAGCTTATAGACTCATCTTGTCATGATATGTGTTATGTTACTAATACTATGAATAACTAGCTATCACTACTAGGAAAAACCTTATAGACAGAATCTTACCAGTAGCGCGGTTTAAAAAAGGGCGCTACTGCTACTTATCAGTAGCGCGCTACAACAGGCCGCGCTACTGCTACCCGCATAGCAGTAGCGCGTCAGGAGGAAACAGCGCTACTACTACAATTGCCACGACCTTGCCGCCAGACTAGGTATAGCAGCAGCGCCTGTTTCCTAAACGCGCTACTGCTATGTTTTTTAGCAGCAGCGCTTTATCCCAAAGAGCGCTACTGCTAAAGGATATCTTCTCCAACTCCAACCGGCCGCCCCTCACTCTCCCCTCCACTCCACTCTCACTCTCCCCCGCACCCCCGTCGTCCGCCGCCGCCGCCGTTCCCCGACCACCGTCGTCGCCCGCCGCCGCCGACGCTCCTTGTCCTCCTCCACTGAGGTAGTCCCTCCATCCTTCCTCCTCCCTCCTCCCTCCTCCTCCTCTCTCCTCCCTCCTCCCACCGCCCTCCTCCCCCTCCGCGCCCCTCCCTCCTCCTCCGGTCGCCCCCTCCTCTCTCCTCCTCCGGCCAAGCCCTCCGCCGGCAGCCCTCCTCCCACCGCCCTCCACCCCCTCCTCCTCTCTCCTCCCTCCTCCCACCCCCTCCTCATTCCTCCTCCTCCCTCCTCCCACCGCCCTCCTCTCTCCTCCCTCCTCCCACCCCCTCCTCATTCCTTCTCCTCCCTCCTCCCACCGCCCTCCTCCCTCCTCCCTCCTCCTCCTCCCTCCTCCCACCCCCTCCTCCCTCCATCTCTCCTAAACCCTAAACTGTTTTTTACTGTTCTTGTATAATGTATTTTTTTACTGTTTTTTAGTAAGCGTTTAATAGAAATAGTTTAATAGAACTTGTATAATGGTCGGTGAGGAAGTGTCCACCATATATGAGAGAATAAGAATGCCGACTGTTGTCGTGGGGGTCGCTTCTCCTTCTTCTCCTTGTGCTAGATATTTGTTATGCACTAGGGGAAGGAGGAGTAGCGACCATCATCGACGGTCGAAAAATCGGTGAGGGAGTTGATGGGGATATGTACCTAGGGTAGGGTCACAGGCCTGACCTGCATACCCTACCTAAGGACATCACATCGGAGAACTTAAGGATTACAAGATTACAAGGAAGACTCCGACTGAAATCACCATGGTGTGTGAGTCACTCGACAGCATCCACTCGGAGTCTCCTCCCTCCACTCGACAGTCAACCACTCGGTCGCATGGTCCACTCGGACGACAGCAGTCCAACCACCAGAGACAATTACCACCGTCATTATGGCTGAAACGGTCGGCCATTAGTACGCCATTAAACCTATCTTTATGACTTGTAACTCCCGGGCAGCGGACTCTATATAAGCCGCCCGGGGCCTCTCATTCGAGGCAACTTCTTCTCCCTCCAGGGACTCATTTCCTCCAACCCTCTCACACACTCTGTAACCCCGTGTTCATACGCAGAGACAAGAACCCTCTCCGGAGGACAGGACGTAGGGCTTATTACTCTTCCGAGAGGGGCCCGAACCTGCTAAAAATACTCGTGTCACCCATATGCATCTCGGTAGATCATGCTCCTTTACCCTACCCCCTTCGTACTGTCGGAGTCGTTCCCACGACAGTTGGCGCCCACCTTGGGGCATGGCGTCTATCGAGCCATGATGTACATGGTTTTTTCTTCAATCTCCGACGGCAGATCAACGATCATCGATCAAACATCACCCAGGCGTGATCAATCATTAAACGAAAAAGGAGGAGAGGCGATACATCTCCATTCGACGCAAGGCTCCTCCGCCTGGTCGACTGCCTGCCGGCGGCTTCCATGCCGCGGGGCTTCCCCAGTCGATCGCCCGCTCGACGGCGGCATCGGCGCCGTGGAGGAGTAGGCCCGACCGGTGACGCGAGACTCCTCCCTTTCCGCTCTCCGCAGAGACACGAACCTGGCCGGCAGCGCGGAGCTCCTCCACCCGGTCGCCCGCCCGACGTCGGCCTCCACGCCGCGGAGGCATCGGCCTGGCCGCAGCGCAGCGCTCCTCCGCCCAGTCACCTCCTTGTCACGCAAGGAATCGGAAGAACGTGGGGTGGCCGTTTTCGCTAAGGTAATTGCGTCATTAAGCGGCTCATCTGGTGAGTATTTCCAACGCCAGTTACTCCATGGAGTGAGTGCCTAATTACCGCGGCCAATTAATGGTCATCGGCGCTCCACCTCCTCTTTTCCTCCGCTCAGGGCGCGCTCTCTCTCTCTCTCTTTCTGCGTACACGGTCTCTTCGCATGCCTCACTATGTGTAATTACTAGTAGATGCGTCCGTACCAGAAAGTTATGTCGGGCATGCGCGTGTCTTCGCATGCTCCACCCGGGTTGACTCAGGCATGCTTCCATGCACTCCCGTATGGTAGTGCTAGTGCATGCGCGCACTCAATTGGCAAACGCACTTGACCCAAGTGCAATTCATGGGCCAATTACCATTTCATTAAGATAATCACCCTATTAAGCGGCCAATTAGTTATTAGTGCACGCATGCATGCACTATAACCACCGGGCTTTAAGTCCTTCCAAAAGGCGTCAATGCAGGAGCGTTTTTGATCAGCAATAAATATTCGTGGCTCTACTTGCTATACTAACTTGCAGGTCATTCGTCCGTCATAATCTCCGGACAGCAATATACTGGGATGGACATTTCATACGACCAACTGACGCGGTGACACGCAGATGAAATTTGCGTCCAGACGACTAACGTGTAGCGATTTGTCCGCCCGCTACGTCATCACTCAACCGGACGCATCTTCGTCAGTCGGCCGCCCCGCGCGTCACCACTCGACGAGACACGTCTTCGACACTCGACAGCTCCGCGCATCGTCATTCAGTCGGATGCTCCATCGCCACTCGGCGAGACACCTCTTCGTCACTCTACTGGACGCGTCGTCATCACTCGGCAGCTCCGCGCATCGCCATTCAGTCGGACGCTCCATCATCACTCGGCAGCTCCGCGTATCGCCATTCAGTCGGACGCTCCATTGTCGCTCGGCAGCTCCGCGCGCCTTCACGCTACGGGACGCGTCGCCTTCACTCGGCAGCTCCGCACATCGTCATTCAGTCGGATGCTCCATCGCCACTCGGCGAGACACGTCTTCGACACTCGACAGCTCCGCGCATCGTCATTCAGTCGGATGCTCCATCGCCACTCGGCGAGACACGTCTTCGACACTCGACAGCTCCGCGCATCGTCATTCAGTCGGATGCTCCATCGCCACTCGGCGAGACACGTCTTCGACACTCGACAGCTCCGCGCATCGTCATTCAGTCGGATGCTCCATCGCCACTCGGCGAGACACCTCTTCGTCACTCTACTGGACGCGTCGTCATCACTCGGCAGCTCCGCGCATCGCCATTCAGTCGGACGCTCCATCGTCTCTCGGCAGCTCCGCGCGCCTTCACTCTACGGGACGCGTCGCCTTCACTCGGCAGCTCCGCGCATCGCCATTCAGTCGGACGCTCCATCGTCTCGTTGCAGCTCCGCACGCATTCACTCTACGGGACGCGTCGCCTTCACTCGGCAGCTCCGCGCATCGCCATTCAGTCGGACGCTCCATCGTCTCGTTGCAGCTCCGCACGCATTCACTCTACGGGACGCGTCGCCTTCACTCGGCAGCTCCGCGCATCGCCATTCAGTCGGACGCTCCATCGTCTCGTTGCAGCTCCGCACGCATTCACTCTACGGGACGCGTCGCCTTCACTCGGCAGCTCCGCGTATCGCCACTCAGTCGGACACTCCATTGTCGCTCGGCAGCTCCGCGCGCCTTCACGCTACGGGACGCGTCGCCTTCACTCGGCAGCTCCGCGCATCGCCGTTCAGTCGGACGCTCCATCGTCCCTCGGCAGCCCCGCGCGTCGTCAGACAGCTAAGTCATTCTTCACAGACTGCATCCAATTAAATAGTTATTGCATTACCGAGTGTTAAGTAAGTCGCACATGACGTTCGCTCGGAGGCCACGCCACCGAGTGTACCTCTGCGCTCGGTTGCTTATTTTCATTACTCCACTACACTTCCGCTTCATTTGGGTCCAGTACTCAAGCGAGTTCAGTCAGATTCTTCATTCTTTTATACTTTCGCTGGTCCTGGACCAGCAAACACCTGGCGCACCCAGTGGGTGTATATGGGTGTTATTTATGCAAATCATTTCAGCAAATTCAAAGTATTCCGAGAGATTTTTATGTTGGCCTGTGCTATTTTTCATACACAGGTTACAAGATCACTCGACTCGGCTGCTCTGTGCGCCGTCATTGGGTCAACTCCTCTTCGACGACAAGCTCGACTCAACCGCCCAAATCATTACCTGGAGTCATCTTCAGGACTGCAAAAGGGTAAAAATGACGCTCCTCTACGGATACACTTGGACTTGGAGATGGCCTGTGCTGGTGTTCCCCCGGGATAATGAGTGGCCTCTCTCCGGAGAGTCAGTCCACGCGCTAGCCTTGCCACTCGGGTTTTCATGGCACGTCCACCTCGGACCACTAGTCTATCTCCTCCGGGAGACATACGAGTGCCACCAAGTTTTTCCTCGCAGTGTCCAACTTTTCTCTCCAGTCGGCAGTTTCAAGACCGAAGTTACATACCGTGCCAAGTGCATGAAGATTCACCTGATTGACCCAGTTCCAGGCTGAACTTATTTACGGTGCCAAGCGCAAGAAGATCCATCAGATTGACTCAACTCAAGATTACAGTTATTTACCGTGCCGAGCCCACGAAGATCCAATCCGAATACATGAAGACCCCCTCCGAGTGACGAGCATCCCTCCACTCGGGGGCTTGGCCGCGAATCCGCTTCGCCCAAGTAAAAAACCTACTCCGAGTGACGAGCGTCCCTCCACTCGGGGGCTTGGCCGCGAATCCGCTTCGCCCAAGTAACAACCTCCTCCGAGTGACGAGTGTCCCTCCACTCGGGGGCTTGGCCGCGAATCCGCTTCGCCCAAGTAAAAAACCTCCTCCGAGTGACGAGCATCCCTCCACTCGGGGGCTTGGCCGCGAATCCGCTTCGCCCAAGTAAAAAAACCTACTCCGAGTGACGAGCGTCCCTCCACTCGGGGGCTTGGCCGCGAATCCGCTTCGCCCAAGTAAAAACCTCCTCCGAGTGACGAGCATCCCTCCACTCGGGGGCTTGGCCGCGAATCCGCTTCGCCCAAGTAAAAAACCTACTCCGAGTGACGAGCGTCCCTCCACTCGGGGGCTTGACCGCGAATCCGCTTCGCCCAAGTAAAAACCTCCTCCGAGTGACGAGCGTCCCTCCACTCGGGAGCTTGGACGCGAATCCGCTTCGCCCAAGTAAAAGACCCCCTCCGAGTGACGTGCCTCCCTCCACTCGGGGGCTTGGCCGCGAATCCGCTTCGCCCAAGTAACAACCTCCTCCGAGTGACGAGCGTCCCTCCACTCGGGGGCTTGGCCGCGAATCCGCTTCGCCCAAGTAAAAAACCTACTCCGAGTGACGAGCGTCCCTCCACTCGGGGGCTTGGCCGCGAATCCGCTTCGCCCAAGTAAAAAACCTACTCCGAGTGACGAGCGTCCCTCCACTCGGGGGCTTGGCCGCGAATCCGCTTCGCCCAAGTAAAAACCTCCTCCGAGTGACGAGCATCCCTCCACTCGGGGACTTGGCCGCGAATCCGCTTCGCCCAAGTAAAAACCTCCTCCGAGTGACGAGCCTCCCTCCACTCGGGGGCTTGGCCACGAATCCGCTTCGCCCAAGTAAAAACCTACTCCGAGTGACGAACACCTCTCACTCGGAGACTTAGCCGCGAGTCGGACCCCGTTTAAAATTCGCCTAGGTTCAAACTTCTTCTGAGTAATAAGCATCCATCTCCCTCGGAAACCAAACAAACGTAAAGGATTGAAAAGCAAACATGCAAACATTGTCTCTATCAGACCCCCGCCGATGCAAGCACTCGACGGCGGTCTCGGGGACTACACCCAGTGGGTGCACTCGGCGTGCCCCCACTGGACCTACAATCAAAACAAATCTAAGACCCCTGCCGATGACTTCGCGCATCGCCATTCAGTCGGACGCTCCTTCGACACTCGGCAGCTCCGCGCATCGCCATTCAGTCGGACGCTCCTTCGACACTCGGCAGCTCCGCGCATCGCCATTCAGTCGGATGCTCCTTCGACACTCGGCAGCTCCGCGCATCGCCATTCAGTCGGACGCTCCTTCGACATTCGGCAGCTCCCCGCATCGCAATTCAGTCGGACGCTCCATCGTCACTCGGCAGCTCCGCGCGCCGTCACTCAACTGGACGCTCCTTCGACACTCGGCAGCTCCGCGCATCGCCATTCAGTCGGACGCTCCATCGTCACTCGGCAACTCCGCGCGCCGTCACTCAACTGGACGCTCCTTCGACACTCGGCAGCTCCGCGCATCGCCATTCCGTCGGACGCTCCTTCGACACTCGACCGCCCCGCGCACCGTCGTACTACTGGACGCGCCTCCATCGCCACTCAGTCGGACGCTCCATCGTCACTCGACCGCCCCGCGTGCCGTCGTACTACTGGACGCGTCTTCATCGCCACTCAGCCGGACGCTCCATCGTCACTCGACCGCCCCGCACGCCGTCGTACTACTGGACGCGTCTTCATCGCCACTCAGGCGGACGCTCCATCGTCACTCGACCGCCCCGCACGCCGTCGTACTACTGGACGCGTCTTCATCGCCACTTAGTCGGACGCTCCATCGTCACTCGACCGCCCCGCGCACCGTCGTACTACTGGACGCGTCTTCATCGCCACTCAGTCGGACGCTCCATCGTCACTCGACCGCCCCGCGCACCGTCGTACTACTAGACGCGCCTCCATCGCCACTCAGTCGGACGCTCCATCGTCACTCGACCGCCCCGCGCACCGTCGTACTACTGGACGCGCCTCCATCGCCACTCAGTCGGACGCTCCATCGTCACTCGACCGCCCCGCGCGCCGTCGTACTACTGGACGCGTCTTCATCGCCACTCAGTCGGACGCTCGATCGTCACTCGACCGCCCCGCGCGCCGTCGTACTACTGGACGCGTCTTCATCGCCACTCAGTCGGACGCTCCATCGTCACTCGACCGCCCCGCGCGCCGTCGTACTACCGGACGCGTCTTCATCGCCACTCCGTCGGACGCTCCATCGTCACTCGACCGCCCCGCGCGCCGTCGTACTACCGGACGCGTCTTCATCGCCACTCCGTCGGACGCTCCATCGTCACTCGACCGCCCCGCGCGCCGTCGTACTACTGGACGCGTCTTCATCGCCACTCAGTCGGACGCTCTATCGTCACTCGACCGCCCCGCGCGCCGTCGTACTACTGGACGCGTCTTCATCGCCACTCCGTCGGACGCTCCATCGTCACTCGACCGCCCCGCGCGCCGTCGTACTACTGGACGCGTCTTCATCGCCACTCAGTCGGACGCTCCATCGTCACTCGACCGCCCCGCGAGCCGTCGTACTACTGGACGCGTCTTCGTCACTCGGTAACTCCGCACACCGACACTCAGTCAGACGCTCCATCGTCACTCGGCCACCCCGCGCGCCGTCACTCTACCGGACACGCCTTCGTCGCTCGGCAGCTCCGCATATCAAGACAGAATCGATCAGGGTGAATGACAAAGACTCCAATCAACGAAGACTTCTATGAAGCCCAACAATGCATTCGGAATTTTTGTGTCATATCAGAACCTGCATCGATCCCTTTTTTCACTCAAACCCTGATCAATTCGGGGACTAATGATGGGGATATGTACCTAGGGTAGGGTCACAGGCCTGACCTGCATACCCTACCTAAGGACATCACATCGGAGAACTTAAGGATTACAAGATTACAAGGAAGACTCCGACTGAAATCACCATGGTGTGTGAGTCACTCGACAGCATCCACTCGGAGTCTCCTCCCTCCACTCGACAGTCAACCACTCGGTCGCATGGTCCACTCGGACGACAGCAGTCCAACCACCAGAGACAATTACCACCGTCATTATGGCTGAAACGGTCGGCCATTAGTACGCCATTAAACCTATCTTTATGACTTGTAACTCCCGGGCAGCGGACTCTATATAAGCCGCCCGGGGCCTCTCATTCGAGGCAACTTCTTCTCCCTCCAGGGACTCATTTCCTCCAACCCTCTCACACACTCTGTAACCCCGTGTTCATACGCAGAGACAAGAACCCTCTCCGGAGGACAGGACGTAGGGCTTATTACTCTTCCGAGAGGGGCCCGAACCTGCTAAAAATACTCGTGTCACCCATATGCATCTCGGTAGATCATGCTCCTTTACCCTACCCCCTTCGTACTGTCGGAGTCGTTCCCACGACAGGAGTGTCCACCATATACGTGAGATAAGAGTTTAGGAAGGAAGACTCGACAGACCTAAAGTCAACCCGTTGCATAGAGTAATACTGATCTGTGTGTTGAGTTTCCTGGCAGTTGCCTTCGATCGATTTTAAATGTTTCAACTATGAACATAGGAAATGTGTGACGACGAAAGGAAATTCGTTATGTGCGAATGCTGCGAAGACGAGCGCGGCCTGTGCGACAAGCCTCACCTAGTTGATGGTAGGCGCTTCAGCATCATGCTGGATGAGACCTTCGAAGTGGATACAGTAAGTCACAACGACAAGTCTTTTTTCGTAATTAAGCATGACTTCTGCTTCTTTTGCTTCAACTTATAATTTTAATTTTTTTACTATTCTACTAGTGTATCCCCTGCCATGCAAGAATTTATGTCTTGGATAAGATTGGTTTCAGTACTAAAAAAAGTATGGAGGTAAAGAGAGTTCACTTGAGGACCGAGCATGGTTATACTTTTGCCGTAAAATTGTACAATGCAGACACCTACTCCTATTTTGAATGCAAAAATTGGAGAGCACTATGCAAGGCTTATGCATTTGAGCCTAATATGCTTATCACCTTTGATATTCGTCCGGAAGATGAAATTGAAGGTAATATCGACATCTGGGTCGATGTGCAGACGCCTCCAGTTCTACCATTATGTGAGTTTCTCAACCATATTTATTAAGTAATTTATATTGTTTATTTAAAAATAGTTGACAAATAATTTCTATTGACAGCTTATTTCCATTCAAGCAAACATGTCCAGCGCTTGGTAGACAGCACCTACTACTGTCCCGGGGCTGAACTAAACTGCGAGGAGATAGGTCATTATGTTTCATGGCTGGAGGATCTTGATACTGTCAAGACAGGTTATTTTCCTGGACTTCGAGATATTAATACTCAAAACGTGCGACCACTAGTGTGCGTATTGAACTACGGTCACATCTATCTAGGAAAGATGGTAAGATTTTTACTATTTGTCCTCAGTGCATCTTTTGCATACATTATTTTTAAGCTAAACTTCATTGCTAAGTATGTTACTACGATGTTCTTCAACAGGGACTCCTGATGAGTGTTGTGCCTCGTTGGATCGAGTCTAAAGGTCGCATGCCAATGGTTAGCTTACGGCCAAGATATCCTGTATTGCACATGAGTGCATTCATCATTTCTCGAAGTGAGCAAGTCTTAATAGTCAAAGTCTGGAGCAAAATTGTGAAGGATCGCAGAGAAGTACTAGGGGGCAGCAATCAGAAGCGCAGCCCACAATTAGGAGACAGGTTCATATGCATTCTCCAATATGATGAAGGAGTGCTACACATGTTTTATGCTATTTTACCTGAGAGAGAGCAGCAGGAGTAGGTCCTAGGTATTAAGAACAATTAGTTAGTGCTGATTATATATGACTATGATGATGATGAGAAGTTTGTATTATGTGCTACAATGTGTTAGAGTTGATGGTGATGCTGAGGAGGAGTAGTGATTAGGAGTAGGTCCTAGGAGTTGTTATTATAACTAGTGACCAAGTTGTTATATGATGTCTCATGGACGAAAATGATGATGATGAGTAGTTGTTATATGACAATGATGTATTATGATGATACTGTATGAAAACTTGTATAATGGCGTATGAATATACGGCATAAAACAAAAAAGAAATACGTAATAATAGTAGTAGCGCGGGTAGAGAGGTGCGCTGCTAGTAACTACCAGCAGCGCTTTCTACAAAAAGCGCTGCTGGTAAGCAGGTATAGCAGTAGTGCTGGTGAACACACGCTACTGCTACACTTTAGCTGTAGCGCCTTATCAGTAGCACGCTGTGCCGCGCTACTGCTATACCTAAAACCGGCGCTACTGCTAGGCTTTTCCCTAGTTGTGTATGTTACTCAATTTCTCTCTCTTCTCATTAATTAGCCGCCATGTCATATTTTTTGCTTAGTTGCCATCTATGTCACTACCTATGTTACTCCCACTGTGGGTAGTCTCAGTTGGCAAGGTGAGTGCAGGCACAATCCTCCCATGTCCTTTTTGTTCTACTTGGAGGTGGTGGGCGAGCGAAAACGCCAGGGACGCTTTTGAAGCCGGCATCAAATCCAAACAATCCCATTCTATACAATTTTAGAATTTGATTGTGTGGAAACATGGTTGGACCTGCATGGCATGGTGTTTAAGGCTTTGTTTGGTTGGTTGCATCAATTTTTGGCTATTTGCATATGTGGCCAACTCGGGATAGGCTGGGCTAGTGCAGGGCAGAAATTATGTTCTGCAGATCGTCTGGTACTCTGCATTACATTACTGTACATTTTCATGTATGTCGTTTGGTTGTGTGTAGTTTGGGCTCACATCTTCTCACTACACACTACACTATTTGATGACCACCACACAGTATTATGGAACATCACACCACATGTGCAAATAGCAGTGCAACCTAGATAGTAGCAAATAACATTACAAAGTAAGAGCCATATGGCTCAATAGGGAAAAGATCATCGATGCCGAAATAGGGGGGTCCATCCTCTACGGCTGCTTCTTCTCCCTCTTTTGATGTTGTTGTTTGTTCTTCCTCGTCTTCTTCTACTCCCGTTGCTACTGTTGTTATAAATATCCTTGTGGTTCCTTTGTCCACCCATATTGTCTCAGTCCATTCCAATATTTTGCTCTTTCAAGCTTCATTGCCATGTGCCTCCACACCAGAGGCAGAGCTTCGTTGGGTCCGAACCGAGCCATGGCCTGATAACCCACAAGTATAGGGGATCGCAACCGTTTTCGAGGGTAGAGTATTCAACCCAAATTTATAGATTCGACACAAGGGGGGCCAAAGAATATTTGCGAGTATTAGCAGCTGAGTTGTCAATTCAACCACACCTGGAGATTAAATATCTGCAGCAGAGTGATCAGTAGCACAGTAGTATGATAGTTTTGACAGTAGTAGTAGCAGTAACAGTAACGGTAGGAGTGATAGCAATAGTTTTGAAGCAAGTGTAACAGTAGCAGTAGCAATAGTAACTTAGCAAGAACAATATGTGGAAAACTCATAGGCACTGGATCGGTGAACTCGTTGGATGATATTCATCATATAACAGTCATAACCTAGGGCGACACAGAACTAGCTCCAGTTCATAAATGTAATGTAGGCATGTATTCCGTAAATAGTCATACGTGCTTATGGAAAAGAACTTGCATGACATCTTTTGTCCTACCCTCCCGTGGCAGCGGGGTCCATAAGGAAACTAAGGGATATCAAGGCCTCCTTTTAATAGAGAACCGGAACAAAGCATTAACACATGGTGAATACATGAACTCCTCAAACTACGCTCATCACCGAAAAGTATCCCGACTATTGTCACTCCGGGGTTTACGGATCATAACGCGTAATAGGTGCGTATGACTAGCAAGATCGGATCAAGAACATAGATAAAATGGTGATAAACAAACGGTTCAGATCTGAAATCATGGCACTCGGGCCCTAGTGACCATCATTAAGCATGGCAAAGTCATAGCAACATCAATCTGAGAACTCCTCAAACTACATGGAGGTGGTGAGCGAGCGAGCGGCAGGGGGGTACCGCTACCTCTACGTCGCCATCGACAAGTTCACCAAATGGGCGGAGGTGGAGCCCGTGCGCACTATCCCGGCCGGGTCAGCCGTCAAGTTCATCAAGGGCCTCGTAAGCCGGTTCGGCGTCCCCAACCGCATCATCACCGACAACGGTTCGCAGTTCACAAGTAACCTCTTCAAGACCTATTGTGCTAACCTTGGAACACGGATATGCTACGCCTCGGTAGCCCACCCCAGGAGCAACGGCCAGGTGGAGCGCGCCAACGCGGAAGTCCTGCGAGGCCTCAAGACAAGGAGCTTGAAGAAGAAACTGAAGGCTTGCAGCAGGGGTTGGATCGATGAGCTTCAGTCAGTGCTGTGGTCCATCCGCACCACCGCGACTAAGCCCACCGGCGAGACCCCGTTCTTCCTCGTCTACGGAGCTGAAGCCGTCCTCCCCCACGAGATCAAGCACCGATCCCCGCGGGTCTTGGCGTTTGACGAGGAGCATCAGGATGCTGCGTGGGGAGCGGACCTCGTGCTTGGAGAGGAGGCACGTCGTCGGGCCTCGCTCCGAGCTGCGCGGTATCAGCAAGCGCTACGGCGCTACCACTGTCGTAACATCCGCTCCAGGACCCTCGAAGTCGGAGACCTCGTCCTGAGGCGGGTTCTCTCCAGGGAGGGCTTGCACAAGCTCTCTCCCATGTGGGAGGGCCCGTTCAAGGTCGCTCATGTCTCCAGGCCTGGCGCCGTGCACCTGGAGACTCAGGACGGGGTCCCCATCCAGAACGCCTGGAACATCCAGCACCTCCGGAAGTTCTACCCGTGACACTCTCACGTAATAATTAGTGGGCTATATACGCCCGGAGCCCCCCGAGGACGCGGAGGGGTTCCTCCCACGCAACGTGGCAGCCACAGCTCCGCGTTGGCGGAGAAGTCAACACTGCCCACCAATGGCTATGCCCATGCAACGTGGATGCCCTACGCTCAGCGCTGGGGGAAGACGAAGACTAGTCTAGGTGCCGGACGCGGCCGCTATTTGCTTTTCTCGTGTTTGGATTTGCCAATTCTTCTGAAACTAAACTCGGGGTTTTTCCAAATCGTGTTTTAAAAGGAAAGGGTCAAAGATTTGTTTTCATCGCCGTTTCTTATGTTGGTTTCTCTCTCTTCGAGTCAAGCACTCGCCTGCTCCCCTCCCCCTCGTACCCCGCGAGCGGGGGCTGGGGGGCACGGTGCTTACACCTCGCCAAGGCCTTGGCGCCCGGATCCTCGCGTGGTACTCACGGATGAGTCAGCAGGCGCATGTCGTCTCTTACTCGCTCGGGGGATCCACTCACGGCCCGACACGCCATCTTGGAATCCCGGGAGGCCCGCTCCTCCCGGGGTAGGAAACAATTTTTTTTCTTTGGGAACAGCTTGAGCGTCAAAGGGGGCTCCTGAGCATCGCGCCTTAGGAGCCTTACCGGTCATAAGGCCACTCGTCCCCCTTGACATCGTCCTTGGTTATCCGGTTGGCATCAAGGGTGTCGAGGCCTCGCCCCGTGAAGTGCGTCCAGGTGATCTGGTCGTACCTAACGGTGGTGGGGAAATGTGCGGGACTGGAACCTGACGACGTAGAGCTATGTGAGCATCAACTCGGAGCCTCGGGAGGCCCGCCCCTCCCGGGGCAGGAAGCAAAAAATTTTGGGAGCTGCTTGATCCTCAAAGGGGGCTCCTGAGCATCACGCCTTAGGAGCCTTACCGGTCATAAGGCCACTCGTCCCCCTTGACGTCGTCCTTGGTTATCCGGTCGCATCAAGGGTGTCGAGGCCTCGCCCCGTGAAGTGCGTCCAGGTGATCTGGTCATACCTAACGGTGGTGGGGAAATGTGCGGGACTGGGACCTGCCGACGTAGAGCTGCTTGAGCGTCGAAGGGGGCTCCTGAGCATCACGCCTCAGGAGCCTTACCGGTCATAAAGCCACTCGCCCCCCTTGATGCCGTCCTTGGTGATCCGGTCGGTGTCGAGGGAGTCGGGGCCTCGCCTCATGAAGTGCGTCCAGGTGATCTGGTCGTACCTTACGATGGTAGGGAAATGTGCGGGACTGGGACCTGCAAACACAGAGCGCCGACAGGGCTCCCAACCTGACTCACTCACAAGAAGAAGAAGCCCGCTGGACGTACGGACTCTCCGAGCGCCGCAGCCGCGCCTCCACAACCTAGAAGCCTACCGCGAGCATGTCAAGCTAAGTATCCTAACCACGACCGGAAGGCAGTTTCAACCGAAAAAATGCAAAGGCCAGGACACATGACAAAAGTGCTGATAAAGAGAGGCAAGCGCCCAAATCCATTACACGCCCGCAGGGCCTCCTTTGGTTCTTTGATTGCCGGAACAGGAGAAGAGGAGGAGAAAGAAAGTGAAAAAGCCCCACAGGGGCTGCCGCCTCAGGAGCCCCGGCGCCGGCGCACCAGCGCTCAGCCGGTGTCCTCCTCTTCCTTCACGGGCCCATGGAGGCGCGCCAGCATGGACGCCCCTGGAACGGAGGAGCGGCGCCGCGGCGGCTGGCTACCCCCCGAGGTCCGGGTGGGCCGGCGTGGCGGCGCGTCGTAGCTGCTATCGCTGCTGTCACTTGGGCTTCCTTCGGAGGGGGTGTCGCTGTTGCTGGAGGCGCGGCGCCCGTCGTGAAGGGCAAGCTCATCTCCAAGATCGCCGCGGCCGGCGTCTTCCGGGCAGCATTCCAGGCGCTCGCCCTCTTCCCCGAAGATCTTGACGAAGAGCGTCGCCTCCCCGTCATACTTGAAGTGAAGGGTGCGCCTCCCCTTCAGGCCGCGAGCGCAGGCAAACGCTTGCCACCCGCGGTTCAGATACACGTAGCCCCCGGGGGTGACCTCAACCTCCACCCACGATGCCGCGCTGCAACAGCCGTCGGCCTGCAGCCATAGGCCGGCAGGCCCTCCGGCCGACAGCGCCCCCGCGAAGAAGCTCGGGAGTTGGAACCAAGCGGCCTCCAGCCTCTCCGCCCACATCACGAACTCCTGGGCCGTGTCGGCCGAATGGAGCCACGGGCGCGGCGGACGGGTGGCCACCGCCGACCTCCCACTTTGGGCGCCGCCGCCTCGACCATTGAGGCCGCCCGCGCTGGACGACGCCCGACCGCGGCCACCGATGGTGACCCCGGGGCGCGCAGAAGCACGGCCGCGCTCGCCAGGAACCACTATCGGCGTCGTGGCATGCTTCCGGGGACGACCGCGGCCCCTCCTGGGCGGCGGAGCGGCAGGGCTCTCCCCGGAGGCCTTCCCCTTCTCGACGGCAGAGAACTTCCTCACCGACGCCATGACTGGGAGAGCGACGGCTTGGAGATAGGGAGGCAAAGAAGACGAAGATGAGTTGAGGGCTTTCTCGCCCTCGCCCGCTTATATACAGCGAAGGGCTGACCGGCGCCCCCTCGCATCCCGGGAGGCGTGCGGCCTCTGAAGGGTCACACCCGCGTGGCCCGAAGCAGCGGCAGCATTCAAGGGAGGGCAATGATGGCCGGCGCTGTGATCGGGCATCGCATCAATTTGACCTGGAGCGCTCCCTGACGCCCTCGGGGAGCGGGGGCGTTGCCACCCCAGCGCTCGACGCGTATGAAGCCTATCTCGCAGGCGTTTTGGGCCCACGGCGCTTCGGGCCATCCTCAAGGCTTCGCCCGGAGGCCAGCTCGGGCGTGCCTTGGGCCCGGGGGCTACTGTCGGCGTCCTGGGAACGGCGGTACCCAGACCTGCCTGCCTGCGGCCCAGGGCACGGCCCACTTCGTCAGCCAAGCACAACCATGCACAGCCCCACCCGAGACAAGACCCTCGTGAGGCCCCTAGGCCCGCGAGGTGGAGCAGCGTCAAGACCGGCTAGGGATGGGCCTCCCCAGGCCCCCTCCAGAGCGGCGGAGATCTCTATGCAGGGCCCGACATCAGGAGTCAAAGATGACGTAAGGAAGGACAGGCGGGCGCCAGCGCGCCAGGCGGTGCAGTTTCCCCTTTGGTGCAAAGGGGGCAAGGACGTACGCGGGTTCCCAAAGCATCCCCCAAAGGTTTCCATTCCGGAGTAACAAGACCACGACCACGAGCCTCGCAGGACGGATGTCATCGCCGAGCCCACCTATGCATCATCGACAGCTACTTTGCAGGCGAAGACCGCCTTTGGGCAGGGCGGGCATGTGCTCCTGTCCCCCTTTAAAATTGGCCGTTGTGGGATCCCTTCCCGCCATTGCGATAAGGGAAGAGGACCCAGGCCACCGCTATATATAGAGGCTTGGCAGCACCATAGAGGGGATCGGATCCGAAACCAGTCGATTCACTCATCCACCACCAAGCCGACAGAGGGCCAAGAACACCTCAGGAGCGCCCTCACGAGGCTCCAAACCATTGTACTGGTTCATACACCAAACCTCCATGAGAGGCAATCCACCAAAGAAGGAGTAGGGTATTACGCTTCGCAGCGGCCCGAACCTGGGTAAACCACCGTGTACATCTTCTCCCTCGTCATCGTGCGAGTTTATCGTCTTGTCCATCGAGTAGCGAGCTAGGTAGGACGAAGTCGCAGGGGATCTTCGCACACGCCCCTGTGTTCGAATCTTAAGGGTTTTGCGGAGCCCGAAATCCGACAAACAGGCTCTATTTCAACATCATTGTCTGGTTCTTTATCATTGTTCAGTTGAGTATCTTCATGAACATTATCATTATCATTTTCATTATCACTAGGTGAATGTTCATTACCAGATTGAGTTTCAGCATCAGAAATAGAGACATCATTATTATCAGGAGATTTTTGTATCTCAGGTTCACTAGAGGTATGCAAAGTCCTATCATTTTTCTTTTTCTTTTTCTTTTTAGAAGGACTAGGTGCATCAGCATTAATTCTTTGAGAGTCTTGTTCAATTCTTTTAGGATGACCTTCATGATAAAGTGGTTCTTGGGTCATTCTACCTCCTCTAGTTACTACTCTAGCAACAAAATCGTTCATGTTATTATTCATTTCATCAAGCCATTCCTTTTGAGATTTAGCAACTTGTTCTAACTGAGTTTGAACCATAGAGGCATGCTTTCCTACACCTCTAACATCATTACTAATTCTAAATAGCAAGTCACTCAAGTGAGCCATCATATTAGAGTTATATTTCAATTGTTTCAGAACATGTGCATTGATGTGATCTTGTTTCATAATGTAGTTACCAAACTCATATAAGCATCGACTAGGATGTTTATTATAAGAGATATCACTTTCATTAAACTTTAATAAATAATTTACCTCTACCACCTGTGGAGGTGGTGGTGTGTCAAGGCCATGTATTTCTTCAATAGGTGGTAAATTCTTAACATCCTCAGCTTTAATACCTTTTTCCTTCATAGATTTCTTTGCCTCTTGCATATCTTCAGGACTGAGAAATAAGATACCCCTCTTCTTCGGAGTGGGTGTAAGTGGTGGTTCAGGAAGAGTCCAATCATCATAATTCTTCAATATGTTATTCAATAATTCCTGAGCTTGTTCAACGGTTCGTTCCCTGAAAACACAACCGGCACAACTATCTAGGAAGTACCTGGAAGCATCAGTTAGTCCATTATAGAAGATATCAAGTATTTCATTTTTCTTGAGAGGGTGATCAGGCAAAGCATTAAGCAATTGGAGAAGCCTCCCCCAAGCTTGTGGGATACTCTCTTCTTCAATTTGCACAAAGTTAAATATTTCCTGTAAGGCAGCTTGTTTCTTATGAGCAGGAAAATATTTTTTAGAGAAATAGTAAATCATATCCTGGGGACCACGCACACAACCAGGAGCAAGAGTATTGTACCATGTCTTAGCATCATCCTTTAATGAGAACGGAAATAACTTGAGGACATAGTAGTAGTGAATCTTCTCATCATGAGCAAAGAGGGTGGCTATATCATTCAGCTTAGTAAGATGTGCCACTACAGATTCAGTTTCATAGCCATGGAAAGGATCAAATTCAACCAAAGTAATTAACTCTAGATCAACAGAGAATTCATAATCGTTATCGGTAACAAAGATAGGTGAAGTAGCAAACTTAGGATCAAATTTCATTCTAGCATTCAAAGTCTTTTCCTTATACTTGCGTAGCAATTTCTTAAGATCGTTTCTATCCTTACAAGAAAGGATTTCCCTAGTTGTCTCCTCATCCATAACATAACCTTCAGGTATCTTAGGCATTTCAAATCAAGGGGAGCCAGGTCTAATAGGTGTTTCATAGTCATCAGTTTCAAAGGCTTCATTAGTTTCAGTAGTTTCATTCTCTTTAGCTCTAGCAATTTGTTCATCAAGAAATTCACCTAGTGGCACATTATCATCAAGCATGGTACTAGCATCATCATAAGCATCATTCATAGCAGAGGTAGCATCATCAATAACTTGCGACATATCAAGATTACTAGCATGTTGTGGTGTTGCAAACTTACTCATAACAGAAGGTGAATCAAGTGCAGAGCTAGATGGCAGTTCCTTACCTCCCCTCGCCTTAGAGGGAAAAATCTTGGTCTTTGGATCCTTCAGATTCTTCATAGTGATCAACTGATATAAATCCCAAGTGACTCAAAAAATATAGCTATGCTCCCCGGCAACGGCGCCAGAAAAAGGTCTTGATAACCCACAAGTATAGGGGATCGCAACAGTTTTGGAGGGTAGAGTATTCAACCCCAATTTATAGATTCGACACAAGGGGAGCCAAAGAATATTTGCGAGTATTAGCAGCTGAGTTGTCAATTCAACCACACCTGGAGATTAAATATCTGCAGCAGAGTGATCAGTAGCACAGTAGTATGATAGTTTTGATAGTAGTAGTAGCAATAACAGTAATGGTAGCAGTGATAGCAATAGTTTTGTATCAAGTGTAACAGTAGCAGTAGCAATAGTAACTTAGCAAGAACAATATGTGGAAAACTCGTAGGCACTGGATCGGTGAACTCGTTGGATGATATTCATCATATAATAGTCATAACCTAGGGCGACACAGAACTAGCTCCAGTTCATAAATGTAATGTAGGCATGTATTCCGTAAATAGTCATACGTGCTTATGGAAAAGAACTTGCATGACATCTTTTGTCCTACCCTCTCGTGGCAGCGGGGTCCATAAGGAAACTAAGGGATATTAAGGCCTCCTTTTAATAGAGAACCGGAACAAAGCATTAACACATGGTGAATACATGAACTCCTCAAACTACGGTCATCACCGGAAAGTATCCCGACTATTGTCACTCCGGGGTTTACGGATCATAAAACGTAATAGGTGCGTATGACTAGCAAGATCGGACCAAGAACATAGATATAAGGTTGATAAACAAACGGTTCAGATCTGAAATCATGGCACTCGGGCCCTAGTGACAAGCATTAAGCATGGAAAAGTCATAGCAACATCAATCTGAGAACATAGTGGATACTAGGGATCAAGCCCTAACAAAACTAACTAGATTACATGATGAATCTCATCCAACTCCTCACTGACCAGCAAGCCTACGAAGGAATTACTCACTCCCGGTGGGGAGCATCATGGAATTGGTGATGGAGAAGGGTTGATGATGACAAAGAATGAAGATTCCCCTCTCCGGAGCCCCAAAGAGGCTCCAGATCTGGCCTCCCGAGGAAGAACAGGAGGTGGCGGTGGCTCCGTATCGTAAAACGCGATGAAACTTTCTCTCTGATTTTTTCTCCAAAAATAGGATTTTATAGTGTCAGAATTAGGGTCAGTGGGGCCACGAGCTGGGCACAACCCTCCAGGGCACGTCGGGGGGGGGGGGGGCTGACGCGCCCTTGTGTCTTGTGCCCAGCCAGAGCCCCCCCTCCGGTGGTTCTGGGCTCCAGTATTTTTTTATTTATTGTAAAATAAATCTCCAAAAAGTTTCGTCCAGTTCCGAGAACTTCTATTTCTGCACAAAAACAACACCATGGTAGTTCTGCTAAAAACAGCGTCAGTCCGGGTTAGTTTCATTCAAATCATGCAAATTAGAGTCCAAAACAAGGGCAAAAGTGTGAGGAAAAGTAGATACGACGGAGAAGTATCATGGCCCACCCAGGAATTTCATAAATTCTTTTATACCTATGCTTTGCTCCGTAGCCCACCTAGCCTAGTTACGGTCGACCCACGCCTCGAGGCCTCATACAAGCACACACAGTAGGAGCGGCTGCTGCTACCCGGCTATGTTGCCGCCTACATCTCATGCAGCACATATCTCGTGTCGGAGAGCCATCGCTGAGGCTCCCAGCTCTGGCCCAACCCCACGTAGATCACATAGACTCCTCGCTGCTAAATACACGCTTCCTACGACCTGTTCCACGGCTCCGCCTGCCTCCTCTTGACCTCGCCATTTCCTTCTGGGCTTCGGCCTCCGCACTAGCTAGTCCTGGCCCCGACCGTTGGGATCAAGCTGTGGTGCCACCCAGATGCCTCTGACCCCTACGTCAGCTAACTGTTGCAATCCACTGTGCTACCAAACAACCAGGTATGCCCCTCCGCTGTCGAGTGCTGACGCCAAGTAGAGAGCTCAACTCTATGTTCACCTCCTGATGATGCTGCTATTAGTTGAACTAAGCAACATTAATGCATTTTATTATTAGTTCAGTTGTAGAATTACATGATAAAGTGATATTTCTCCTTTGTGCCTAACGCGTATAATATTTTGTTAAGTGCATTTCAGTACTAACTTGTTTGTTAACATATATACGCTGAAAATTCAAGGAGAAGAATAGGTACCGAGTAGTGACTAATGCCTACAAAAAATTTGGGCGAGCTCCGTCGCTGCTCCACACCATGACTGGAGTCATTATCATCGGCCGTCACATGTTCCTACTGGCTCCGTCTCATCATAGCCCCATTGTAGGATCCAGTTATGTAGAATGTAACATGCAAGAACAAGCCTAACTTGAGTGGGGAAGGGGTGGAACCAGGATCTTAAATCGATTCTTCAGATCTCCAAATCCCCTCTCAACCATAACTCTAAGGCTGGAGTGTCTGAGGTTGAAAAATTCTTGCACGATCCTAGGATTGTTCCTAAAAGAGAACTCATTTAGATGGTACCTAGTTTTCCTGAAGGGTGGAAGAACACCAAGCCGACATGCATAGCCAACATCTCCTAGGTAGAATATTTCACGGGGATATTGACGTCATCATGCCTTGTGATGCTGTCAGCAAGAATGTTAGCATCACGGGTTGATCCTTCATAGCTAGCCAGCACATATCTGAACTTCAAATCGAAATCAATAGCAGTAAGCACATTCTTGCTTGTGTAGGGTTTCTACATGTGTATGTTGCAGCTTGTGTCCTGTCTAGCAGTGATATGAGTACCATCTGTGGCGTCAATACAATCATGTGATGGCATGAAAACGTATTATGATGGTCGTATGACAACATTGCAAGAATGTTATATCATGAAATACGAGTAGTGCTCAGCTTGAAATACGGATGCCATCCTGGGTTCGTGCGAATCTTTCTAGGAGTTTGCCTTGTTGGTGCCTTGATCATCTCTCCTCTGAGCTCCCCAATAGCATACAAGACTTTCTTGAAATATCAGGAAATTGTCTCGTTGGATCTTCTAAAGGTTCTGTGAATAACCCCGAATCTATGATTAAGACCGGCGACATGAAGGAACATGTGTAAGCACAACTTCTCCCTAGGTGGTTTTGGTAATTAATAACAACATATATTTCATTGGACTAATGAATCTATCAAGTATATTTCAGGAAAAGTTCAATGAATAAATTGGCTACGATTGTGAGGAGATTCCCTAGATGCATGGAACATTAATTGGCAAAAGCTTCAAGATTCTACATTTTATATTTATCTGAAAAATCACATTTGAGTCCATAGGAAAGCAAATACTATTAAAAGGGGATGAGGTATCTATGATAATCTGGCTGCTCAATGTGCTTAGAGATTAACCACCAAAAGCCTCAACATTTCTCCCACAAAATATTCTATCCAAAACCCTAAAGTCCAATTTGGTGCCACCAACATTTCCCACTTCGGCCTTACCGACTTTTCCTTAGACAGATCCCATGCCAAACCCTAGCAAATCAGTGCAACCGAGTTTTGCTTCGGTACAGCTGAAAAGCAGTGAGCACCTCTCTGGTATCTAATTGACAAAAAATGGAATTTTCGAGTTTTTCATTTCGGTGCCACCGAGTCACTGGAACTGCCTAGGTCAACCAAATCGGACTCACCGAGATGTTGTATATCGGTCTCACCGAAACACCAAAGGTTAGAACATTTTGTAGTAGTCAGTGCAACTAAGTTTTTACTCTGGTTCCATCGAGTTGGGTAATAATGTTGTAACGGTTGGATTTTTGGAGATGGCTATATATACCCCTCCACCTCCCTCTTATTCGGAGAGAGATCACTCAGAACAAGCAAACACTTCCATCATTCATTTTTTGAGAGAGAACCACCTACTCATGTGTTGAGATCAAGATCTTCCATTCCAACCATATGAATCTTGATTTCTAGCCTCCCCAAGTTGCTTTCCACCCAATCAATCTCTTCTACCAAGCCAAATTCTGTGAGAGAGTGATTGAGTGTTGAGGAGACTATCTTTTGAAGCACTAGAGCAAGGAGTTCATCATCCATACCACATCTGTTACCTTTTGGAGAGTGGTGTCTCCTAGATTGGTTAGGTGTCACTTGGGAGCCTCCAAATCGTGTGGAGTTGAACCAAGAAGTTTGTAAGGGCAAGGAGATCGCCTACTTCGTGAAGATCTATCCCTAGTGAGGCTAGTCCTTCGTGGACGCAAGGCATGGTGGAATAGACAAGGTTGCTTCTTCGTGGACCCCTTGTGGGTGGAGCCCTCTATGGACTCGCGCAACTGTTACCCTTCGTGGGTTGAAATCTCCATCAACGTGGACATACGATAGCACCACCCATCGGAACCACGCCAAAAATCTCCGTGTCTTCATTGCGTTTGATCTTCCTATCCCTACTCTCTACTTACACTTGCATATTTTTACTTTCCGCTGTTATACTCATAGATTTGCATGTGTAGGGCGTGCTAGACTTGGTAAAATTTCTAAAACTTGTCAACCATTAAAATTGGGAAAAGGTTAAGATTTTATTTGGTCAAGTAGTCTAATCACCCCCCTCTAGGCATACTTTGGATCCTACAACATGGCAACTTGCTCTTCCATAGAGGTGTGAATGTTATCTTTTGCTAGACACCTATTCCTAAAGGACTTCACAAGCATAAAAATGGGTGCTCTTTGCATTCAAATCATGTTCACGGACTTTACGCCATTATTGTTGTAGATTTACTTCATATTGGACATCCTCAAACTATCTCGGATGAACGATGGACCATACCTAGTGGCAGGCTTTTCACCATGACGAACTTCTCTCTAGTAAATGAACACGAGCTAGGCATGAACCATAGCTATGAGTGATGTTGACTGAATTACCAGCTTTGTTCGTTCGTCCATATCAACCTATACATCGATATGTCAGTAAGTGTTGGGGATGTTCCCCACGGATGAGAGCCGACTTTAGCAGGACCCGGCGTTGGAGCGGATAGGCTTTGAGGGCCATGTTAATCTCGGGTCACAGAAGAGCTTCACTGGAGAAACTAGAGATCTGACGAACGAGACCCGACAAAGCCTGGGTCGGCTCTCAGATGAGCTTGTGGGCCGGCTCACGAAGAAGCCCAAGGAAGTTTCCCTGCCTTGAGGAACAAGATCATCATGAGTTTGACAACACATGTTAAGCGCATGACCCAGATTCATCTGTAACCTAGGGACTCAACCTATTATATAAAGGGGGGGGGGTTCCTGAGACGTAAAGGCTAGGTTAGAAACCCTCGAGAGCTAGGTAACGAAAGCAATACCTTGTAATCGAGATCATCATTGTCAATATCAATCAAGCAGGAGTAGGTCTTTACCCCCACCGTGAGGGGTCGAACCTGGGTAAACTTGCGTCTCTCATCTCCAATCAGCCCCGTTCAAGCAATCATCTAGCAGCAATGGCCTCAAGATTTATTTCTCTCTCGAGGACATATGTCGTGACAAAACCATGACAGTTGGCTCCCACCATGGGGCCAGCGCATGGTGGTGTTGAGTTCTTGGAGGGAGCCCTTCCAGGGATCAAGAGGTACGCGATCGGTCGAATAACAAATAGTCAGCGAGGAAAGCTCTACATCGACAACGCAGGCTGGAGTCCCGAGGATGGCTCAATAGAGTCAGGATACCGGGTTCTGTTCGGCCAGGTTCATGTCTTCATCAGTGCGATTGGTAGGTCAGCTTTGGAGCTAGCCACCGCCGCCGACTCGCTCGAGGTCGCCCGCCGGGTTGAGCCCCGCTGGGTTGAGCCCTGTCGGGTCAGCACTTTTGTCGGCTTCATCAGCAGAGCTGCACAGGAGTCAAAGCTAGATGCCGACTCAGTGTCTGGGTGTGACACACTCGTCAATTCTGATGATGAATCGTCAGTAGGAGATACGGAGTCAATCCTTCCGCTTTTCGATGAAAGGTTGGGAGGGTACTCTGATGATGAGACTTACCCAAAACCCTACGAGCCAACTCATCATGCAGCAGTATACATTGCTGGGAGTCAGAATCAACCTCAATATGATGGGCAAGGCAATCTGGTGACGGGTACATCAACAAGCCAATAGTCGGGTCAGGTTACACCAGGTCGGGTATCCACCGTTACGGCGGCTGTTACCGCGGCTTTGACGGTAGCTAGCTCTAGAGGCACATGAACTCAGGCTTTGGTGAAGATGCAGAGACCCAGGCTGCGCTACTTACACATCCGGTGACCCCAGAAAACACAGAAGCCCGTAATGCAGAGATAACAAAGTGTCAAGAAAAGCTAGCCAAGATCCAGGAGGATATCAACACTGAGAATGCACACTTAGCGGAAGCCCGGGCTGAGGTTCTAAGTGAGGCTCAGCGTTTGGAGAACCAAGGGATTCACCTCACTTTCGCTAGAACAAAACAACCGTAGTTCATCAGAGGAGGCATCACAGCTGACTTCTAGCATCCTTGGAGCCAACCAGGCTATTCCAGTCACCTCAGGGGGCTGGTACGCCCGGCGCGGCGCCTGGCATACCCCAATTGACGCAGGATATTGACCCAAACATGGCCCAAGTGCAGCAGTCGGCTCAGCAGCAACCGCCAGCCCAACATCAGATGGTTCAACATCAGCCGGCTCAAAACCAGCCCGAGTGCTTTTTGACGCCGACCGATCACTACTCAAACCCGATGGATAATGTGCTGCCAGCGACGCGTAACTTGGCAGCAATCCCAATACATGGAAACACTCCAATGGAGCTGGAAGCTAGGAACATGATTGAGATGCTAAAAACTGCGATTACCCAACAAGCCAGTTATTCTTGAAGTCGCGATCGACTCCACTCTACTCCACGTCCGAGCCGGACCAGGAGCCGACATGGAGAATCCCCAGCGGTTTCAAGCAGCGAGCGGCGTCAAATAGAGCCGCAACCAAATCAGCAGCCCCAACCGCAGCCAGTGGTGTTAGATGCACAAGCCATTGTCTATAATGCACGCGCTATGTGGATGGCTGGTGCAGGTAATCCAAGAGTTGAGTACATTCCTCCAAGGGTTGATTACGTCCCTCCCACCACAACCCATCCTGTTTCTGGATATACTGCCAACACACGACGGACTATTGGTACACCCTGCTTAGGACCAACTCTTCAAAACGAGTGTATGCCTCGGGATTTCAAAGGACCTCGCAAAGTCCCCAATTATACTGTCGGCCTACAGCTTGCAAATTGGATTGAGAGTTATGAATTGGCCATGGATATGCTAGAGGTTGGCGATGTCGTGTGCACCCATTATCTGACCATGATGTTAGAAGGCTCGACATGTACCTGGCTGAAAAATTTATGTGCAAACTCAATCAATTCATGGCAGGAGTTGACAGAGCGGTTCATCAAGAATTTCTAGGGCACGTGCAAACGCCCAACTACCATCGTTGATTTGTAGCATTATGTTCAGAGGGAAGATGAGTCGGCTCGCCATTGGGCACGATGGATAGCTCAAATAGTTCATTCATCCGACGACATTACAACTCAGATGGTTGTCCTTGTTTTGGAGCGAAAATGTTGTTTCCAACCTTTGGTACAGAAACTTCGGCGTATGAAGTGGAAAGTTAGTGAGATGAATGAGGTCTGGACATTTTGGCCAGATATGCTGAGTCTGACAACACCAAGGATCCATCTTCAGATGATGAGAAGTCTGGTCAGGGCAAGAGTAATTAGGGCAAGGGTCATCAGGATAATGGCAATGGAAACAACAGTCACAACAACAACAAGCACAAAAAATTTGAAGGAGGATCAGACCTCATTGCCAATACCAATACTGGTTTCAAGAATCAGCATCAGAACGACAATTTCAAAAAGCTGTCTTATCGTCTTTGAAACTATTAGGAGGCTCTCAAAGGTTCGTGCCCAAAACACAGTAAAGAAAACAAGTCTGCTAATCACTCCTGTGAGAATTGCTATATCATGCAAGAGTATAAAAATAACATCTTTGGAGGCGTCAACAATGGTGGAGGCCCTGGTGGACACCCCAGCAACAGCAAAGCTGGCGGGCCTGGATCCGCTTTCCCAAATGCTGGCTTTCAGGGAGCCGGGTTCCCAGGGGCAAGCGGCCCAGGACCTGGGTTTTAGGGGGCTTGTGGCAATGGCTCCAATAGCCAGCGTAATGGCCCCAATAATCAGAATCAGGCAGGTGCATTAGGTTTCCACAGCAATCTGAAGCAGTTGAACAGTGGGAAATATCATGCCTTTACTACCAATACCAGCAAACGAGACATGAAGCTTCAGCGGCGAGCGGTCAACGCAAGAATGCCAGTCATTCTGGAGTATTTGAATTGGTCAGAGCAACCTTTCACCTGGAGTCGAGCAAATCATCTTCCTCAGATTGACAGACCATGGAGCCTTGTTCTGGTTGTTGCTCCTCAAGTTGGCGGTTACAAGTTAACCAAGGTATTAATGGATGGTGGCAGTAGTATCAACATCTTATACTATGATACCTTCAAGCGGATGAATCTATCAGAGAAACGGTTGAAACCTTCACCCATAGTTTTCCATGGTATTGTCCCAGGCAAGTCAGCTTACCCCATTGGCCGGATTTCTCTCAAAGTCTCTTTCGGCACTGAATTTAATTTCCCTTCAGAGTTTCTAACTTTCGAAGTGGTTAAGCTCAAGAGTCCTTATCATGCATTGTTTGGACATCCGGCTTATGCACGGTTCATGGCTAGGCCATTTTATGTTTATCTGAATCTCAAGATGCTAGGGCCCGAAGGAATCATTACAGTAAATGGGGACCAGGGTATAGCTATTGAGTGCGAGGAAGGAGATGCGCTTATCCCGAGTCAGCCTATGTTGTTGAGGAGTTGAAGTTTTACAAAGACAATGTTTATCCTGCAGATACGAATTTGCTCAAGAAACCTACTACCAAGTCTGATTCTTTGCTCAAGTTTAAGTCATCTCGAGACACCAAGCAAGTGGATTTTACCGCTGGTGATTCATTGCACCAGTTCACCATTGGGGCAAATATGGATCTTAAATAGGAAAGCGCGCTCATCGATTTCATCTGTGAGAATCGGGACATCTTTGCATGGAAACCCTCTGACATGCCTAGTGTACCGCGAGAACTCGTTGAGCACTAATTAAATGTTAATCCTAAGATGAAGCCTGTATGGCAATACCTGCATCGCTTCAATGAAGAAAGATGCAGGACTATTGGTGACGAAGTTGCCCGACTCCTAGCTGCCAGGTTCATTGTTGAAGTTTTTCATCCTGAGTGGTTGGCTAATACAGTACTTGTCCTGAAGAAAAATGGCACTTGGCGTTATCATCAAATCAAGATGAAGAAGGAAGGCCAAGAGAAGATCGCGTTTATCAAACCCTTTGGACCTTTCTGTTACACGTAATGCCCTTTGGGATGAAAAGTGTAGGCACTACTTATCAGCGATGCGTTCAAAATTGTTTGCACACTCATATTGGGTGCAATGATCACACTTATGTGGATGATATTGTGGTTAAGTCCCAGAAGAAGGAGACTTTGCTAGACGACCTAAAGGAGACATTTGATAATCTACGAGTTTATAAGATCAAGTTAAACCCGGTCAAATGTGTTTTTGGTGTTCCTGCAAGGAAGTTACTAGGTTTCCTGGTCTCTGAGCATGGCATCGAAGCTAACCCGGATAAAATCCAGGTGATCACTTCCTTGAAGAAGCAGGCTAATATCAACTGAGTTCAGAAGCTTACAGGATGTATCATAGCTCTAAGTCAATTCATACACCGGCTTGGAGAGAAGGCAATTCCCCTATACCAGCATTTGAAAAAGATAGATAACTTTATCTGGGATGATGCGGCTAATAAAGCCTTTGAGGCCCTCAAAAAGCAGTTATCCGAAGCACCTATCTTAGCCGCTCCGCAGAAGAAAGAGCCGATGCTCTTACATCGCTCCCAATAATAAAGCACTCAGTGTGACAGTTGATGTGGAGCGCAAAGAGGAAGGCAAGGAATATCCAGTTCAATGCCCAGTCTATTATGTCACTGAAGTCCTCAACGAGTCCAAGCAACGATATCCACATTGGCAGAAGCTGGTTTTTGGCATATTTATGGCGAGCCGAAAGCTGAAACACTATTTCTAGGAGCACCCTATTACTGTCGTCAGTTCAGCACCTTTGGGTGATATCATACAGAATAGGGAAGCAATAGGAAGAATTGCTAAGTGGGCTATCGATCTTGAACCACATCATCTGCAGTATGTGCCATGTACAACCATCAAATCTCAAGCGCTGGTGGATTTCATCAATGACTGAACTGAGGTGCAAGCCCCTTCAGAGAAGCCAGATAACACATATTGGACATTACATTTTGATGGTTCCAGGCAATTGGAGGGCTCAGGGGCTGGAGTAGTTCTAACTTCCCCACGAGGTGACAAGTTCAGTTATATATGTTTTACGACTTATGTTTATTTGCACTAACAATGCAGCCGATACGAGGCTCTCTTTCAGGGACTATGGTTGGCCAAGGAAATGAATATAAGTCAGATTCGCTCCCTTGGGGACTCAGACACTAGTGCAGAAAAGCCTAGTTATGGCGTGGCCAAAATGGCCTTGCTGGCGTAGACACCCCACGCCAGCAATAAGGCGCCATAGTTAAAATATACTGGTGGCATTGGAGGCGACGCCAGCAGTATCTTGAACACCTGCTGGCGTTGGATAGATCTGCACGCCGGCACTATCATATTTAGCTAATAAAAAAAATACCAGCTTCACAAAAGATACTAAACATTCCATTCACAAAAGATACCAAACATTTCATTCACAAAAGGAAAGTACCAATTACTGCTGACAATGTATATATATATCGATCTTCACCTCTGATCGACACTACCTATATAGCTAGCTAGTTTTTCCTAAGGACTAACTTCATCTCACGAAGCTTATTCCTATTCGTCTGCCCCTCCTTGATGTAATGCGCTTTCTCCGTCTTCAGCTGATGCTTCTGGGCCTTCAGGACTTCTATGTCCTTATTGATCTCAGTTATCTCGAGGTTCAGTGCCATGATCTGACCTTCGAGACTGAAAATCTTATCGTAGACAATAGCATTTTCATCGATAATTTTGTCCTTCTCCTTCATCAGGGAGTCATCCAATGCCTGCAGGGCCTTGAGGGTGCTCTGACGTGACGCAATCAACTCGTGACTGAGCACTTCGACGTCACTTGAAGACTGCACCATGACAGGCGCCGACGAAGACGGACCTCCTTAGTATGGCTGCCAAGGGTTTCAAATCATGAACAATTAATTACTGGTTAGATACGTATATATATATATATATATATATATATATATATATATATATATATATATATATATATATATATATATATATATATATATATATGGATGTTTGCAATGCTAATGCATGTTTTTGTAACCTTAATTACCTGGTTGGTGCTCACGTCGGCTTTATCTTCAGAAAACCCCGACCATTGATCAGAGGACCCTACCCACAGGCTTGAGTCGGCCATGCTATTTGGCTAAAGAATGAAAAGAGTGTTTAATGCATAAAGACTTTGATGAATGAGCCTACCAAAATGGACACAGGTAATTGTGTCATACACAACGAAAAAAATAGCGCTATCTAAAATACTTTAGTTTACAAAACCCTAGTATCTCCAAAACTTTAGTTAGGTTCACAGAAATTAAACATCTAAAATTTTGTCTAGGAGCCATACATGCATAACTAGTTAAGATGAACAACAACAACAATACAATATAGAAGTTATAAAATGAACTAGATGGAGAAACATAGCAATACAATATAGCGACAACATATAATTAAGGCTGCGTTTGGCACCAATGTATTTTTGAAGTTTTGGGGGGAATACCATGGTTTTCTAAAAAAGCCATGGTTTTAAAGACTTTGATGTGTTTGCCATTAACAAATACTTTAGTTTACAAAACCCTAGTATCTCCAAAACTTTAGTTAGGTTCACAGAAATTAAACATCTAAATTTTGTCTAGGAGCCATACATGCATAACTAGTTAGATGAACAACAACAACAATACAATATAGCAGTTATAAAATGAACTAGATGGAGAAACATAGCAATACAACATGGCAGTTTAATTTGAAGATATATGGAACTAGGAAACATTGCAACAGACCAACAAGTAAACAATACAACATAGCGGCAACATATAATTAAGGGTGCGTTTGGCACCAATGTATTTTTGAAGTTTTGGGGGAATACCATGGTTTTCTAAAAAAGCCATGGTTTTAAAGACTTTGATGTGTTTTCCATTAACAAATACTTTAGTTTACAAAACCCTAGATATCTCTAGGATCCAATAATATATAGGTCAAACTAGAGGAAACTAAGAAAGAAAAGATTGTGCTTGGGGTGAGGTGAATATATACCTCAGGCGCGTGGTCGGCCGGCGGGGCGGCGACGGGATGCGTCGGGCGCGTGGTCGAGCGGGGCATCAGGCGGGGCGGCGTCGGACGGGGCGGTGAAGCGCGGCGTCGGGCGGGGCTACGACGGGCGGCGGCGGGGATTGATAGGAGGACGAAGGAGTTGGGTGTTCGAGAGAGTGGGGAGTAGGCCGGGCGCGAGAGGTGGGGATTAGATAGATTAGTGCTGGCATGGGCCTATTGGGCCTAATTTGCAACGCCGGGGCTAATATGCAACGCCAGCACTAAACGAATAGCTATGGCATTTCAATTTGGCCAACGACAACACTATTTGAAAATATTAGTGTTGGCGTTTGTAAGAAATGGCGCGCCACGAACAAGAGTTGTGGCTAGCCATTTCTGCACTAGTGAGACCTTCACTACAAAAAACCCACTTCCGTGATAGTACGTGCTTGTCACAATAGGTCATGTTTTATTTCACACATGTACATCCATGACGATTCTATGACAGACTCAAGATAGTCAGACATGTGTTGTCGTAGACATATTCAATGACAATACTCAAATTATCATCACAAAAATGTCCAATTCCATGAGGATAAATGGCGCGTTGTAAAAGTGATTTCGTCAAGGGTAACTGACACGTGACAGTTGCTGTAACGGGTCGCCGTTAAGCTATCGGGTGCCGGTTTGGATCCGATACCCGTTAACAACACCGACCAATGACGATTTTCCACGTGTCATTTTCTCATTCGCAAGTGGATCCAGGTGTCATCTCTATGTTGCGACAGATGTCAACCAGCCAATGAACAATACGCGCCTAGGATACGTCAACACATGGCACCGCCCTACAATGGCCCATCTATACCTACTAATAAAGGAAATAGGTATTCTTGGTTTGTCATACTATTTTTCATAAAACTCCTCAAGTTTTTGGTAATCAACCCTTAGTACATATTAAGTGATTTTTCAAAAATTCATATCTTTTAAACCCTAACTTCAAATTTAACATGTTATACATGAAATTTGATTGGAAAGATATATAGAATCTAAATATGATATTATTTTACCTGTTAACCATTAAAAAATGCTATTTATAATGAAACCTTATAAAACAACGTATGGTCAGGCTTTCTTTCATACCGGGGCCAATTCGAATTGAAAATGAACACTTTGGCAAAACCAGACGATTCGAATTGAAAATGAACACTTCGGAAAAACCAACCGATTCAAATTGAAAATCAACACTTCGGCAAAACCAGGATGAGAAACAAAAAGAAATATCTATAACAACGCATGCACACCTCGCCAAAATCTCAAAAAAATGATTTATCATCCTATACCGAAAGGGAGACATATTAAGATTGACAACATTCAAACGTGTTGTGATTGTGTGAACACTGAGGTCACGGTCGACGAGAGTGGGAAGAAGAATAAATAGAAACACATATGGGATGCCATGTATTAAATAAAGGACATGGACCTATTGAAGTCTCGAGTCATGCTTACTAGGTTAAGCAGTGTGTTTTCTTTTCACCCATTGCAATGCACTGGCTCATTTGCTAGTTTACATAAAAAGGCTAGCCCAGTCAATATTAGCGAGCCGACCCATTAAGGGCCTACTTGCTTATGGCCCATTTACAACCACGGTCCATATGGGTTCAACCAACTCGGCCCGTCAATGGCCCGTTAATGATTCGGCACCATTGCAGTCCATCGTCAGTTCCAGCTCGTTGACAGTCCGCTATGTTTTTGGGCTCATTTGCGGCCTGAGGTCCTTTCGGCTTGTTAGCTGCCCATTCTAGAGTGGACCAATTGCATGGCTGTAGGACTTTTGGCCTTTTAGCGAACCTTTCTGTAGTTGGCCCAAATTCCAGTTTGGTGTGTCTTTCAGCCTTTTAACGGCCCACAAAACGGTTGGGCTATATACAGTCTGACCTGACTTTTGGTCCATTAACGACCCTTGTTCACAATGGCACAATACCAGCCCGACACGAATTTCGGCCTGTTAAAGTCCCACGTTCTATATCGTCCCTATTATGGCCCGGTTGGATTTTGGCCTATTAACGGCCCAACACAGAATTCAATCAAGCCTTAACAAAGGTCTATTTTGGCCTGCTATTGGCCCATCTGCTCATTTCCATTATTGTTGCCCAACCCAAATTTCGGCATGTTAATGGCCTGTTAATGACCCTTGCTGGGCTAGGCCCACAATTGTCCAGATAATTCAGTTCAACCAAGTGATGGCCCATGGTTGTTACAGAGCTACTAAACTGGACCATCTGAGCCATGCATTGATAGTACAGCGATGGTTCTAGAGAATAGTAGTCCCCTCCACTTGCGACTGTAGCTCCTTGGTATTGAGATTCAAAAGTTCAAAACTGGTAGGAGTACACTATATGTGGATGCGGCTTTAGTGCCTTACTCCACCTGCCTTTGGGTCTATGACAGGTGAGCCGACCGAGTGTTGGCCCACATGTCATACACCCAAAGGCAGGTGCAGTTGAGTCACCCAAGCTTAGTCCACTATATGTAGTACTAGTATAGACATTAATTGCACCAATACATCCCCGCATAACTGCCTTCACGAAGGCACAATGCCCTGCGGTTACACTCTCCTCCTAGCCAGTTCCCCTCCCGAAGATACCAATGCAGTTCGTCGCTACTGCCATGGATTCGCCAGGCGGATCTTCTCCTCCTCGGGTTTGGGAGACCTTGGATGGTGATCCTTTGGGAGAAATCACACGCCCTCTGACTTCTTCACCGGCGCTAGACTCGATGGTTCCTGCACTAACTATTTTAAGATGGTAAGTAAACATGCTTTTGAAAAGGCCATGCTTGTTGGTGTTCCATGCGTCCTGGACGATAAGGTTATTCAATGGGACTCCAGTCCACTGCAATGTGGCCGTAGTTGCATATTAACGCCGCTTGAGTTTCCGACGTTGAGAGGCGGTCTGATTTTGTCTGATGAGCAGGTCAGCCATGGAGTTTGATCATGTAGTATAGTATATTTAGTTATTCCATCCCGTAATTCTCCGCTACCCACCGTTGCATAGGTTTGGGTTGGTGCCAACGAAGATTGGCTTGCATACGTACGGTCGGATACCACCATCATTTTGCATAACATCCATAAAAGTGCGACAATTCCCATAGACCCCTTGTCCATCATTGAGATCAGCCTTACAGACTGGCAGGGCTTGAATACGTATGATGATGCCACCATGAGATTGAAGAAGATAGCAATTGCGGAACCGCCGACAAAGCACCGCAGCTACGAGTATTACTATCTCATCGTGGTGTACGACATAAGGGTTGCCATCAATAAGAATGGACTTAACGGCAGAGGCTGACACATGTTGGCTGCGACAGATTTGTTCCCATACCAGTTTGAAGACGTCGTGTGCCATGTAGGCCTCATCTTCACGGTGACAAACTAGGGGACTTGTTTCATCTGGGTGCCATCGTACGGTATGGGAGATAACAAACGGAATGCCCTAACCATCATTTGTATCCTTAACGCTACTCCATTATTTTGCAGGGACTAGGCATCCCCTAAAATAATCAGATCGCCGATCCTCGATGTGCATGTGCATCTGTCATTCGGTGTAACCTCGAAGCTTGTAACTGACTTTAGCGAATTGGGATCAACTATATTAGCAATCGTTACCCATTGTACCCTTGATGGGCAACAGGTTGCCACGATCTGACACGATGATACCCTCACCATGTACCCAAGTATTCCATTCTCTCATTGTCGTGTGCGAGGGTAGTATTATCTTATCGTCTTATGACCTTATAGTAGCAAACATGTTTAGTACTAGTACTTGTTAGTTCTTCTCTTTTCTTCACTGGGTCTGGAACCACGAGGAGGACATGTTTAGTACTACTAGTACAATTGAATATTAGATTATTTTTAACCCTCTCGCCTTCCCTTTCATTGTAGTACTACTATTTCGGATCCATAGTAGTGTGTCGCAGGGATCGGCGGGAGTAGTATTTTTTACCTAGCAGGACCTGTATTGCTAGGCTCTTAAACCCACTCCCACCATTTTTTCATGTCTTATGTAGGCAAAAGTGGTTATATAGAATAAATCAGATATTTTTCTTCCTCTCAGTAGTATTATAGTAGTACTACCTGCTGCACAATATTACCGCGCGCCATATATGAGCACAACATTATCCTGCATGGACCTTGACCATGTACGTCAGTGATAACCCACAAGTATAGGGGATCGTATCAGTTTTCGAGGGAAGCATTTTACCCAAATTTATTGATTCGACACAAGGGGAGCCAAAGAATATTTATTGGTCTTAGCAACTGAGTTGTCAATTCGGCCAGACTCAGGATATCCTTTGTAGCAAAAGTTTAGTAGCAAAGCAAAGCAGCAGTAGTAACAGTAACATTAATAGCAGCAGATTTGTTGTGATTGTAATAGTAGCAACAATAGTATCATAGCAAGATTCAGTATATGAAAAGCGTAGGCACATAGATCAGTGATGGATAATGATTTAGATGAGATCAATCATGTAACAGTTACACAGTAGAGCGACTTAGAACTAGCTCCAATCCATCAATGCAGTGTAGGCATGTGTTCTGTATATAGTCATACATGCTTGCAATAAGAACTTGCATGACATCATTTGTCCTACCCTCCCGTGGCAGCGGAGTCCATAAGGAAACTAAGGGATATTAAGGCCTCCTTTTAATAGAGAAACGGAACAAAGCATTAACGCATGGTGAATACATGAACTCCTCAAACTACGACAATCACCGGAAAGAATGCCAATTATTGTCACCTTGGGGTATGCGGATCATGACACGTAATAGGTGCATACAACTTGCAAGATAGGTTCTAACACACTCTCATATTCATGAAAACATAATAGGTTCAGATCTGAAATCATGGCATTCGGGCCCTAGTGACAAGCATTAAGCACAGGAAAGTCATAGCAACATCAATCTCAGAACATAGTGGATACTAGGGATCAAGGGCTATCAAAATAACTCGAGTACATGATCAATCCCATCCAATTCCATCACCGTCCAGCCAGCCTACAAAGGAATTACTCACTCCCGGTGATGAGCATCATGGCGGTGTTGATGGAGAAGGGTTGGTGATGACGATGGCGATGAATCCCCCTCTCCGGAGCCCCAAACGGACTCCAGATCTGCTCTCCCGAGGAAGAACAGGAGGTGACGGTGGCTCCGTCTCGTGAAATGCGATGAAACCTTCTCTCTGATTTTTTTCTCCATCATTGCGAATTTATAGGACTGGAATTAAGGTTGGAGGAGCAATGAGGTGGTCCCAAAACAGGGCGCGCCCTGTGGGGGTGGGCGCGCCCTGTTGGCTTGGCACCAACATGTGGCTCCCCTCTGGTGGGTCTTCGCTCCATAATTCTTCATATTTTCCAACAAAAATCCAGAAAAAGTTTCATCCAATTCCGAGAACTTTTATTTCTGCACAAAAATAAACACCATGGCAGTTCTGCTGAAAATAGCGTCGGTTCGGGTTAGTTTCATTCAAATCATGCAAATTAGAGTCCAAAACAAGAGCAAAAGTGTTTGGAAAAGTAGATACGTTTGAGACGTATCAACTCCCCCAAACTTAACTCATTGGTTGTCCTCAAGCAATTCAGTTGATAAACTGAAAGTGATAAAGAAAACTTTTACAAACTCTTTTGTTCTCGTTGCTATACATATGCTTAGCTAGTGTTCAAGTTTTCAACATAAATCATAAATAACCGTATCAATGATAATACTTAGCTATTATATTCACTCATGGCAATAACATAACGAACTAGCGAGCAATAATATTATATCTCACATGCCAAAAATTTGTCAAGACAATTATGATATAATATGATGATATGGTATCTCGCTAGCCCTTTCTAAGACCGCAAAACTTAAATGCAGAGCACCTTTGAGCTCGAAACAACGACTAAACATTGTAATTCAGGGTAGAAGAGATCTAGTCATGCTCGCATCCATCATTAACTAGATTCAATACATAAAAATGACAATAGTGCTCTCCGATCTGGTGCCTTAGCAAGAAGATGGTGACTCAAGAATAAAAATAAAATAACATAAAAGTGAATAGATAGGTCCTTCACAGAGGGAAGCATTGATTTGCAGAGGTGCCAGAGCTCAAGGTTTAAAACATAGATGAAATTGTAATTTTGAGTGGTGTGCTTTTCCTGTCAACTTTACGACTGAGTTTTCAATATCTTCCATGTTAAACACATTATTGGCTGTTCCCAATCGGAATTGTAAAGTTTACTGCCATCCACCATACATACACAAACCATGGCTGACCGAATCCACGGGTGCCTGCCAACATATCAACTGCCCCATGAGTTTTGTTTAATTATTTTTGATTATGCAGAACTGGGCATCCTTTTTACCAGCCTCTCTTGTGCAATGACAAGCGAATAAACGCCCATCTTGAGAATAACTTGCTTAGCATGGAAGATATTGACTGCCCCATCGCTCCATGGGCGGTATGAGCACACAAAACAGATGTTTATTTGAATGTTTAAAGGTGGCACATGCAAATTTACTTGGAACGGCAGGGTAATACCGTACTCCCTCCATTCCTTCATATAAGGTGTATTTGTTTTTTGATAAAATTCCACAATGTAAGGTGCATTTATTCTAATTCCTCATAATTCTGTTATTAGCCCTTTAAATAAAGGAAAGTATATCTCCCCTAATTGCATGCATCTCTCTTGTAAATAGAAAAAGGAAAGTATCTCTCTCCTGATTGCATGTACCTCTTAATTTCCTAGCCTAAATGATTTAGTTGCCACTAATCAATGATTTAGCCAAGGCTAATTTTGTCCTAACATATGTATGATTATGTGCCTTGATCACCGTGCCAAAAGTAATACACCTTACATAAAAGAACGGAGGGATTATATAGGTAGATATGGTGGACTCATGTGGAACAACTTGGGTTTAAGGATTTTGGATGCACAAGCAGCATTCCCGCTTAGTACAAGTGAAGGCTAACAGTAGATTGAGAAGCGACCATCTAGAGAGCGAAAACGGTCATAGTCATGCATTGCGAATAGTTAACATTAGACATTATCATGAGTAGGATATAAAAACCATGAACATAAATATCATGAAGGCTACATTGGATTAGAATCAACTACATGTTTGCACATGTGCCAAGTCAAGCCGCTCGAATTACTCAGAGGAGGATACCATACTACCATACCACATCACAACCATTTTAATGCATGTTGACACATGAGATAAATCATTAATCACTCCTAGCTATTTAAGCATGGCATGAGCAACTATAATCTCTAATTGTCATCACAAACACGTTTACTCATAATATGTTGAATCAAGATCTAACGAGCTAAACATATTTACAAAAACGGAAAACAAGAAGAGTTCATACCATCTTCCTTTACCACGATCACTTCATCAAATATCGTCATCATTGCCTTTCACTTGCACGACCGAATGATGTGATAATAATAATTGTGCAAGTGTGCCATGGACTAAGCTGGAATCTGTGAAACAATTTCTACAAAGGAGAAGACAAGGTAATATTGGCTCTTCGTTAGATCAACATTAATGCATATGAGAGCCACTCAACATTTTCATCGTGCTTTTCTCCTTTCACTGACTCAACAAAAAGAAAATAAATTCAGAGAAACACACTGAAATATTTTTGGAGTTTTTGGTTTTCTCGAAGAAGGGAAATAAACAAAGGAAAAACAAAAAAAAGAGAAAAACTATTTAGACAGGAAAGCTCCCAACATGCAAAGGAAATATTTTTGGGTTTTCTTTTAATACTACAAATTAATTAAACAAGAGAGAAAAACCGAAAAGAAGCGAGAAATATTTTTGGGTTTTCAAAGTTTTTCAAACACAGAAGAAGAAGGCAAAAAAATTAAACTAACATGGATATACGATGAAAGAGGATGAATACCGACAACTGATATGAAGTGTGTGAACATGAATGTAATGTTGGTGAGAAATACGTACTCCCCCAAGCTTAGGCTTTTGCCTAGCTTGGTGATCACCACTGTTGGTCTGGATAATAGTTGAAGTGGTAGCTCATGGGGGCGTTCCTTGCTGCCTCCTCAGCCAAGCAAGCAGCCTCCATTGCGGAATTGTACTTACGCATGTTGTCCTCAAGAACGTAATATCTCCGTTTATTCTGAAAATCAAAGAGAGCAGGCACAGGCAACATAATAGAGACATGATTATATTTATAAAACATTAGTTGTACTCATAACCCCGAGCACTGTCCATAAGAAAGGCATGACGATGCATGGCTTCAAAATCTAAATATCTCTCAGGCGGCATAGGGTCATTAGGTTGAGGTGAGACTCTCAGTCTCGCAGCTATGCGGGAGGCATAAATTCCTCCATAAGAATCACCATTACCCGCGTTAAGGTGCTACCTACGAGCAACAATTGCACCAAGGTTATACTGTCTATCACCAGTTACTGCACTATGAATGAGGCTCAAGTGAGGGGAACACGATGCACTACAATCTTGCTTGCCGACAATACATTTCCCATTAAATAATGCAAAGTAGCGAATAGTGGGAAATGGATACTTTTTATTCTAGCTTGTGTCACCCCTCTATCCACTACTGGAATTCAGTTATTTGCCGTCTGCCAGCTCTTTGCCGTCGGCTGGCAGATGGCAAAGAGGGTCTTTGCCGTCAGCTGCCATAAAGCAGACGACAAAGAGTTGGCAGATGGCACAGAGGTGTAGGAGATATGCCCTAGAGGCAATAATAAATGTTATTATTTATCCCCATGTTCCTAATTAAGTTTATATTCCATGCTATAACTGCTATGGTTCTCGAGTCTACAATAACCACGAGGCTCGAAGGAAGACTCATATGCACGTGTGGTATAATAAACGGTAAAATGTATTCCTAGTCTTGCCTCTAAGACTGGCTAAATTATTGCATGATGATCCTGTTTTCCTGATCATGGGCATGGCTATGCCGGAAATTTTGAGGGCGCAATGTTGGTAGAACACTTGTGTTGAATCGACCCGAATTGATGTTATGCTATGAGATACATTCGTCACAAGTTTATGGTAAATAACACAGAGATAGTTAAAGTTTGCATAATTCCTTAGACCATGAGAGTATCGAGTTCCTTCGTACTTGCTTCGTGAACTTTGGGGTTTGTTAAACGTCATCTGTAACAGGGTGGCTATTACGGCTGCTTACGGGTTCACGGAAAAGTATGACAAGTAACTTGGTAGCTCAAGATTGGGATTTGCTCCTCCGAGGATGGAGAGATATCTCTGGGCCCTCTCGGTGTTACGGTATCCATCATCGTCTAGCCAGACACTTTGTGATTTGATCACGGGGATGCCGGAACATGGAACGAGAAAAGAGAACAATACCGGTAACGAGGTAACTAGCATAGTGGACAAGGTGTTGATCCACAGGGATGCCAACATGTCTCACCTTGGGTATTTGTAACATATCGCGAAGCAACAGGAATAGCACACGGCAACTGGAGGTTCACTCAAATATTCATTCGTGTGGGTATAGGGGTCAATATGGGTGTCCACGGCTCCGATGTTGATCGTTGATCGGAAGGGGTTCCGGGTCATGTCTATACTTCACCGAACCTATAGGGTCACACGCTTAAGGGTCATCTATCTGTTGAATACTAGACAGGGAGTCTGAGAGAAAATCACCGGAAAAGTTTCGGACACCGGAAAAGTTTCGGACAGCGGAAAAGTTCCGCACAGAGAACACCGGAACAATTCCGGTAAAACTGAAAAGTTGTTTCAGGGGATACCATTAAGTCAAATGGGTTTCGGCACATGCCTGATAATTCTTGGAGGGTGCCACAATCATTCTGGAAACTTCTGGGAATTTTTCGGAAGAAAAACCGGAAATGTTCCAGAGCTGCCGGAACCGCTTCGGATGCTTTTCGCAGATGAAAATCACTAATCTGGAATTGTTCCGGAACGCGTCGAAAATTATTTTAGTGGGTACTAGAAATGTTCTAAGCCCACATAAATATTTTCGGTTCGAACGGACGCTGAAAAATGTCGTCGTGAATAGTGAAATCAGCTTTATGGTTACTTTTTGGAAAGCCACCTTTTTGGGCTTTTGCTCCAAAATATCTTGGAGATGGCATGGATGGATGTGGCTGAAATTTCAGCCCCTCCACCCATCCTTCTCCTATTAATAGAGGTGGAGGGGGCAGCCCAAAACTCACTCTTTCTCAACATACACAAGCCATGCATGATCTGGCCTTCTCTCTCCCTCTCAGCGAAATAGTTTCGTTGAGCCGAAAGGCTGTCTGGGTTCCGGTGGGAACTAGTTCTCGACGGCGAAGCCCTGCCGGATAGATGACACCGTATGTGTGCAACTCTGTAGAGAGATCGTAGTTTCGGTCTTAGTTCGAGAGGTCCTCCCGAAGGGCTGTCCGAGTGACCGTTCGAGTTTCGAAGGTCCTCCCGAAGGGCTGTCCGCGACACCGTCCGGGGGACTGTCCGACCGCCTCCCGGAGGGCTGTCCGAGGGGCAGATGAGGGTATACATCCTCGCGGTTGGGAGGTTGTAAATCCTAGCTGCGGGGATCTGCACCGCCGATCGTCATCGACTCTACTTCCGCTGCGCTACGAGTCGGTAACGAAAAAGATCAAACCTTGTATGCAGTCTCCATAGTGGTCCTGGGCTGGTGTGTAGGTCGAATTTTTTTGTTTTCTGCTGCGTTCCCCTATAGTGGCATCAAGAGTCGTGCTATGCGTAGATGCAGGTTGCGATTTAGAATACATAGAGATGTATGGGTGTTGCACAATATAATTAGGTAGTAGATGAGTTCTATTACTGAAAATTATTTGTGCGGGTAGCAGATGAAATCTGTTACCCGATGTTCTTGTTGCTTCCCTGGAATTTGCATATTTTTGATCTTGATAACAGTATGGTGGAGTTTCAATGTTCTGGTAATCCGCGATCCTGATTGATCAATGAAATGCTAACAGTTCATTGAATTCCACCGTAGTTAAAAAGAAAGATGAAATTTCGCAGACAAAAGGGCAATGCAGATATGATCTGCACGGGGGTCATGCGTATGACGAAGTTTAGTATGGGGCTTGAGATTTTATTATCTCGTGTTTCATACACCCCGCGATGTTAATATAGCGACTTGGATTATCATGCTTGATGATGGACGTTGGTAGCTTCGGTTTGTTTCGAAACCTTAGAAGCCACGTAAAACAAGTTTTTGCATAAACCGATTAGAGGCGTCTTACATGGTTTTGCAGGATGGTTTGCATGTGCATATGATGTGGTATAGCAAGTCTCATATTAATTCGATTATGTATGAGATGACTATATGATGTAATTTGATTAACATGACCTGCGTGTCATGATTCGGCATGATGGCTGGAGCCATATGATTACACTTTAATGACCTACGTGTCAACCTTATGTAATGCACTTATTTTATTAGCTATAGAGATAGCAATATTATCTGTTGCATCGACAAGGTGGTGGCAATCTTCGCGAAGGTGAACACCGATGCGAATGCCGAAGACGAAGAAATACTTGACTTCTCCGTCAGAAGGGGATATACCATGTCATGCTAATTATGAATTGACTGAGATGTTTATCCCTTATGATGCACCCTTCTTGATTGTGCGGTAGTCTCTTTTATTAGGGTGATCTCTCACAAAAATATCAAGTAGTTAGTGTTCTCCCAAGTGTAGCACCGTCACAGCATCCTTCCTTTCGAGGTGCGCCATGATCTACATGGGTACGAACGATTGTACGGGTGTAAGGCGGGTGAGGTCAGACCTCGCAGCAAGATCACTTGGTTATCTTGACGTTCATGGCAGGATCATCCTGATCTCGGAACACACGCATCGAAAGATGAACAAGAGTCACATGGAGATGTGATTGGCAAGTTTGCCTACCAATTGAAGTTCGCGCCATCAGTGTTCATCTCGAACAATGGCGTTGAATGGAAATGTGGGTCTTGAATCACTCACAATCAATTATGAGAGATATTGATTTGAGTGGGAGCGCACTGTAGAATTAACTTGTTTTTATTCTTGGTGCAATTAATTATGGACACTGTCTAAGTGTGATTTGCATAATACTTGTAGAATAATGGCTCGCGTTTCCACCTTCCCTGTTAAAATTGAATAGCTGTTAAATATCTGGTTAAAACTTTACGGTTGGTAACGTAATGTGAGGATTATCCTCAAGAGTGCCAAGAAGGACTTTGTCCTATCGCATGCTTTCGGTATTCTCCCGCTAATGCTATGGATCATGTGACTCTCGTCCTTCGATCCAAAAGCTAGAATTCCATTTCAGTCAAGTGCAATACGTTTGCTTCCATGAGACCCGAACTTCGAAAGTTTTGGGATAGTTATGTGATATTCATGGAACTGAAAATTAATCTTCAGATACAAACAAAGGCTGAAAGATATGAAATATCCAAAGCAATGTTTGTTTGCAAACTATTAGTAAAGGTGTTTACTATGCATTTGACTGATAAGAGAGGGATCCAGAAGAATGCCTGTCATATGATGATAGGTGAATAAAAGAACAACTTATAGAGAAAGGAAGTGTCCGAAGGGTGTTAGTGAAACTTTTCACGCCTAGGAAGTCCGGGGCTAACGCCACTCTTAAGTTGGGTGCTTCTTCTGAGAGTAGGAGAAATACTGAAAGTTAAACTGTTAGAAGTATGAAGGCAGAAAGAAAGAAGACTGGAATATCCAGCTCATGTATGAATGTCATACAAGTTTTTTATGTATAGAAGGCTAGTCAAAGATATAGTTCTTGGGAATTATGGTTAAACATGTTAATCACTAATTCTTGGGTATTGTGAGTTGATCACAAAGATACCCGCTCGATTGCATTCTGTTGCAACTCGATGTAAGAACTACTACGACCTAAAGGACTTGTCGGAAATGAGGTTTAGATACGCGCTGGGAACATAGTACATGTTACTATACCTTCCATCGGTGTATTACCTATGTATTTATTTTCATAATTCTTTTAGAGCTTTACACACTCTAGCCCTTTGCATAAGGTATCTTGCAAGAAGGTTGTTCATAAGAGAACTTTTGATGTTCGGTGTTATGAATAAACATAAGGGCCATACTTTCATTATGAATGAGATGTATGTTATGAAAAATGATATTAATATATTACCTCTATGTTTACTTTCATAATTCATTTTAGAGTTTCATACACTCTAACCCAGTGCACAATGTTTGTTGCAAAAGGGTTGTTCATAAAAGAACAATTGTTGTTCAGTATTATGAATAACATGAAGGGCCATGCTTCCATCCTATATGGGATGTATGTTATGAATATTGATGGAAATATGATACATCCATAACACTGACGCTAAATGTCGTAAGACTAAAAGAATACCACACAAGTGTGGCACTACATTTGGTCACATTGGAGAAACCCGCATGGAAAATTCCATTATGATGGATTTTGAAGTCGGTTGATTTTAAATCATCTGATACTTGCAACTTTTCGTCCGAAAAGTGAAGTGACTGAAATGCCATTCACAGGCCATAAGGAACGAGAAACAAACTTATTGGTGATCATACATTTTGATGTGTGTAGTTCAATAAATGTTGTTGCAAGTAGTGAATTTATCTCTCTTCAGAAATGACTCAAGTAGATATATGGATATTTACTTGATGAGATGTAAGTCTGGATATTTTGAAATCATTCGAAAGATTTTCAAAAATGAAGTAGAAGTTGTTGTAACAAGAAAATTATGTTTCTACAATTCGATTGCAGAAAGGAATATTTGAGTTACAAGTTTAGCGAATGTCTGATGAGTTGTGAAAGGGGTTTCATAACTTGCACCTCCCGAAACACCACTGCAAGTGGAGAGTCCGTGGAGATGTAATCGAACCATTCATGACATGGTAAGATCAAAGATGACATAAATTTGCCATTATCCCTTTTAAAGTGATGCTTTAGAGACTGCGGCTTTTACACTGAAAAGAGCTCCATCGGGTCTGTTGAAATGACGCCATGGTATGGTACGCCCAACCATGTTATATCTTTTCTTAACATTTGGAATATGGGGCTTGTGTAAAAGGTTACAAACCTATTCCAAATCAGACAAGTGCTGCTTTGTAGGTTATCCCAAGTCATTGGGTATTCCCCCACCACTATACCGAGGCAAAGGATTTTGCCACAAAACGGTATGCTTTTAAAGAGAATAGTTCTTACAAAAGGTGAGTGGGAGGACAGTGCAACTCGACGAGATAACCAGTATCTTCGTCATCAGGTCAAAGGAAAGGAACCTTGGAAGTGATTCCGGAGTTTCCTACTGCGACTGATACGGAAGTCTCTACAATAAAATGTATGGACTTCGGTCGAACTTGCAGCTGAACCACGTAGGAAAAACTCGTGCAAACCTCTCTGGTGCGCATACGAGATATTGTTGTTAGACAACAGTATACCTACGATACACAAGGAAGCGTTGATGGGCCCTGACTCCGGAATTGGCTAAATGCCAATACAATCCGAGATAGTTTCCATATAAGTGATTCAAGATTAAAACCTTGATACACCTTTCGGAAGACTTAGAGTCTAACGAATATTTATGAAACTATAAACTGATGTGGATAAAATATTTTATCCATAAAGCTCGACTTGTTGCAATAACAAGTTCAAGGAGTTGACTACGATGAGGTTGTTTCACCGTAGCGATGCTTAAAGTTGGTTCTGGTTGAACTAGCAATTAATACATATTTCAATCATGAGATATGAAACATGGATGGCAAAAGAATTCCCATGAAATGGGAATACAAATTAGGATTTGTATGTGATACAGTCCAAAGTATTTTGTCGATCCAAAGGATGCTAGTGAGTATGCAAACTTCAGAGTTCCAGCAATGGATAGAAGAGAGCAAAATGGAGTTAGAATCTTCGTATCGATTAAATGATCAAAAGAGTTTGATTTCATCAATGGATAACGAAGATGCTTGTGATTCAAGAAAATAAGTGGGAGCATAATAATATTTCTAAAAACCTTGTGTGCTTGACACATTGTTAATTGGAAATAAATTTCTTGACACGAATTAGGACTTCATTTGAAAATAGTTTTTAGATGAAGTGCTTGGGCTAAATAGCCTTGCTATTAGGCATAATGATCTATGGAGATAGATTTTCCTAATGGGGCTAAGCAAAAATACATATTGACAAGATGCTAAAACCATTTAGCACTAAAACCGCCAAGGAGTGATTCTTGCCGAAGTCACATGGAAAGAGTTTTTGCAAGACTCGGTGTCCTAAAAACATTGATGAGCAAAATACATGATGGATATTCCACACACCTATGTGTTTGGATTAATCATTTATTCCATGGTATGTAAATCAACTAGATATGTCCGATACTCCCAAACTGTTGCGAGTATAGATACCAAAGTGATCAAAGTACTGATCATAGGACAACCGTGAAAAATGTCATTGAGTACTAAAGTAGCACTGATGACATGTTTTCTTGCAAGCAGAGATTATGAAGTGCTCGTTGTAAGTAATTACATCGATACAGTCTTCATGAATGCTCCATGCGATTTTCGATTTAAGTTAAGGTTTTGTGTAATACACAATACGGTGGCATGGTAAGTTGGAATTGTTCTAAATAGGTTACTGTGGCGAATTCTATAACAAAGGCTAAGTATGTTGATGTTTTGGAAGCAACAAAGAAGATGTTGAACCATATAGTTCATTCATGAACTTAGTATGGTTCCAAGATGGCTTTGGTCAATGGGACACTATTGCAGATAGTTGCTCGATAGCTCAGTCTGAGGAATCAAGGTTTGACCTGTGATTCACATATATACAAAGCCAAGTCCACACAAAATATGAATTTTGTGAAAGCGTGAAAACGCAAGGATATGCAAAGATACACACGAAGCTGAAGTTGTCAGATCCGTTGGACATCAGGCTATACCACAAGCGAAGCATATTTTACACCAGTATGCCATAGCTGTAAAGTGCATTAGCATTGACTAGATTATTGACTCTAGTGCAAGTGGGAGTCTATAGGAGATATGCCCTAGAGGCAATAATAAATGTTATTATTTATCCCCATGTTCCTAATTAAGTTTATATTCCATGCTATAACTGCTATGGTTCTCGAGTCTACAATAACCACAAGGCTCGAAGGAAGACTCATATGCACGTGTGGTATAATAAACGGTAAAATGTATTCCTAGTCTTGCCTCTAAGACTGGCTCAAGTATTGCATGATGATCCTGTTTTCCTGATCATGGGCATGGCTATGCCGGCAATTTTGAGGGCGCAATGTTGGTAGAACACTTGTGTTGAATCGACCCGAATTGATGTTATGCTATGAGATACATTCGTCACAAGTTTATGGTAAATAACACAGAGATAGTTAACGTTTGCATAATTAGTTAGACCATGAGAGTATCGAGTTCCTTCGTACTTGCTTCGTGAACTTTGGGGTTTGTTAAACGTCATCTGTAACAGGGTGGCTATTACGGCTGCTTACGGGTTCACGGAAAAGTATGACAAGTAACTTGGTAGCTCAAGATTGGGATTTGCTCCTCCGACGATGGAGAGATATCTCTGGGCCCTCTCGGTGTTACGGTATCCATCATCGTCTGGCCAGACACTTTGTGATTTGATCATGGGGATGCCGGAACACGGAACGAGAAAAGAGAACAATACCGGTAACGAGGTAACTAGCATAGTGGACAAGGTGTTGATCCACAGGGATGCCAACATGTCTCACCTTGCGTATTTGTAACATATCGCGAAGCAACAGGAATAGCACACGGCAACTGGAGGTTCACTCGAATATTCATTCGTGTGGGTATAGGGGTCAATATGGGTGTCCACGTCTCCGATGTTGATCATTGATCGGAAGGGGTTCCGGGTCATGTCTATACTTCACTGAACCTATAGGGTCACACGCTTGAGGGTCATCTATCTGTTGAATACTAGACAGGGAGTCTGAGAGAAAATCACCGGAAAAGTTTCGGACAGCGGAAAAGTTCTGCAGAGAGAACACCGGAACAGTTCCGGTAAAACTGAAAAGTTGTTTTAGGGGATACCATTAAGTCAAATGGGTTTCGGCACATGCGTGATAATTCTTGGAGGGTGCCACAATCATTCTGGAAACTTCTGGGAATTTTCCGGAAGAAAAACCGGAAATGTTCTGGAGCTGCCGGAACCGCTTCAGATGCTTTTCGCAGATGAAAATCACTAATCTGGAATTGTTCCGGAACGTGTCGAAAATTATTTTAGTGGGTACTGGAAATGTTCTAAGCCCACATAAATATTTTCGGTTCGAACGGACGCTGAAAAATGTCGTCGTGAATAGTGAAATCAGCTTTATGGTTACTTTTTGGAAAGCCACCTTTTTGGGCTTTTGCTCCAAAATATCTTGGAGATGACATGGATGGATGTGGCTGAAATTTCAGCCCCTCCACCCCTCCTTCTCCTATTAATAGAGGTGGAGGGGCAGCCCAAAACTCACTCTTTCTCAACATACACAAGCCATGTATGATCTGGCCTTCTCTCTCCCTCCCAGCGAAATAGTTTCGTAGAGCCGAAAGGGTGTCTAGGTTCTGGTGGGACCTAGTTCTGGACGGCGAAGCCCTGCCGGATAGATGACACCGTATGTGTGCAACTCTGTAGAGAGATCATAGTTTCGGTCTTAGTTCGAGAGGTCCTGCCAAAGGGATGTCCGAGTGACCGTCCGAGTTTCGAAGGTCCTCCCGAAGGGCTGTCCGCGACACCGTCCGGGGGACTGTCCAACCGCCTCCCGGAGGGCTGTCCGAGGGGCAGATGAGGGTATACATCCTCGCGGTTGGGAGGTTATAAATCCTAGCTGTGGGGATCTGCACCGCCGATCGTCATCGACTCTACTTCCGCTGCGCTACGAGTCGGTAACGAAAAAGATCAAACCTTGTATGCAGTCTCCATAGTGGTCCTGGGCTAGTGCGTAGGTCGAAATTTTTTGTTTTCTGCTGCGTTCCCCTATAAGAGGGTCTTTGCCATCAGTCAGCTCTTTGCCGTCAGCTCGCAGACGACAAAGAGCCGCACAGCAGACGGCAAAGCAACAGCTGGGCCCCACCTGACCGCGGGGTGGGTAGGTTAAATTTGGCGCCTTCTTTGCCATCTGCTCGCGGACGGCAACGAGTCCTAAAGCAGACGGCAAAGAGGCTAACCTCTTTGCCGTCCGCCAGCAAACGGCAATGCACTAACGGGTACTAACGGCCGTCCCGCCCCCACCCCGGCCCCTCTCTCTCACTCTCACCCACTCCCACTCCCACTCCCCTCTCTCCCCGACGCCCACCGCCGCCACCCCCGAAGCCACCGCCGTCGTCGCCCCACTGGCCCCGTCGCGCCGCCGCCCCACCGCCCCCGTCGCGCCGCCGCCCACCGCCCCCATCGCGCCACCGCCCACCACCCCCATCGCGCCGCTTCCCCACCGCCCTCGTCGCGCCCGTCCTCCCCGCCGCCCCGGTGCCCCGCCGCACCGCCGCCCCCAACGCGCCCACCGCCCCCGTCACACCGCCGCCCCACCGCCCCCGTCGCGCCCGTCCTCCCCGGCGCCCTGCCGCCCCCAATGCCCCGCCGCCCCGTCGTCCCCGCCACCAGCCACCCCTGCGCCCACGACGCCCCAGCCGCCCCCGCCGGTGAGTCCCCCCCAGCCGGCCGCCCCTATTTTTATTTTGTTTTTCCTGTTTTTTTATTTCTGTTAAATTAGTTAGGTTAGTTTTTTAGTTTATTAGGTTAGTTAGGTTAGTTAGTGAGCTTGGTTTATTAGGTTAGTTAGTTAGGTTAGAAGAGAAAAAAGAAGAAAAGAAGAATAAGTAGAAGAAGAGGATAAAGAAAAATAGGAAGAAAGGGAAGAAGAAGAAGAAGAAGAAGAAGAAGAAAAATAAGAAAAGAGGAGAAGAGGAGAAGAAGAAGAGGAAAGGAATAGGAAAAAGGAATAGAAGGAAGAAGAAGAAGAAGAAGAAGAAGAAGAAGAAGAAGAGAAGAAGAAGAAGAAGAAGAAGAAGAAGAAGAAGAAGAAGAAGAAGAAGAAGAAGAAGAAGAAGAAGAAGAAGAAGAAAAAGAGGAGAAGAGGAGAAGAAGAAGAGGAAAAATAGAAGAGGAGGAGAAAGAAGAAGAAAAAGAGGAGAAGAAGAAGAGGAGAAGAAAAGAAGAAGAAGAAGAAGAAATACAGGAGAAAAATAATAAAATAGAAGTACAAAAGTAGTTACATATAGAGAGATTTTTCTATCGGGATTGAATATTTGTGTTGATCGGGTGGATTTCAATGTGCAGTTGTTTCGTTGCTGCGAGGGTCTGGTGTTCGACGACCTCCCCGTGCGTTTGACGAGCTCCCCTGCGTTTGTGGGTGAGCACAAATGACATCTCCTCCCCCCTTAATTTGCTCTGTTCCGGTCTTCGTACCGATGAAACTTGCTAGCTATAGGTGTCTTCAATCATCAGTATGCGTGACCAGTATGCGTCTCCCGTTCGAAAGGGCGGCATCTATAAATATGCATGTCTTTGCATATTTATAACCGCCATCGTTTCGAATTGTCCAACGTTATCCATGGACAGCCCGAGTATGTGTAGATTGGGTTCGTTTTCCCTTATGCTCTGCTCCGGATCCGATGCGGAATTTCGTTAGTGCCTCCCTGTTGTTCTCTGGGTACACATCCTCTCTGCTTATTGCCGAGACGTGTATCAGGAGAACAGCGAGGAGGTGCTGCCGAAATTCTGCGTCGGATCCGGAGCAAAGCTTGGGAAAACGAACCCAATCTACACATACTCGGGTGGGATTAGGACCTATCTTTACCTATTAGCGTGTAGGTTGCATGGACATAATAAAACTGACAAACTTGATTAACTAATTAATATAGATGATGAATTATATATATATTTCTTGTGCGTTTAGTAGGTAGACAAGATGAGTGATGTGTGCGTGGATGTACACCGGTCACCCTAGTCAGAAAGACATGACCATTGAATGGTTAACAAAAACCAAGGGGTTTCTGAGAGCCGCATTTGCAAATGGCAAGGAAATAACCTGGTGCCCCTGTGTCCGGTGCGACAACCATAAAAAGTGGACATGGGATGAAATGGGTAAACACTTGCAGAAGTGGGGTTTTACGCCTGATTATATGGTGTGGAGATTTCATGGTGAGTCTGCCCAACGTGCCAGAGCTGAGGTGGTTCGTCGTCGCACCGACGAGCATGGTACCGGGATCGAAGACATGGTGCAAGACTGTGATGATGCTAGGGATTCGGACGATGAGATGGAGGAATCTGCAAAGGCCTTCTATGAAATGTTGGAGTCTTCAAAACGTCCTCTCCACGAGCACACTGAGCTTTGTCAGCTGGATGCCATCGCGCAAGTAATGGCTCTGAAGGCTCAGTTCAACCTGGGCAGAGAATTCTACGACGTGATGATGACGATATTTGGACGCTTTCTACCCAAAGGCCATGTATTTCCTGCAAACCTGTACTAGTCGGACAAAATATTACGCGCGCTTAAGATGCCCTATGAGAAGATAGATGCCTGTGAGAATGGATGTGCCTTATTTAGGCTTGAGTATGAGGTCTTGAACTATTGTCCCATTTGCAAGTCTTCCAGGTATGTTGTGGTAGACAACGGTATGGGTGAGAAGAGTCAGACCAAAATCCCAGTTAATGTTCTTCGGTATATGCCAATCATACCAAGACTTCAACGCCTTTTCATGGTCGAAGAGACGGCCAGACAGATGACGTGGCACAAATTGGGCAAAAGAACCGAACTAGATGCAGATGGGAATCCGATGTTGGGACACACTTCAGACGCTTTTGCGTGGAAGCAGTTCGATGCATTACATAAGGATAAAGCGGCAGATCCAAGGCATCCTCGAGTCGCCATCAGCACGGATGGGTTCAATGTGTTTGGTATGATGGCAACCCAATACAGTTGTTGGCCTGTATTTGTCATTCCACTCAATCTCCCCCCGGAGAGATTATGAAAAGAAAGAACATTTTCTTGACGTTGATAATTCCAGGGCCGAACTATCCGGGGAAGAATATGAATGTGTACATGCAACCGCTTAAGGATGAATTGCAAGAAGCTTGGGATAATGGGATCAAGACATATGACGCCGCTACAAAACAAAACTTCAAAATGCATGTGTGGTACATGTACTCCACGCATGACTTGCCGGCGTATGCGCTATTCGTTGGCTGGTGTGGGCATGGAAGGTTCCCGTGCCCCACATGCAAGGCAGCTCTTCAGTTCCGTTGGCTGCAGGTGGGTCGCAGGTATTCTTGCTTCGACTTGCATAGACAGTTCCTGGATCCTCGCCATAAGTTCAGAAAAGACAAGAAGAATTTCATCAAAGGTAGAGTTGTCAAAAACTCTGCACCACCTGCATTGACAGGCCAACAGACCGTGGATTAGTTAAACGCTTTCGAGCCTGATCCAGAGCATCCAGGATATTTCAAAGGGTATAATTCGGAACACGCCTGGACTCACAAGATATGCTTGTGGGATCTGCCTTACTTTAAAGACCTCCCTTGCCCACACAACATCGACGTGATGCACACTGAAAAGAATATCGCCGAGGCCCTTTTTGGTACATTGTTTAGCATAGAGGGGAAGTCAAAGGATAATCCTAAGGCTAGAGTCGATCAGGAGGCTCTATGTGATAGACCGTTACAAAACATGCGACAACCGAAAGGAAAGAAGAACTGGAGGAAGCCAAAGGCATGGTTCAATCTTGGAAGGCCAGCTATGAGGGAAATGATCTTGTGGGTGAAAATGCAGTTGATCTTCCCCGATGGGTATTCACGCCAAGGATGTCCGCAGGCCCAACTCCATCCTTGGTGTGCTTTTACGGCATAACTTCCCGGGGTTTGTCACGTTGCCCGGTGAGGGTCAGCTTCCAGAGTTAGAATTGAAATGGGAGCACTACTTGGCTGCCCCGGCCCCGCCGTAGGAGATGATCGACGATGTGTTGTGCCACACGAGGGCCGACATGGTGATCAGAAAGTTCTGGGTAATTTCTCCTTTACACAATTAAAAATCAATAATAGCTATTTATTGTACTAATCAGTGTTGTCTCATTTGATTGCAGACCTTCTACAGGTGAGAGGAGGGATACGAGGAGGCCGCGGCAAAGCTTATCGATTACGAGTGCAGGCGCCTACTACAGAACTTACGGCACGAGGCTCGGGTACAGGCTGTTCGAGACTAGTATGCCTCGCGGCGTATTAGGAAGGACAAGTCGTCGTCCCGCCGAAAGTTTCTGGAGAAGGAACAGTACATGAAGGTAATTATCTATTCTTAAGGCCTTGTACTTAGTTTCCTTGCTTTGATTCGTAGGCGTAGCTCTCAAATTTCTCTTTACTAACTTAGGTGCCCCCGAGATGGGGTGCGGAGAAGATGGATTGTTGGGAGGCGTTGGTGAATGAGTGGTGCTCTGATGAATGGCGAGCCATCCACGACGATGCCAAGGAACGGCGTGCCCAAATGGAAGGTGTGCCACACCATCAAGGCAGCGCCAACTTATTTCAGTTCGGGCGGAACTGGGTATGTGGTTTGCTTCATGGTTCCTGCAATTCATTTTTTGATGCTAGCTTGACCCCTTTATTAATACTTTGTTCCTCTCTTGTAGGCGCATTACAATAAGACGGAGGTGCCACAGGTGTATGACCTCTATGCCATGGCCCATACTGCCTCGTACAAGAAGGCCAAGGCATTCTCTGAGTCTGACCTCGATAATCCCCAGAACTTCACCAACATCTCCTCCCACAATAAGCTCGTGAGGTACAGAGATGTGGGGAAGGCGGTGGTTGGGGAGGACTTCAACCCGAGCCAGCATCCTATTGATCCAGACCTGGTGATGATAGCTGGCGACGGGAGGCCCCATGGCTCGATAGCCATTGGAGATGGACTTATACGGTCTTCGCGCACTCTCCAGCAGATCAAGGCGCGCCAAATGAGCTCCTGTCCTGAGATGACGCCTCGTCCACAGCCAGTCTAGCACGCCATCGAGGTTAGTCATACGGACTCAGATATTTTTCCTCCATTACATTGTGTGTGCGAACAAAGATGATTACAATGCTAACGAGGAGTTGTGTTGCAGGCTGCTCTGCAGAAAGAGAGAGAGACAACCCAGGCGCTTCTGGCGGAACAGGCCCGGCAGGCGGCGGAGGAGAAGAGGGATTTGGAGGAGAGGACGGCTAGGTTGTTGGAGGAGGAGAGGGCACGGAACGATGCGTCTTACCGGGCCATGTACGAGCTCATCGTGGTAAGTTTCTTCTTCATATTAGCCAAATCATGCACTACATGTTCTTTTCATTAAGAACCAATATGATTGACTTGTCAAAACCAAATGTGCAGACTTTGTGCGAGAAGACCGGCCAGACCCCTCCGCCGATGCCAGTCATTACCACGGCTGGAATGGTGAGTTTCATTTCAATGTTCATTAGTTACTAGTCTTAACATTTCAACGTCATCATGCTAACACAAATGATCTTTGGTACAGCATAACTCCCAAGCTGCATCGCACGATCCTTCTCTAGGGCCAAGTAGTGCTCCAGCTGACACCGGCCCGAGCAACCCCGGTGCTTCACCTACATAAGCCCTAATATGCCACTTACTTGGCTCATTTTCTCAAACAAAGACAAACATAGCACTTAGACAAACTGAGCACAATGACAAACTTAGCACTTAGACAAATGTCATATTTTACCTAAGTTAGCTTTGTTTCCTCTAAAATGACATAGTGAGCTTACTTACCTCCAAAATGACATATTGTACCTAAGTTAGCTCTAAAATGACCTATACTTAGCATTGTTTCCTCCACACTGACATAATAAGCTTAGTTAACTCAAAAATGGCATAATAGACTTGGTAACCTCATAGATGCCATAGACTTAGCTTATTTTCTTGCAAAATGACACAATAAGCTTAGTTAGGTCAAAAATGTGATAATTACCTAGGTTAGGTCTAAAATGACACAAATAAGCAATAAGAAGAAGAAAAACAAGAGGAGACAGAGAGAGAAGAAAAACGCTTCTTCATCTTCTTCTTCTACATCTTCTTCTACTTCTAGATCTTGTTCTACTTCTTCTAGTATTCTTTTTCTAACTTTCTTATTTCCAATTTTGCAGATTTGATTGAGTTCACGGTAGCTTGCTTTGATGTAGTGCTAGTGTTTACTTTCAGTTTTCATTTTGTATCGATGAACTTACGTGAAACTTTCTACCTATATGTATGAGACTATGTTTGTATGGATGAAACTATTGTAATATGGTGAACAAAGTGACATTTGATACTTTCAATTTGTATAATTGTTGGTTGATCATATCCATAATTGTTGGTTGAACGGGTAAGATCATAGTGTTGAACACACTTATCTGGAAGGAAGTCAGTGAGGTCGGTATTATAAATATATTGGTCAAATTCTTACTTAACGCCTGCACCTCTCATGAACTCACCGCATAGCCAGCGACATGATTTAGCGTCAGCCATGACCACCATGCTTGTTCTGGGTTCAACATAAGCTTGTCGTACCGAGTCCTCGCTCGATGTCTCCCCCGAAGACCGCCTTCTTGAAGAACTCCTCCTAAAGAGATTCATTTTCCTAAGAACAAATTTCTGAAATTTTTGGGCCACAAAATTATGTCAGTAAAACTTTGTAAGATTTGTAGAAACTACTCATATAGATGCTTAGACGCCATATCAAGCATTCAAACTACTTGGAACTCAAAGAATTCAACATGCAAGCTCATTTTCAGTAGCACCAAGTGCAGCAAAATATAAACCACTAAAGCAAAAACAAATTGGAGGAATGGGAGAGTCACATACCAAAGAGCAATCCCTCAAAACGGTTTCGGAAATGGAGTTCCGAGCAAAGAGATAAAAAATCTCAGGTTTGGGAGCTAGAACACGAGAGAGAGAGAGAGAGAGAGAGAGAGAGAGAGTCCAGTTATTTTTTCTAGAGGTAGGAGAAGGAGTGGGCTGAATGGATAAGTGAGGGCATGCCTATGGCCCCCCAAGCCATCAGGGCACGCCCAGGGGGGTGGGCGCACCCTGTTGGCTTGGCACCAATAGGTGCACCCCCTAGGTAGGTTTTCAGCACCAGAATTTTTTTAATATTCTAGAAAAAAATCATGTTAAGATTTTATGGCATTCTGAGACTTTTTATTTTGGGTCATTTTTCTTCCACGGGAAATTCAGGAAACTAGATAATCAGGCCATTTTATATTACTAAACTAAAAATAACAGAGAATAAACCAATGATACAGAAAGTTGTGTTTACTAAATTCATCGACCACAGGTCTTTCAAAAAGGATCCATTAATAAGGTTGATCAAGTCTTATTAATAACCATTTCCGATTGACATGAAACCGAAGAATTTTTGTATAACACTAAGTTACCTCAATGGGGATTTGCATATCCCCAACAATAAGGACATCATATTTCTTGTTTGTAGTAGGAAGAGAAAATTTAAACCCTCAAGTAGTAATTGTGGTAATTGGTTCGATGGTATTAATATTATACACCAAAGCTTGCTTCTTTGGAAAATGCACCGTATGTTGTTTCCCATTGACATGAAAAGTAACCTTGCTTTTGTTGCAATCAATAACAGCCCTTGAAGTATTTAAAAAGGGTCTACCAAGGATAATCGACATGTTGTCGTCCTCTGGCATCTCAAGAATAACAAAGTCTATCAAGAGAGTAACATTTGCAACCATAACAGGAGCATCCTCACAGATTCCAATAGGTATAGTAGTGGATTTATTAGCCATTTGCAAAGACATCTCAGTACGTGTAAGTATTCAAATCAAGTCTTTTATATAGAGAGAAAGGCAAAACACTAACACCGGCTCCTAGATCACATAAATCAGCTTTAACATAACTTCTTTAATGGAGCAAGGAATTGTGGGTATACCCGGACCTCCCAACTTCTTAGGCACTCCACCTTCAAAAGAATAATTAGCAAGTATGGTGGCAATTTCAGTTTTAGGTACCTTTCTTTTGTTGGTAATAATGTCCTTCATATATTTAGCATATGGAGGCATCTTCAATATTTCAGTCAAGTGAATGCGCAGAAAGATAGGTTTGATCGTTTTAGCAAAGCGTTCAACCTCCTCCTCGTCCTTACTCTTAGAAGGCTTACGAGGGAATGGCATGGGTTTCTGAAGCCATGGCACTCTTTCTCTACCATGTTTTCTAGCAACAAAGTCTTTCTTTTCATAACGTTTATTTTTAGGATGTGGGTTATCAAGGTTTTCAGCAGGTTCTATTTCCGCATCATTATCAGGTTCTTCATTACTATCTGGCTGAGCATCAACATGAGTATCATTTTTATCATTCTCATTTTCATTATCACTAGGTGCATGTTCACTACCAGACTGTGTCTCAGCATCAGAAATAGACACATCATTTTGATTCTCAGCAGGTTTTTCTATCACAGGTTCACTAGAAGCATGCATAGTCCTATCATTTTTCTTTTTCTTTTTTTCTTTTAAGTTGTACTAGGTACATCTTCATTAATTACCTAAGAATCTTGTTCTATTCTTTTAGGATGACTTTCAGGATAAAGAGGTTCCTGAGTCATTCTACCTCCTCTAGTCATTACCCTAACATCATGGACATTCATGTTTTCATTTAATTCAGTAAGCAAATCATTTTGTGACTTAGCAACTTAGTCTAGTTGAGTATGAACCATGGAAGCATGTTTACCTAGACCTTTAACATCATTAGCAATTCTAAACATCAAGTCACTCAAGCGATCTATCAGCATAGCATTGCGTTGTAATTGATCTTTGACATAATTATTAAAGTGCTCTTGCTTAACAATGTAGTTATCAAATTCGTCCAAGCATTGACTAGGAGTTTTAGTATAAGGTATATCACTTGCATTAAATCTACGGAGAGAATTTACCTCGACTAGCCGTGTCAGAGTGTCGAGTCCATGTATTTCTTTGATAGGTGGTAAATTCTGGACATCTTCAGATTTAATACCTTTTTCTTTCATAGTTCTCTTGGCTTCTTGCATATCTTTAGGATTGAGGAATAGAATACCTCTCTTCTTTTGAATAGGTTCTAGCGGTGATTTAGGAAGTGTCCAATCATCAACATTTTGCAATATGTATTCAATAATTCTTCAGCTTGTCCAATAGTTCGTTCCCTGAAAACACAACCAGCACAACTATCTAGGTAGTCCCTAGAAGCATCGGCTAGTCCATTATAAAAGATATCAAGTATTTCATTTTTCTTGAGAGGATGATCAAGGCAAAGCTCTAAGTAACTGGAGAAGCCTCCCCAAGCTTGAGGGAGATTCTCTTCTTCAATTTGCACAAAGTTAAATATTTCCTGTAAGGCAGCTTGTTTTTTATGAGCAGGAAAATATTTTTCAGAGAAGTAATATATCATATCCTGTGGGCTATGCACACAACCAGGAGCAAGAGTGAGTAACCATTTCTTAGCACCACCTTTTAGCGAGAAAGGAAAAAATCTTAAGGATATAATAGTAACGCATATTTTTGTCTTGAGTAAACAAAGTGGTAATATCATTCAATTTAGTAAGGTGTCCCACAATAGTGTCAATTTCATGGCTATGGAAAGGATCGGATTCTACTATAGTGATTAACTTAGGGTCAACAGAGAATTCATAATTCTTATCAGTAACACATATAGGAGAAGTAGCAAATTTAGGATCATCACTACTGGAATCAGCAAATTTGCCGTCTGCCAGTTCTTTGCCGTCAGCTGGCGGACGGCAAAGAAGCTCTTTGCCATCCGTTTCCAGAAAACAGACGGCAAAGAACTAGCTGACGGCAAAGAAGCTCTTTGCCATCAGCCACACCTTTGACGTCTGCTAGCGGACGGCAAAGAGGGAGGTGGGCCCACTAACGAGCTACTTACAAAAAACCCTAACGGCCCCCCTCTTTGCCGTCTGCTAGCAGACGGCAAAGAGTAAAAAGGCAGACGACAAAGGCGGGGCAGACGGCAAAGAATTGAGTTAACTAACGGCAGCGCCCACCCCGCCCCTCTCTCTCTGTTTCTCTCCCTCTCCTCCCCGATGACCACCGCACGCGCGCCGCCCCCACCAGCCGCCGCCGCCCCACCACCCCGCCCCTCTCTCTCTCCCCGGCGCCCCCGACGCCCCACCGCCACCGCCCCCGCCGTGCCACCCGCCGCCCCCGACGCCCCACCGCCCCGTCCCCCATCCCCTCTCTCTCCATTACTCTCTTGCGCGCGCCGCCGTCCCCATCTCGCGCCGCCACCCCGCCCCGTGCCGCCATCCCCGTCCGCCGGCGCCACCCCGTCCCCACGCGTCGCCCTCCTCCAACGCCGCCACCCCCTGCCTCCTCTAGCCCACCGCCGCCGCCGCCGGCCTCCTCCACCTACACCGCCGGCGTCGGCCTCCTCCACCTCCACCAACGCCGGCTTCCACCTCCCCCACTCCGGTGAGCCCCCTCCCCCTCTCTATTTTTTCATTTTTTTATCTGTTTTAGTAATTTTTGTGTTCTGTTTTCGTATTAGTTAAATCTAGTTTAGTTGTAGTTAGGTTAATTAGTTGTAGTTAGTTGTAGAAGATGTAAAAAATGTAGTTTAGTTGTAGTTAGTAAGATTTTAGGAATTAGGGTTACTTAGCTTATTTAGTTAGGTCTAGCATTAGTTAAAGGAGAGGAGGAGAAGAAGAAGAGGAGGAGGAGAAGAGGAGAGGAGGAGAAGAAGAAGACGAGGAGGAGAAGAAAAAAAGAAGAAGAAGAAGAAGAAAAAAAAAGAGGAGAGGAGGAGGAGGAGAAGAAGAAGAAGAAGAAGAAGAAGAAGAAGAAGAAGAAGAAGAAGAAGAAGAAGAAAAGGAAGAAAAGGAAGAAGAGGAAGAAGAAGAAAAGGAAAAAGAGGAAAAAAAGAAGAAGAGGGGAAGAAGAAGAAAACGACACCCCGGAACCCCGACCCGACCCCGACACGGCACCCCGACCCCGACACGGCACCCCGACACCCCAACAGCCCGACCCCAACACGGCACCCCGACCCCGACCCCGACACCCCGACCCCGACACGGCACCCCGACCCCGACACGACACCCCGACACCCCGATAGCCCGACACCCCGACACCCCGAAACCCCGACACCTCGACACCCCTACACCACGACACCCAGACACGACACCCCCGACACGACACCCCGACACCCCGACACCCACACACGACACCCCCGACACCTCTTCGGCCTCCTGTTGATGAAACTTGCCGGTCTTCGTGCCGATGAAACTTGCTAGTTATTAGGTATTATTCCGCCCGAGCACCTCCGGAGAGCGCTGGTACACAGTATGCAGACACCGGAGGGCGCTCCTTCTTCGGCCGGGAGAGGTCGGGGGAAGACGAAGAGGGGTGCTAGAGGTGGACGTGGCGGCGGGAGAGGTAGGAAGGCTGCTGTGCCTTCCTCGCCGCCACCCCGAGCTGATTCTCCCGACCACAGGAGTGCTCCGTCTCAGGTGGACCCGTCTGACTTGGACCCGTCTCGAACTCCGGTCCACGAGCCTCGGGTCGCCGAGCCTTCGTCCCAGGAGACTCCGGTCCCAGAGTCTTCGTCCCAGGAGACTCCGGTCCCAGAGTCTTCGTCCCAGGAGACTCCGGTCCCAGAGTCTTCGTCCCACGTGACTCCGGAGGCTAGTGGCCATGCTGATGGTGGCGAGGACAGATTTTCTGAGGATAGCTATAGCGAGGGCGAGCTGGTTGAGGAGGGCAAGAAGGTCTACCAGCGTGGTGGTACAAAGCTCCCGCCCGTGTCGGCGACCCGCGATCAGAGGTGGTTGATTGAGCCTAATGGGGAGAAGTAAGTGCATTTACTCTTTTTTAACCTTTTGCCTTCATGTTTCTTCAAATTAATATCTAATGTGTTGGCCTTGTCATACTGCAGGGGTTGGAAATACGCCCCTGGTGTCCGCAGGCCCAACCAGGTCCTTGGTGTGCTTCTCCGGCACCACTTCCCGGGGTGGGTCACGTTGCCCGGTGAGGGTGAGGTTCGATAGCTAGGACTGAGCTGGGAGCTGTACGTGGCTGCCCCGGCCCCGCCGGAGGAGAGGGTCGATGGTGTTTTGTGCGAGACGGTGGCCGACATTGTGATCCGGCGGTTTTGGGTAATTTCTCCTTTACAGAATTAAAAATCAACAGCACCTAGTGATTGTACTAATCAGTGTTGTCTTGTTTGATTGCAGACCTTCTACAGGTGTCTTGAGGAACACGAGGCGGACGCGGCTATTGTTCTCGTAGCCGAGTGCAAGCGCCTATTTCAGAACTTACGACACGAGGCTCGGGTGCAGGCTGTTCGAGACTACTACGCCTCGACTAACATTAAGAGGGCCAAGAAGAAGTGCCGCTCCAAGTTTCTGAGTAAGGAGAAGTACATGAAGGTAATTACCTATTCTTAAGGCCTTGTACTTAGTTTCCTTGATTTGATTCGTAGGCGTAGCGCTGAAATTTCTCTTGTCTAACTTAGGTGCCCCCGAGATGGTGTGCGGATAGGATGGACTGTTGGGAGGCGTTGTTGGATGAGTGGTGCTCTTCCCACTGGCTAACCGTCCACAACAAGGCCAAGGATAATCGTGCCCAAATGAAAGGTGTGCCACACCATCAAGGGAGATCCGACCTGTTTGAGTTCGAGGATCACTGGGTATGTGGTTTGCTTCATGATTCATGCAGTTTCATTCTTCATGCTAGCTTGAGCCCTTAACTAATATTATGTTCCTCTCTTTTAGGCGCAACACAACAAGAAGGAGGTGCCACCGCTGTTCGACCTCTATGCCATGGCCCATACTGCCCCGTACAAGAAGGCCAAGGCATTCTCTGAGGATGACCTCGATAATCCAGAGAGCTTCAGCAACATCTCCTCCCACAACAAGCTCGTGAGGTACAGAGATGAGGGGAGGAGGAGGAAAGGGGAGGACTTCAACCCGAGCCAGAGTCCTTTTGATCCAGAGCTCGTGATGATATCTGGTGGCGGGAGGCCCCATGGCACGATAGCCATTGGGGATGGACTGATACGTTGTCCTAGATCTCTCCCGGAGATCAAGAAGCGCCAGACGAGCTCCGATCCTGAGATAAGGCCTCGTCCACGGCCAATGGAGCTCGCCATCGAGGCTAGGGCCCAGGAGCTTCTGGCGGAGGCAAACAGGCAGGCGGCGGAGAGGGAGAGGGACATGGAGGAGAGGACGGCTAGGCTGGTGGAGGAGGAGAGGAACCGGAACGACGCGTCTCACCGGGCCCTATACGAGCTCCTCGTGGTAAGTTTCTCCTGCATATTAGCCAAATCATGCACGTAATGTTCGTTTCATCACTAACTAATATGACTGACTCGTGAAAACAAAATGTGCAGACCGTGTGCCAGAACAACGGTCAGACCCCTCCGCCGATGCCCCAGATTGGTATAGCGCCCACGGTGAGTTTCATTTGAATGGTCATTAGTTACTAGTATTCACATTTGAGTTGCATCATGCTAACGAGACATTGCAAATGATATTTGGTGTAGCATGCCTCCCGACAAGCATCGACCGATCCTTCTCCGTCTGGCGCAACCCCGACCGGTCCTTCTCCGTCTCACACTGGCGCAAGCCCGACCGGTCCTTCACCTCCGTGATGATGGTAAGTTTTCCCAAGTGTTTTGCTTAACAAATGCATACTTAGCTTAAGAAATGACCTATTTAGCTCCAAAATGACCTATACTTAGCTTATTTTCCTCGAAAATGACATAATAACCTTACTTAGCTCCAAAATGACATATTTTACCTAGGATAGCTATAAAATGACCTATACTTAGCATTTTTCCCTCCAAAATGACTTAATATGCTTAGTTAGCTAAAAAATGGCATAACTACCTAGGATAGCTCAATAATGATCTATACTTAGCTTAGCTAGTTCATTTATGACATAATTAGCTTACTTAGGTAAAAAATGGCATAATAACCTTGGTTTAGCTCCAAACTGTCATATCATTAGTTTATTTTCCTCCAAAATGACAAAATAACCTTACCTAGCTCCAAAATGACCGATTTTAACTAGGATAGCTCAAAAATGACCTACACTTACCATTTTGTCCTCCAAAATGAATAAATATGCTTAGTTAGCTCAAAAATGGCATAACTACCTAGGTTAGCTCAAAAATGACCTACACTTAGCATTTTTACCTAGCTTAGCTAAAAAATGGCATAATTACCTAAGTTACCTTCGTTAGAAGAAGAACAAGATAAAGAAGAGGAGAAAAAGAAAGAGAAGAAAAATTCTCCTTCTTCTACTTCTACTTCTTCTTCTTCTTCTAACTTTCTTCTTCTACTTTCTTCTTCTTCTTCTTCTTCTTCTAACTTTCTTCTTCTACTTCTACTTCTTCTTCTTCTACTTCTTCTTCTTCTTCTTCTTCTTCTTCTTCTTCTAACTTTCTTCTTTCCCAATTTGCAGATTTGCTTTTGATCACGGAAGCTTGCGTTGATGGAGTCTACTCTTCTCCTTGTCCTTCCTTTTTGTTTTCATTTTGTAGGATGAACAATGTGAAACTTGCTACCTATATATGTATGTATGGATGAAACCATTGTATGCTTGTTGTTGGATATATGTTGGCTATATATATATATATGTTGCATATGGACTTTCGAGTTGGTATGTATATGTGTTGGATGATCATATCCATATGGCAGGGATATGTATGCTTGTTGAAAGTATTTTCAAATGTATATATATATATCTGTGAAATTGATTGAATTTAAGAAAAAACAGAAAAAACAGGGGTAGTACAGGCACTTTGCCGTCCGCTGGCAGACGGCAATGTTCTTTGCCATCTGCCGGCAGACGGCAAAGCTGCCACGTGGTAGCTACCTGTGCAACCTGGGGGGCACTGGGCTGGCCTATGTGGTTGCTTTGCCGTCTGCTGGCAGATGGCAAAGAACTTTGCATCTTTGCCGTCAGCCAGTAGACGGCAAAGCACGCCGTTAACCCCTTAACGGACGTAAGCTGCCACGTGTGCCGTCCATGCCCTTTGCCGTCTGCTGGCAGATGGCAAAGACCTTTGCCTCTTTGCCGTCGGTCAGCAGACGGCAAAGTGGCCTTTACCGGACCTTGTTCAGCCGGATGTGGTGCCGTCTGCTGGCTGACGGCAAAGACCTTTGCCGTCTGCAATTCATGCCTTTGCCGTCAGCCATGGCAGACGGCAAAGTTGCTGATTCCAGTAGTGCATGTTTCATTTTCCCCATCATAGATTTTTCTTTCAGTTTGCATAGTATTTTGTTCTAATCATCTCTATCATTACAAGCAACAAGGTCCCTAGCTATCTCCCCATCCATAACATAAACCTCAGGTACATCAGTCAATTCATATCTATTAGGTAGGTGATTCATAATCTTCACGAATTTCAGCATTTTCAAGTTCTCTAGCTTTAGCAATATGAGCATCAATTAATTCATTCAGTGGCACAAATTTATTTTTATCAAGCATAGCAGTAGCATCATCATAAGTTTTAGAAGTAGCATCATCAAGTACTTGCGACATGTCAGAACGAGTATCAAGTGGTCGTGTCATAACCCGATTCAAAACAGTAGGTGAATCAAAAGCAGAGCGAGATGGCAGTTCCTTACCTCCCCTTGTATTAGAGGCTATGATCTTGGTTCTATTATCTTTTAGATTCTTTATAGTAGCAATTAGATAACCTTGAGTGAACACAATAAATAGAGCTATGCTCCCCGGCAACGGCGCGAGAAAACAATCTTGATAACCCACAAGTATATATAGGGGGTCGTAATAGTCTTCGAGGGAAGTATTTTACCCAAATTTGTTGATTCGACACAAGGGGAGCCAAATAATATTTATTGGTCTTAGCAACTGAGTTGTCAATTCATCCACACTCAGGATATCCTCTGTAGCAAAAGTTTAGTAACAAAGCAAGGCAACAATAGTAAGAGTAATAGTAATAGTAGCAGATTTGTAGTGATTGTAATAGTAGCAGCACTAGTAACTTAGCAAGATTCAATATATGAAAAGCGTAGGCACATGGATCAGTGATGGATAATGATTTAGATGACATCAATCATGTAACAGTTACACACTAGAGCGACACAGAACTAGCTCCAATTCATCAATGTAATGTAGGAACGTATTCCGTATATATATAGTCATACATGCTTGTAATAAGAACTTGCATAACTTCTTTTGTCCTACCCTCCTGTGGCGGCGGAGTCCATAAGAAAACTAAGGGATATTAAGGCCTCCTTTTAATAGAGAACCGGAACAAAGCATTAACACATGGTGAATACATGAACTCCTCAAACTACGACAATCATCGGAAAGAATCCCAATTATTGTCACCTTGGGGTATGTAGCTCATGACACGTAATAGGTGCATGCAACTTGCAAGATAGGATCCAAAATTCATGAAAACTTAATAGGTTCAGATTTTAAATCATGGCACTCGGGCCCTAGTGACAAGCATTAAGCATAGCAAAGTCATAGCAACATCAATCTCAGAACATAGTGGATACTAGGAATTCAAGCCCTATAAAAATAACTCGATTACATGATCAATATCATCCAATCCCATCACCGTCCAGCAAGACTACAAAGGAATTACTCACTCCCTATGGTGAGCATCATGGCAATGTTGATGAAGAAGGGTTGGTGTTGACGACGGCGACGAATCCCCCTCTCCGGAGCCCCAAACGGACCCCAGATCTGCCCTCCCAAGGAAGAACACGAGGTGGCGGCAGCTTCGTCTCGTGAAATGCGATGAAAACTTCTCTCTGATTTTTTTCTCCGTAACTGTGAATTTATTGGACTAGAATTAGGGTCGCGGGAGCCATGAGGTGGCCCCAAGCTTACATGGCGCACCCTGTTGGCTTGGCACCAACAGGTAGCCCCCTATGGTGGGTCTTCCCTCCATAATTCTTCATATTTTTAGAAAAAATCCACAAGAAGTTTCGTCCAATTCTGAGAACTTTTATTTCTGCACAAAAATAAAACTATGACAGTTCTGCTGAAAACATCAGTCCGGGTTAGTTTCATTCAAATCATGCAAATTAGAGTCCAAAACAAGAGAAAAAGTGTTTGGAAATGTAGATATGTTTGAGACGTATCAGTCACCATGTGTCCAGTTCTGAGATGCCATGTGTACTAGATGAACGGCTCTGAGTTTGACCCCCGTCATGCTGCATGGGAGCCGAGGAAGACTCTTGGAGAGTACTCGCTTTTCATTGGGGACAGCTACCCCATTGTGAAAGAGAAGCCACCTTCGATGCACGACACCGAATGCCTGCTGTTCATCAAGCATGGTTATGTTTTTAGTGCGCACCACTGGATGAAGACCATGTTGGGAGATGCATGCTCTCCCTGATTTATGCCGCTTTAGCTTGGATGAGTCTCCATCATGTGGAACCACAATAGAAAGCTGCAACAATGATTCCCGTTGCCCACCGCTATGGATCATTTCATCTATGAATAACACATGAGACTGGAACCATGGGGAGGAAATGGAGCCCATCTATAATGTGTAGGTTGATTATGGTAAATTGTGAATGGTAGCGTTGTAAATCTATGTAGAGTAGTCATGCACAAATTTATCACATGGAGTGGAGATGAACTTGTGTGGCACGTTGGCATTTGTCTGTTAGAACTTACTAATAAATGTGTTATGTGTACGTGCGGCTTGTGTGGCTGTTGCGCGGGCTCTAACACGCTTTGTGAGAAAAAAGGTGGCACATCTTTGGCTATAGGTGATGTGGCAACTTCATACAACTGTGGTTGTTCGCTATAGTACTACAAGTGCGACTACTCGTATTCCTATAAACCTTGTGCTTGGCTCTTCTCCTCCTCGGGAAGTCGAATAATGATGGTATACTACAGTATATTATTCTGGCAATCTGACATCGAATCAACTGTTGCACGTCCACCGTGTTGGCGAGGGCGAGGGCTAGTAGTCTAAAGCTTCAACTCGTCCTGCGAGCCACCGCACGCGTGGGCGAGGGAGGGTGCATAGTAAGCAAGCTTCTCCTTGTTTGCAAGTTGACGAGACACATCAAAGTAGTACTACTAGTACTACTACTAGTCCATATATACTGCCTCTTTTCCTGTTAATATGACACAATTTGAAAGAAGATAAATACACTCATGGTCACTGCAATTGAAGTGAAAGCACAATACGGTCACTAGACTTCAGAATATGCTCTACGATCACTCTATACGTCTTGGAGTGATTATACGGTCACCTGCTCACCGTAGAGCATTGTATTGAACTCTGTTGACCGGTCAAATAGTGTATGTGACACTTTGTTGACTCGCTAAATTGGCATGTGGCTTGTGGATCCCACCTGTCAGTTGGCAGCAGAAATAAATAAATAGAGCAATACTTTACGCAGACGCGATAGGAGTTCAACCCTTGCGTTCGTGTCACCCTGGATGTGTATGTGTGTGCATGCACGTGTATGTCGAGCACTTAAGCGCGAGCGTCTCTGTTGCATTGTGTGCCATGTGCCGCATGGATGCATGAGTGTTGTGTGTATGCATGTGTACGTGTGAGTTTTGCATGCATGCATGAGGGTTCTTGTCCCTCCCATTCACATGTTTATATTTGAAGCTTCATTAAAACGTTGCATGCAGGAATTAAGAGAAAAGTCACCAATGCATGTAAAAGTTCTAGTCATTTGTTGTTCATGCATGCATGCATGCATTGCAATTAATACGTTGGTAAACTCAATTTTCTTGAGGTAAACGAGCCCATTAATTAAGTACTTTTGCCACACACAAAAATTCTGGCCCTCATCATCTACTACTACCTCCGTCTTGATTTATTGGTCCTCTTTGTATTTTGTGCCAAACTTTGACCTTAGATTTAAATAACAAAATTCTAATGCATGTCACAAAAAATAATACTATTGGAAACTATGTTCAAATACAAATCCAATTATATATCTTTTTATGACATGCACTAACATTTTGTTAGTTAAATGAATGGTCAAAATTTTGCACAAAATATGAACGAGGCCAATAAACCAGGACGAAGGTACTACATTGGTTGGTGAAATTTTTGAATTGACCAGCTGTATATAAATCGGAAGGAGGGAGTAGGTGCGTACTGTAATTGGCGTCGGGAGCCTTGGGCAATAGTTCTTGTTGTTGGACAGGATGAGAGTAGAGGCATAAATAGATAGGTCTTCGCGATCCATTATTCCCCATCGGTCAGAGAAAACTACTCCTACTAGACTAGTCTTCACAGTGAAGTGACAATACATACTGCAGCAGATGGGACACTTAATTAATAAGCCGAGCCAGCGTGTTGGTGTTATCAAATCAGCCTTACCCCTGTAGTGCCATCATTTTTGTCAGTGGAGCACACTTTTGCAATTATGCGTACGCACCTCTCTCTTCCATTAAAAGACATATGGGCCAGCCTGAGGTAGATCCACATGTCATCGGCTTAACTATTTACACTCAAAGGACGGTACTAGTAGAATTGAGATTTAGTGCACCTTCTTCCCCGTCGCTCCCTCTTCTTCCTCCTCTCTTGCCCATCTTTGTTCGCACACCATTTTCCCCTGCTCACTCCTTTCCCTCCCGCACCATCTTCCTAGGTCACTCGTGCGCACCGTCACCCACCACATCCCCCCGCTCACTGCTCGCCCACAATCGCCATCTTCTTCGCTCGCCCGCTGATACGTCTGCAATGTATCGATAATTTATGAAGTGTTGATGCCATATTTACCTATGTTTACAATACTTTATACGGTTTTGGCGCACTTTATATGACTTAATTAGAACTAACCCGGACTGACGTTGTTTTCAGCAGAATTACAGTGGTGTTGTTTTTTGTGCAGAAAATAAAAGTTATCGAAATCGCCTGAAACTTTTTGATGATTTTTTGGACCAAATAAGAAATACCGGAGGGAAGAACCACCAGAGGGGGGCACCTATTGGTGCCAAGCCAACAGGGCGCTCCCACCCCCTCTGGGCATGCCCTGATGGCTTGGGACCACCCCGTGGCTCCGTTCCGCATGATTCCAACGCTAAAAATCCTATAAATCCCCCAACCCCCAAAAGTTAACCTATAACTTCCGCTCCACCGCCGCAAGCCTCTGTACCGAAGAAAACTCATCCGGAGCCCTGTTCCGGCACCACGTCGGAGGGTGGAATCGTCACCGGAGGCCATCTTTATCATCCCGACAGTCTCCATGATAAGGAGGGAGTAGTTCACCCTCGGGGCCGAGGGTATGCACTAGTAGCTATGATCTCTCTCTCTCTCTCTCTCTTTCTCTCGTGTTATTGAGATATCACGATCTTGATGTATCATGAGCTTTGTTAATATAGTTCGATCATATGATGATATTCCCTTGCTACCTTGTTGTGATGAATTGAATCTTAACCTTAAGATTTTGTTATGTCAGATTGAATATTGGATTTGAGATCACTAGATGTATGTCTTGCATGTGGATACCCATGGTGACAATGGGGTATTCTATTGATTCACTTGATATATGTTTTGGTACTCAACTTGCGGATTCTGATGGTGACAATGGGGTAATCTATGCATATGGGTTGATACACGGTCTTGTCCTACATTCTCCGATAGAAATCTTGGGGTACTCTTTGAAGTTCTTTTGCGTGGATTGAATATGATGAATCTGAAATTGTTTGATGCATATCTTATAATTGAGTCACGGATACTTGTGCTGACATTGGAGTATCTAGGTGACATTAGGGTTGATTGATGCGTATCATATGGTGTTACTCTAGTGCGAACTCTAGGGCTGTTTTTGACACTTATAGGAATATCTCAAAAGATAGATCGGAAAGAAAACTTTGAGGTGGTTCTACTACCTACAACAATTTCATCTTATGTTCTCCGCTAGATATGAACTTTGGAGTGATTGTTTGTCGCACGTTGAGGGATGATCATATGATTCTGTTATGTTAGCATTGGTGAGAGATTGCACTAGTTAAAGTATGAACCCTAGGCCTTATTTCCAAGCATTAATATTCCTTTTTGCTCGCTGTTTACCACTTGCTACCTTGCTGTTTTTGTATTTTCATATTACGAAAGCCTATTTCTGCTATCTATATTGCACTTGTATCACCATCTCTTAGGCGAACTAGTGCACCTATACAATTTTCCATTATATTGGGTGTGTTGGGGACACAAGAGATTTCTTGTATTTGATTGCAGTGTTGTTTGAGAGAGACCATCTTCATCCTACACCTCCCACAGATTGATAAACCTTAGGTCGTCCACTTGAGGGGAAAATGCTACTGTCCCACAAAACTCTGCGCTTGGAGGCCCAACAGAGTCAAGAATAATAAAGTTATGTAGTAGACATCAAGCTCTTTTCTGGCACCGTTGCTGGGGAGGTGAGTGCTTGAAGGTATATCTTTAAATCTTGCAATTGAATCTTTTTGTTTCTTGTTGATCACTAGTTTGGTTTATAAAAAGAAAACTAAAAATGGAATTTAGGTTGCCTCAATTGCTTCGCCTTTGTAATGTCTTTCTTGAAAATGATGGTTCGGAAAATTGTGCTCAATTGTTAGAGGAAGAATTTATAAAAATGCTTAATGTGAAATCCTTGAACGATGAGCATGATAGCAATATTGTTGGTATGAATTCTCTGAATATCCATGATGCTAATGATGATTGCACTATTCATGATAAAAAGGTTTCCTATAAGCATGTCAATTTTTGCGGAGTTAATAAATTTGTGAAGACATGCCACATAGGGATGATAGATTTTGTAAGAAACATAAACATGATAAAACCAATTGGTGGCTTAAAGTGATAGATGAATTTGCCACAAGATTATGCTCTCTTCATCCCATTACTTGTGAACTTTGCAATAGGGTTGGTCATCTTAATTTCCAATGCATGCATTTTCATGATCAAACAGTTTCCAAACATTATGATAACTTGATCTCTCTTGAACTCTATAGTGAACTTTGTTTATTTTTGGGGTGTGAAGAATTGTCACATAAAAATGATTTGTTTGATATTCCTTATCTCTAATGATAATGAAACTAATCTACAGGAAATCTATATGTTTTGCGTAGTAAATTGCAATGAGAATGCTTATATTTCTAACTGTAGAAAGACGGGAAAACCAATAGAATATAAAATGAATACTAGTGAAAGGGTAATGGTCTCCCAATACCCTCCTATTGTTTCTCGTAATGAATCAGGTTGCACGGAGGAGCTTCCCATCGAACCAATCTCTTAAATAAGAAGCTCAAAAAAATTACTTAATCCCACACAAAATGTGGTAATGAAGAAGAAGAAGAAGAAGAAGAGAAGAAAAGGTATAGGTGAAAATGTATCTCTCTCAAATAATGTTGCTCCTATCATTGTTGAGAATGAATTCGAAGGTAGTGTGGACGATGATACACTTGATGATTATTTTGTTATGCCTATTACTTGTCATGATAGTTATGATTGGGAAGATAATGATACTTCTTATAATGTTGAAAATCTTTTTGGCACCAACTTGCGAAATTGTGATGATAATAACTGCTATACTATTGGTGCCATTGTTACTATTGATCATAAGAGTGATTATGCTAATGATATGCAAACCCACGAGCTTGGGGACGCTATGCTAGATGAGAATGACATGTTTGAGAATATATTTGCTGCAATTAATATTTGTCCCAAGCTTGGGGATGCGATGATCCATGAAGATGATCTTTTTAGTCCCCCTACTGTGAATGATCAAATTTGTTATGATGATTACATGCCTCCTACTTATGATGATTATTCTGATGGTACTTATGTTATAAAAAGTAGTGATGATTATTATTATAAAACTTGTCATAATTATGAATACCCTTTTTCTGAACATTACTCTTTTAATGTTGTAACAATTTATAGTATTCGAGTATCCTACGATACTCCCACTATTATGTATGAGAAGTTTGCTTGTGGGGAGAGTAATAAATTTTCTATGCTTGTGGATGATGAAGATAATGCTTTATGTGATAGTTATATTGTTTAATTCCTTCATTATTCTATTGAAAATTATTATGAAGGAGGACCATATGCTTGTAGGTATTGAAATAATATCAAGTTTCCTCCCTATGTGTTGAAAGTCTCAAAGTTATGCTTTATTTGCCTTCCTATGCTAGTTGATTCTTGCTCCCACAAATTGTTTGCTCAGAAAATCCCTATGCATAGGAAGTGGTTTAGAATTAAATGTGCTTTCCATTTGATTCATGATGCTCTCTTGCATGTTTCATTTACTGTCCCTATGCGAGAATCATTGAAATCAACATGCCTAGCTAAAAGGCTTTAAAGAAAAGCGCTTGTTGGGAGACAACCAACATTTATCCTTTATGTTTTTGTGTGTTAAAATGATTAATCTACTATAGTAATCATGTTTTGTGCCTTTTGTTTCAATTATGTGCCAAGTAAAGCCTTTGGAATAGTGTGGATACTTGTTAATTTGATTCTGTGCAAAAACAGAAACTTTTGTGCCAAGTATATGAATTATTTGATTTTGCTGCTGCGTCAAACAATTCCGAAATTTTTACACAGAAGTTCTATGCAAATTTTCTGCGTTGTCCTAATTTTTAATAATTTTTAGAGTTAGGTAAGTATGGGTTTCATTCAGATCTTCACAGACTATTCTGTTTTTGACAGATTCTGTTTTGCATAGCTTATATTTAGTGATATAAATTATGGGAATGATACAATACAGTATGTATTATGTGAGAATAATTATGAATCTTTTCTTGACATTACCTAAGTGAATGATCTATATTTATTGTACTAACCCATCTCACGAAGTTCCATTGAGTTTTGTGTGATTGAAGTTTTCAAATTTTGGTGAGATACCGATATGAGGAGAATAAGGAGTGACAAGGCCCTAATCTTGGGGATTCTCAAGGAACCAACAAGGTACAATTCAAGGAAGACTCAAGCTTCTAAGCTCGGGGATGCCCCGGAAGGCATCGCCTCGTTCGTCTTCAATACTATCGGTATACCTTACTTGGAGCTATATTTTTATTCATCCCATCATATGTGTTTTGCTTGGAGTGTCATTTTATTTTGTTGGTCTCTGTTAGATATTATTTATGATCATGTTTTTCAATAAAAAGTACCAAGAATTTCCTTTTAGGATGCTTGAATTGCATGTTTGATGTGTGCTGTGTAAAAATAGAAACTTTTGCTGTAGTGTTTGAATTTTCATATTTTACTGCAACAAGGAAAGTTCCTCAAATTTTGACACAGTGCTTTCATACAAATTATTTACCATGTCCTAAATTTGCATATTTTTTGGAGATACATAAGTACATGTTTCAAATAGATTGCTACAGACTATTCTGTTTGGACAAATTGCTGTCATACATTTGTTATCTACTTATCGTAGAGTTTTCATGGCTTATTTTGGTAGACATAAATTGTGGAAATGATAGTATACAATACCTAATGTTTTAAAGTTATTATGCAATTTGTCTTGGAAGTACATAAAGTGTTTATTTATTCCTATGTGTACTAACCTATCTCACGAGTTCTTATCAAGTTTTGTGTGGATGAAGTTTTTGAGACTTAGGTGAATTAGGGATATGAGAGGAATTAACACGACATAAAAGCTCAATCTTGGGGATGCCCAAGGCTCCCCAAGTCAATATTACAAGAAGTCTCAAGCAACTAAGCATGGGGATGCTACGCATCCCACTCCTCTTTGTCAACAAATATCGGTTAGCCTATGTTGAGCCCAAGTTTTTATTCGTTCACATGATATGTTTTATTCTTGGAGTGTATTTTTGTATTTTTTGCTGTTTAAATAAAATAATTAGATATGAAAGTCTTTATTGAGAGACAATCCTCACATAGCTACTTAATTGTTCAACTACTCATTGATCTTCACTTATATCTTTTTGAGAGTTGTTTGACGTTCATTCTTGTGCTTCACTTATATCCTAAGAGAAATTTTTGAATGAATTGAATGCCATAAATGTGAAATTATATATGATTCATATGCTTGTCCCATGGGGAGTAATGACTTAATTAACATACAAGAAGTATAAGCAATAAATTTTATTGGAAGTTAATAAACATAGCATTGGTCACTTGAACAATTCATGAAAGAATATTGAAGGAAGAGAGATTTCACATATAAATATACTATCTTGGACATCTTCTATGATTGTGATCCCCCATTAATTATTTTCAAACTTGATCAAGTAGTTGATGTTGGACAAGGAAGACAGTACAATGGTTATGTTTGTTTATATTCACATAGAAGTTATATTTCCATGGATCCTCCAACATGTGGTGCTTGCATAGGATCTTTTGCTAGCCAAAAATTTGTACTAAGTAGAGATACTATTTGTGCATACAAAAACCCTTAAACCCAGTTTCTTGACATGAGAGTCCATGATATCTGCTTATGGATTGAATACGATCCTTCAAGTAAGCTGTCATCAGTGGAAAAAAGCAGTAAAAATTGCTCTTAAATATGTATGGTATTTTATTGGAAGGCAAAATAAGCTTTGTGCGAACTTGTGATGGTGAAGAAATAAAGGCAACAGATTGCATAATAAAGGTTGTTGTCACAAGGGGCAACATAAAGTGACGTTCCTTTCCATTAAGAGCTTGCACATCCAAACATAAAAAAGCGCAAGGCAACCTCTGCTTCCCTATGTGAAGGGCCTATCATTTACATGTATGTATTTAGTTTTATGCAAAAGTCAATAATGTTCATCCCTATTCCAATCTATTAATTCTTTAGTTGGCAAGCATCATGTGGTGGGTAAAGATCCAAGCACATATATCTAGTTGAATATATGTGATCATTATTCATTATTGTTGACATTATCCCTGAGATAAATAAGTTGGGAGGTGAAACATTAAGCCCCTATCTTCCTATCTGTTTGGCTTAAACTATTTGTTCCAAAAATATGCTTTGAGTGTCAGCAATCATGGAAGACTAAATGATAGTTGAGTATGTGGAATTTGCTAAATCAAAGCTCTTACATAGACCTTTCCTGAAAATAAGATGAATTGTAATTGTTTGATCACTGAGAACATAGTTTGATGGTTTTCAAGAAAGTTTATGGTCTATACTTTAACATCTGAATGGCTTGCTACTTGATCATGAGAAGATTTATGAGAAAAGAGTTTTTGTTTATCATGCTAGTAAGAGTGGTTGGAATTATCATTGATCAGACTTATATACTATGCTAGCATTCACACTTCATAAATTACTTCTTTTATCATTTACCTACTCGAGGACGAGTAGGAATTAAGCTTGGGGATGCTGATACGTCTCCAACATATCGATAATTTATGAAGTATCCATGCCATATTTACCTATCTTTACAATACTTTTATATGGTTTTGATTCACTTTATAAGATTTAATTAGAACTAACCCAAACTGACGATGTTTTCAGCAGAATTACCGTGGTGTTGTTTTTTGTGCAAAAAATAAAAGTTCTCAGAATCGCCCAAAACTTTTTGACAATTTTTTGTATAGAAAATAAGAAATACCCGAGCGGAGAACCACCAGAGGGGGCCAACTGTTGGTACCAAGCCAACAGGGCGCGCCCACCCCCTTGGGCATGCCCTGATGGCTTGGGACCACCCTGTGGCTTCGTTCCGCGTTATTTCAACGCTGAAAAATCCTATAAATCCCCAAACCCCCAGAAGTTAACCTAGAACTTTCGCTCCGCCGCCGCATGCCTCTATACTGAAGGAAACTCATCCGGAGCCATGTGCCCGCACCCTGCCGGAGGGGGGAACCATCACCGGAGGCCATCTTCATCATCCCAGCGGTCTCTATGACAAGGAGGGAGTAGTTCACCCTTAGGGCTTAGGGTATGTACGAGTATGTGGGGACCCTGACTCATAAGTCGTGATCACCGAATGCACGTATACAATGATCCCAGAGATCAATGCTCACTAAACACACAGAAGCTGAGTAACAAGAGTCTTACATCCACATTTAGCGTCTTACACAAATAAAGTCCATGAAGGTCAAGTCTTACATAGATAGGGCCGCAAGGGACAAACACTTAAACATAACAAGCAATGGAAATCTTGATCGGAAGCGTGAACCCATGCCATCTACCTTAAACCTACAGGCATTCTGACTGGGAAGCGTCCTAGTTCGCATGTTCGTTACCAACGAACTCTTCGCCATATTCCTTCTCTTCCATGCCTGGCCAATTAAATAACACCAGTGGCATGCCAATGAGTACTTTGAACGTACTCGCAAGCAACCCAAGTTTTGGAACAAGGTATAACAATGCATGATATAGCACTAAGTAGGTAAGTTTGCAAAAAGCTAGTTTTAAGTGCAATGCATGATCAAGTAACTTAAGTAAGCATGCATCAACCGTTGACAGACATTCATGTCAACAAGTCACAGTTATCATGATAAACAGGGGTTGAACATCTCGTGGTCATCAACATGCCAAGTCATCGGACTCAACTCAAGTTTCATCCTTGTCACCAACACACACACGCACACACCAAGTTTAGTAAACATTGGACGTAGCAAAAGAGCGATCATCCAACTGTCCTTGACCGTGGACACGGCTATTCGAATAGTTTTACACTCTGCAGAGGTTGCACACTTTACCCACAAGACTCGGGAAACATCCGTGTCATCCACGACTCGCGGTATATTTCATACCCGAGGTAAGTACCCGAACATTGCCTTTCCCCTAGCGATACTAAACAAAGAGTCCACTCGTTGGTGCCATCCCTCATGATATACACCACACGTATCATCCACGAGGGCACGCAACGGTGTGCCCGGTGCCTATAAAGACAGCGCATGGTAGCCCTAATAGGCACGACCCCGTATCGAGAGTGACCACGTCACTCCCGCCACTAGTAATGCAGGCTCTATGCTAGTACCCACCAAGGTATTCAACAAAGCCCCGTCCCATAAGGGGTACTGTGATTATACATGTAAGGTTGGAATAACGGTCGCAACTTAAACCAATCCGTTTTCGAAAACCACACACACTCCCTTGCTCCGGGACACCACTTCTTTATCAAGTGGTTACCTAACTCAACATCATCTCCCTCGGGCATTAGTGGCCCCCGACGGGGTTTTCGAAAAGTCTTTGAAATCATTTTTGCTTCCATCACCATGCATATACCCGTCCCACTTTGCGTAGCATCTACTAAGCATCCTATCTACTCCCACCCACACAACCCTCATAAGGAGGTAGGCTCATGCACGATGCAAGTATCAACAAGAAAGTATCGGAGGCATCCCACCGAAGGGGATACCACATCATCATGATCATCTTCGGAACATAAAGTGATATATGACATGCATGAAAAGTTTCTTAACATGGTCAAAGGGCTGCTTGCCTGGATCAACAAAGTCTTCAGGGTCTTCGAAACCTTTGGGTCCAACTTCCTCGTCAACAGCGCAATCTATCGTCGCGATAAATAACGATAATAATAAGCATTACAACAAAAACAGAGCACAAAAGCCACTTCAAAAATGTTACCCTACTCTGATAAATACTACAAACTATTCTAAAAATATTTGCCTATGGTTTTGTTGTGAAAAAGATTTTGAAAACTATTTAAACAGAATTTACACAAGTGGCACTATAAATACTAGCTTTTAAATAAAATCAGTACATAAAATGTCTTCAAAAATTTATACAAGTGGCACTATAAAATTCTAAAGAATTTTACAAGATTTGTGGTGGAAAAATATTTGGAATTGGAAAAATATTCATTTGTGTGGTATTTTTGCAAATACTGCCAGAAAAAGAAAAAGAAAAGGACTCCAGTGCCCTGGGCCAGATCTGGCCGCAGCTGGGCCGGCCCAGAGGCCAGCCAGCCCAGGCGAACCGGGTGTCCGCGCTGCGCCAGGTTTAAACCCGACGGGCGGGCCCCGTGGGCCAGTGAGAGAGAGAGACGCGGGAGGGGTGCGGAGGCTAACGAATGGGCCCCACTTGTCGGGGTCGTCATCAACCCCTCGCCAGAGGGCAGAGGAGCTCAAGTCGATGGTTCCGGCCATGGCAAGGCGAGCAGAGGACAGGAACGAGTTCCTTGCACTCCCTTCGTTCGGATGGTGGTCGGGGTGGTCGCCGGAGCGCAGGGAATCGCCGGCGGCGAGGTGGCCGCGACGGAGGTGCTTCAGGAGGTGGTCGAAGTTGACGACTCTCGCCGCAATCCGAGGGGAGAGGAGGGGGAAGAGGACCGGGGCCTGCTGCAGTCACGATGGAGGAGAGAAGAGAGCCGGAGCGGGCATGTGTCCCGAGATCGACGGAGCCCCGACGCGGCGGTGCCTCGGTCGATCCCGGGCACTGGTTCTCCGAGAGGTTACTTGGGGGCACAGGGGTTTGATTGGAAGGAGGAGGGGGTCAGCGGAGGGGAGAGAGAGAGGCTCGGGGTGCCTTTATAAAGGCGGGGTGAGGTCCACGGAGCTCGGGTGCGCCGATGAGCTCGGGGCCGAGGCCAGAGGGAGTGGGAGCTCACGGGGGCTTGTCCGAGGAGTTCCTAGGGTTGGAATAGGCGCGCGAGGGAGAAGAGAGAGAGAAGGGGAGCGCACGCGTGCGAGCCCATGCATTGGCCGAATGGGGCGGCGTCGGGCGCGTGCCAGGGGAGCCGTTGCAGGGAGAGGGAGAAGGGGGACAGGGGCATGGCGTGTCCCGGATGCCGAGGGGCCTCGACTGGCGCGAGGGGGGAGCTCGAGGTGGTCGGGTATTGGCAGGAGAGGGTGGTCAACCTCCTGTTGTCCTGTAGCGTGCTCTAGAGCGCGTCTTTGGCCGGCATGCCAGAGCTTTTGACGCGCTCTGGCGTGTCCACTTATGTCCATGCATGGCAAGAGGGAGTATTCAAGTGGAAAAGAGCCGTGGATGCTTTGGAGTTAGCCAGGAGTGAGAGGGAGAGGAGATAGAGGTGGGAAAGGTGCTGTCCAGAGAGGGAAAAGCGGGTTTTACCCCATGCAATCATGCTCTCTGGTGCCAAGAATTTTACTGGAGGTTTGGAGGGGGTGTACTGAGCTGTGGTAAAAATTGTGCTCAAGGAGAACAAGGGAAGCGGCTCAATAATTTATTCTTGGATTCTGCCTAAAGGTGTTTGATTAGAGTTTGGGCAAGCAAATGGAGTTTTCTTGCCATGAGATTTAACAGGGTGATAATGTGGTTAAAATTAGAGTGGATCACCAAGTTTGAGCCCATTTGAAGAAACTTCATAATGTAACTTGGTAAAACCCTAGAAATCAACAGAATCAGATTTCTGTAGATCTAGGCATGCATTTCATTTCCCCCAAATCCACCACTTTGTCTGGTATCATCATTTGGCGTTTAGCACATGCCCACAAAGTTTGGGGTCAAGGGAAGAAACTTCACAATGTAAATTTATTCAAATTTGAATCTGGACAGAGTGGTTTTGGAATATTTTGGTGAAGCAAACCAAGGGGGATTGAGATGAAACTTTGCAAGATCATCACATATAGCATGTGTGCCTTGCTGGAATTTTCCTGGAATTTATTGAGAATATTTCTTATAGAAATATTTCAAAAGCTTGATTTAAGCAGAAACGGCTTTGAGGGGTTTTGCCCATTATGTTGAACATGACCATGTGTTGAAACCCATATATATGGAAAATATATGTCCACTGAGTTTCCCTAAAGTTTATCAAATATTTTTAAAGCATTTAAATAATTTTTCCCTATGAAAGACCATTTATGGCCTTAAGAAAAAGCCTTTAAATAAAATAGCAACATAATCTTAAAAATTAATATTTAGTGGTTTTGGGAAGTCTTATATATAGTAGGTTTCAAATAAAGTCTTTGTGGAAAAAGGATCCACCCAATTTGAGGACTTGTAGTACAAACCTCAATTCAGGGGTTTTTGAAAACCTAATTTGAATAAACCCTCTTTGGCCAAAATCATATTTGATAAAAATAGTTTTGGGTACTATTCACATGGCATGATCATTGGGCAACATGTTTGGGTCAAGGAAAATGAGTATGGAGAGGAGTAGAATCTATGAGTGCCAAACACAATCAATCAAACAAGCAAGCTTCAATAATTCAAACAAGCTCATGCACTGAACAAGTTTTAATTGGTTCCAAATTTTGTAAAACCATAGCATAGCAAGGTGATACAAACACAGGGTGTGACAGACCTAGCCCCCTTACAAGAATCTCGTCCCCGAGATTCCTAGGCTAAGCGCTAAAAAGATAAGGGAACTCAGATCTGAGATAGTCTTCACGCTCCCAGGTTGCTTCTGCTTCAGTATGGTTGCTCCATTGGAACTTGAAGTACTTGATAGTGCGGCTTCGGGTGCAATGCTCTGCTTCATCCGAAATATGAACGGGCCTCTCACGATAAGTGAGGTCTGGCTGAAGGTCGATGGCTTGATGATCGATGTCCTTGTAGAGGTCGGGGCGGTTGGGAACTTGAAGACACTTCCGGAGTTGTGACACGTGGAACATGTTGTGCACATCTGAGAGCTCGGAAGGTAGCTCTAGCTGGTAAGCAACTTCTCCTCGTCTGTCGGTGATCTTGAAGGGGCCGATATATCTTGGTGCAAGTTTTCCCTTGACGTGGAAACGCTTGGTTCCTTTGAGAGGCGTGACACGAAGGTAAACATGGTCTCCAACACGGAAACTCATGTCCCGACGGCAGGAATCAGCGTAGCTCTTTTGTCTGGTCTTGGCGGTCTTGAGACGCTCTCGAACGAGTTGAACTTGCTCTTCTGCTTCGCGGAGGATGTATGGGCCAAAGACTAGTCCTTCTTCGGTTTCCAACCAATTGAGGGGAGTACGGCACTTGCGTCCATACAACACCTCAAATGGTGCCATCTCAAGGCTCGACTGGTAGCTGTTGTTGTAGGAGAACTCGGCGAATGGTAAACAATCTTCCCACTTGGCTCCATATGCCAAGACACAAGCACGGAGCATATCCTCGAGTATCTGATTTACTCGTTCCGTCTGTCCACCGGTCTGGGGGTGAAACACAGTGCTGAAGGAAAGCTTGGTTCCCAAGGCTTCCTGGAATCTATTCCAAAACCTTGAGGTGAACTGGGTGCCTCGGTCCGATACAATCTCTTTTGGAACACCATGGAGGCTCATGATCCGGTTGATGTAGAGGTTGGTCAGTTGGTTCCCATTGTAGGTGGTCTTGACGGGAATGAAGTGGGCTACCTTGGTCAGATGGTTGACGATGACCCAAATGGAATCATGTCCCTTGCTTGACCTTGGTAATCCGGTGATGAAGTCCATCCCGACTTTGTCCCACTTCCAGTCAGGCACTTTGAGAGGTTGCAATAGTCCAGCGGGTCGCTGTTGCTCAGCTTTGACTCTCTGGCATATGTCACACTTAGCAACAAAGCTGCCTATTTCCCGCTTCATGCCATGCCACCAGAATCTTGCCTTGAGGTCTTGGTACATCTTGGTTCCTCCGGGATGGATGGAATACAGAGTGTCATGAGCTTCTTGCAAGATCAAGTTCTTGAGCTCTTCTTCGTTGGGTACGCAGATACGATTCCCGAACCATACAACTCCTTGTTCATCCACCGAGAATCCTGGAGCCTTGCCTGCCTTGATGTTCGTCTTGATGCCTTCAATGCTTTTGTGTCCCTTTTGAGCTTCCTTAATATCATCCATCAAGGTAGGCTTTGCTTCGAGGTTGGCGAGGAATCCAGGTGCAACTAGTTCCAAGCCAAAGCTTTCAAGCTCTTCATACAGGGTGGGTAGCCTTTCCTTAATCATAGCATTTAGGGAACAAGCCTTCCTGCTTAGGGCATCTGCTACCACGTTAGCTTTTCAAGGGTGGTATTGAACACTGAGGTCATAGTCCTTGATCAACTCCAACCATCTTCGCTGCCTCATGTTCAATTCCTTTTGAGTGAAAATATACTTCAAACTCTTATGATCTGTGTATATCTCATATCGCTTCCCCAGAAGGTAGTGACGCCATGTCTTCAAGGCATGAACTACGGCTGCCAACTCAAGATCATGAGTAGCATAGTTCTCTTCGTGGGGACGTAGCTGTCTGGCTAGATATGCTATGACTCTTCCTTCTTGCATCAGAACACCTCCAAGCCCGGTTCTCGATGCATCACAATATATCACAAACTCCTTGTGAATATCGGGGGTGGCCAAAACTGGGGCTGTGGTCAGTCTCTTCTTGAGCTCTTGGAAGCTTTCTTCGCACTTTGCCGTCCATTCTAACTTCTTGTCCTTCAAAAGCTGGGTCATAGGTCGGGCAATGCTCGAGAATCCTTCGACGAACTTGCGGTAATATCCCACGGGTCCGAGGAAGCTTCTCACTTCCTTGACATTGGTTGGGGATTGCCATTCTGTCACGGCTTCAATCTTGGCAGGATCCACTGACAATCCTTCTGCAGTCAACACACGACCCAAGAATCCAACTTCATGCAGCCAGAATTCACACTTGCTGAACTTGGCATAAAGCTGGTGCTCTCGGAGCTTGTCTAGGACCAATCTCAAGTGTTGCGCATGCTCTTCTTCAGACTTGGAGAAGATGAGTATGTCATCAATGAAGACGACAACAAACTTGTCCAAGTACTCCATGAAAACTTTGTTCATGAGGTACATGAAGTAGGCTGGGGCATTGGTTAACCCAAATGACATGACCGTGTATTCATACAGGCCATACCGGGTTACAAACGCCGTCTTCGGAATGTCTTGGGGCTTGATCTTCAGCTGATAGTACCCAGACCTGAGGTCGATCTTGGAAACCACCTTAGCTCCATTCAGTTGATCGAACAAGTCTTCAATCTTGGGGAGTGTGTACTTGTTCTTTTTTGTGACCTCATTGAGGGAACGGTAATCGACACAGAGTCGGATAGTTCCATCCCTCTTTGACACAAATAGAATAGGTGATCCCCAAGGAGAGGCACTAGGGCGAATGAATCCTTTTCTGAGCTGCTCTGCCAGTTGCTTCTTCAACTCAGCCAACGCTTCGGACCCCATCCTATAGGGCTTCTTATAGATGGGTCCTGCTCCGGGCATTAGCTCAATGATGAACTCACTGTCGTGGTCAGGAGGTATTTCGGGCAGCTCATCAGGAAATACATCCGGGTATTCACATACCACTGGCACTTGATCCAACTCAATTCCCGACAGACAGTTAGCCTGCGGGGCATGAGCGGAGGCAGGGTCGGGAACATACTTGACTTCCACTCCTTGGCTATTGGTTATGGTAACGATCCTCTTGGCACAGTCCAAGTAGCCTTGGTTCTTGGTCAACCAGTTCATGCCAAGGATGACTTCCAAGCCTGGTGAATCCAGAACTATGAGGTCTGCTAGGAAGTCTACCCCATTGATGATAATCTCAACTCCCTTACAACCTATCCCGGACTTCATACCCGATCCCGGGGTTTTCATCAACAAACGACTACCAAGGGGTGTAGGTTTCATGCCACTCTCTAGTGCAAACTTTTGGGTGACGAAAGAATGCAAAGCTCCACAATCAAACAGTACTGTTGCTGGGGTTGAGTTGACGAGAAACGTACCCAATATGACGTCCGGGTCTTCCTGGGCTTCCTCAGCGGTGACGTGATTCACACGACCCTTGCCATTGTTGGGCTGGTTGCGGGTTGCTAGGTTCCTTGGTGGCGCTCCACGGCCTTGACCTTGGTTTGGCGCATTGGGGCGCGGTGCATCTGGCTTCTTGTTGGGGCACTGCTTAGAGATGTGTCCTGGCTGACCACACCCAAAGCAAGTGACTTGTCCCGGGTTGTTATTGTTGTAGTTCGTGCCGCCGTTGTTGTTATTGGGGTTGTTGTAAGCGGGCCTGGGATTGGCATACTGCTGAGGCTGGTAGCTCGGACGAGGTGCAGGGGGTCTAGCCTGCTGTGGCTGATAGGTTGGCTTGGCTGGAGCTGGCTGCCAGGGGCGAGGCTTCTGGTTGCTGGAACTACCCTTGCTGATCATCTTGCGCTTGCGTGTGTCATCTATGGCACGACGCTTGTCTTCAAGCATGAGGGAATGTGGGCGGTGCGGAATCCTTCCTTGAAGTTATCTAAGGTGATCACACGATCGTCTTGCATGACCTTGAATCCATCCCACCAAGCTCTGGCGGTACCTCTGAGGCAGTGAGAGGCATACATCACCTTCTCACGATTCTCATTACAATTGACCAGCGCAAGGAGGTCCTCGATGGTGCGGATCCAGTCATCAGCATCTAGTGGTTCAGCAGTCTCGGTGAAGGTTGGGGGCGAATTCCTCATGAACTCAGACAGAGTAGAGCGGCCATTGCCGTTCCTACCTTGCTGTTGGTTGTTCACAAGGACTTGGGCCATCTGCTGGATAGCAGCAGTGTTGGCTTGGCGTTCCTCCCGGAGAACTTGGAGAAACTGAGCCATGGTCATGTTCTTCGGTGGAGGTGGTGGCGGGGGAATGTCGCCTTGTGGCTGCTCCGGGTAATCTCCAGCGTGAGCAGCCCCACCAGCTCCCTGTTGCTGGCTGGAGTTGCCGACTTCAGGGTTGGTGAAGAAGCTGTTGCGGGTTGCAGTCACCATCCTGTTTGGAGCAGCCAAGTCAAATAACAGGGATAAACGAGAGGAAAAGTAATACTGGAGAAATCGCGCCTAAGGGGGTTGGTATAGTGCAAGTGTGGTAAAACAAAGGTCGAAAGACCAACACATATAGTAAGATAAGATAAACGATGGAGTCGCTTACATGTTGCCTAAGGAAAAAGCGCGACATCCATTGGGACACAAACAACAAGCACACAAGGTTTCATATGAACCATTACACGGACTCGACTTCGCATGAGGGGTACATGACTGATCCTACCCTAGGGGTTCTCGGACTCAGGTGGTGGAGTGCTTGGTCTCGTAGTCACGCTCCTCTGAGTCTTCCTCCTGATCATCATCCGTACGGGCATCGTCTCCGGTCGAAGGGGTCCGGGAACGAGGAGGCCCATCGCGACGACGTTTCGTCGGTGGGTCGGTGAAGAGCTCACGGTACTCCTTCGCACTCATGCGATGACGACGTGTGGGTGCATCTCTAGCTGGGGGTACTCCTCCTCGGTAAGCGACAGCTGGTCATCCCTCGGGGGCTCCATCCTTCTTGATCCTGTCTGGCTTCGTCTTGGCCTGACGAAGTAGCTCTCGGGTGTGGTGAAGTTCCTCGTGGAGCTTCACGGACTCCTTAATCAGGTTGTGAGCCAGACTGTCGGCGGAGAGACTGAAGTAGGTCTAGAACCTGAGTGGCATCCATTCTCCTTGGACGGAATCAACATCCAACTCTCGCCATTCTCATCCTTCTTGAAAGGTAGATAGCGAGTAGCTGGCTCGTCAGCCATCTCTGGAATGATGTCTCGAAGGTGGATAAGCGCCTTGCGTGCATCTGTCTCGATTGCGAGTGCCAGGGTCTCCATCTGTGGTCCTTCAAAGAACCAACTGGTCGGGAAGTCGTTTGCCTTAACGACCACATCAACGTGGTACTCCTTCGTTACGGCATCGATCCAGTGCTCGCGGTAGAGGAAAATGGGTGATCGGCGATACTGGCACTTCTCCAGGCTATCCTCAAGGAGTAGGGGAAAGCCGGATGCTAGGAGGGCTTTGGGTATGACGGCCATCTACAAAGATTTAAAGGGAGGAGAGTCAGTAGAGTGCTGTGTGAAGAATAGAAGGGGTAATAAGTGCACAAACTCCAAAGTATGGGTGCTAGGTATAGTTCTGAAAACGGTTTTATCCTAACTAACGTCCATGCTAACTAAGGGCTTCCTACAGTCAGGATGGCTCTAATACCAGCTCTATGGGGACACCGACTCATAAGTCGTGATCACCGAATGCACGTGTATAGTGATCCCAGAGATCAATGCTCACTGAACACACAGAAGCTGAATAACAAGAGTCTTACATCAACATTTAAAGTCTTACACAAATAAAGACCATGAAGGTCAAGTCTTACATAGATAGGGCCGCAAGGGCCAAACACTTAAATATAACAAGCAGCGGAAATCTTGATCGGAAGTGTGAACCCATTCCATCTGCCTTAAACCTACAGGCATTCTGACTGGGAAGCGTCCTAGTTCGCATGTTCGTCACCAACGAACTCTTCGCCATATTCCTTCTCTTCCATGGCTGGCCAATTAAATAACCAGTGGCAAGCCAATGAGTACTTTGAATGTACTCGCAACCAACCCAAGTTTTGGAACAAGGTATAACAATGCATGATATATTACTAAGTAGATAAGTTTGCGGAAAGCTAGTTTTAAGTGCAATGCATGATCAAGTAACTTAAGTAAGCATGCATCAACCGTTGACAGACATTCATGTCAACAAGTCACAGTTATCATGATAAACAGGGGTTGAACATCTCGTGTTCATCAACATGCCAAGTCATCGGACTCAGCTCAAGTTTCATCCTTGTCACCAACACACACACGCACACACCAAGTTTAGTAAACATTGGACGTAGCACAAGAGCGGTCATCCAACTGTCCTTGACCGTGGACACGGCTATTCGAATAGTTTTACACTCTGCAGAGGTTGCACACTTTACCCACAAGACTCGAGAAAATTTCATGTCATCCACGACTCGTGGTATATTTCATACCCGAGGTAAGTACCCGAACATTGCCTTTCCCCTAGCGATACTAAACAAAGAGTCCACTCGTTGGTGCCTTCCCTCATGATATACACCAGACATATCATCCACGAGCGCACGCAACGGTGTGCCCGGTGCCTGTAAAGACAATGCATGGTCGCCCTAACAGGCACAACCCCGTATCGAGAGTGACCACGTCAGTCCCGCCACTAGTAATGCGGGCTCTATGCTAGTACCCACCAAGGTATTCAACAAAGCCACGTCCCATAAGGGGTATCGTGGTTGTACATGTAAGGTTGGAATAACGGTCGCAACTTACACCAATCCATTTTCGAAAACCACACACACTCCCTTGCTCCGGCACACCACTTCTTTATCAAGTGGTTACCTAACTCAACATCATCTCCCTCGGGCATTAGTGGCACCCGACGGGGTTTTCGAAAAGTCTTTGAAATCATTTTTGCTTCCATCACCATGCATATACCCGTCCCACTTTTGCGTAGCATCTACTAAGCATCCTATCTACTCCCACCCGCGCAACCCTCATAAGGAGGTAGCGTCATGCACGATGCAAGTATCAACAAGAAAGTATCGGAGGCATCCCTCCGAAGGGGATACCACATCATCATGATCACCATCGGAACATAAAGTGCTATATGACATGCATGAAAAGTTTCTTAACATGGTCAAAGGGTTGCTTGCCTGGCTCAACAAAGTCTTCGAGGTCTTCAAAACCTTCGGGTCCAACTTGCTCGTCAACATCGCAATCTATCATCGCGATAAATAACGATAATAATAAGCATTACAACAAAAACAGAGCACAAAAGCCACTTCAAAAATGTTACCCTACTCTGATAAATACTACAAACTATTCTAAAAATATTTGCCTAAGGTTTTGTTGTGAAAAAGATTTTGAAAACTATTTAAACAGAGGCTAAAAATAATCAAAACTAGCTTTTAAATAAAATCAGTACATAAAATGTCTTCAAAAATTTACACAAGTGGCACTATAAAATTCTACAGAATTTTACAAGTTTTTTGGTGGAAAAATATTTTGAATTGGACAAATATTCTTTTGTGTGGGATTTTTGCAAATACTGTCAGAAAAAGAAAAAGAAAAGGACTTCAGTGCCCTGGGCCAGATCTGGCCGCAGCTGGGTCGGCCAAGAGGCCAGCCAACCTCGGCGAACCGGGCGTCCGCGCCGTGCCAGGTTTAAACCCGATGGGCGGGTCGCGTGGGCCAGTGAGAGAGAAAGATGCGGGAGGGGCGCGGGAGGCTGACGAACGGGCCCCACTTGTCGGGGTCGTCGTCAACCCCTCGCCAGAGGGCAGAGGAGCTCACCGTCGACGGTTCCGGCCACGGCGAGGCGAGCAGAGGACAGGAACGAGTTCCTTGCACTCCCGCCATTCGGATGGTGGTCGGGGTGGTCACCGGAGCACAGGGAATCGCCGGCGGCGTGGTGGCCGCGGCGGAGGCGCTTCGGGAGGTGTTCGAAGTTGACGACTCTCGCCGCAATCCGAGCGAAGAGGAGGGGGAAGAGGACCGGGGCCTTCTGCGGTCACGATGGAGGAGAGAAGAGAGCCGGAGCGGGCCTGTGTCCCGAGATCGACGGAGCCCCGACGCACGGCGCCTTGGTCGATCCCGAGCACTGGTGCTCTGTTAGGTTACTTGGGGGCGCAGGGGTTCGATTGGAAGGAGGAGGGGGTCAGTGGAGGGGAGAGAGAGGCTCGGGGTGCCTTTATATAGGTGGGGCGAGGTCCACCGAGCTCGGGTGCGCCGATGAGCTGGGGCCCGAGGGCAGAGGGAGAGGGAGCTCATGGGGGCTTGTCCGGGGAGTTCCTGGGGTTGGTCTAGGCGCGCGAGGGAGAATAGAGAGAGAAGGGGAGCGCGCGCATGCGAGCCCATGCATTGGCCGAACGGGGCGGCGTCGGGCGCGCGCCAGGGGAGCCGTTGCAGGTAGAGGGAGAAGGGGGATAGGGGCGTGGCATGTCCCGGACGCCGAGGGGCCTCGACTGGCGCGAGGGGGGAGCTTGAGGTGGTCGGGTATGGGCAGGAGAGGGAGGTCAACCTCCTGTTGTCCTGTAGCGCGCTCCAGAGCGCGTATTTGGCCGGCATGCCAGAGCTTTTGACGCGCTCTGGCGTGTTGACTTATGTCCATGCATGGCAAGAGGGAGTATTCAAGTGGAAAAGAGCCTTGGATACTCCGGAGTTAGCCAGGAGTGAGAGGGAGAGGAGATAGAGGTGGGAAAGGTGCTATCCAGAGAGGGAAAAGTGGATTTTACCCCATGCAATCATGCTCTCTGGGGCCAAGAATTTTACTGGAGGTGTGTTGGGGGTGTACTGAGCTATGGTAAAAATTTGTGCTCAAGGAGAACAAGGGAAGGGGCTCAATAATTGATTCTTGGATTCTGCCTGAAGGTGTTTGATCAGAGTTTGGGCAAGCAAATGGAGTTTTCTTGCCATGAGATTTAACAGGGTGATAATGTGGGTAAAATTAGAGTGGATCACCAAGTTTGAGCCCATTTGAAGAAAGTTCACAATGTAAGTTGGTAAAACCCTAGAAATCAACAGAATCAGATTTCTGTAGATCTAGGCATGCATTTCATTTCCCCCAAATCCACCACTTGGTGTGGTATCATCATTTGGGGTTTAGCACATGCCCACAAAGTTTGGGGTCAAGGGAAGAAACTTCACAATGTAAAGTTGTTCAAATTTGAATCTGGACAAAGGGGGTTTTGGAATATTTTGATTAAGCAAACCAAGGGGGATTGATATGAAACTTTGCAAGATCATCACATATAACATGTGTGCCTTGCTGGAATTTTCCTAGAATTTATTGACAATATTTCTTATAGAAATATTTCAAAAGCTTGATTTAAGTAGAAAGGGCTTTGAGGGTTTTGCCCATTATGTTGAACATGACCATGTGTTGAAACCCATATATATGGAAAATATATGTCCACTGAGTTTCCCTAAATTTTCTCAAATATTTTGAAAGCATTTAAATAATTTTTCCCTATGAAAGACCATTTCTGGCCTTAAGAAAAAGCCTTTAAATAAAATAGCAAAATAATCTTAAAAATTAATATTTAGTGGTTTTGGGAAGTCTTATATATAGTAGGTTTCAAATAAAGTCTTTGTGGAAAAAGGATCCACCCAATTTGAGGACTTGTAGTACAAACCTCAATTCAGGGGGTTTTGAAAACCTAATTTGAATAAACCCTCTTTGGCCAAAATAATATTTGATAAAAATAGTTTTGGGTACTATTCACATGGCATGATCATTGGGCAAGATGTTTGGGTCAAGGAAAATGAGTATGGAGAGGAGTAGAATCTATGAGTGCCGAACACAATCAATCAAACAAGCAAGCTTCAATAATTCAAACAAGCTCATGGACTGAAAAAGTTTTAATTGGTTCCAAATTTTGTAAAACCATAGCATAGCAAGGTGATACAAACACAGGGTGTGACACAGTAGCTATGTGATCTCTCTCTCTCTCTCTCTCTCTTTCTCGTGTTCTTGAGATGCCACGATCTTGATGTATCATGAGCTTTGTCAATATAGTTGGATCATATGATGTTATTCCCTTGCTAGCTTGTTGTGATGAATTGAATCTTTCCCTTGAGATTTTGTTATGTTGGATTGAATATTGGATTTGAGATCACTTGATGTATGTCTTGCATGTGGATACCCTGGTGACAATGGGGTGTTCTATTGATTCACTTGATATATATTTTGGTACTCAACTTGCAGATTCAGGTGGTGACAATGGGGTAATCTATGCATATGGGTTGATACACGTTCTTGTCCTACTTTCTCGGATAGAAATCATGGGGTACTTGATACTTGTGATCTACGTTGGGTTTTTCCCCGAAGAGGAGGGGATGATGCAGCACAGTATAGATAAGTATTTCCCTCAGTGAGAACAAAGGTTATCGAACCAATAGGAGGACCACACAATTCCTGTCTTTAGCGCCTACACACAAAAGAGCAAACACTTGCACCCAACGTGGGCAAGAGGGTTGTCAATCCCCTTGAACTCGTTACTTGCAAGCAAATGAGTAGTGTAGATGATAATTGATAATTAAAAATTACAAAATAAAAAGAAAAACAAATAAATGGCAGCAAGGAAATAAGAGCGTTTCTAAATTTATATGTGAATAGACCAGGGGGCCATAGTGTTCGCTAGAGGCTTCTCTCATAAATAAACATACGGTGAGTAAACAAATTACTGTTGGGCAATTGATAGAAAAGCGCATAGTTATGTAATATTTATTCATGGCAATGATCATGTGTATATAGGCATCATGTCCATAAACAAGTAGACCGACTCCGGCCTGCATCTACTAATATTACTCCACTTCGAGAGCGCTTCTATGATTGCCTCTCTAGGTATTAAGTTCACGCAAACAGAGTAATGCTTGGAAAACGATGACATGATGTAGACAAAGTAAACTCAATTAATATGAATGAACCCCATTGTTTTATCCTTAGTGGCAGCAATACAAATACGTGTCTTATCCCCGACTTTGTCATTGGGATATAGAGCACCGCAAGATTGAACTCACTACAACACACCCCTCTCGCTGAAGATAAACCAATCGGTTTGGCCAAACTAAATCGATAGATCAGAGAGATTTACGAAGCTATGATGATCATGCAAATAAGAATCAAATAAGTATTCAGAGATGACTCAAATCTTTTATCATAAATAATCCGAACATAAACCCATAATTCGTCGGATCCCAACAAACACACCGCAAAAGAAGATTACATCTAATAGATCACCGCGAAGATTGCGGTGAACTTTGTATTGAAGATCAAAGAGAGAGAAGAAACCATCTGGGTACTAGCTATGGACCCTTAGTTCTGTGGTGGACTACTCACACATCACCACGGGAGCAGCAAGGATGATGTAGAGGCCCTCCGTGATGGATACCACCTCCGACAGGGCATCAGAAAAGGGCTCCAAATGAGATCGCGGCCGAACAGAGACTTGCGGTGGTGGAAAAAGTGTTTTGGGAGCTCCCCTAGGGTTTTTGGAATATATGTGAATTTATAGGCCAGAGATGAGGCTGGAGGTGTCGGGCGCGGCCACAAGCTAACAGGGCGCACCAACCCCCCCAGGCGCGCCATGTTGGCTTGTGGGGCCCTCGTGCGGCCTCTGGTCTTCTCCCGAAGCTTCCGGGTCTTCTTTTGGTCCAGAAAAAATCATAAAAAAGTTTTGGGGCAATTGGACTTCATTTGGTACTGTAAACCTGAAAAGCCAAAAACATGCAGAAAACAACAACTGGCACTTGGCACTGGGTTAATAGGTTAGTGCTAAAAAATAATATGAATCAGCAAATAAATGCCCAAAAAGTATCCTAGAATGATAATATTATAGCATGGAACAATCAAAAATTATAGATACGTTGGAGACGTATCATTACTCTTCGAAGTTATTTTGCATGGATTGAATATGATTAATCTGAAATTGTTTCATGCATATCATATAATTGAATCACAGATACTTGTGGTGACATTGGAGTATCTAGGTGACATTAGGGTTGATTGATGTGTCTCATATGGTGTTATTCTAGTACGAACTCTAGGGCTGTTTGTGACACTTATAGGAATAGCTCAAATGATTGATCGGAAAGAATAACTTTGAGGTGGTTTTACTACCTACAACAATTTCATCTTAGGTTCTCCGCTAGATATGAACTTTGGAGTGATTCTTTGTCGCATGTTGAGGGATGGTCATATGATTCTATTATGTTACCATTGTTGAGAGATTGCACTAGTGAAAGTATGAATCCTAGGTCTTATTTCCAAGCATTAATATACCGTTTTGCTCGCTGTTTACCACTTGCTACCTTGCTGTTTTTATATTTTCAGATTACAAAAACCTATTTATACTATCTATATTGCACTTGTATCACCATCTCTGAGCCGAACTAGTGCACCTATACAATTTGCCATTATATTGGGTGTGTTGGGGACAGAAGAGATTTCTTGCATTTGATTGCATGGTTGTGTGAGAGAGACCATCTTCATCTTACACCTCCCACAGATTGATAAACCTTTGGTCACCCACTTGATGGAAAATTGCTACTATCCTACAAAACTCTGCGCTTGGAGCCTCAACAGAGTCTACAAGAATAAAGTTGTGTAGTAGACATCACCCGCTCGTATCCACTTCGCCGCTCACCCACATGTACCGAAAAACCCAATCACCAAATATTGCTCCTAAAAAAACAATGGCAGAACCGACTGACACGCAGAGCCCCAATTGGAATTCCCTCCCAGATGTTCTCCAATAGCAGAGTAGTACCATGCGTCTGGCCGCATGCTCAGTGTCTATGCACTGCGTACTCGTCGACAGTCGGACGACCCTTTTCAAGACACCGTGTTTGCTGATGCCCGGTCCTTGCCACTGGAGTTAAATGCACAGAATCACAATATTAGCATCAGAGCTCTAGGAAAACCACCACTTTACAAAACTTGACACTTGGCACCGCAGCAGAACTTTGACAGTGGCAAAAAGATTGATCCATTTTCTAAGCTCGTTTTAACATGGCGGATCGCGCGCTTGCCTACAGCAGTGTACGGTGTGCCGCTAACGGCCGTTAACGACCGTCTTTTTTTCAGTCGGGAACAAGCTGCTGGGCTCGGTTGCGTGGGTTCAATCCTTTGATGGGCTTGGCTGGGCCGGGCGCGCTGGATAATTTGTTGCTTGCTGCTGGGCTGGGCGGCGCACGTTCCGCGTTCGCTTCTGCTAAAAAACGTGTCTGTAGTTTGATCAATTTACTGCACCCGTTCGATTCTTCTCCAGAAATCCCCAGTATCCACACACACACATAGTGCATTCATTCACTTTCACCACCCTTGCATAGATAACCACCACTCTCCATCGCTCCTCTCCATCCAAATTCCTCCTTCCCAACCAAACCAAAAAAACCTACATCGTGCACCATGGCATTTGGCCTCGGATGAGACCAGGCGCTGTATGAGATCTTCGATGGCGACAACACCAAGATTTCCTACGCGCACGAGGTGAGCACCTGGTTCACCAGCGTAGAAATCCCCAAGAATCATGCGTGCATAGTGAGGGCGGCTGCCAACCATGAGGAGAGGGCCCGATTGCCAGACCTCTATCGCCCACTGATTGAGAACCTGGTGTGGGCAATGGGCGAGGTGATATGTCCATTTTGCATCATGATTTTCTATTCATATTTACGTTATTCTTGTCCATTATTCCCTATTATCAAACAATTCTTATGCACTTTCTCTCTGAATATGCAAGGTACATCACAAAGAGGGAATTATCTGGAAACTAGTATTCTGGACCGGAAAACCGAGAAAAAGGCAGAAAAATCACCAGACTCCAAATGACCTGAAACATCACGAGGAATTTTTATTGAATATATGTGAATTTATGGGCCAAAAATATACCAGAGGGGGGCCACCAGCCAGCCACAAGACGCGCCCTGTTGGCTTGTGGGGCCCTGGCTGGCCTCCCGTGGCCCCTCTTCTCCTATATGGTGTGTTTTACCCTAGAAAAAAAATCATAAGCAACCTTTCGGGATGAAGTGTTTCCGTCTCGAGGCGAAAACCTAGGCCGATGCCCTTTTGCACTCCGGCAGTCAGATTCTGCCGGGGAAATCCGTCTCCGGGAGGGGGAGATCGAAGCCATCGTCATCACCAACGCTTCCTCCTTCGTGGGAGGACCATCTTCATCAACATCTTCACCAGCACCATCTCATCTCCAACCCTATTCATCTCTTGTATTCAATCTTTGTCCCAAAACCTCAGATTAGTACCGGTTGGTTACTAGTTGTGTTGATTACATCTTGTAGTTGATGCTTGTTGGATTACTTGGTGGAAGATATTATGTTCAGATCCTTAATTATTATTTTTGCACCTCTGATCTTGAACATGTTGATGAGGTGTGAGTAGTTACTATTGTTCCAGAGGACATGGGAGAAGTCTGCTTATAAGTTATCATGTGAAGTTGGTATTCGTTCGATATTTTGATGATATGTATGTTTGTACTTCTCTTAGTGGTGTCATGTGAACGTCGACTACATGACACTTCACCATGCTATGGGCCTAAGGGAAGTCATTGTGGTGTAATAAGTAGATGATGGGTTGCTAGAGTGACAAAAGCTTAAACCCCAGTTTATGCGTTGCTTCATAAGGGGCTGATTTGGATCCACATATTTCATGCTATGGTTGTGGATGCTTGCGAGAGGGGGTAATCATAAGTAGGTTGTTAGTTCAAGTAATAAAAACACCTTAGCACCGGCCCACCCACATATCAAATTATCCAAGTAGCAAACGCGAATCAACCCAACATGATGAACATGACTAGACAGAATTCCCATGTGTCCTCGGGAGCGCTTGCTTAATATAAGAGTACTTTCAGGCGTGTCCTTTGCTACAAAAAGTATTGGGCTACCTTGCTTCACCTTTGCTACTATTGTTACTTGTCACTTGTTACGATTTATCTTGCTACAAAACTATCTACTATAGTTACTTACAGCACTTGTAGAGAATACCTTGTTGAAAACTGCTTATCATTTCCTTCTACTCCTCGTTGGGTTCGACACTCTTACTTATCGAAAGGACTACGATTGATCCCCTATACTTGTGGGTCATCAAGACTCTTTTCTGGCGCCGTTGCCGGTGAGTGAAGCGCCTTTGGTAAGTGGAAATTGGTAAGGCAACATTTTCTATACGTGCTGAATTTTACCGTTGCTTGTCGCTATGAACGGTCACCCTTTGAGTGGCTTGTTCGGGGCATCTTCGCCCCGAACTGAAGATGAGGAAATTGCTCCTCAACCTACTGAACCTACTGAAAATATTTATTATGAGATTCCTTCTGGTATGCTTGAAAATTCTTATCACACCCATATGATGGAATGACTCATCCTGATTATCATTTGATATTTGTCGATGAAGTCTGTGGATTATTTCAGCTTGCACGGTTGTCTGGAGACAAGGTTAAGAAGAACGTTTTCCGTTTATCTTTGGAGGGAAAGACGTTAATGTAGTACAGGTTATTGGGTGATATTGGATCATGGGACTCAAATCGTTTGAAGTTGGAATTTCATCAGAAGTTTTACCCTATGCATCTAGTTCATCGTGATCGGAATTTTATTTATAATTTCTGGCCTCGTGAAGTAGAAAGTATCGCTCAAGCTTGGGGGAGGCTTAAATCTATGATGCACACTTGTCCTAACCATGATATCTCAAGAGATACTATTATGCAAAAAAAATATGCTCGGCTTTCTCATGATGATCAAAACCTGCTCGATTCTTCCTCTACTGGTTCCTTCATGAACAGAACTAATGAATTCAAATGGGATCTCCTGGAAAGAATTAGGTGCAACTCTGAAGACTGGGAACTCGACAAAGGTAAAGAGTCAGGTATAAAGCTCAAGTTCGATTGCGTAAAATCTTTTATGGAAACTGATGCCTGCTATAAGTTGAGTAATAAATATGGCTTTGACTCTGAGATAGTAGCTTCTTTCTGTGAATCATTTGCTACTCATGTTGATCTCCCTAAGGAGAAGTGGTTTAAGTACCACCCACCCATTGAAGAACAATTAGAGAAACCTATTAAACTTGAGAAGGAAGAAATAATTATTAGCCATGTTGATCCAATTGTTCCTACTTCTTACATTGAGAAACCACCCTTCCCTATTAGAATAAAGGAACACGCTAAATCTACAACCATAGTTAATAAAAGTCATGCTAGGTCACCTACACGTCCTGAACAAATAAATTTTGAGCCTAAAGTTGCTATGGTTAAAGATCTGCTAGTTGACAACATTGATGGTCAAGTCATTTACTTCTGTGGTGAAGCTTCTAGAATTGCAAAAACTTCTAGAAATGCGCGAGACAAACTAGATAAAAATAAACCAGTTGTTGGCATGCCTGTGGTTTCCTTTAAAATTGGAGATTATTGTTATCATGGCTTGTGTGATATTGGTGCTAGTGTTAGTGCTATACCTATTACCTTATATCAGGAAATTATGAATGACATATCACCATCTGAACTTGAGGACATTGATGTTACTATGAAACTTGCAAACAGAGATACTATTACCCCACTTGGGATTGTTAGAGATGTTGAGGTCTTGTGTGGAAAGGTCAAGTACCCCACTGATTTTCAAGTACTTGTTCAGAACAAGATAACTTTTGTCCCATTATATTTCGTAGACCTTTCTTGAATACTGTTAATGCTGAAATTAATTGTATTACTGATAAGGTTAAAGTAAGCTTTGGCGATGTGTCTGATGAATTTAATTTCTCCAAGTTTAGTAAACAACCTCATGAGAAAGAATTATCAAGCAAAGATGAGATTACTGGTCTAGCTTCTATTGTCGTACCTCCTACCGACCCGTTAGAACAATATTTACTTGACCATGAAAATGATATGCATATGAATGAGAGAAATGAGATAGATGACATATTTTTGAAACAAACGCCTGTTCTTAAACACAACTTACCGGTTGATATTTTAGGGGATCCCCCTCCACCCAAGGGTAGATCCCGTGTTTGAGCTAAAGACTATACCCGGTACTTTGAAATATACTTATCTTGATGAAAAGAAAATATATCCTGTTATTATCAGTGCTAACCTTTCAGAGCATGAAGAAAAGAGATTACTTAAAACTCTGAAGAAGCACCGGGCTTCTATTGGATATACGCTCGATGATCTTAAGTGCATTAGTCCCACTCTATGTCAGCACAAGATTAATATGGAACCAGATGCTAAACATGTCGTAGATCACCAACGCCGCTTAAACCCTAAGATGAAGGAGGTGGTAAGAACTGAAATATTAAAGCTTCTGGAGGCAGGTATAATTTATCCTATTGCTGATAGTAGATGGGTAAGTACCGTTCATTGCGTTCCTAAGAAAGGAGGTATAACTGTTGTCCCTAATGATAAAAATGAACTTATCCGACAAAGAATAGTGACTGGTTATAGGATGGCGATTGATTTTAGGAAATTAAACAAAGCTACTAGGAAAGATCATTATCCTTTACCTTTTATCGATCAAATTGTAGAAAGATTATCCAAGCACACACACTTTTGCTTTCTTGATGGATATTCCATTTTTTCTCAAATACATGTGTCAAAAGAGGATCAAGAGAAAACTACTTTCACTTGCCCTTTTGGAACATATGCTTATAGACGCATGCCTTTTGGTTTATGCAATGCACCTGCTACGTTTCAAAGATGTATGATGGCTATATTCTCTGATTTTTGTGAAAAGATTGTTGAGGTTTTCATGGATGATTTTTCCGTTTATGGAACTTCTTTTGATGATTGCTTGAGCAACCTTGATCGAGTTTTACAGAGATGTGAAGAAACTAATCTTGTTTTGAATTGGGAGAAGTGCCATTTTATGGTGAATGAAGGTATAGTGCTTGGGAATAAAATTTCTGAACGGGGTATTGAAGTGGATAAAGCTAAAGTTGACGCCATTGAGAAGATGCCATGCCCCAAAGATATCAAAGGTATAAGAAGCTTCGTTGGCCATGCTGGTTTTTATAGGCGTTTCATTAAAGATTTCTCAAAGATTTCTAGGCTGCTAACTAATCTTCTTCAAAAAGATATTCCTTTTGTTTTTTATGATGATTGTGTAGAAGCTTTTGAAATACTTAAGAAATCTTTGATTTCTGCACCTATTGTTCAACCACCTGACTGGAAATTACCATTCGAGATTATGTGTGATGCTAGTGATTTTGTTGTTGGTGCTGATCTAGGGCAAAGAGTAGAAAAGAAATTGAATGTTATCCATTAAGCTAGTAAAACTCTACATGGTGCTCAAAGAAATTATGCCACCACTGAAAAGGAATTTTTAGCAGTTGTCTTTGCATGTGATAAGTTTAGACCGTATATTGTTGATTCCAAAGTAACTATTCACACAAATCATGCAACTATTAAATACCTTATGGAAAATAAAGATGCTAAGCCTAGACTTATTCGGTGGGTGCTTTTGCTTCAAGAATTTGATTTGCATATTGTCGATCGAAAACGAGCTGAAAACCCAGTAGCAAATAACCTGTCTAGAATGGAGAATGTTCTTGATTTCCCACTGCCTATTGATGATAATTTTCCTGATGAACAACTTCTGCTATAAATGCTTCACGTAGTACTCATTGGTATGCTAATTATGCTAATTACATTGATGCTAAATATATCCCACCTAGTTTCACCTATCAACAAAAGAAAAAAAAATTCTTTTATGATTTACGACATTACTTTTGGGATGAGCCACATCTTTATAAAGAGGGGGTAGATGGTATTATTAGACGTTGTATACCTAAGCATGAATAGGAACAAATCTTAAGGAAGTGTCATTCTGAACCATACGGAGGACATCATGCTGGAGACCGAACTGCACACAACGTATTACAATCTGGTTTTTATTGGCCTACTCTTTTCAAGGATGCTCATAAGTATGTCCTTTTATGTAATGAATGTCAAAGAGTTGGTAACATTGGTAAACGTCGAGAAATGCCTATGAATTATTCACTTGCCATTGAACCATTTGATGTTTGGGGTTTTAACTTTATGGGACCTTTTCCTTCCTCAAATGGGTATACTCATATTTTAGTTGTTGTTTGAGTACGTTACTAAGTGGGTAGAGGCTATTCCAATTAGTAGCGCTGATCATAACACCTCTTTTAAAATGCTTAAGGAAAATATTTTTCCGAGGTTTGGAGTCGCTAGATACTTAATGACTGATGGTGGGTCACATTTTATTCATGGTGCTTTCCGTAAACTCTTAGGTAAATATGATGTTAACCATAGAATTGCATCACCATATCATCCTCAGTCTAGTGGCCAAGTTGAATTGAGTAATAGAGAATTAAAGTTGATCTTGCAAAAGATTGTTAATAGATCCAGGAAGAATTGTTCTAAGAAACTAGACGATGCTCTATGGCCTTATAGAACTACTTATTAAAACCCCATGGGGATGTCCCCATATAAAATGGTATATGGAAAAGCTTGTCATTTACCCCTTGAAAACATAAGTCTTATTGGGCAATTAAGGAATTGAATTATGATTTTAAGCTTGCGATGAAAAGAGGTTATTTGATATTAGCTCACTAGATGAATGGAGGACACAAGCTTATGAGAATGCTAAGTTGTTTAAAGAAAAGGTTAAGAGATGGCATGACAAAAGGATACAAAAACGGGAATTCAATGTAGGAGATCTCGTACTTTTGTACAATTCTTGTTTCAGTTTTTTGCAGGAAAACACTTATCCAAATGGGAAGGTCCATACGTTCTCGGATAGGTTTACCGCTCCGGTGCTATAAACATTAACAACTTCGAAGGCAAAAACCCGAGAGTGGTGAATGGGCAAGGAATCAAGCATTACATTTTAGGTACACCCATTAATGTAGAAACTAATGTCATTCAAGTGATAACACCGGAAGAACACATACGAGAGACCTTCCGGAACACTCCAGAAACCTGAAAAGGAGGTAGGTATGTGATACGGTAAGTAAACCAACTCCAAAAATTCTAAAATAATAATTTCTGTTGGTTTTAGTATTTTAGAAAAATTCCAAAAATAAAATGGAGTCAGGGGACCCACGAGGGAGGCACAAGCCACGCCCTGATGGCTTGTGGGGCCCTCGTGTGCCTTCCCGACTCTGATTTCTTCCCGAACACGTATTCTGACCTAGAAAAAATCATTATATATACTCCTGGATATTTTGACCACCGCATCGCGAGTTTCTCCTTAGTTCTTGTTTCGGGCTGTTTTTTTGACAGATCTAGATCTCCATGACTTCCCCAAGTTCATCTAAAAACAAGTTCTTCAAGAGGGTCATCAATTCCTACTTGTCGAAGGTGATGAAGCACCCTCAAGCTATTGAGATGCGTGAGGGGGTGCTCCACATCTGGGATGTTCAAGGCCCCAAGAAGGAGGGAAGGACAAGGCCAGGCTTGCAGAAGTGGACCAGGAGATTTTCAAGTGCCAAGGGATGGCTGAACGTGGTCTGAGTGCTAACCACTCTATGATCACGGACTTCATCCGTGAAAACAAGCTGGACACGAGGAGCGTAGGAGAAGCTCTCTTCAAACTTCAAGAGCGGATCGAGCACCTTCAAGATCAAATCTATGAACTCCAAACCCAGAACTGTGAGTATGAATCTAGGTTTAAAAGGATAAGCCTCGCTGCTGATTTCAGGATTCCCGAGACAAGAGTCTCTTTCCATGATGGGGAGCCTATGCCTTGGAAGATGGAGGATTTCCGCACACCACCACCATCATCGACAAACACTTGAGCACATGGGTATGGGCACAACCCCTAGCTTGTTCCAAGCTTGGGGGAGGTGGCCCGGTATCGTATCACCATAACTTTTTCACCGCCATCTTTTATTTTAGTTTGATCTTTAGCTATTTAGTGGTTTAGACAAATAAAGTTTCAGATTTGCTTTGCTTAGAATTTTGCTTTGAGTTCTACCTATCCTTGTAATCGAGTGTGAGAGTTATATAATAAAGATTAGTTGAGTTTGTGTGCTTTACTCTCTTGCACTAATGATCATAGAAAGACAATACAAAGAATAGTAAAGATCATATGCTTATCCCATGGGAAGTAATGATTTCACATAAAAAGAAAGTATGAACTATGAAAATTGTTGGTAATAGAACAAGCATAGCCTTAGTCATTATTATAATCTATGCAAGATCATGATAGAGAGGAGAAGATTCACATACAAATATACTATCTTGGACATCATCTATGATTACGAACCCTCACCAAATATTAAATAATGATCAAGTGTTGAAGTTGGACATGGAAGACAACCTAATGGTCATGATTTCTCACATTTGCATAGAAGTTATATAGACATGAATCCTTTAACATGTGATGATTCCTTTAGAACTTTTGCTAGCCAAAATTTCCGCAACAAGTAGAGATACTACTTGTGCATCCATAACCCATTGAACCCAGTTTATTTTTGTAAGAGTCCACCTTACCTACCTAGGGATTGAATAATATCCTTCAAGTAAGTTGTTATCGGTGCATAAGCAATAAAAATTGCCTTTAATAATGTATGATCTTTTATTGAAAGGGAAATTAAGCTTTGTACGATCTTGTGATGGTGAAGAAATAAAAGCGATGGAGTGCATAATAAAGTTCGCTATCACAAGGGGCAATATAAAGTGAAGTTCCTTTGCATTAAGAGATTGCACATCTAACCAAATAAAAGCGCATGACAACCTCTGCTTCCCTCTGTGGAGGGCCTATCTTTCACTCTCATAAAGTTCTTACCTTTATTCAAGAGTCATCAATATCCATTCTTCTTCTAAGTTATAAACTCTCTTAGTGGTATGCATCACATGTTGAGGTAAGATCCAAGTATATATATCCAGTTGAATGTGAGAAACCATGATTCATTATTGTTGACATTATCCTTGAGGTAAATGAGTTGGGTGGCAAATTAAGCCCCTATCTTCCTACGTGTCCGGCAAAAACATTAGCTCCAAAAATATGCAATGAGTGTCAACAATCATAGATGACTAAATGATAGTTGAGTATGTGGGTTTGCTACAATGAGAGCTCTTATATAGACTCCTCTCTTGAATATGATGAGTGAGAATTATCACCATGACTAAAAGCATTCTTTGTTTGTTGTCAATAGGGTTTATGCTTCATACTTCGATAATTGTGAATAAATCGTTACTTGATTATGAGAAGTTATATGATGAAATGCTTTCTGATATAATGATATGCATGATGCTGTCATGTCTGTATTCAATTTTTATCGACACCTCTCTCTCAAATCATGTGGTCATTATTCTCGAGTTCGGCTTTCGCTTGAGGACAAGCGAGGTCTAACTTGGGGGAGCTGATACATCCATTTTGCATCATGATTTCCTATTCATATTTACATTATTCTTGTCCATTATTCCCTATTATCATACAATTCTTATGCCCTTTCTCTCTAAATATGCAAGGTACATCAGAAACAGGGAATTATCTGGAAACTGGAATTTTGGACCGGAAAACCGAGAAAAAGGCAGAAAAATCACTAGACTCCAAATGACCTGAAACTTTAGGAGGAATTTTTATTGAATATATGTGAATTTATGGGCCAAAAATATACAAGAGGGGGGCCACCAGCCAGCCACAAGCCAACATGGCGCCCTTCCAAGGCCGCGCCCTGATGGCTTGTGGGGCCCTGGCTGGCCTCCCGAGGCCCCTGTTCTCCCATATGGTGTGTTTTCCCCTATAAAAATCATAAGTAACCTTTCGGGACGAAGCGCCGCCGTCTCGAGTCGGAAACCTGGGCAGAGGCCCTTTTGCACTCCGACAGTCAGATTCTGCCGGGGAAATCCGTCTCCGGGAGGGGGAGATCGAAGTCATCGTCATCACCAACAATTACTCCTTAGTGGGAGGACCAATATTCATCAATATCTTCACCAGCACGATCTCAGCTCCAACCCTAGTTCATCTCTTGTATTCAATCTTTGTCCCAAAACCTCAGATTGCTACCTGTGGGTTACTAGTTGTGTTGATTACATCTTGTAGTTGATGCTTATTGGATTACTTGGTGGAAGATAATATGTTCAGATCCTTAATTATTATTATTATTGCACCTCTGATCTAGAACACGTTGATGAGGTGTGAGTAGTTACTATTGTTCCTGAGGACATGATGGGAGAAGTCTGGTTATAAGTTATCATGTGAAGTTGGTATTCGTTCGATATTTTGATGATATGTATGTTGTTACTTCTCTTAGTGGTGTCATGTGAACGTCGACTACATGACACTTCACCATGCTATGGGTCTAAGGGAAGTCATTGTGGAGTAACAAGTAGATGATGGGTTGCTAGAGTGACAGAAGCTTAAACCCGAGTTTATGCGTTGCTTCATAAGGGGCTGATTTGGATCCACATGTTTCATTCCATGGTTAGATTTATCTTAATTCTTCAAGTAAGAACAACACCTTAGCACCGGTCCACCCACATATCAAATTATCAAAGTAGCGAACGCGAATCAACCCAACATGATGAACATGACTAGACATAATTCCCATGTGTCCTCGGGAGCGCTTGCTTAATATAAGAGTACTTTCAGGCCTGTCCTTTGCTACAAAAAGGATTGGGCTACCTTGCTGCACCTTTTCTACCATTGTTACTTGTCACTTGTTACGATTTATCTTGCTACAAAACTATCTACTATTGTTACTTACAACACTTGCAGAGAATACCTTGCTGAAAACTGCTTATCATTTCCTTCTGCTCCTCGTTGGGTTCGACACTCTTACTTATCGAAAGGACTACGATTGATCCCCTATACTTGTGGGTCATCACGAGGCCAGGGATTCCCCGGATCCATTCCAGAGGGCATACTGGTACATGTACCAAAACCACGACCAACTTCGTTTGGATTACGCGCTCGATAGGGTGGTGCCATTGCTGCCCCTCGCTCCTTTGGTGGAGATGGAGCCACCGCAGATGAAGCCACCCCATATGGAGTAGCAGGTGCAGGTGGAGGCGCCCCAGGTGGAGCAGTAGCAGATTGAGCAACAACAGATGGAGCAGTAGCAGATGGAGCAACGGATGGAGGTGGAGATAGGCACAAGCAACAGGAGGAAGAAAAAGCAGCTCCCCATCCTGGGGCCAGTTTGCCGATCTATCCATCTTTTGAAGCAGTGGCAAGAGCCGCAGGAAGAGTGAGTCTATTGCATCACTATCCTTGTTTATTTCTGTAGCAAGATCTGAACCAAATATATAGGCACAGTTAATTTGTGAACTTAGTGTCTAAAGTACTTAGTTTCTGTACTTAATCTATGTAGCTGTCCGACAGATCACTATGTGTGCTACTTTCTGAACTCATGTATCTATGATACCTATCTATCTATGTATCTATCTATGATATCTATCAATTTATGATATCTATCTATCTGAATGTTTGTCATAGTTTTTGGATGCTTGCGGTCATGGTTTCTAGATGTTTGTTCTCATACTAGCTGAATCTTTGTGCTCATAATATCTGAAACATCATAAAGGTAAGGAACTTGATGCACCATCAATTCCATTTTTTTATAGTTTTCTTTGATAAACCAAAGTAGTGATAAACATGAAACTAAAAGATTTAATTGCAAGATCTAAAGATATACCTTCAAGCACTCAACTCCCCGGCAACGACACCAAAAAATAGATTGATGTCTACTACGCAACTTTATTATTATAGACGTTGTTGGGCCTCCAAGTGCAGAGTTTTGTAGGACGGTAGCAACTTTCCCTCAAGTGGATGACCTAAGGTTTATCAATCCGTTGGAGTTGTAGGATGAATATGGTGTCTCTCAAAAAACCATGCAATCAAATACAAGAAATCTCTTATGTCCCCAACACACCCAATACAATGGAAAATTGTATAGGTGCACTAGTTCAGTGAAGAGATGGTGATACAAGTGGAATATGGATGATAGAAATAGTTTTTTGTAATCATAAAATATAAAAACAGCAAGGTAACAAGTAGTAAACAATGAGAAAAATGGTATATTAATGCTTGGAAATAAGGCCTAGGGTTCATACTTTCACTAGTGCAATCTCTCAACAGTGCTAACATAGTTGAATCATATGAACATCCCTCAATGTGCAACAAAGAATCACTCCAAGTTCCTCTCTAGCGGAGAACATAAGATGAAATTGGTGTAGGTAGTAGAACCTCGTCAAAGTTATTCTTTCCGATCAATCTTTTGACCTATTCCAATAAGTGTCACAAACAGCCCTAGAGTTCGTACTAAAATAACACCAATGATACATATCAATCAACCCTAATGTCACATAGATACTCCAATGTCACCTCAAGTATCCGTGGGTAAATTATGCGATATGCATCAAACAATTTCAGATCTATCATATTCAATCCAACACAAAGAAGTTCAAGGAGCACACCAAGATTTCTATCGAAGAAAGTAGTATGAAAACGTGCAATCATCCCCTATGCGTAGATCCCCAAGGTCACCGGAATCCGCAAGTTGATGCCATAACATATATCAAGTGAATCAATAGAATACCCCATTGTCACCACGGGTATCCGCATGCAGGACATATATCAAGTGTTCTCAAATCCGACATAACAAAATGTCAAAGGGAAAGATTCAATTCATCACAACATGATGGCAAGGGAAGAACACCATATGATCCAATTATATTAACAAAGGCCGTGCTACATCAAGATTGTGACATCTCAAGAACACGAAAGAGAGATTAAACACATAGCTACTAGTACATACCTTCAGCTCCAAGGGTGAACTACTCCCTCCTCGTCATGGCCTCTGCCGGGATGATGAAGATGGCCACCGAAGATGATTTCTCCTCTCCGGCAGGGTACTAGAAAGGCTCGAGATGGGTTTTTCGTTGATACAGAGAGTTGCGGCGGCGGAGCGGAAGTTCTAGGTTAACTTTTCGAGGTTTCTGTATATATAGGATTTTTCAGCGTTGGAAACACGCCAAATGGAGCCACGTGGGCCCGAGCACAAAACATGGCGCGGCCAGGGGGGTGGCCAAGCCCTGTTGCCTCGTGGCCCACAGGTGGCTCTCCTCTTGTGGTTCTTCGCTCCAATATTGCTCATATGTTCCAGAAAAAATCATCAAAAAGTTTCGGGCGATTCCGTGAACTTTCATTTTCTGCACGAAAAACACCACACGGTAATTCTGCTAAAAACAGTGTCAGTCCGGGTTAGTTCTAAATAAAACCTAAAAAGTGCATCAAGGCCATATAATAGTATTGTAAACATAGGCAAATATGGCATGAATACTTCGTAAATTAACAATACGTTGGAGACGTATCAGCATCCCCAAGCTTCATTCCTACTCGTCCTCGAGTAGGTAAATTATAAAAGAAATAATTTATGAAGTGTGAATGCTAGCATAATGTATAATATTGATCAAGGATAATTTCAGCCACTTTTCTAGCATCATAACCAGCAAGTATTTCTCATAAAAATTCTCATGGTCAAGTAGTATTTTATTCACATGTTATGGTTCAAACAATTCATTCTCTTGAAACTTAACAACCTATGTTCTTAGTCATCAAACAATGCATTATCAAGTCTAAGTAAGAGCTCCGCATACTCAATTATCATATAGTCTTCTATGATTGCTAATACTCAAAGCACATTTTTAGAACAAACAACATCCATCGTCACATAGAAAGATAGGGGCTTAATGTTTCACCTCCCAACATACTTATCATAAAGATAATTGTCACCAATAATGAATCATGATCAAATATATTTGACTGGATATATGTGTTTGGATCTTTCCCCACCACATGATGGTTGCCAACTAATAGATTGAGGTTGGAATGAGAAGTTGACTCAACATGAAAAGTAAATAACATAAAAGTAAATAGATTGTCCCTTTGCAGAGGGAAGTAGGGATTTGCAGAGGTGCTAGAGCTCATTGTTTTAAAACAGAGATGAATTTTTTTTGAGTGGTATAATTTTCTTGTCAATGTCACAACAGAGTTTTCAATATCTTCCATGCTAAACACATTATTGGTGGTTCCCAAACAGAATTGAAATTTTACTCCCCCTCCACCATTCAAACGCATTCCATGGCTGGCCGAATCCACGATTGCCATCCAAACAATCAACTTTCTAGGGGGAGTTCTTGTTTATTAATTTTTGTATTATGCAGGACTAGGAATCCTTTTTACCAGCCTCTCTCGTGCAATGACAAGTGAATACAGACTCATCTTGAGAATAACTCACTTAGCATGGAAGATAATGACTTCCCCATCGCTCCATGAGAGGTACGAGTACACAAAACTGATGTTTATTCGAATGTTTAGAGGTGGCACATGCAAATTTACTTGGAATGGCAGTGAAATACGATATATATCTAGGAATGGTGGACTCTCATGGAAGAAACTTGGTTCAAGGATTTGGATGCACAAGTATTATCTCTACTTAATACGAAGTTTTTGCTAGCAAAAGGTTCTAAACAAGCACCACATGTTGGAGGATCCATAACAATATAACTTCTATGCAAATATACCCAAACATAACCATTACGTTGTCTTCCTTGTTCAACTTCAACTATTTGATCAAGGTTGAAAATAATTAATGGGTATTCACATTCATAAAAGATGTCCAAGATAATATATTTGTATGTGAAAGTTCTCTTCCTTATACTAATCATTCATGAATTGCTTGTATGACCAATATTGTGATTGTCAAACTTCAATGAATTTTACTTTCTAAACCCAATGTGAACCTGCTACTAAGAATATAGCACATTGATAATTTCAGATTTATTATATTTCATTCCTTCACCATTCACTCTTAGGATATAAGTGAAGAACAAGAGTGAACATCAAACTACTCTGAAACAGATATAAGTGAAGATCAATGAGTAGTAAAACAATTGAGTAGCTATGTGAGGACTCTCTCTCAATAAATATTTTCAGATCTGAGATTTATTTAAAACAGAAAACTAAACAAAAATGGCAGTCCAAGAATAGCACATATCATGTGAACGAATAAAAACTTAGGATCAACATAGGCTAACCGATAATTGTTGATGAAGAGAGGTGGGGTGCGTAGCATCCCCAAGCTTAGATGCTTGAGACATCTAGTAATATTGACTTGGGGAGCCTTGGGCATCCCCAAGCTTGAGCTTTTGTGTCTCGTTAATTCCTCTCATATCACGGTTTCACCTAAATCTCAAAAACTTCATCCACACAAAACTTGAAAACAAACTCGTGAGATAGGTTAGTACACATAAGAATAAATCCACACTTCTTGTACTGCCAAGACAAGTTGGATAATAATTTTCAAACATTAGGTACTGTATACTATCATTTCCACAATTTATATGTACCAATATAAGCCATGAAAACTCTAGGATAAGTAGATAACAAAACTATGACAGCAATCTGTCTAAACAGGACAATCTGTAGCAATTAATTTACAAAGTGTACTTATGTATTTCTTAAAATTATGAAAATTGAGGACATGATAAATAATTTATATTAAAATATGGTGTACAATTTTCAGAAATTTTCCACGTTCCAGTAAAATATGAAAATGCAAACCCTACAGCAAAAGTTTCTGTTTTTGCACAACACACATCAAACATGCAATTCAGGCATCCTAAAATGCAATTATTGGAACTTTTTATTGGAAAAAAAGATTAGAAATAACATCAAGCAAAGTTTAACAAAATAAAATAACGCTCCAAGCAAAACTCATATTATGTGACGAATAAAAATATAGCTCCAAGTAAGATATACCGATAGTGTTGAAGACGAAAGAGGGGATGGCTTCTGGGGCATCCCCAAGCTTAGACGCTTGAGTCCTCCTTGGATATTACCTTGGGGTTTAATTGGGAATCTCCAAGCTTAGGGTCTTGCCACTCCTTATTCTCCTCATATCGGTATCTCACCAAAAACTTGAAAATTTCAATCACACAAAACATAACAAAACTTCGTGAGATGGGTTAGTGTAATAAAGATAGATCATTCACTTAGGTACAGTAAAGACAAGATTCATAATTATTTTCACATAATACCTCCTGTATTCTATCATTACCATAATTTAGATCACTAAATATAAGCTATGGAAACACTAAAACAAGCAAACTATGCATGCAAAACAGAATCTGTCAAAAACAGAACAGTCTGTGAAGAACTGAATGAAATCCATATTTCCCTATTTCTAAAAATTCTGTAAAATTAGGAAAACGCAGAGGATTTGCATAGAAACTCTGTGTAAAAATTTCAGAAATTTTTGACTCTCCAGTAAAATCATAGAAATTCTGCACTGGACGTAAAAGTTTCTGATTTTGCACAGAATCAAACTAACAAGTATCCACACAATCCCAAAGGCTTTACTTGGTAATTTATTGAAATAAAAGACACAAAACATGATTAATACAGTATCTTAATCATGTGAAAACACAAAAACATAAATGAAAAGTGTTGGGTTGTCTCCTAACAAGCGCTTTTCTTTAAAGCCTTTTAGCTAGGCATGATGATTTCAATGATGCTCACAGAGGAATAGTATTTAAAACATGCAAAGGAGCATCATGGATCACATGATAAGAACATTTAAGTCTAACCCACTTCCTATTCATAGAGATTTTGAGAGCAAACAATGTATGGGAGCAAGAATCAACTAGCATAGGAAGGCATAACAAGCATATCTTCAAAACTTTCAACACATAGAGAGGAAACTTGATATTATTGCAATTCCTACAAGCATATGTTCCTCCCTCATAAGAATTTTCAGTATCATCATGAAGAAATTCAACAAGATAACTATCATATAAAGCATTATCTTCATGATCCACAAGAATAAAAAAATTATCACTCTCCACATAAGAAATTTTCTTCTCATTCACAAAATAACTATCATGAGATACATGATTGACATAAGCAAATTGAAAATTAAAATCATGATCACAAGTTTCATAGTTGTCATTATTCTTTATAGCATACATGTCCTCATCATAATCGTCATAGATTGCAACTTGGTTGTCATAATCTATCGAAACCTCTTCCAAAGTAGTGGAATCATCATTAAATAAAGTTGTGACCTCTCCAAATCCACTTTCATAATTATTACAATAAGATTCAACACCCCCCAAAATAGTGGGATCATTAATACCTAGATTTGACACTCTTCTAAACCCACTTTCATCAATATAATCATCATACATAGGAGGCATGAGATCATAATAAATTTGCTCATGAAAAATTAGGGGACTAAAAATATCTTCTTCATCAAACATAGCATCCCCAAGCTTGTGGCTGTAGCATCCTGACTCAAAACGAGTCAAGCCTCTGTGTGACTGTGCCATCCCTGGATCAGTATGCTGACGCACACAATACATCAATGTATATATCAAAGTGCAATCACATGTAATTAAAATAAAACTAATAGATACCTCTTAAAACAGCGGAAACAATCAACGGGAGTGGAGTCCCAAATAAACACCAACGACAGGTTGAGTGTAGACCGTAACCCTGAATCATACTCTTACTTGTCGTAGAAAAGTATCTGCAACATAAGACGTTGCAGCCGTGTAGGTCAGCATATTGAATATGCCGGCAAGTCACAAAAGAGAGCGGTGAAAATATCGTCTATACTATATGCATATATGACAGGTGGAGCTGTAAGTTTAAGTTTAGAGTAAAGCAAAATTTTCCTACAACAAGAGAGGGGGCAAAACTTAAACTATTACTACATTGTTGGTTGTTTAATGAGAAGGTTCCACCAACCATTTCTCATACCCAAGTTAACAATAATACCCACATCACTAATAATATTTGTGTTGAGAGTTCCTGATAGTTTCAGTTCCTTTGGCTCATATTGTCCGTAACCGTGGACACGGCTAATCGATTAGGTTTGGTACTCTGCAGAGTTTTGCACACTTTCCCCCACAAGATTCGATCGCCTCCGTTGATGTCCTTGCACTGCATGGTGTTTGAGAACCCGATGATCGAAACATGGTCTTCCAAAGGGTTCCTCCAAGCCACTACTGGTGCCCATCCAATCCTACCATTCTTCTATATCTCGTAGCATCGTCCGTCTAGAGTCGCCATGATGTCCAACCAAACCAGAGCCCATAATGACTTGTGGCTGTGCAGGTAAGCCTTGGGTCTTGAAGTATCCATCCATCTCTTTGTGCCTAGGTGGAACTTTCCGCGTGAATACTAGCACTTCCCCAGCAACACCTAGGCTAACCACTGGTTTCTCCAGGGCGCCGTTCAACCATTTCCACCCAGAGGTATATTGCATCACGAGGTCTTGAAAATTCTTGAAGTCTTGAAGTCTTGATCATCAATTCTCACAAATCTCATCATGAACTCTCAACCAACCCCGTCTACTAAAAGCATAGCAAAAATAAAAAAATGTTTCTCGGGCCAAAGTGACAAGGGTTTATGGGGTGCCTACCACATGATACTACTCAAGAACTAAGTCTCCAAGTACCTACTTTGCATGCAATGGTGGAAAGGTTGAACTAATGCAATAAAAATCATAGATAAAATATAATCAATGTGAACTTGCCTGGTGAGGTTGATGAAGATAAATATCACTCTCAGAAATAACTTGATAGAACTATTCGTCACTCTCCGATGAAATCTATATACTCAAACATTGCACTCCATAAGCCATCATACTAGCAATCATTCTAACAAACAAGAAACAAAAACAAGTACAAAACACTCTAGGGTTATGATGAAGGAAATACTTAAGACAAAAGTTAAAATACACAAAACTTCATCAAAGCAACCAAGAATAGTTTTCCCTACAAACAACCTATTTTCAATAGAAACAAAATCAACAACTGAATAAAATCTAACAAAAGTATTATAGTAAATATTTTACCAACAAAAAGAATTACTTTTAAAGAACAACTAAGAACTAATGGGAAAACTTTTATCAAACTCTACTTATGATCTAAACAAGGTTAACCTTGAATCAAGCCAAAAACAATTTCAACTTTAATACAATTTGTTTCTGATCTAAACTAGAGTTAACATAAAAATAGAACTTATAAAACAATTTATAAAAAATATTTTCGAATAGGACATCAAACTAGCAACGAAATCAATTTGCAAGTTAATATAGAACTAGAATTGATTTCATGCTATCAAATAATAGTAAATAAAATAAAATTGTTGCAATACTACTGCTAACTAACAGAAAACAAGCAAAACTTGTCAACAAGTACAAAAGAAAACAAATTAAAAACAATTAGAACAAAAGGAAAAACAATAAACCTAAAAACAACTAAAACAGATTCTGTTTTGCTTGAAACCCTAATTTAAAATATTCTAAAAATTCCCAAATTGTACCTACTGATAAAGAAAGTCACAAGTGACCAGTAGCAAAAAAATCAACTCAAAACCTATTTTTAAACTATAGTTATAAGCAAATTGGTGTTTGAATCAAATCTGTTTGAATTCAAATTTAAAAATATTCAAATATGGTCAAACTTGATATCTATAGAAGCTACATAATTTTCTTAACCCGGTGCAAAAGGAATCACTCAAAAATAATGAAAAGCATTAAAGGTAAAGCAAAAACAAAATCAGAAACTATTCTATTTAAATACTGAAAACAGAAAAAGAAAAATCTAACCTAACGAACAGGGGGCTACGTGGAAGCTTCTCATTGGCTACGGGGAGTGCACGCGGTGTCTAAACGAGCGAACGGCCACAACTTAAAATAAAATGCTTCGGCCTAAAATAAAACGAATAAAACCGGCCGATTCTCTAAAATAAACTGAAATGGTATGCACTTCTAATCTACGCCATAGAAAGAGATCGGACGGTGGAGATGAACTCCGGTGGCTTACAGAGGGGAGGAGAAGTCCGGCGAGGTGGAAACGGCGGCAGGGAGCTCTAGGTCGTCGGGGAGGCTGCTCCGGTGGTCTCCGGCGATGGCGGAAGGGTCCAGGCGACGACGATGACCTTCCGGCGATGATTGGTGGCAACGGCGATGGCAGACGAGGTCTGAGGCGAGCAGCTCGAGCTCGGGAGGTCCCGGGTGTGGCTGAACTCCGACTAGGGTTGGGTTGGTAGTTCTAGTGCATGGGGAGGGGCGTTCTAGGGCGGAACGAGGTGCGGGGCGCTCGGGCTTTATAGCTAGGGGGTCAGGGGCGACGGAAAGGAAGGGAAACGGCAGCGGGATCCGATCCGTGGTGGATCTCCGGCAAAAGGAAAATAGGGGCGAGGGAAGGAATGTGGAGACCGAGCGGGGATTCGGTCGGTGGGTGGGGCCAGGAGGTCAGTGGCGGAGAGAGAGAGAGAGAGAGGCGTCGGTGGCCGATCCGTAGGAGATACGGATCCGAGTATAAGGGCGATTGGGTTAGATCTGCTTTGAGCCACGGGGTTTGCTTCCTTCTAAAGGAAATCTATTTCCTTTTTTTTAAAAAGAGTAAACTAAAACAAAGAAAATAAAATAAATATAACTCTGAATATAGGATTATTATATATCAAAATTTTCAGAAAAATAAACTCTACAACATGAACATATTTCCTAGTTCAAATAAAATTCTCACAAAATTAAATAATACAAACAATGGTTCTGCTGCATTTAAAATGCAATAGAATATTTTCAAAAATACCAAAATGATTTCAAATCCATTTTTCTCCATTTTTATGTTGAAGGGAATCATTTACCCTATTTTCTGCATATTTTATTTTTGGAGAAAATAAATTTTGAAAAATACTTCGAGAATGGCTTTTAATTTGAAAATCAAATCTTTTCCAAATAGTTTTCTGAGTTTTGTAAATTCAAACATAATTCAAATTGCCCCTGGTTTGGAGTGTCATATTGCTCCTCTCAATATTTTGAATTTGGCTAAGGAACTTTGAATTCTTTCAAACTTTAACATAGAACCAAATATGAAATAGATTCCAAAAAGTTTTAGTAGTTTTCAAATCCTTTATTTTGAAGATGTCATGTCATCTTCTCTCACTGATTTGAATTGGATGAATTTGAATTCAATAGTAAAGGGGAAAATCATTTTATTCCCTCTCATTCAAAAGATTTATAAAAATTTCAAATTTCACTCAATTTCAATCAATCATACAATCAATCAATCATTCAATTAATTAATATAACATCCAAAGTTTGGGATGTTATAGTGGCTTTGCATATCATTAGCATCATGGATATTCATAGAATTCATACTAACAACATTGCTATCATGCTCATCATTCCAGGATTTAATGCCAAACATTTTATTGAACTCTTCTCCTAACACTTTGGCACAATTTTCCGATCCATCATTTTCAAGAAAAACATCATAAAGGTAAGGAACTTGATGCACCATCAATTCCATTTTTTATAGTTTTCTTTGATAAACCAAAGTAGTGATAAACATGAAACTAAAAGATTTAATTGCAAGATCTAAAGATATACCTTCAAGCACTCAACTCCCCGGCAACGACGCCATAAAATAGATTGATGTCTACTACGTAACTTTATTCTTATAGACGTTGTTGGGCCTCCAAGTGCAGAGTTTTGTAGGACGGTAGCAACTTTCCCTCAAGTGGATGACCTAAGGTTTATCAATCCGTGGGAGGTGTAGGATGAAGATGGTGTCTCTCAAAAAACCCTGCAATCAAATACAAGAAATCTCTTATGTCCCCAACACACCTAATACAATGGAAAATTGTATAGGTGCACTAGTTCAGTGAAGAGATGGTGATACAAGTGGAATATGGATGATAGAAATAGGTTTTTGTAATCATAAAATATAAAAACAGCAAGGTAACAAGTAGTAAACAACGAGCAAAATGGTATATTAATGCTTGGAAATAAGGCCTAGGGTTCATACTTTCACTAGTGCAATCTCTCAACAGTGCTAACATAGTTGAATCATACGATCATCCCTCAATGTGCAACAAAGAATCACTCCAAGTTCCTATCTAGCGGAGGACATAAGATGAAATTGGTGTAGGTAGTAGAACCTCGTCAAAGTTATTCTTTCCGATCAATCTTTTGACCTATTCCAATAAGTGTCACATACAGCCCTAGAGTTCGTACTAAAATAACACCAATGATACATATCAATCAACCCTAATGTCACCTAGATACTCCAATGTCACCTCAAGTATCCGTGGGTAAATTATGCGATATGCATAAAACAATTTCAGATCTATCATATTCAATCCAACACAAAGAACTTCAAGGAGCAGCCCAAGATTTCTATCGGAGAAAGTAGTATGAAAACGTGTAATCAACCCCTATGCATAGATCCCCAAGGTCACCGGAATCCGCAAGTTGATGCCATAACATATATCAATTGAATCAATAGAATACCCCATTGTCACCACGGGTATCCGCATGCAGGACATACATCAAGTGTTCTCAAATCCGACATAACAAAATCTCAAAGGGAAAGATTCAATTCATCACAACATGATGGCAAGAGAAGAACACCATATGATCCAACTTATTAACAAAGCCCGTGATACATCAAGATTGTGCCATCTCAAGAACATGAGAGAGAGAGAGAGAGAGATTAAACACATAGCTACTGGTACATATCCTCAGCCCGGAGGGTGAACTACTCCCTCCTCGTCATGGCCTCCGCCAGGATGATGAAGATGGCCTCCGGAGCTGATTTCTCCGCTCTGGCAAGGTACTAGAAAGGCTCCAGATGGGTTTTTCGTCGATACAGAGAGTTGTTGTGGTAGAGCGGAAGTTTTAGGTTAACTTTCAGAGGTTTCTGTATATATATGATTTCTCAGCGTTGGAAACACGCCGAACGGAGCCACGTGGGCCCCAACACACAACAGGGCGCGGCAAGGGGGGTGGCCATGCCCTGTTGCCTCGTGGCCCACAGGTGGCTCTCCTCTGGTGGTTCTGCGCTCCAATATTGCTCATATGTTCCAAAAAAACCATCAAAAAGTTCTGGACGATTCTGAGAACTTTCATTTTCTGCACAAAAAATAACACCACTGTAATTCTGCTGAAAAGAACGTTAGCCCGGGTTAGTTCTAAATAAATCATAAAAAGTGAATCAAAGCCATATAAAAGTATTGTAAACATAGGCAAATATGGCATGAATACTTCATAAATTATCGATACGTTGGAGACTTATTAGCCGCTCACCGCTGTCGGCCAGCGCGCGATCTGCCACGTCAAAAAGAGCTCAGAAAATGGATTAGTGTTTTTTGCCACTGTCAAAGTTCTTGTACGATGCAAAGTGTCATATTTTGTAAAGTGGTGGTTTGCCGAGAACTATGACGCTAATGTGGTGGTTTTATGCATTTAGCTCTCACCGTTGGCATAGTCACATAGATGACGATCCTCCAAAGGTTGATGTCGCGCCCCTAGACATGCTACCACTCCCCGCCCACATGCCCTTCATGTGCCGGCAGTACTGGGCAGGCATGAAGGCCAACTTGATCGTCCTTATCCACGAATCAGGTTGGGTGTGGCGTCACGTGGATATATACACCTAGCGATAGATCATCCTTCCATCGTTGGATACTACCGTCATCGAGCCTCGTGGCCCGCTGCCCACTCCTACCTACTACGTAAAGGCGTCAGGCGTTTGGATGGAGCTCCATTTCCTAAAGGGTGTAGTCTGCGAAGTGCACACAGCCTCAGAAGACTACAAAGATTACAAGCTCATTGCCTTGTTCGACTGGGGATTAGCGTATGTGGAATCCGATCGCCATACATGGTTATGTCTCATCATCAACCCTGTTTTCACTCCATATCTATCTGATGTTATAGTGCACGATGGCATCATTTACGCGGTGGATGCAGAAACTGGTTACTTATACTGGTGGAATCTATCCTTGTGATTGTTCTATCTCATCTCGTCTTTACCATATGAATTAATACGACTGCCTGTTGATTGTTAGAATAGATAGGATGAGTATAACCACTCGATTATTATATGATCCTCTCATCATTTCCAAGTTTTTTATAACCACACATTTTATTGTTAGAGTTGATATGTGAACAATTGGCATCTACTCCCTCCATCCCATAATATAAGACATATTTTTACACTACACTAGTGTGAAAAGAAGTCGTACATTGTGGGGCGGAGGGAGTAATTGTTAAGGTAGAATATGAGTATAGGTCCTGCCATTTCTGTTTTCCTCTCATTTTTACATGATCTTTGAACCATGCCATATTGCTAGAATATTAAAGCCACTGGCATATTTGTAAAATTAGGGTATGATGATAACGATGGCATTGCAATTCTCTGGCTATGATATGTGTCACTGCTTTAATAATCTTAATTCCAACACTATCATATTCACATATACTCTGAACATGACCCAATTTGATTTGTTGCAGTAGACGCAAAGTTCCTTGCCTTTCTAATCCCTAGACCTAAAAAATAGAAGCCTTTGGGTGGTGGTTTATTACTCGTTCAACTGAAGGTGGACATTTGATGCTCATTCAAACATACGAAAGGGTAACAACCATTTCATCAAACCACATGCAGTACATGGCATGGGGTATTCATGACTATGATCACTATGGATGTTTTGTGTTCGAGAAAGATCCCAGCTCCATTGGGCCAGCCATATTCAATTGGAGGCGGGTTTAGGGCCTTGGCAGGAACTCATTGTTCCTCAGGGTCAATTATCCGATCATGCTACCAATCAACGAACATATCACAAGTGATGATTATCATGCTATGCAAGTTCCATTCGCTAGGGGAAACTGTGTTTACACATCATACCATGGGTTTCAAGAAACACCATCTCTAGAGATTCATCTACACAGCTTGTTGCCACATGGATTTCAGTCTGTGAAACGCATCAAGCTTCCACCCAATGTATGGCTTTGCCGAACTTGACATGCGGCGATGTGGTTCATGCCAACAACAAATATGCACAACGTGATTCGTAGTGATATCTAGACCGAGCCATGGATCCTGCTGGTGTCGCATGAACCTATTTTGTTGGTTATTTTGTACTTAGTTAGTTTGAGGGATATATACCTTTCTAGGATCATGTGCATCCTAACATCAACTGCGTTTCATGTATTTTGAGAATGGTCGAGATGTTGTGCAGAAGCCATATATATAGCAGTTAGGCTTGAAATGTGTACTTGTTGGTGAAAGTGTTGTCCAATAGGAATTATATTTTGTATTACTCATGTGGCCTACAAAGTATGTCGCACAACCTTGTAACTTTGTAAGCACCTGTTTCTAAGCTCCTTCTGAACACTCTTGCATAATTCCCTAAAAACTAAGCCTTTAGCAACACCCCTTTAATATTATATTGAAAGGATGCATGCTTAGAAAAATACAGCACTACTGCTTATAGCTATATTTCCAAGACGTTCTTTTGGGAGAAATACAAAGTGCATCCATGCTACAAGAGGGGGCCTTCTTCGCCTTTCTACTCGCTTGAGAGATTTTGTCGTCTCTCATAATATGGAAGCCATATGGAGATTGGATGAATGTACTCCATTTCTATTTATAGTACTAGTAGTCCTATACCGTATTGCGCTACTCGTACTACTAGTAAGTAGTACCTCTGTCCTGGTTTATTGGTCCTCTTTGTATTTTGTGCTAAACTTTGACCTTAGATTTAACTAACATAATGTTAATGCATGTCACAAGAAATAATATCATTGGAAACTATTTTAAAATACAAATCCTATGATATTTTTTTATAACATGCACTAACATTTTGCTAGTTAGATCTATGGTCAAAATTTTGCACAAAATATGAATGGGACCAATAAACCAGGAGGGAGGTACTACTAGTACTTACTAGGACACGTAGTACCTGTATGACTAGCAGTACTAGTACACGTCGGTCAAATTATTTATCATGACGTCACATTTGATTGAGGTGACAACACGCTACGCATGAGGTGACACAAGAGTCAAGGCAGCGTGTTCGGTTCACCAAAGTGAGCCTCACCCCCTTGGTAGTCCAGCATCACTCTCCCATTGTCTCCCATTCTCTCCCGGTCTCCCTGCCTCCCAGACGCTGCCTTGTTTTGATCCAGCGCAAACAATGGGTGATGAGCTACTGGAGTTGCTATACTTCATTGCAAGTAGTCAAAAGGAAGGCGCTGCGAAATTTCATCTCTACAAGGAAGATTTTCAAGATAGCAGCAAGAAGGATGGAACCAACGAGGCCGCTCCTATGAGTATTCGTCCCGTCGCCCTCTATAATGATTACAATCTTTATGGGGGTTTTCAAGCCTAGTATGCATGAAGTAATGAGCCGAGGCCCTAGTTTGTTTGGGTTTCATGGATTACTGATTTGTAGCATCCCTTATCTTTTGAAATCTTTCATCATTTACTTAAACAAATGATTGATCATATCTTGTAGCGACCCGACCCGGTAAGGATCGGAGTCTCTGTGCTTAAGTGTCATCCCTGGATCGGTATGCTGACACACACAGTACTCGAGGATTTACAACAGAGTTCAATCACACACTTTATTACATCGAGATCCTCAAAAGAGTATTTATTACAATAATGTGGCCTAAAGCCAAATAAAACAAAATAATGCTGAAGCAAATAAGTGTAACGAGTCCATCAACTCCATGAGCAAAGCTGAGTCCGTGTAGGTCAGTACATGGAATGTACTGGCAAGTCACATCATAAGAGTGTAATGAGCCTACTTGTACATGCAATTTGGCTGGTGGAAAGCTCTAAGTTTAATTTTGCATAAAGCTAGTTTTTCCCTATCAAAATTTTATTCTATCTCTACAAATATCATAGGATTGAGATGGAAACCCCAACTCAATCCATTCCCAAAGTTGTCTCAATACCCAGTTGGTTAAATTAAGAGTGATGAGATCTCCCTACATTCCTACTACTAAAAGCTCAAGTTGTCCATAACCGGGGACATGGCTAATCGATTAGATTGACACTCTGCAGAGGTTGTGCACTTTTCCCCACAAGACTCGACCACCTCCTTGATCGGAAGATCGAGAAATAGTCTTTCGAAAGCATTCCCCCTAACCCATGGATAGGTCGGTACACCTACATCATCTACATCTGCTAGCCTATCCCGGAAGAGGTCATACTATCTACTCAACTAAGCGAGAGCCCATATTGGCTTGTGGCTGCACACGAAAGCTTCTAGACATGAAAAAAGGTTGATCCCTTTGAGCCTGGGTGGACGGACCACTAGTGTGCACTCCCATGGATTCCCATGAATGCTCCCATTGTACTTCGCCACCATACAAACCAATTTCCACCCAGGTAGTTCATTAAAGTCTTGGTCCTGATTACTACTTTGTCACTCACATCTCAAGATGACAACACTCCCCAATCCACGTCTAATTTGACGAAGCATTGTAATATATCACGGTGGCGACAAAATTTGTATGGTTCAGACCTACCTCAAATGAACTACTGGGTGCAACGCATAGTCATACGACATAATTTCCTAACATGCAATCCTACAACAAAGGACTACGTGCATATATAAAACATAGGTAAAAACAAGTATGATCAAAATGTAACTTGCCTTCGTGCTGAGAGTGAAGTTCTAGGGAGTGGTAGTACTCTGCTTCGCTCTCCCGGCAATCTATCGCAAAAGTAAAATATAAACACATAAACAAACATTCATACAATTCAAAGAAACATGCTACACAAAATTCATGAAATCCAAATAAAATCCAACACACGTAACTAGCATGAAAATTTTCAAAGTATAAAACCATGAGTGAAAAACATGGTTCAAAATCGTGATGTCCACTAGTGCTCCTACAAGGCATACTAGTAAAATTTATCATGAAGATAAACTAACTGAGTGAAAAATAGTGTGGCAAATGTTCATGGCATAGGATTTAGTCTGTGTGACGCGGTGCAAAAAGTATCACTTCAAACGGACATACGGTTTGAGAGTTATGCCCTAACAGAGTTTGAATTCAAATCTGAAATAAATTCAAATTTGAACTTGCAAAAGTTTGCAATGATGAGTTTTCTGTATAGAGCTATTCGAGATGAAATTTTTTCCACTGGTTTCATCTCGTTTGGATCTACGGTTAAAAAGTTAAGGCCGTTTGAAGTTTTGAAACAAATCTGAAAAAAACAGCAGCGAAAAAAAAACATTGGCCACGTGTCGGCCTGTGGTTGGCTGAGCAGCGTTCGCTGCGGAGGCTACGCGGTGGACGGCCGTACTTTAAGTAAAATGCCTCGGTTCGGCTAAACTAAAGGAGAAACCGGTGATCGGTTTAAATAAAACCGATCAGTTTAATAAAACCTCGGTTTACACCTACCTGTTCAATCTAAAAAATCTATCTAATCTACGTACGAACTAGACAGAGGGACGGGGCTTACAGCGAGCAACGGCGGGGAAGATGACTGGGCGCACGGGCAGGAACTCGGCGCCGGCGGGGCGGCGGCGACCCGCGTCGCTGGAGTTCACCGGAGCTTCGTCGCCTCCCTCCGCTCCACCCGGACGCCGCCACCACCGTCTGATGGCCCTCGCTGAGCCGCACCTTCCCCGCCTCTCCGCTGATGCTGGCGATCGCACCTTCTTCCGATCTAGGAGGAGCTTTGCGGAGAATACTCCGGTAGACATATTCTGCTGTGAGATATTGAGTGATGTCCGTGCTAAGGACATGTTAGGTTAGCTCAGATGGTGGGACATGCTAAGCGCAGGACGGGGAGATATCCCGAAAGTGTTGGATCTGGTTCCACCATCATTGCAAAAGGCAGGCGTTTCAAAAAAATACCAGGAGACCACTAAAAAAAAAGGTAAAAGCACAGCCGGGCGGAAGGATGGAGCGAGCCTATTCCAAACAATAGAGCTCAACATTTCCAAATTAGAGTTTTTACTTCATTGACAGTAGAATGCTCCATTTTCATATTTATAAGTATATATATAATACAACCGACCAAATCCAGAAGAATAATACACATCCAAGGAAATTAGCATACTTCTTTGAACGAATGGGCAAAACCTGTTGTCCCTTTTTGGGCATAAATGCAAAATTATGTGAAAGGTTTGGCTAGAGCTAATTGGTCATTCTTGGTGTATGCGGAATTCAAACATTAGGGCTTTATTTACATAGTCGATACATATAGGGTTTCTTGGACAAGTTTTTTCAATGGGGTAAGACGAGATCCTACGGTTCACTTTTGTATCTTTAGCATTCCACTTCACTACACAAGGGGAATCATGGATGAAGCAAATCAAGACAAACCGGGCGTACTCCTTCCCAACCTTCTGAACACAAAGCTTCTCTTATGATTTTCGCTACTTTCTTTAGTTTAGTGATGGATATCTTAGAGAGTCTAAGCCCGTAGTACCCTCTGAGGTTGGTGAAGGAAGTGAAACGTAAGCGAGGTTTCGAAGAAACGATACAAAATATACATTTTTCTCCCTCCTCTCTATATTCTCCGAAATGTTCACAAGTTTCTCGGGGGTTCTATTCCAGCCAATCCTAAGTGCTTTGATAGCGTGCCAGCTGAGCGACTAGCTTTCAGGTAATATGCATTTCCTATCCTAAGGTCAGCAAGTAGGTAAGCAGAAAGATTTCCGAAGGTAGCAAACAAGTCCGATTCCGGGCGAAATGGGGTTCTCTTTTATTTGCCAAGTCAGGCAGGATAGTCAAGTAAGAAAATAGACCATAAGCCATCCTTTATCTTTTTTTTCTAAGAAAGGAACAATAAATAGCTCATAGTTTCCTTGCAACTGCCCTAAGAGTTGTTCTTCTATCATCAGCGAGAGTTTACTTTGCTGTCGATGCAGGCAATAATAGATAGATTTCTGTACATAGTTGGGCCGAGGCTAAGAAATAAATAATAAATGGATTTCTCCCCCTTTAGCATATGCTTATGTAGCACTCCTATTTTGAATAAGCTTATGGGCAAATACTAGAATATGCTTTTCTCCATTTGGAGATTTATATTCTTTCTCCTTATTTTGGAAAATAAGTTTTTAAGCAAGTGAGCAAGCCATACCATTCATCCTCCACCTCCCCGTCCATGAAGTCCGTTGACTTTATTTTTTCGGTAAAGGCAGCATATGCCCTAAGAGCCTATTTTTCCACATCAAGAGGAAAGGAATCAGTCCCACACACAACCCCAAAAGAATAAACTAGATGGACCCCTATTTGCGCGCCTATGGACCGATGGTTCCCAACTAGTAACTAGTGCCCCCCCTATGGACCACTCCTATGTAACTCCAACAGAAAAGGGAGAAAGAATATAAATGGAATATTATGGGCTTGCTCACCCTAAGCAACTGAAGGAAACTCGTATAGAAATACAGGTTTTTCTTCCGCATAAGAAAGGTCTCTACAAAGCTGGCTCATAACAGTTCTCTCTTCTAGAGTGTAAAATCATGGATGGAGCTTGATGCAGCAGCCACTAGACTCCTACCTTTAGTGCTTGCCAATGGATGGTCCTTCTTTCCCTTCCGATACAGAAAAACGATTTATTGGCCTTCTCACTAGTGGTCCCAATCCTTGACTCAAGTATGTATCTCATATCAGGTGCCCTACTCCTTTTTATAGATAGATGCGTCTGGAGACTGATAACGCTTGTGATCTCTTTCTTTTTCTATTGGTTAAGGAATGCTAATAATGAAATAACTGATAGAGGTGCTAATGGATTCCATGTCCCTCTTGATATCCATTCTCATTGGACGTTTTGACTTAGTAGCTATGTGATTTTTCACTTTGATCCGCGTACTTTATTTCTTCTTTCACTACTTCCTTTCATCTCTCTTCTTCGGGCCCTGTATTGGGAACCATTCTTTTCCCGGTTCCCATTAGAATAGCATTCCTTCCATTCTGCCAACCCACCATATCTCTTATCCCTAGCTCGGCTCTTTTAGAACCAATTTCCATCTTTCCACTAACAGCTGCGAAGAGCTCCCCTTCACTAGGTATGGTTGTTTTTGGTTCATAATGGTGGTCTAGGAGAACCCGAAACTACATCACACACGGGATATGCATTTTTTTTTCTATGGTTTGTGATTGTTGCAACCACCTATCTCTTTTTTTTTTACTTTATCAGATATTTCATAAAACGAACGCTCTATGGATCCCCACCATAGAAGGGCAACAAGAGGTAACGGACTCAGTTAGGGCAACAAATGATAACGACTCGTCAGGTTCGAACTGACATTATTTATATACTAAGACCTATATTCCATGAAGGAGTCGCAAAACTTCTGTTAGGTTCTTATCTGAGATTCCGTCTATACGGAGCATATGTTGGTTTAGAATTGCTCGGGAATTCATTGATAGTGACTTTTGAAGTTCTAGGTTTTCTAGTCTACTCCTCTTTTTTCTCGATCGAGCCGCTTTCCCTCATTCTACTCGTCCAGCCCTCTTCACGAACTTGTACAATCAATGCTACAAAGATAGCAAACTTGATTATCGAATATATAAGGAAAGGGGCGACGGTTTGGCACCAGATATCCGGGGGTGTGGAATGAGCAACTATGAAAAGCGAAAAAACCATCAAAAAACGACGATTGCTCGTGAAGGTTTCCATAGAAAGTCCCCTTGGTTCTGGCAAACAGATCACAATTACAGGTACCTGGGAGCATACCGATGGAATGAACAAAATATGAACAGTTAACATAATATAGTCATAGATCTTAGGTTGTAACTTGATCATGAGCGAATTTGTTGATGCTGCACCCAAGAAGTATGGAAAGTGCCAAACATTGGGAACTACCCGGGGAGGAGTTAGGAGCAGGAACAAGGAGAAGCGAGAACCACTTAAATGGAGGATTCTATTGTATTTCTGCCTTTGTTCCCCATAGCAACTGGGGATCGAAAAGCACCAAATTTGATGACTTATTAAGGGAAAGACGAAGTAAGAGCATGCTATTGAAGACGTTGCAACATATGTCGGGGGGGGGGGCTCCGTTGATTGTGTACAAACAAAATACGAGTCCAAAGGTAGGGTAATAAAGGGTTTAGCTAATGGAGAAATTGACTCTTCCGGGAACTAGTAACACGTAAACCATGTCAAACCAAGACTGATCAATATCCGAACGGAACGGATTCGAACTTCTCCTAGAAAAGTTTCCGATGCGAAATTAAAAAAAATGAGTAATTCAAAGGAAAAATGAATTTGAGGCATGCACCGGACTGAAGAGACTGGTTCCTTTTTCTGGGACCTTTTCTTTGTTTGCGTCAGAGAATCCCGCACCCTGTTTGCAATCAATGCAAATTAACATTGCTCAAGACCCCGAGAAGGGCCTGATAGAAGTGGGACCGTCTCTTCTGAGCTTTGAAGTCCCTTTTCCATTTCCGTAATTCCTTCACGACAAAATCCCATGCTAATCCCCCAGCACGCAGTTGTCCAACCTGGGTTTTTAGATAGTGGTTGATTACCCTGGATTCATAACTACTACCCTCGCCCCCCAACATCTTTTTATTAGGATTCGCTCATTTTGAAAGATCGTTTTGCTATTGGTCTTCAAGAAATTCAGAATATTTATGAATTCCCGTTTTTGCGCTGGGTCAAGCGTGTCCCCCTCCAGAAAATCCGTAATGGGATCGTCCTAAGCAGGCGGGGCGTCCCGAGCAGGTGGGGGTCCAGAATCAATTCCAAAGTCCAGTGCCAACTTCATGATCAAAATCAACTATCGCCTTCTTGGGACTCGACCTGGAACTTCTTTCACTTTAATATGCCTCGTTCAATGAGAAAGCATCTGATCGAAGAGCAGCACTAAAGAAGCACACTAGACTTCCTACTTTTGGGGTTTTTAAGGTGACCGATGCCTTTCAAAACTGTGCTTTGGGCCCATCCTTAGTACTTCACGCAGAATGTAGCTAGTTATCCATTTTCAAAAGCGGATTCGGTGGTTCAAGAAGTAGAATTATGCATAGATTGCCGAAAGAAAGACGAATAAAGACGAATGGAAAGGCCTGTGGACATGACCAAAACAAGGGCTAGTAGCACTTTTCTCAGGAATTGCCCCTGCAGACGGAGGACAAAGGGTTTTCATCTTGCGAAGAATCAGCAGTTGTGTTGTGTATTGACTAAGCTAAATACCATTTTCACTACTTTTGGCCACAGGAGAGATAGAGTTTTTTCTTGAAATTGAGTTCGGACCAATTACTCATAGAAAATGACTACAAAGCAAGTCGAAAGCATGGAGAATTTAATACTGACGAGAAGGTATTAGTTAGTGGGTGCAAACGAGCTTTTCCAACCAGGCTAGCGTGTGATTGCGATGAAATACTTTTGGGCGGGGCATTACTGATACTAAGATGAAATTCGAAATGAGAAAGGGCTTCGAGCCTCATGCTTTCCTGTTTTATTTGGTTGGGAAATGGCTCTTTCCTGATCTCTTTTTGAAATAATTCTATCTCTGTTTGCTAAGTATGTCAATTTCTCCTTAGTAACAAGGCCAAAACCAAGGTTTTACAAGTTTTGACTCATTTTTGACCCGTTTGGATCATCCCGATCGTGCCGCCGTGGAGTCTTATCTTTGTCTGGCTCCGATCTCTGGAAGCGATTAAACTTCTTCTGAGGGTTATTCTTCTACTGCTTATTGTTGGACCCTTCGTTCCTCTTATACGGATTGGGAAAGTATTTCTATTATACGTATATTCTTGAACACATGACACCTTAGGCGCACACTTTATTCAGACAGTGGGGCACGATGCTCTAAAAGAACTTATTGAAAAAAAACATAGCGGTAACGACTGTTTTAGAAAGCACCTCTTCCTTTCCTGAAACTCAAACAACCTACTAGGCTACTAAAAGGCTAATCCAGACGAAGAAGATAGCGAGAAAACGACTCCTCAAGCCGAAGTAAGGGCGGAACCATCTTCTTTTCTGACCGTTTGGAGCTGCTCACAAGGCCTAAACCTTCCTGTAATCCCTGGAGCTTCGTCAGAGCCTTTTCCTTCCCCACAGGCCAGAGCTCAATTTACCTTCGCCACAGCTCTAAAATAAGGAGAATCAGCTCAAGATAAAAGGGCTCGCACTCAATTGATCCGGGTCAACACTTCATGTATCTAGTTTTGGCTTTATTTTGACTCCTTGTAGGGGCTCATGACAGTCCTGTAGGGGATCCAAAGGCTTTCGAGCAGTAGCGGCAGCGGGGCAGGAGAGTTGGTTATTCAATTGATCCTCTGATGTTGTCCCTTCAGCATCATCCAGCCAAAAATCGGAAGTCTGAGCTATTAAGGTGCGGTTGACGGATAAGAGGCCTTCGATATGTTAAGGGAGAGAGGGGAGAGTCATTCCAGAGTTGAGTGGGAATCGTTGATAGAAATTTGGATTTTCCCTGAGGTACGATAGCGTCTGAACTAAAGAAAGGGAATATGGAAAGTGAATGTGGTAAAGGATACCAAGAGTAGGTTCCCTTAATGATTTTTAGGCGTCTTTTCTTTGAACAAATAAATCTATAAATAAAATTGTATGGATCTTCCACCTATGCTATGAGTGAATCTTATCATCACTGGCGAGTGGTATCATATCACCGTCTTCGTACTGAAAACATTTGCAGAGCTAAGCCAGTGTAGGCTTTGACACTACTTATATTCGCTACAAGTATTACACTTGCTTCGCTACACTCTTCTCTTATGCTTCGCGCTTCGCATAGGCTAAATAAGCCGCTCATCCCTGGCGAATCCTACCCACATAGGAATGCGGAACCATTAGGGAAAGGCAAAACATATTCAATCCCAGGAGAGAAGTCACTGGTTCGATAGGACCAGGGAGAGGACCCTGATCACCTTGCCAACGAATTCAAGGCCTTAGGAAAATCATCCTACAATGGACCGTAGGGACTGAGAATGAAGAAGACATAAAAATAAGGTTAGGGGGGATAAAAAGAAAACCTCCTCCCGTTCAAAGTCGTCTTCAAGTACCTTTTTGATTCTTTACCGAGTATGGATGGATCAACTATAGGTTCGAGTTTAGCCAAGATACGTACACGGCCAAGTGTATGAAAATCCAAGAGAGAATCATAAAATCTAAAAGCTAGGAAGGAGAAGACCGGGTGATTGAATATGACTTGCTAACATATCCTACTCTTCCTTAAGCGCTAGTTCTATTCGCAATGGTTTAGTTTCGAGAGCAGCTAAAGTAGTTACCTAATAAGACAGATGAATATTCCATGATCTACGATTATAAAAATCTTCTTATAGAAGTCTAGTTCTTTCTTCTTTTAGAAAAGTAAGTCTTGCTCTCCTTTCTTGCCGCTACTTGCGTTGCGAGCCAATCTTCAAACTGTTACGGAGAAGTCGTTTACTGATTAGCTGCTTGAACGTGGAAATATTTTGGCATATCTGCTCTTAGGTTAGTACGAGAACTCGACTCTACTCGTTCTATAGTCGAGGATGTACTTATACTACCCTAAAGAGGGATCAATTAATGGGGTGCATTTTTCTTAGGGAAATTCTAGGAAAGACCTTGAATCACAGGGTTTGTTCCTAGCAACCCAGCATTCTTTATCTTGGAGTAGATTGGTGTGATGGGACGGATGCCGTGAAAAAGCTTTTTTCTTTGACCGGAATCAACAGGTGTGAACTCATCTAGGATGAGTCAAACATAGGTGGAAGTGCCTCCTGGCAATATCCGGCATACTAGTAATCGATTATTTGGCATTTTGCGATCGAACAACCTATGAACAGTTGTAGCCTACATAACCTACCTACCCAGACCAAGGGAAGAAGGTATCAGATCAATGTAGTTCTAGACCCCTTTTTTCAAATAAAGTAAGTGACAACGTTTGCCCGAAGAGGTTGAATCAATAGTAAGAAGATACCACCCAGGCACAGAATCCGAAATAACAATCAGGAATAGGACTAGGAGAATGATGTCTAATTTACGGAGTAAAGCTGTAATTGGGCTTAGTGCTCCGATTGCGCCTTAGGACTAGGACTGATAGGTAAATGCCCCTTACTCAACCAATGAAGGCGGGTAGGGCTTTTCTTTCTTTTGTTTAGGATTGGCAAGAGGATGGCTGCCTCGGCTTGAAAGCTGTTAGAGAATGCGCTCTTATCACTACAGGGACGCGAGAGAAATTCCTCGAAGGTAGTATTAAAGGGATGGGGCATTACCGGTGTTAGCGATGAAGGGATTGTTTGCAAGAGAAGATTGCCCTGTTAAGATACGAACAGGGGGCATGGCACGCATAATAGTAAAAAAAGGGCAGGGAAGAGGATTGAGGGACAGAAGGAGCTGGAGGCCAACAAGGAATAGAAGAAGTTGTTCCACTCGTAGCTCTTTTTTTTTTAAAGCTTAACTCACATTTCGGGAGCGGATGCTGCTCGAGCTAAAGATATGCCCCCAACTCTTGAACAGCTCTCACTTGCCTTGGCCGATAGCTTAGATGACCGACCGTTAGGCATGGTTACCAATGATTTCACAGTATATATCTTGTTTGGTGAGCCAACCGGCTTCACCCGAGGATGAAGGTAGTAGAACAAAGAGGAGCCACATCTTTTCCTGACCGGAGAGGAATCAAGGTCCATCTCATTAAGGCCGAACATTTAGTCTTGTTCCCGATAACAATAGGGAACATCTGGTCTTGTTTGGTTTTTCTTTCAAGGATTTTGTCTTTCTTGCAATTATGCGAACTTTGAATGCATCATTTCCTCCATTTCTCATAACTTATCGCATAATCTAGGCCCACTAGGACTCGGCGGGATTTCTGGTAAATCAAGCTCTCTCAGGGGTGGAAGCCAACCCCCACTACTCGATGTTATCGCTCTGCAGGATTTGACAATGGATTTGTCTTCCTCAGTCTCTTTGAACTTTTCCAATCCTGCTATCTTCCCCCAATCCTCTTGAGTAATATGATCCCTGAGGGTCAATCCTTTCCCTTCCCCCCTTTTCCCTTTCAAATGAAAAAGAACTACCAATGCAAAAAATGAAATGAAATGAACAATTTCTACTTCGTTATTAAATTACACCGAAAAGAAAGTCTGTAAAAAACAAGATCCAACCTAAAACTTAACTACCCCTTGACCTCCATTGAACCCTTCTTTCTATCCAAAAAAACGAAGAGCGCACCAAAAAAAAGAATCCAGAAAATACTCCGCAACTTATGCTCTCATTGCAGCGGCACCTGTTAAAGTGGCGGCAAGAAAGAAAAGACCAAAAAGAAGTTTTTTTAATACCTCTGACGAACCGAACCAAGCAGTCTGATCATCCTTGCCCGTCCCCCTCTTCTGTCAACCGTTGAAAGAGCATAGCCCAGGAATGAACCATATCGATCCAAGGTTGCAAGGAAAGAAGAAAGGTAAACCAGACCATAGGAATCTTCTGATGAAGTCAATCAGAGAGGATGGTTAGGTTCTTTGTTGCCTCATCTACTTAGCTTATAGAATTACACGGTTTATCATGATAGACATTCCAATCAATGGTTGGATGATCAATACCATCGAACTATTCCATTCCACTGCTGAATGACGAAAACGGAAGCTTTTTCTTACTGATGGACTGATCCTGGGAGTTCAGACTGACGGTTAGACGGTTGTTCGCTTGTGTGCTTATTTTCCTTCCCCACTCAAAAACAAGTGTTACAGAATGTTCTTCAATTCAAATAGGTATGATCCCGTCCATCCTTACAGAGCTAGGCACCTACTTCAGAATGAGATTCTTCGACAAAGATCGTTCCTTCAGTTTAGCAATCAATTAGATCCATACTGACTTAGCTTGAAGCATGGCTTGCCGTTTCGAGGCTCGATGCTACTCTTGGGAACATTATTGATACATCGACTTTCAAGCATCTCGTAGTTGAGCGGTACTACCATCAACAGTACCAAGATGGAAAGGGACTGCTGAACATGGATAGAACGAGAGTCGAACTCGCATGTCTCTCTTTTCCTGTTAGTTAGGAAAGAAAGCCGATATAAACAACTCCATATTAGCAAATTGCCTCTGACTACTCTTCCCAGGCTGGTCAAACTATAGGATTCCCATTCACTTAGTAAACTTATTGGACAGATGGGTCAACCACTTGACCGAGGAGGGTAAGGTTCATCACCACAGTCCCGATAGAAGGTCGAGTTTAAAAACAAACTGAAGACAAAGCAACGAATGAAAGGAAGGATGGCTCGCTTCGCTTTACAACCAGGGTGGGTCTCGCTATCGGATCAATGCGCAGGACGCACGATCTACAAACAACAATAGAGAGAGCCAACCAAGAACGAAAGAACCTGGAAACAAACCCATGAGTGAATACCAAACAGAGTAAGAAGGAGGAAGGGCCGAAGGCGGCTTACTAAGCGAGAAGGCTCCAAGCAATAACACATTAGAAGGGAGTTTGCTGCTTTGCAACCTAAGCGGTATAGCTAAGCTTACTCATCAAGGGCCGATAGATTGAGCTGCTCTTGTTGCTAATGGAGAAAGATTGGAGTGAAGTTTAGTATGCTTTCTAAGATCAGAGGAGGAAAAGAATGAAGGTGTGGGCAGGAAGGAGGAGGCAAGGCCCCCTCAATGTGTATTCGACTACTCATTACGGAACCACCGATTCATCCGATTAGACTTCCCGCGGGGTAGCGCGGGGAACTTGCTGAATCAACTCCTTGGAATCGGAGGCCTGACTGCGGGTCAATTCTATGGTAACCTCAACCTAGGAATGCCTGTTTCACTTCCTTGACAGAGCCAACTGAGATGCTTTGTCTCGATGTTGACCTAACATGGATTGATTCTAAATTATGAATCAAAAATCCTGATCTCGCAAAGGATCCGCAATAGTTGTGCATACTCGAGGACTCTTAGGGAAAGAAAAGCACTTTTCTCTCTCAGCAGTTATGCCGGCTATGGGTGGGTTGGTTATATACTGCGCCTTCCTTCTTCGAACCTTTTGGTATGTATTGCCCCCTAACTATAGATCAGATCCACCAGACCGGAAACTCAATTCCGCACTGCTGCTGAGTCGTCGGACTTATCCACCTCAGGGATTCATGGAATTTCCGTTTTTGAATTGCGTTGGGGGAAATCTACCAAAGCTAGGCAGATAGATAGACTCCTTTCCTGCTGCTAAGGGAGAGCAAGAAACTAAATCAAATGATTATTTTTTCACCAGCGCCCTTTTTTGCGGGTACTAAGAGTCCTCTCACTACCAACCAGCAGACATCATCATCTGGCTGGGTCTTGCCGGTATCAACAACGAGAAAGAAGAACCAAATGGAAATAACAACTAACTATGGCTCTTGGCCCAGACAACGTCCTAGGCGTAGGGGAGATCAAAACAAGAAGTCACGCCTAGACGACGACGCCTGTCCTGGGCTGTAGTAAGTAGATCGAGAGGTCGTTCCGCCCCTTGTCCCCGAAGATGGGTAATATATTCTCATACAATGTTGCTCCAACTATTTTCTAGAGGGCCTAGCTGGCGAGCGATCCCAGTCTGCGGCAGAGAACAAGACAACAAGCGAGCATACCTTTGTTCGCTTCTTTTCCACCAAGCACAGAAGTTTAAGGAGAACTATAGGTCGGTGGCTACCTAAGGAAACCCCCGGCTGGGAGGCATCTACCTCATCCCGATCACAAGGAGAGGTTCACCATGATGGGGGGTCAGGTACTTTAATTCTTTGCGTTCCGGAAAGAATGAAATGCATAGGGGACCATCCTTTTTTTGCGGCATGCTCTCTGATTTACGAATTCGCAGGGGGGCGAACGCCAACCTTAGTTGACTGACAATGACAAAGGCTTGCGAAACAAAGTAGCGCCTTTGAAATGGAATCTTAATTAACTATTAGTGGTGCGAAGTAGCTTAGCCCCGGGGAGCTAAAGGTTATACCTTTGTAAGCGAATTGTGGTTCTTCTATGTAGGGTATTCCTCCTTTACTCTCTTAATTAACGTCGAGCTAAGTGACATTGTGTAGCATAGTAGAATGAAGGTTACGTACGCACCGATACTCTCTTATCCCTAAGCCTCTTCGCTAACTCGCTCACCTACAAAAATGAGTAGGCGAGGCTAGGCAAACTCAGCCATAGATTTTGACTGTACTGTAGTAGACTTTCTAGCCTTTTATTTTAGAACCCTTTGTCATGTTCTTTCATCCATCAAGTAGGCAAACCGTCAGGTCCTTAGTAGCGTTGACAAAAAGAAGAGCCGGTGAAAAAAAAAGCTAGAATTTCCAATAGTGAGACCAGCTTGACAAGCTACCTTTCCTCTTGATATGAGGTGCGAAGAGAAACATCTCTTTTTTATGACTTCCACTTCTCGATCCCGGCCCGGAAAAGTGACCGACCCCTTGATGAATGAAAGAAAGGGTTTATGAGCCCTAGCCCTGTAAGCCCAGACCTGTGTAGAGTAGATCGTTCAACACCTGCGGCACAAACCCATTTTTGACCAATTGGTCCGTATATAATAGGCGAACGAACGGCCACCCCCCGTCTTACTAGACCAACCTGCTATAATTATTCCATAAACACCTAGCAAAGATATGGCAAACAAATAAAGTAGCCCTATGTTCAGATCTGACAATACCATACCAAAATCAAAAGGTACAACGACCCAAGCGACCAGACTTAACATAAATGTAGCCACTGGAGCCATCCTAAAAAGGGAGAAATTAGCACTACTTGGTGAAATAGGTTCTTTTAGAATCAATTTCAAACCATCTGCTAGAGGTTGTAACAATCCGAACGATCCCACTACATCAGGACCCTTTCGACGTTGCACAAAAGCCATTACTTTACGTTCAGCTAGCACTAAAAAGGCTACTCCTAGTAGAAGTGGTAGAATTAAACAAAGTATTTCTGCTGGAACAGCTATGTACGTTTTCGATTTTCTATCCTCACTTGACTAAGCATAAGCGAAAACGTGGCTGAGAGTAAGCAATCCCCTTTCCTAGTGGTTGAGTCATGATCAGAAATACTGCGAAAAAAGTGAAATGTCCTATCGTCGTCCCAATTTGGGTAATCCACGATGTCTCCATTTTATGTATCCATCTTGACTCGTTTTCGGTGTATCGATAGTTCGTTGTATTACACTTTGAACTAACCTAGAGGCCGTCCTTAGGCGAAAATCGATATCAGTGAAGTAATCCCGGAACTCTAGAAATAGTGAAGAATTTATTCCATTTTGTTAAATATCGCGAATATAGTGGAAAAAACTCTAGAACATTCCTTTGAATGGAATTATTCATTGGGTTCGACTTGTTGTTCGACAAAATAGAAAGCTGTCTCTCGTATGTTATTGTAAGGTGATTCATTCATAATATTTCGTATGTGCGGTTTCAAGATGCTAAAAAAGTAGATTTGGTAATCTGCTTTTGAGCTCCATTATGTGGACTTCATCAATTTGTGAATTATGGACTTGGCGGTAGTGGTCAATACTAACTGCACCGTCTAAATGCTTCCTGAGCAAGTTTGCGTACTCGTCAGGGTTGAGTTGAGGGGGCAGCCCGTGCGCTAATTGGGCTTCGAGGTGGCTATACGCAAAAAAAGCTTGCTTTCTACTGAGGCATGTTCTGTCCTAAACTGTTCCAGAATGTTATTTGTTTCATAGGAAGATTCCAAAAGCACATTGATGCCGAAAGAATCTTCGGAACCGGTGGAGAGGCTATTCTGATTGAAGGCTAGACAAATAACATGACTGAGGTATGTAAATAAAACCTGTGAAATAGCTATATAATATCATCTAAATATAGAAGAATACCAAAGATAATGGATTGCAAAATTAGCTTTTTAGCTTTCTTTTTCTTTTGTGCGTGCTTTTCGCCTGCCTTCCCGACCACGGATAGGCTACGGGGCTTTGCACTTTGGCCCCATTGTGTGAATACCACATCAAGGTGACAGGATTCGAACCTACGGCCCTCTGTACTCAAAACAGATGCGCCGACCAGACTGTGCTACACCTCGTCTCCCCCTCAGAACATATGGATCTACCCGATCCATAAAGAAAAGAACCACCGCTTTTAGGAAATTTTTACAATTCTCTTTCACTTGCATTTTCTTTCGTGAAGGCTCGCTCTCATTCTTCTTACATCTTGCCCTTTTTTCTTTCAAATTGTATCTATGGCTACTGCTGTTTTGCCAGTTTGTCTGTCCCCAATAATGAACTCTCGCTGACCGCGCCCTATCGGGATCATCGAATCGATAGCAATTCTAAATGTTTGAAGGGGATCATATACAGAACGCCTGGAAATTCTACCCGGAGCAGGAGATTCAATTAACCGAGATTCCGAAGCTACAATTTTGCCTCTCCCATCAATAGGTTTAGCCAGAGCATTTATAACACGACCCAAG